>CM053788.1:153390915-154123415 GCA_028749045.1 Cupressus sempervirens | reverse complement strand
AAAACAAAAGGAAGCAAAACCTATTTCCTGGACTTACATATTAAGTAAGATGACTAATCATAAAAACTACTAAAGTCACTATCCCTCAAACACGAGTAATGATGGAATATTTATACGGGATATTTCTCATTCAATTTTTAAAAACAACTAACAATATGAGCATTTAGAATTGGTAATTGAGAAGAAAACAAAACTAGAAGTTCTATCGACATTCAAAAATCATTGTCTTTGAATCTGTAATCACCTCACAAATGACAAAGGACAAAATATGCATAACTAGTAGTTGCATGCTTTTATACATGCAACGATTAAGCCGATAGAAGAATTGTAAACTTGTCTCTAATTTTTAAAAAAAAAAGGAAAAAGAGAAGAAGTTATATTTAGCTCCACAAAATATTTTACTTAGATCTATAGCCAATACCACATACTTCTGAGTATAGTCAACCAAATTCTCCATTTCCAAAGCCTAGGGTGAAAAAGAGAGGATGTGTGGCTAAGAAAAATCTCTTATTATTGTATTGTAATATATTTATTTAATATTTTATATGGATCCACATTGTCATAACTCAAATCATTCTATTAACCACAAATAAGTCCAAAATAAATAATACATACAAATAATGCATTTTTCCATTCAATTAACTGGACACTAAATCTATTTTAAACTCTATTTAGGCCCATTACAATTATTATTATATACTTCTTTTAGAACCAACATGTAAAACTCAAGATATAATAGGAGTAAAAATTAAAGATTTATAAAAGTCAAATTTATGTAACTAAATATTTTATCTTTTTAATTTAAATAAAATTTGCACTTAATAATTGTGTATGCAATTTTTTATTTATTTGATAATCAATTTTGCATATTCAAAAATACTCCTCCAAATGTTATTTAATATCTTACATACTAACAAATCTCTTCTTATTAATCCTTATATAAATATAGATATTAATACAATAATACTTATTTATTTAGTTTTCTTAATATATATTTTAATTTATTTTTAACTCAAACTCTTTAACCAAAATGAAATTAAAATACTTATATCAAAGTTTTTTAACTCGAGAATCACTTTTATCCCCTTTTAAGAAAAACAATATTTTTATTTTCATAATACTTCTAGTTAAATGTTTTAATTCTTCCTCATCCTTAAGTGTACCTAAAAATTAAAAGTAAAAATAATTCTTAAATGAATCTATTATATGATTATAATAATATTAAAAGAACAATTTTCTTCATTAATAAACATTAACAAAAGGTTAACTTAATCTGGTTATGGTTATTCTCATGCGTCCTCTCAACAAGATCATGATTAACAACATATTATTAGGTATGTACATAACAATAGAATCTTTTCCATTGAATTATTAACACAATTTTTTCATTTTCTTTGATTTATCCTTTATCTCTTTCCAAGCGGCTAAAATATCAATAGTTGGCTTTTGTTTAAAATTATAAAAATTCTAATTCAAAGCCCACTTCTAATTTAAAGAGGCATTTATAAAATCATATAACCATTGAACATCTTCAATTAACTACTTATAACACTAAAATAATTTTGATTAGAATTGTTCCACGATTTGTTATTTAATAAGAGGCATAGTTAAGACATTACAATAATTGTTTTTATTTTAAATTTTGTAACATATTTTGTTAATTAAATAACAAAATTCTATTAGAACAAGGATGAAGTAATATTATGAAATTGTCACTAAAAAATGCCAAATTTATAATTTGAATTATTTTTTAAAAATACATTTGTTTTATAAAGCAGATTGGAAGTTAGGACATGTAATATCTTCTAGGTTGTGAAGAGTGTTAGATGGATGCTCTTAAAATTTGAAATACTTTCTTAGATATTTTTCCATATTTAAGAATCATAAAAAAGGGGAAAGAAAGGTTGAGGGTTTTATAGCTAAGAAAAAATATAAGTTATCATTGTAAAATAGCTTAGCTGAATTATAGAAATTAAACAACAACAACAAAAGAAATTAACATTAAAAAATAAATACAAAAAACTGAAAAGATATCTATGTTCTTGAACAAAGGAAAGCTTTATTTTTTTGGAACAGAATAATAATATTATTGTAACCATTTTTTTTATTAGAGCCTAACAAATTATTGTATGGAATTTATATATATTTAAATACATATTAAAAAATTATGGTCATTAAAGCTTGCACTTTTGTTTGCAACAACAGTTTCAACAAGTTTCTCTTATTCTATGTGAACAAATACATAGCAACTATGGTAAAACCAAAAAGTGGAGAATTTTAAGTTATCTCTTTTGTAACTAATAATTAACTTAGTCTAACAAGGACTCTACATATTTAAACTTTTGTGATTTTAAAATAGCTTATTGTATGCCAATTTTCGTGCTTATTCAAACTAGGAATCCAAGAAAAACTTGATTCATGAATCGACACCCAATATGCATATGCAGATTTCTAAGCTCCAAATCTAGAATAGTCCAAAATTGATAGCACACTTTTAGTTTGCTGGCCTTGAGAAGACAATAGATACACATGATTATAGAATAAATCATCTTTGTCATTTTGCACACAATTTCTTTCTGAATATCCATAATCCTATTAAGTGTTCTCGGTAGAGATTCCTCTCACCCTACATATGCTCCCATACTACTCTTTTTCAATTTGGACCACTATTTGGCAGTATATCATAGGTCTAAATTTGAAAGAAAACATGCTCACTACCCCTTTGATCTAGAAGCATAATGGTGTATTCAATATTCTATACCGATTCTTCAATTTGGAAGTGGTGACCAGCCTTTATCTATCCGTGAGATTACCCCCATTAGAATAGTAGGGGTGGTGACCACTTACGGTTCATTTCAGGCCTAGGTGTTTGATAGTGGAGGATAGTGGTCAATCCTTGAAACCAATCCATCACATTGAAACAGTTGATGTGGCTCTCCTCATCCAAGATCTCCAGGCGATTTGTGCTAGTGCGGAAGTAGGAAACCCAATTTCCCATTGCTATTCATGACACAATTTAGATGAAATGTAAGTTTGGCCTTTGTCAAATCTAGGCACCACATACCATACCACATTCACAAGCACATAAGAGCTTTATTATATTTTTTAAGTTTCTATAGCTTAAAGAAAAATAAAATAAGAATGGTAAAAATAAGTAACTTGCTAAAATAACATGGAGAAAGAAAGCTAGTGAAAGTTTTATTATATTTTTAAGTTTCTATAGATCAAAGAAAAATAAAATAAGAATGGTAAAAATAAGTAACTTCTAAAATGACATGGAGAAAGAAAGCTCTAGAGTGAAAGGTAACTTGCTAAATACTAAGAGAAAAAAACTATGATTTTTCATTGTCAGAAAACTATTTTTTATGGCAAGGTTGACAATTTTCTTATCACAATTTATAAAATCCAAGAGTAAAGCTCTCACATATAAGACTATCAGCTTAAATAATGACACAAATTTGCAAGATCATGCATTATCATTCGTATGTCAGTGTTTAATTCTTTATCCAAAATCAACTTAAAGTATCAAAAATCTAGGTAAAAGTGCATACTAGTCTATCAATTATACATATTTAATATTAAAAAATATGTCTTAAGTAATGATTAAAAACCAAAATAAAAGATGTATCCATCAATGTTCATCATATCACACTTAACATATACATTTAAATAAGTCTACTACAAAGTTTTGTGTATGTAGCAAATAATATAAATTCATTATGTGTAACAAATTCATGAATATCTTTTACTTATTAAACTACATTCTTAAGAACACAAAGTTGTTTACACTTATATTTACAATTGTATGGAGAAATACAAACATTATAAATTTTATCATTTATCAATACATTTTAAATATATCTCTATTTATCTTTCATCTCATTCTACAATCTATCCACATTCTTTTGTCTAAAATATCTTTAAAAAAAATAATGTCAAATATCAAATATCAAAAAAATATAATCAAATTGAAACTAAAACATTAACAACTAGTCCAAAAGCATATATTATATTGTTTGTTAATAGCTAAACACACAAACAACCAATAAAGTTGTACATTTCATTCATATAATTAATAATAATTATCTAATTGTTAAAAACTCTTAGCTACTAAAGAAAAATGTTCAAAGGAGCTCCTTCCAATCTATCTTTTACATAGTCCTAGAAAAAAAATAATTTATAATGGCATGGATGGTGATCATCTATGCGCTCCTCTCGAACTAGTACCTCCTTTTCTTGAGGAAAATCCCAAAAGAGAGCCATAGAAAGTCAAGGCTCCCTCCCTTCATAAGCTATGGTGCTTTACACTCCAAAATCTACCATTTCTCCATATCTACAAACAAATAAAGGATATCACCATTTATCTTTAAAAAGAATGTCACCATTTATCTTAAAATTTTCTCTTGAAACAAATATGGAATTACATTACCTTTAGAGTGTCACCCATAAAAACAATGAATGATGAAGCTAGAGGTTTTACCCTAACCCATTCACCTTTTGTGGAGCACATTTCAAGTCTACCCACTTGGTCATTATATAGAATTGTAATCAAACTCCAATTAGTGTGCTCCTTTAGAATTGTATTAGTGGCATCCCTTGATTTTTCACTCTCTAGGAAGTAATTTAGATTAAGAAAAGCTTCATATCCAACAAAATCAATGTTGAGATATTTGCCGAGACCCAAACCTTGAAGGATAAGTTTTATTAAGGAATTTTCCAGATTGACTAACTTGGAACTAAATTTTCTTAGGCTATCATTGCACAACATGTGACAATAGTTTAAATACTTATATGTTAATCTACCATATTTTAATGTTATGGAGAAGACCAACATGAACAAATTCATTTTATATGAGATTGTTATTTTTTATCTAGAGTTATATAATTAAATCATTTTGTAAACAAAGACATTAAGAAATAGGTGAGATAGTTTAATAACTAAAAGATTTCTAATGGGTGTTATAATAGTTATCAATTTATTATATATAGTTGATGTATAGTTATTGATTTAATATATAGTTGTCACTTTAAAGTTGTTTTTACTGATGATGATTGCTCATAATTGAATGAAATGTTTCCCTTGCAAGTATGATGGTTCTTAATGTACTACAATTGGTCTCATTTGTTTTGGTATTGCTTTTTATATTTAGAAATATAGCATGCCCATGATGTTGCACTATATTTGATAATGTGACCTTGAAACCTTAGTTATAAACATGTGGCTAGCCAAATAAGTTGCTATAAAAAAAATGTAGTAATTTGAAAGTTCCATATAGAATTTTGAGAACTATGACTTTAGAGTGCTCAATTACCGCATCATATCTCCTAAACTAACACTAAAAACAATGAGATAATCTCCATTCTTTTTAAGATCAAGATTAAATTAGAATTAAATTACCATTTAATAGAAATGTTAAAATAATTTTTTAACTAGACAACCATCTAGAGCACAACAATAAGTTTTCAGCCTCTCAAATAAGAGATCTTAGGTTGGAAAGAATTTTTGGTTGCATAAAAGATTAAAAAAAGTGTTTAACATACCAAAATTTAGGATTTCCTTGTAGCCATAGCTTTTGTGCATATCTGAAGTGAATCAGATGTTGTTATTATAGGAAAAGACATGATCTTGCAAGGTGAAAGACTAGAGGTTATTAAATACCCATCTTCGCTAGAGGGAACACAAACCGCTCTTTCTTTCACTCGGGGAGGAAGTTTAAACATATCTCTAGAGACTGAATCCACACTATTTAGAAGTTTGGCTTCTACTCCATGATTAATAATACAAAAAGCTCCCCATTGTTGGGATGCTTCTTTTACTTGATTGCACAACCTTTGAAGATCAAGATCACTTTCTTCCAACTTTGATTGAAGAGGAGAAACATCAATTATGGGGAGCAGAGCCATAGTTATGACTAGGGTAGAACATGAAAATTTTAATACAATTGGGTTGGGATTAATAATGATGAAATAGAGAGTAGTTTCTTGCATGAGATAACAATTATTTTATTTGCTCTATCATATCTTTTTGGGGACTTTTTTGTTTTGGGACTTATGATGTTGAAATAGAAAAAAATACCTCTTGAACAATGAGAAATCTTTCTAGGACATGATTGTTTTTTTTTTTTCTCCAACAGTTCTCTGGTGTCTTTTTCCAATGCTATTGTTCAACTCAAAATTGTGGCCTTGTTCAAAATGTCCTCAAAGTAATTAAGAGAAATGATTTTTACTATGTAGAAAAATAAAAACTAGTTTCTTTGGGTAAGGGAACTAAAGTGTAGCTAACACTCACATGTAGCTACTAGTATAAGCTCCTTGTAATGAAATAACTTGCACAATAGAAGAAATAACATGAAATATTATATAAATACTTGATAATAGCTGGGAGTAATAGGCCACTTTGAGGGGGTAACCTCCAAATATCTCCAATGAGAACACACTTGACAATATGATCTTGAAATAAGACTCACAACCTCCTATATACCTAATTATGCTTAGGTTCAATAGACACAACCCTATATAACACCTAGGCTGACCTACCTACCTAAATAATAATATAATAATGATAATATGATTTAATTAATGATTAAGATAGCCACAAGTTGACTATTCATAACCCTATATACACCAATATTAAGAGTGTAGCATGCCCCCTCTCTTAAAGAAGCATTGTCCTCAATGCTAACCAAGTGTGGATTCTTTTGAATGAACTCCTCATTCTCCCATGTCACATATCCAACTAGTAAGCTCTTCCATTAGATGTGATACTAAGTTAGGGTTCTATTTCTTAGCTTCTTCATCATGTTTGAAGAATGTACTCTAGTTCCAAAATTATTCTTCCATCTTCATCAAGCTCTAGTAGTGCTATTTGAGTAGGAATATTCTGCCCAATTACCTTCTCCAAACAAGAAACATGAAAAATTGGATGTATCTTTGTTGTTGGTGGCAACTCAAGCTTGTAGGCAACACTACCAATATTTTTCATGATTTGGTATGGTCCATAATAGCTTGGAGACAACTTCTTATTCTTTTTTTGTTGCTTCATTGAGATTTTTTTATAAGGTTGCAATATCAAGAAGACCCAGTTCCTAAATTCAAAATTTATTTCACTATAATGTTGGTCCTCTTGATGTTTCATTCAATTATGTGTCATAGCTAAATTCTCCTTGAGTCTTGAAAGTACCTATTGTTGATAAAGCAAGTGGTCCTTTACTGCCTAAACTCTTGATGACACCTTTAATGATGATTGTGATGGAAGGAGGATGATATCCATGAAGTGCCAAAAATGGAGACATTTTTGATGAGCTATGGAAAGAAGTATTGTACCACCATTCTACAAGAGGAAGCCAATCTACACATTAAGATTGGTTTTTTGAAGTTCAAAACAACATAGATATACTTCCAAACATTCATTAACAACCTCTATTTTCCCATCTAATTGAGGATGATATGAAGAACTATGAGCCAATTGAGTATGCAAACATGACAATAAATCTTTCTAAAACTGACTAGTAAAGATAGGATCATGATTACTAACAATAACCTCAGGTGTACCATGTAGCTTCTAGATATTATCCAAGAAAACTTTTGCCACTATACTTACTATAAAAGTATGTGATAATGCAATCAAATGTGCATATTTAGTGAGGCGGTCAACTATACCATGATGACATTATAGCCTTTAGATTTGGGAAGCCTTATGATGAAGTCCATGGATACCTCTTCCCAACATTGGCTAGGAATAGATAAAGGCTACAAGAGATCTAGTGTCTTAATTGTTTCCCCTTTATCTCTTTGAAAAACCAAGCATTCAACCACAAATTTTTAAACATCACCTTTTAGTTATTCTAAAAAAAAATCTTGCTTGACCCTATGATATGTCTTCAAAAATTTTGAATGACCAATTGGGGATTCATGCAATTCTTTGAGAATCTTGTGTTTAAGAGTAGAATTCTTATAGAGATATAAGTGCTCTTTATACCAAAGAATATCCCCCTTTAAACAAAACTTATCTAAACTACTAGGGTCACTTTTTATTTGTTGGATGAGACTACTTGTTGCAATTTTTCCACTCTTCTTTGGCTTCTACCAACCAAATTTTCTTGTAATATTGAAAGAGCACACAATAAGGCTTCATCATTTTCATCCTTCTTGGAAAGTGCATTGGTCACAATCTTTTCCTTCCCTTTCTTGTATAAAATTTGAATGTCATAGCCCAACATCTTAGTGAACCATTTTTTTTTCTCTTCTAAAGATAGTCTTTGTTCCAAACAATATTTTAGGCTATCATGGTCTATCTTAACCTTGAAGGGTCGATCCATTAAATAAGGCCTCCATTTTTTAACTGCATGAAGGATTGCTAGCATTTCCTTCTCATAAATAGGTTTGAGTTGGTTTTTACCTTTTAATTGATGACTCTCAAAAGAAAATGGTCAACCTTCTTACATGATAACTGCTCCTATTCCATTTCTAGAAGCATCACATTCCATAATCAATTCCTTGGTGAAGTCTACAATGGCAAGCACTGGAGTTGTACACATAGCCTTCTTCAATTGCTCAAATGCTACATTAGCAGATTCATTCCAATGAAAAGAATCTTTTTTTAATAGAGTGCTAAGGGGTGCTGCTATATGACCATAATTCTTCACAAATCTTCTCTAGGACCCTATCATTTCCAAGAAACCCCTCAGCTTCTTAATGGTCTTTGGAATAGGCCATTCTATGACAACCTTAATTTTGTTAGGGTCCACCTTTACTCCTTCATATGAAACTATGTGTCCCAAATACCTCACCTCTTTAAGACCAAAAGCACACTTGAATGGCTTAGCATAGAATTGATGATCTTTGAGTAATTGTAATGCTTGATCTACATGCCACAAATTTTCTTCCCAAGTCTTGCTATAAATTAATATATCATCAAAAAATATTAACACAAACTTTCTCAAGAACTTCTTAAAAATGAAATTCATCAAAATTTGGAATGTAGATGGAGCATTGGTAAGACTGAATGGCATCACCAAAAATTCATAATGACCCTCATGAGTTTGAAATGTTGTCTTTATATTATCTTCCTCCTTAATCTGAATTTGATGATAACCTGGTCTAAGATCTAACTTGGTAAACTACATAGCTCCATTTAATTCATCTAGAAGATCATCGATGACTAGAATAGTAAACTTATCTTTAATGGTGTACTTTTTGATCACTCTATAATCTAGACACATGCACCAAGTTTCATCCTTCTTACACACCATCACAATAGGTGAGGAGTAAGCACTTTAGCTATGCTGATAATTCTTGCCTCTACCATTTCTTCAACAGTTTTTTCTATCTCACATTTTTGTATGTGTATATACCTATAAGGCCTGATGTTTAGTTGTTGGCTCCCTAGAACTAGTTGTATGGCATGGTCATGATCCCTCTTAGGAGGAAGTCACTTAGGCATATCTCTAAGAATCACTGAGTGACAATCAATTATTGCTTAATCTGGATGAGTAAGAGCATTAGACTAAGACACTTCTAATGAACATAGCTAGGCCATAAATCCATTCACTCCTTTCTTAAGAAATTGTTGCATTTGATGAGAGCTTACCATCTATGGGTATTTTTCCTTCAATCCCCTTAGCTCCACTAACTTTCCTATTTATTGAAATCACATGAATGGATCTTGGAAGTTCATCTCAATTTTTCCCAATGTAGTAAGTCATTGTACTCCCAAAACAATATCTGTTGCACCCATGGATATAGCATACATTCAGGTATCAAGTTGATAATCTCCCATGGATAATTTGATGCTATAACACTTCCCTAAAAAACTAATTGTGCCCCCATCTACAATCAAAACCTAAAATTCTAGAGCTAGATATATAAAATAATTTAGAAGAGTTGCCAACTTTTTGTTGATGAAATTAGGATTACAACCTAAGTTGATCAATAGTGTTACTTTCTATGTCTCTAAGAAACCCACTACCTTGAGAGTTTGTGGTGTACTAAAACTTGAAAATGCATCACAAAAAATGATTGGTTGAGAATCATGTGAGTCCTCACCTAACTCCCTATCCTACTCTGATATGGGCTCATCCTTTTGTTCCTCACTTTGACCTTTAATATAGAACAATTTATTTTCACTACATATGGGCTCATCCTCTTATTCCTCACTTCAACCTTTAATATAGAAAAATTTCTTTTCACTACATTTATGTCCTTGACTGTACTTGCTTTCATAATTAAAACACAATCTTTTTGCTCTTTTCTACTCAATTTTTTGTGGAGTCAACTTAGTAGGTTGAGGAAGATAAGGTGTTAAATATCCTTTTTCTCTTGTCACATTAGCCCCTTACTTTCTAGGAATCAAGAACTTCTCCTCTACCCTACATGCCAATATAAAAGACTCATTTATTGAGCTAGGACTAAACATGTGTACCTCATGTTGAATGTGATACTTGAGACCACCCAAGAATAAATCATTCAAGTTCTTCTCTATAATTGTATCCACTCTTAAGGATAGATTTTGGAATTTTTTAATATAACCCTTAACTGATGTAGTTTGTTGAAGCTTAACAAGTTGGCTAAACAAGTTTTCTATCACACTATTGCTATATTGTGCATGGAGTTCTTTTGTAAAAATTGACCATGATACAGTGAGACCCTTTTTCCTTCTATGAGTACAAAACCAATGATACCAAATGAATTTATCTCATTCTAGATCTATAAGGAAGCCATCGTGACCCTTTATCCATATGGGGTTTAATGTACCTCAAAAAAATTATCCATTTGATTTACCCATGTTAGAGGATCGTTGCCATCAAATTTTCTCATATCCACCTTTGGAAAAAAAATCCTAGATCCCATAAGAGTATTAAAATTTGTGTCATTATTAGTCGACTTGAAGGCTTCACTTTAATTGCTTAACAACTCCATGTTTCATTCATATAGGTGCTTAACATGCTTCATATATCTAATATATCTCCTCGTAGGCAACACATATCCCTCTTAACCTCTTCCTTGAACTTACTTATTTCCTTATTGGGAATACTATCCTCTATTGTGTCCCAATCCTGATCAAAAGATTTCCCTAGTGTGGTAGCATTCTTTTTGCCTCTTGTTGGAGGTCCTGTCATGATGGAAACCAATATTTTTAAAATAAATCAAACAAATGAAAGATGAATTCCCTAATTTTTTATTTATTTTTCACTGTAACTTACTAGGGCCAAGATACCCATACTTAGGAAAAATCCAAAATTTGGAAAATTTGCTACCTTCAATGCAAATTTTCCTAATTTTGTAATGGCTTGCTTATTTCTACTTCAATTTCTTCAAGTTTTTAAATGTAGGCTCCTCTATTATGTATTCAAAAACCCAATACAATTTATACTCTGATTCGACAGCATGTGAGAGATATGTAGATCTCAATAAATTGTGTAGAAATAGTAATTATGTAATAATTTTCTCCAATTCCTCTAAATTTTTGACTATAGCTTCTTTAATATAGTCTTCAAAAACCTTTTAAATTTTTTTGAAAACTTTGCTAAAATCTTAAAGTTACGCTCTTCCCAAAATAGCAAAAATCTTGCCTCTATGGTGCCAAGATCATGCTCTGATACCACTTGTAATGAAGTAACTTGAACAATAGAAGAAATAATATGAAATATTATATAAATACTTGATAATAGCTGAGAGTAATAGGCCACTTTGATGGGGAAAGCTCCAAATATCTCCAATGAGAACACACTTCACAATATGATCTTGAAATAAGACTCACAACCTCCTATATATACCTAATTATGCTTAGGTTGAATAGACACAGCCCTACATAACACCTAGACCAACCTACCTACCTAAATAATAATATAATAATGATAACATGACTTAATTAAGGATTAATATAGCCATAAGTTGACTATTCATAACCCTATATACACTAGTATTAAGAGTGTAGCACTCATCAATTAGAAATTATTCTTCTAGTGTTCGTCACACTCATGTGTACCTACTAGTATAAACTATTCCATTAAAGGGAAGAGAAGATGAGTATTATTTTTAGGATAATGAATTATTAGGTGTGACATATGAAAAATATATGTTTTAAATCATTTCTTACTTTTTACATTCATTTTTCTCCACTACTTTGAATCTTTTAAATTAGCACTCTATTAAGTGGTAGTGAAAGAAAATGATGAAGATTTGATGTGTGATATCATACCCTTCCAAATTAGGAGACTTTTGATCCCTTAACAACTCATAAAGTGAGGTCATTTCTTCCCCATATGGGATGCATCATGAAGCAGGAGCATCGGGAAAGAAAAAAAATCAAAACATTGCAACTTCTTTTGATTAGTTTAGTTTGAGATTGTTCTAAATATTTGATCAAGGAATTTAGAGGATCTTAAGTGATGGAATTATTGAAATCTATATGACTTTTATCATTAGTAGTTGTAGAGGCAGAATGAAATAAGAAAAGAAAGAGATTAAAATACATTATGAACAGGGGATGCATGTTGTCGAACTATGAGTAATAAGATCTAATATCTTACAACTTCTATTTTATTTTCTTAGCATAAACTTCAACTTCTAAGTCTGGGTCAAGAAATTTTTTTTTTCTAATTATAATAATGGCAGAGATTTAAAAAAAAACTCTAGTAACCTTGGAATCTCTATTTTAATGGGTTCACACAAGCATTAGCACCCTCTGCAAGCCAAATTTGATGCTTCAATGAGCATCTAGAAATTATATTTTGATTGAGTATAGATTTTGATCACTTGTGCAAGAGTTATATTAAGGATTAATGTTATGAATGGCTTAAACATTATACACTAAGACTTTCTTTCTAAACTAAATGTATTAAGTAATCAAAGTTGACACACCTTCTTCAAACTAAAAGTTTTCATCACTATTATATTATGTTTAAATGTGGTAATTCTAGACTATAATTTGATCTCCCAGAATACAAAGAAGAATTGAATGTAGAAGAACTACTAGATTGGATCTTTGAAATGGAGAAATATTTTGAATATGACAAAATTGAACGCTCATTAGATCTCTTTGAGTATATAGTGAAATCATTTGCAAACTAATAGCTAATAGTAAGGAATGTTAAAAAAAACTAAACAAAGAAACAAAAAGAAACAAATGGCATACCCAGATGAATAATTAGGAATTATAACAATAAAAAATGAAACTATTCCAACTAACAATAGTAAAGGAAAAGGATTTTACATATTTTAATGAGGCAAGGATAAGATAAAATTTCGTATAAAATTACTACATAAATCTATTTAGAAAAATTTAGAATTTGAAATGAAAGTAAACCACTATTGAAAAATTCTACTAGTAAATTATAAGGACTAGTCGTATAAAGTCTAGACAATGAAGACAAACAACTAAGTTGTTTGCACATATCAATTCAATATGAAATGAGTTTGATATATATATATATATATATATATATAGGTTACACATATCAGTTGCAAATGAAATGAGTTTGATAAATGTATAATATATTGTAGAAGATGAATATAAGTATGGCTCTAAAGGAATCTAGTTTAGTCTAGCAATTGAAAAGGTTATCAAAACAAGGTAATGCAAGAAGATGGTAGGAAAGGTTATTTATTTTCATGGTAGATGATCTTTTGGTTGATGTTGTGTAGAAAACAAAATAAGTATGGAAAATCCTAAAAATCCTTAAAGCTATCTCAAAAACTAAATTTATTTAGAATAAGGTGTAAGGTCAATAGGAAATGTTACAGAATAATTGTGCCTAGTACTAGCACTGACAATATAGTGTCTAAATAAATGACATATAAGCTAAAATTGAAAAGATATAGACATCCAAATTCAAAGAGCATCATCTTTTGGTAAACAAGTAGAGTTTAACAAGTTTTCAAATTAGAAATTATAATGATGAGATTATGTGTGATGTAATGTCAATTGACAACCTATATATATATATATATATATATATATATATATATATATATATATATATATATATATATATATATATATATATATATATGATGATGATGATGAGATTATGTCCGATGTAATGTCAATTGACTATGTCTATAACATGAAGAGTGTATATTAAGTTTACTAATTAAAATGAAATTGAAGGAAAATCATAAGTGTCTTTGATTTTTGAGAAGAATTTTTTGCAAGAGTTGAAATATGAGAAAGCCAATTTCTTAATTGTTTCCAAGCTTGCAACAATTTATTGGAAAAAGAAGGGTAAAAATTTATTAAAACAAAAAGGATTGCAACAAGGAGAGCTCAACAAGGAGCTTTATCCTAAGCAGCAAGTTCATCAAATTCTTGTAACAAGTCAAGAGGAAGCTACCCTCTATCCATAATATTCCTACTAAGCCCATTTGACCAAACAATCAACAACTCTATTCCATTTGTGAGGAATGTAAGTAAATCTAATGAACTCAAGCAAGGTACAAAAGAGAAGAGTCTAATTAACAATAGTGGCCATCTGCCAACTAACATCCTCATGCTCCTACGAGGAAGGCAACTTCACCATCACTTGGGAGTCAGACTCATAGATAATCTTGCACCATCCCCACAAACAACACTATTTCATAGCATATAAAATGGCCTGAGCCTCCATAAGATTGTTAGTATGGTCACACTTATGCACTGAGAAAAAGAATTTAACTTCACCAAAACTGCAACAAGCCACTCCCCCAATACTAGTAGGGCTTGGATTCCCTTGGGAAGAACCATCAATGTTAATTTGCAGCAATTTGGGAATGAAGAAATATGCTGAAATTATATCAAAAAAGTTCATGGAATTTGTTAAGCTTATAATAATGAGGGAGTTATCTTCCAAGATGTATTTCAACAAAGATAGAGGGTTTTCTTACTAGTTCTTTCTTTCTTGAGCTCTTGGACCATATTTTTAATAATAATATATTGGTAACTTACCATGTTCACCTAAAAAGATATTAAAAAGATATGTGTGAGTTATCTAATAGATTACCTCTAATGGCATTCATAAGGCATTGCATGGATTTGATTTTTGGTGCATATTTTCCAAGTTGCCCAAGGAGAATGAAGAGATAACTAAGGAAGTACAAGAGTTGTTTGATAAAGGGCTAATTTCAGTAAGCTTGAGTATGTATGATTGCAATAGTGTTGGCACTTGAGAAGCATGGGGATAAAATTGTGTAAGAATTGTAGAGTAATAAATAATATAATAATAACATGTTGTTTTTTCTTGACTTTAATAGATGGTTCTATGGATTATTTGAGTAGAGATGAATATTCTATTAATATTGATTTAAATAGTTGGTATGATGAAATAAGAAAGTTTTCAAGAGATAAATGAAAAGGTACATTTAAGGCTAAAAAATAGATTGTAAAAATGTTTAATGATTAAATTTAGATTGAATAATGTTCTAACAATTAATAATATATTGATAAATAAAAATTTTGGTGGTGTGTTCATTTGTTGCATCTAGTAAGTCATTTTGGTATGTTTTTAACACACAAAAAATTCTTAAATTTATTTAGAGCACAAATAGGAATATTCCCACTTTTAAGGTATTTTTACATTATCATTTTTTCTAAATTAACTAGAGCTTTCACTATTGGTGCATTTATCACTTCATCAATTTTCCACCTTTTGTGGATGTGTTGCACAAACACCTTTCCACATTGGAAGGTGATCTGTCTTTAGAGGATGTGTGACACAAACATCTTTCCACTTTTGAGGATGATCCACCTTTAGTGGACATGTGACACTTTAACTTTTTCACCTTTCATGGGTGCTAAATGTTCTCTTTGATTATCATGTCATATAAGAATACAATACTTTTTCTTTATATTATGATATCCAATGTTCTCACCTTGGTCCATTTAACCAAAGGTATATCCTTTGTAATGTTCTCGGTAAAAAATATTTTATTCTTGTTTCTTTCTTGTTATTGTGCTTTCCCATAGGGTTCTACATCTTTGGTGGCTACCTTCGTAGAAAAATCTGACATGGTATCAAAACTTGTTGAATACCAAATTGTAGCCTTTTGAAGTATTTGAGCACATTATTTTAGTGGGACCCTCTCTATATATTGTTATTGTAAGTTAAGATTAGAGCTTGCTAGTACACATCTAATGTTGGCATCACATTCAAGAGGTCCAAAAACTCCAAGATTGAGTTTTATTTTATCAAATTTACATTATTGTTTAAAATTATAATTCAAAAATCTTATTAAGTAGGTATTGGTTCCAATTTATGATATACAAATATATTTTTAATAAGTTAACTTCATACCATTTATATTACAAATAGATTACTATTCAACCCAACTAATGTAGCCTAGAAAAAAAATATGCATATAGAAAATTCTTTTTAAATTGCATTAACATCTTGAAAAAGAAATATGTTATTTTCATTTTACTCTTTGTTACATTGTTTCAAGGTATGGACATGATGAAGTGCCACTTTACCCTTACAATTTACAAACCCGAATACAAAACTAAACAAAGATGTAGAGAGAAGAATGTTTGACAACATATAGAAGATAATACTTGAGGATGGTTATAAGTAGTCATATACCTTACTTATTTAGGAAAGAGATGATGCGATAGGTACAATTACCTTTGTTTCAAAATGAAATGCTTGTAATGCCTACTCCTACTTGACTTTTCTATTGTAGTACTAGATTCTTTTAGGTCAGTTTTCTGATTATGTTTTATGATTATCAGTGCTTGGTTACCGGATTTGAATAAAATTTGTTTTATACTCAATTGATTTATGTGATGAGTTGTTTAATTATTTCATGTGTTTATGTTTATCCTTTTAGTGATGATATATGCATGTTCAATTAGTGATTTCAATTATCTTTTGATGGTTAGATAGATGGATTATTTATATGTGATTCTATGGATACTTACCTCATACTACATGTGTGTGTGTGTGTGTGTTTTCTTTATGTGCGAAGTTTCTAATGTGGTGGAGGAAGGGAATCATAGTCACCTGCTAGTCGAGATCCACATGATGAACCACTTCTTACCATTGCCTATTTAGTTTAGAATATTATGTTTGTACGTGCGTGGATTTGATGCATATTGTAGGTACCAGGCATCGACTTCCCCAAATTGCCAGGATGAGCATACCTATCATAGTATTTCAATGGTATAATTGGGGAGATAACTCTTGAGTCCAAATCCTAACCTAAGCCAATTGTCCTAGAAAATAGGACAAGTATCTGAGTTAGTTTCACCTTTCTGAATTTGTCAAGTGACATGAATTTGTGACTTTGACCTTGGAGTTTGACTTCTTTGACTTTTAGTTGAGTTGTTGTATTTAGTTTTGTGGCTCTATTGTGATTTGCTGTTATAATTGAATCAAATTAATAGATAATTTAATGAAATTTTTATAAAGAAAATTCAATATTTAATTAATTGAGAAAAATTAAACAAAAGAACTAAATTTAAAAGATTATATCAAAGTTCTATTTTTGATGTATTTATATTATTTAATCTAATGATAATTATTTAGGAGTTTTATTTTAATAATAAACTCTAAATAATGTTATTAATTAAGTTAATAAATATATTATTAAAAAAATGTCTTGTGAATTAATTAAATAAAGGAATTAATTTTAAAGTTCTAATTTAGCATATTTATATTTATTTTATTTAATAATATTTATTTAGGAGTTTTATTTTAATAATAAACTCTAAATAATATTATTAGTTGAATTAATAAATATATTATTAAAACGTCATGTACTTAATAAGAGAGTTATTTACTAAAGTTTATTTTATTAAAATTGCATAAATCGTATACATGAAATTAAAATATAATAAATTAAATAATTTTAAATTGCTAGAAGTGTGCATGAAAATGAAAAAGATAATAAAATATTAAAAGAAATTGATCAGGGAGTTCCCTCATGTGATTGCATAATCAAAGCCCCAAATTAAGGTAGAACCTCTTTAATAGAGATCGTGTGATTGCACAATCAGAGCCCCAAATTAAGGGAGAACTCTTTATCAGAGATCTAGAGCTCATTTTGCAATTACACAAGTTTTAGATGAGCAATTTTTTAAGAAGAAAGTTTTTAGAAAAAGGGGATTGTTTTGCATGCTTCATGTGATTGTCGTTTTAGCATCAGATTCAAGTAGGATCTCATGGTTTATCTATACAATGATTTTCATTCTTTGAACTTCTATCTTCTTTGTGTCTATTGCATGTTCTAGTTTTCAGAATGTTATTAAGTTGAAACCCTTATATGCAAGTTGATTGTTCTTTGATTGAGAAATATTAGTTTATGATTTGAGTATTTGAAAACCCTTGTAATGAAATTATCGCTCTTCTTTTCTTGAAAATATCTATGAATGAATTTTAGTTTTAAAACCCTTGTATGCGAACTACCGTTCGTCAATTGAAAGCAATTTGTATTTTAGTTGGAAATTAGAAACCCTCATTTGATGAATTGGATAATTCATAGTTTGAATCAATTAAAAAATCTATGTTTTCAAGATAGGGTTTGGGAAATTTTATTTTTTAGTAATTTTCCATTTTTAAAAAGTTTCCATTTTTAGTAAGTTTCCAATTTTGAAAAGTTTCCATTTTTAGTCAATTTTCATTTTTTGAAAAGTTTCTATTTTTAGTAGGTTTCCATTTTTGGAAAGTCTTTATTTTTAGCAAGTTTCTATTTTTAGTATGTTTTTATTTTTGGAAAGTTTTTATTTTTAGGAGGTTTCTATTTTTGGAAACTTTCTATTTTTAGTAGGTTTCTATTTTAGAAAAGTTTTTATTTTTAGTAGGTTTCCATTTTGGAAAAGTCTCTATTTTTAGTAGGTTTCTATTTTTGGCAAGTTTTCATTTTGGGAAAGTCTCTATTTTTAGCAGGTTTCCTTTTTGGAATTTTTTTTTCAAAGTCTAATTAATTTAAAATTATTGTGGTAATAATTGATAATAATAATAATTATTAATTTTAATAAGCATTGTTAAAATTTTTAATTTAATTATTTGAAAATTTGCTTTATCACTTTATTATTCAAGTATAATTCTAAAGTAAATTGAAAATCAAAGATATTAATTGGGAGAATTAATGGTTATCTTTAGTAAACTTGGGTTGTGCTTGATGATTTGATTTTATATGAGAATGATTTATATTGCTAGGAAAATTTTCTTATTTGAAAATCTTATTAATTAACATACTTTAAAAAGATGAAACTATGATGTGTATGTTCACTAAGCTCTTATGTTTTGATAACGAATTGAACTATGAAACAATGTTTAAGTGAATTTATATGAATAATTGAATCCTCTAGGATTATAGTGAAATTGGAATTCATCGTAAATTTGGTAACTAGAGAAATGGAAACGTGAACCCTGATTGAAATTGAAAACTCTATAAACAGTAATACTTGAAAAATAAGATTGAAACCCTAGTTGTTATTGAATCTTTGTATTTTAAAACAAAAAAATGAGAACTTGGAAACCTATAGTGAAATTTGAACTTACATATTTTTAAAATCTAATGAATTATTTAATTCACTTTTGTATGCACTTTATGTAATGTGTGATTTACCAGTGTTGGAGTTTTTGAGTTTGACTTAGCTTTGGCTAGTTAGGATGTTTACCAAAGGCTTGAAAGTTTTGTTTTTTGATATCATGATGATGTTTTGATCTTGATCTTTTATACTTAACCATGGTAATGTGTTTGGTATGCTCTATGAGGTGTTTTGATGTATTGATTGTTATTGCTTTCTAGTGTTCTTGTGTGAAACTAAGGTGAATGGTGTGACCTATCTAATATAACATTTGAGTCTTTGATCAATTATTTTTGGATTTCTTTCTAGTTGCTTGTATAGGACTAGAGTGTTTGTATGATTTTTTCCTGGTAATGTCATGTTATGACATTGCTTGGTTTATGTATACTTGATTTTGGGTTCAACCTTGTTAGGATGGTCATTTTGGTGGAATCTGTGATTATGATCAGTGATTTTTTATACTTATCAGTTGCTTATTTAAGAACTAATATATGGCATGTCATCTTTTGTTATCTTTTGATTTCACTGAGCTTAGGGTAGGTCATTTGTATGTCATGTTGGGAAGTGGCTTGCAATGGAGGCCGAGGCCCTAAAGAGGCTGTCGGGTAGCCCATTGTAGGTTATTTAATAAGTGATAATATTTCATTAAATGAGTTTGAAATGGATTAATAAGAGTCATTATTTTCCTCACCCATGTCTTTAGTGCTAGTACAAGCTAGGATGGGAGTAGAGAGGATGCTTGTTTGCGACCATGCTTCATTAGTATGCCTTGTTAGTATGAAAAAATATCAGTGCCGCATAGAGTCCCTAGGGAGCCAGAGGATTAAAAGACTAGCTAGATAACCTTAGAGCTGGTTCGTGCAATGACACTTGCCCACATGCATAATAGATTTCCTATGTGTCTTTGTTGCCTCTGGGTGTAGATGTCTTTTGTGTCTTGGTACCCTTTGAGATAGTTTACTTTTAGGTGTTTCCTTAACCTAGAGGTCAGTTTTGCCTTGTGAGTTTGTTATCTTGTTGGGGATTTGAGTTTATATCCTTAGTGTAGTGGGAGTGGAACTTTTTGGGTTCCACAAGTTTGGGTGGTAGTGCTTTTTCTTATACCATTGAGATTCAACCGTCAGATATTGTTTTTGGATGTGTTTGTACAGGTGTTCCTTTCTATATGATCTTGTATTTCTATGATAGATGGTTATACTCTAAGTGTATTGTATTTGATTTCATGGATCTTATAAGATGATGTAATCTATTTCATGATGTATATTATTTCATCCTTTCATACCATGTGACTTGTATAGTGGATGATTGTACATTTTATTTATTGCCAAGTGACATCTTATATAATTGTATATTATTTAAATGTATCTTATATAATTATCTAAAAGAATAATTTTTATAGTTATTCTTTAATATGATGTGTTATATATTGGATTTAGTATTAATTAAAACTTAAATGTGATTCAACATCATGGGAACCTTAAGAATTGTAATTTGTTTTATGGTGTGTGTTTATGTGAATGTTAATGCTTCTGCTATATTCTATCTATTGTTGTTTATTATCT
Source organism: Cupressus sempervirens (assembly GCA_028749045.1). NCBI lineage: Eukaryota > Viridiplantae > Streptophyta > Pinopsida > Cupressales > Cupressaceae > Cupressus > Cupressus sempervirens. Next base: position 154,102,349 of record CM053788.1, on the reverse strand, counting down.
TTAAAAGAAATGTTTGGAAATCTTAGTGAAACTTTATATTAACTTCTTTTGGGTTCCTTGGCAGGGCATTACATCTAGTATCAGAGCCTGAGTTTCTACATTGGGAGCTCTAGGTATATTGGAGCACCACTAATTGTTAACTAGTTGAACTGAAACAAAACTTAAATTGTAATGTGTATCTATTACAAACTTGAACACATGAACAAGTTGAACTAAAATGAAATGTAAACAGTGTTATGCATTTTTTTTTTGCAACTTTAACACTTGGAAACTTCAATAGTTAAAACTTGAAACTTTAGACTTGATACTTGAAACATAGAAAAAGGCAAAATTGGTAAAACTCTTGAGTTGGATTTCAAATCACATGTTTTGTTATGATTTTTCTTTAAGGTAGTATGCCTTTAATTGTCTTTATGAGCATTATGTTGTTATTGTTTGGGTATTTTCAGTAGAGTTGCAAACTTGAACCTAACTAGTTTGAACCAAAAAAAATTAGAAGCAGTGGAATTTTTGAACATGAAACTTAGAAACTCATAACATTTATGTTCTTGACTTTTGATTTATGTTTACACATTACAACTTTTATGTTTTCCTATGGATTTAGAGATGTTGATCTTTTGTTTGAAGTGTTTTAGGGGATCTAATTCAGTATTTGTTAAAAAGATGAATGTTGGATTAATATGGTTTTTGGTTTATTATTAAACCAAAATCATATTTTTCTAAATGATGAAAAGTGTATACATAATTAACTTATTTCTATTAATTTCTTAAATGAGATTTTTGTTTGACATTATAGATAGTATTCTTTGACTTCTAGTTACTCTAGTCATTATAGTAGGTTTCTAAGACTAAGCCTAAGTCTAGGGGGAGTGGATGTGATGCCTACCCCTAGTTTAGTTTTATCTTTCTTGTAGGCTTCCAAGAGTAAGCCTAAGTCTAGGGGGAGTGGATGTAATGGCTACCCATACTTGACATTTCTATTGTAGTACCAAATTCTTTTAGGTCAGTTTTCTGATTATGTTTTATGATTATCGGTGCTTGGTTATTGGATTTGATTAAATATTGTTTTATACTCAGTTGATTTATGTGATGAGTTGTTTAGTTATTTCATGTATTTATGTTTATCCTTTCAGTGATGATATATGCATGTTCAATGAATGATTTCAATTATCTTTTGATGGTTAGATAGATGGATTAATTATATGCATTTCTATAGATACTTACCCCATACTGTATGTGTATGGTGTGTGTGTGTGTTTTTTTTTTTCCTTTATGTGTGATGTTTCTGATGTGGTTGAGGAAGGGCATCGTAGTCACCTACTAGTTAGGATCTACATGATGAATTGCTTCCTGTCATTGCCTATTTAGTTTAGAATATTGTGTTTGTACATGTGTAGATTTTATGCAAATTGTAGGTACTAGATATCGACTTCCCTGAATTGTCAAGATGAGTGTCCCTATTGCAGCATTTTAATGTTATAAGTGGGGAGATAATTCTTTAGTCCAAATCCTAACCTAAGCCAGTTGTCCTAGAAAATAGGACAAGTATTTGACTTAGTTTCACCCTTTTGAATTCATCAAGTGACATGAATTTATGACTTTAACCCTAGAATTTGACTTTGTTCTTTGACTTCCAGTTGAGTTGTCGTATTTGGTTTTGTGGGCCTGTTGTGAATTTTTGTTATAATTAAATCAAATTAAAAGATAATTTAGTAATTTAATTTAATGAAAATTTAATAAAGAAAATTCAATATTTAATTAATTAAAAAATTAATTAAATAAAAGAATTAACTTTAAAAGATTATATTAAAATTCTATTTTTGATGTATTTATATTTATTTAATTTAATGATAATTATTTAGGATTTTTATTTTAACAATAAACTCTAAATAATGTTATTAATTAAGTTAATAAATATATTATTAAAAAATGTCTTGTGAATTAATTAAATAAAGGAATTAGTTTTAAAGATTTAATTAAAGTTTGAATTTAGGCGTATTTATATTTATTTAGGAGTTTTATTTTAATAATAAACTCTAAATAATATTATTAGTTGAATTAATAAATATATTATTAAAATGTCTCGTAATTAATAAGAGAGAGTAAGTAATTATTTAATAAAGTTTATTTTAATAAAATTGCATAAAGTGTATGCATAAAATTAAAATATAATAAATTAAATAAAGTGAGAAAGAAAATTAATTTAATAAAGATATTTTAAATTGCTAAAAGTGTACATGAAAATGAAAAAGATAATAAAATATTAAAAGAAATTGATCAGGGAGTTCCCTCGCATGACTGCACAATCAGAGCCCCAAATTAAGAGAGAACTCTATATCAGAGATCATGTGATTGCACAATTAGAGCTCAAAATTAAGGGAGAACTCTTTATTAGAGATCTAATGCTCATTTTGCAATTACACAGGTTTTGGAGGAGCAATTTTAGAAGAAGAAAGTTTACAAAAAAAGGGGATTGTTTTGCATGCTTCATGTAGTTGTCATTTTAGCATTAGATCTAGGTAGGATCTCATGGTTTATTTGTATAGTGGTTTTTGCTCTTCGAACTTCTTTCTTCTCTGTGTCTATTGTGTGTTCTGGTTTTCAGAATGTTATTAAGTTGAAACCCTTGTATGTGAGTTGTTTGTTCTTTGATTGAGAAATAATTTTTTGTGCTTTGAATATTTGAAAACCCACGCATTGAAATTATTGCTCTTCGTTTCTTGAAAATATTTGTGAATGAATTTTAGTTTTGAAGCCCTTGTATGCAAACTACTATTCTTCGATTGAGAGATATATGTATTTGAGTTGGAAATTAGAAACCCTCATTTGATGAATTAGATAATTCATAGTTTGAATCAATCAAGAAATCTATGTTTTCAAGATAGGGTTTGGGAAAGTTTCTTTTTTAGTAAGTTTCCATTTTTGAAAAGTTTCCATCTTTGGAAAGTTTCTATTTTTAGTAATTTTTTATTTTTTGAAAAGTTTCTATTTTTAGTAGGTTTCCATTTTTGGAATGTATCTATTTTTGAAAAGTTTTTATTTTTAGTAGGTTTCCATTTTTGAAAAGTTTTTATTTTTAGCAAGTTTTTATTTTTGGAAAGTTCATATTTTTAGCAAGTTTCTATTTCAAGAAAGTTTCTATTTTTAGTAAGTTTCATTTTGGGAAAGTCTATTTTTAATAGGTTTCTATTTCAAAAAAGTTTCTATTTTTAGTAGGTTTTCATTTTGGGAAAGTCCCTATTTTTAGCATTTTTTTTTTGGGAAATTTTTTCCAAAGTTTAATTAATTTAAAATTATTGTGGTAATAATTGATTATTATTATTATTAAATTTAATAAGTATTGTTAAAATTTTAAATTTAATTATTTGAAAATTTGATTTATTACTTTATTATTTAAATATAATTCTAAAGTAAATTGAAAAATCAAAGAATTTAATAGGGAGAATTAATGGTTATCTTTAGTAAGCTTGGGTTGTGCTTGATGATTTAATTTTATATGAACATGATTTATATTGCTAGGAAAATTTTCTTATTTGAAAACCTTAGTAATTAACATACTTTAAAAAGATAAAAAATGTGATGTGTATGTTCACTGAACACTTATGTTTTGATAACAAATTGAACTATGAAACAATGTTTAAGCGACTTTATATGAATTGCTGAATCCTTTAGGATTATAGTAAAATCGAAAACCATAGTAAATCTGGTAACTAGAGAAATAGAAATGTGAACCCTGCTTGAAATTGAAAACTCCATAAATAGTAATACTTGGAAAAAAAACTGAATATCTAGTTGTTATTGAATCTTTGTGTTTTAAAAACAAAAAATGAGAACTTGGAAACCTATAGTGAAATTTGAACTTATGTGTTTTTAAAACCTAATGAATTATGAATTTCACTTTTGTATGCACTTTATGTGACGTGTGATTTACCAGTGTTGAGGTTTTTGGGTTTGACTTAGCTTTGGCTAGTCAGGATATTTACCAAAGGCTTGAGAGTTCTATTTTGTGATGTCATGATGATGTTTTGATCTCAATCTTTTATACTCAACCATGGTAATGTGTCTGGTATGCTTTATGAGCTATTTTGATGTATTGATTATCATTGTTTTCTAGTGTTTTTGTGTGAAACTAAGGTTAATAGTGTGACCTATTTGATATAACCTTTGAGCCTTCAAACAATTATTTTTGGACTACTTTCTAGTCACTTGTATAGAACTAGGGTGTTTGTATGATTTGTTCTTGGTGATGTCATGTTATGACATGGTTTAGTTTATGTATACTTGATTTTAGAATCAGTCTTGTTAGGATGATCATTTTGGTAGAATCTATGATTATGATCAATGATTTTCAGTACTTATCAGTTGCTTATTTAAGAACTGATATATGGTATGTGGTATTTTGTAATCTCTTGACTTTACTAAGCTTAGGGTAGGTTATTTGTATGTCATGTTGGGAAGTGGTTCCTCAATGTGATGGGAGTGGACCTTTTTTGGGTTCCATTAGGTCGGGTGGTAGTGCTTTTTCTTATACCATTTAGATCTGACTGTCAAATACTACTATTGGATGTGTTTTCATAGATGTTTCTTTCTATATGATCTTGTATTTCTATGATGGATGGTTATAATCTAAGTGTATTGCATTTGATTTCATGGATCTTACAAGATGATGTAATCTATTTCATGATGTATATTATTTCAGCCTTTCATATCTTGTGACCTGCATAGTGTTCTATTTATTCCCAAGTGGAATCTTATATAATTTTATATTATTTAAATAGATTTGTAGTTATAGTTGTTCTTTAATATGGATGTGTTAAATATTGGATTTAGTATTAATTAAAACTTAAATGTGATTCAATGCCATGGAACCCTTAAGAATTATAATTTGTTTTATGATATGTGTTTATGTGAATGTTAATGCTTCCACTATATTCTATCTATTGTTGTTTATTATCTTTAAAAAAAATGTTTGGAAAACTTAGTGAAACTTTAGGTTAACTTCTTTTGGATAGTTTGGCAGGGCATTACAATGCTTGAAGTAATTATTAAATAATGAAACAAGCCCCCGTATCTTCTAGAATGCCACCTAGAATAACTAGTATGATCATGTGTACTTTATTAAATGAGAAGTTACAAAAGGTAACTTTATTTTAACTAGTTCAACATTTATTCAATGACAAGTTACAAAAGTAATTATATAACAAATATATTTTACTTTTTACTCTATTTTTCTACTAAAAATAGTAAACATGACAACTTTAACTTCTATTGAAACAAATAATATTTTTAGATGATGCAAAATTGCTTTTACACCTTATATAATCTTGCATAAGTACATGTCTATAATACTATATGACCTCATAAATATATTCACTACTTAAGCAATGATATATCCTAACTACAAATGTATGAATATTTGTTATCTACTTATGATACTTATTATAGCAATCATTTCCCCACCAAAAGTTTCATATCAATAATTTTAATTTTGAATTACAATACTATATTCATTATTTTTTTATTAAGTACTTTCCAATTTATTCTTGCATACCTAACACTCTTTCTAGAACTATTCAAACATGTTAGAAATACTCTTCAATAATTATATATACATTTCCTAATTAGAAGGACTAACCTCTTACCAAGATCACTTATTGACCATGTTTAGTTAGACATTATAATAGTGCATGTTATAGAAATTTGCTAATAGACACCATTCAAATACAAATTGAGGAAGCATTTACATCATTGAATTCATATTAATATAAATTTGTATTGATTTAATGTTAATGGTCATATGACTAAATATATTTGTAATCAATATCCATTCCAAAAAATACACAAATAATACATCATAATATAATACTATGGGAAATATCATACTTCAAAACCTATAATTAATTTTAAACTAAAATAGTGATATAAAGAGAATATATAGTCACACATCTTTTACAAATGAATTCCTTTTTTTATGATATATCAAAAGTTTAGAGACTTGGTAGCACAACATGTGCACATTAAGGAATAATTATCTTCACAAAGAACCAAGCTATTATCAACTCAATGTAATTCTATCACGTGACTATTAATTTAAAACACTAATAAAAAAATTACATCATTTCTTCCTAATGTACTTTGATTGTATTTATTTTGTGAAAAAATGTATTCAATGGTTGAAAATGAAAAGTATGAAAATGCATTTTGAGTTTCAATATACCTCGAGTAAATAAGTAGATCTTTAAATGTATTTGTGACATGTTAATCCTAAAATTTTAGTATATTTGTGTAATATTTTATGAGAGTGGATGCATACACTTGTTATATATGTGAAATATAATCATTCATGTTTAAAGAAGGTTTGAGTATCCTCTCTATTTGATTTTATGTTATAAAATTTTTTATTACTATATAATTTTTATTTATTTATTGTTGATCAATAAAAGACCGAAGCCTTTGATTATATTAATTTAATAAAAATAAAAATACATCAAAGTATCTCTATTCAAATGGGTATTGGTAGGAAAAAATGGAAAAGAAAACCTCCAGTCTTGCCTAAGACCGTAGTCCTTTATTATTACATTATTAAAAGGAGCATACCCCAGTTACCAATTTTCAATTTTTGTTGTTGAATACAATATAAATGACTAGATTCCTTCTTTGAATTATGGAGGCTCCAATGATCTCTATAAAAATCATTTGAACTATTTAGTGTCTAGGATGAGAGTGACAGATTCAAGCAGATCAGATCTTTATATACTTTATAGTTGACTCTTCTTTTGCAATCCTGTTGATTAGTAATGCAACTAAAAATGAACATTAGTGCTATTAGATAAAAACATCAATTTAGATATCCCTAAATTCCTAGTTGGAGATTCCTATGTTTCTTTCATTTAACATTATGGAAAAGGTTACCGATCAGTAGGACATTTTATGAATGGTCTCACTTAAATTCTAACATAATATCCACATATGTTAAAAACTTGAGCCTAACAATGTTGATTAGTTTAAATCTTTGTTGGTTAATTTGAATCCCTCTTAAAATAGTTTTTTATTTAAAAATCTTATACTTAAATCTAAGACTTACTAAAACCGTGGCTTCAATTTGATGATCAGTAGTTCCTAAACAATGAATAGGAACCCTATCCTTACATGTCAATTTAATGCAAGATCAATTAACATATTATGAATTTGTTCACTTTAGAATTAAGTCTATATATTCCTATACTAACAAAGTATGCTTACACTAAATTCTTATTACCAACTAATGTTGGATACAATTCATCAATTGTGTGTTATCTTTGATGTTATACAAATGTCATATCAGTTATCAGATAGAGTCTACCGAGCTTAGTTGGTTGGTAAAGCAAATTACAGAGTCTACTGAGTGTTCTTGAAAGTTACTTTGTGGAAATAGTTTCTACCAAGCTCACTCAAGCATCGATGGTTTTTGTTGCAGAAGTCAATTTCTACAAAGCTCACAAGGTCAGCGAAGGAAAGTCAATGTTTACCAAGTTCACTCAGTCTCCAAAGGATTTTGCAGAATTTGCAGTGTTCACGGAGCTTCAATTGGTTAATACTAGAAATCATTTCTGGAGTAGTGTTTACCGAGCAGGGTTAGCCAATGAAGGATTTCATTGTTTTGGAAAATAAAGTTTAATTGTTTCATATAATGTTTGTAGCTGACTGATGTAATGATTATTGGTAATTGTAACTTGTAAATGAGCCAACTTGACAATTTTGTATGGTATAAATAAAAGGTCAAGTTGTGAAATCTAAAATGTAATGAACAAGCATGCAAGTGTATTGATTGTGTGAAGAGTAAGGTGTGAGAAAATTTTGAAGAAGGATTAGATATCCTTGAGGAGAAGAAAAGTTGTATTCAATAAAAAAGGATCTAATGAAGTAGAACAGAGATCTGTATCAAGAAAGTTTACTTGCATTTTATTCAAGTCAACTCATTGTTACTTTCTCACAACTGTAGCAGTGATTTCTAAATCTCTTAACAAAGTTGGTTTAATAGCCATTTTGTAAATCCTCTAATGAGGTGGACAGTTCTATTGAATTGTTCTAAAGTCCTCTAGCAAGGCCACTCCTAGCAAGTGATTAAATCCTCTAACAAGGTCACACCTAACAATAGCTAATTACTTGGTGGTTTTTTCCATATTGGGTTTCCACATTAAATCTGGTGTCTGTTGTGTTCATGTTATTTCTTTTATGCATGCATGTTAAATTTTTGTAAATGCTTAAAGATCAATAATAAGTTAACTTATACTACATCTATCGAGTTACAACATTTTTCTATGTGGCTACTGAGTGATAGCAATAACTAGTTTTTACAAGACATCTAAGGGATCTATGGATTTGTTTTTGTGATAACTGATTCACCCCCCCCCTCTCAGTTAGTCCATCTATATTTCCAAAAATTGGTATAAGAGCTCTTGGTGCTTGTAGGAAAGATTTCAAGAATCTAAGCTAAAGATCAAGATGTCTTACAAGAGGGAAATTCTGAGGCTTAACAAGGATAACTTTTCAACATGGCAAGGTCTCATGAGACTCCATCTAACTTCCATTAGAGATACAAGATTGAAATATCTTGATGAAGCATACGTAACTCCTTCTAGTACACTATCTGTCAATGACATTGTTGAGAAAAAGACTCATAACATGATGATAATAGACATTGCATCAGCCCTAATCTATGAAGAATTTGATGATAACAAGGACTACAAAATTACATTTTAAATTTGGAACAAGCTGAAGGAAATCTATGGAGGTGATGATAATGTGAGGAGAGCCAAAGTAGAAAGTCTAAAAGGACAATTTGATCAGATGAGGATGAGAGAGGATGAAAACATTGCCAAATATGTTGAAAGAGTCAAAGCAAGCATTAGTGCAATCAAGGCTTCTAGAGGAGATATTAAGAAGGAAACAATTGTAAGTAAAGTTCTTAGAACATTAATTTCCATTAATGTAATTAGAGTTTCTGCAATTCAAGAAAGAAGATGTGAAGCAAATCATAACATAAATTTAGAGGCCATAGTAGGAAGATTGACTACATTTGAGCTAGATAACTATGACAGCTATGTTTCAACTTCCAAAAATATTGAATCAGCATTTGAAGCCAAGCTTTCACTCAAAGAAAAGGGCAAGAAGATAAAGGATTCTTAGTCAGAAAGTGAAGAAGAATCAGAACAAATTTTTGATAGTGATCTTGAGGTGGTTGAAGCTCTACTAGCAAGGAAATATTCTAGAGGCAAAGGAAAATACAAAGGTAAAATTTCTCTAATCTATTTTTCATGTGAGAAAATTGATCATATTGCTGCTAGGTACTCAAACAAGAAAAACAAGGATGAGAAGAAAGGTCACAAGTGCAATCACAAGAAAGATTTCAAATCATTTAAGGAAAAAGGTAATAAAACATGTTTCATGGCTAAAGATTCTAAAGATTCTGATAATAGTGAAGATGGAATTGTTTAAATTGTTGTGAAAGATGAATCTAATAATGATGAGGAAGATAAAAGATGGCACTTATCTCTCATGTGAGAAAAAATGATACATGGATTATAAATAGTGGTTGTTCACATCATATGACTAGTGATAAAATAAAGTTTGAACATTTTGAAGACTATGATAGTGGTAGTGTGAGGTTTGGTAATAATGAACCCTATTGCATAGAAGGAAGAGAAAGAATCTCACTAACCAAAGAGCTTGTATGTGATAATTCCTATAGGGTCAAAGGACTAAAACATAATCTGTTGAGTGTGGCACAACTAATCAATAATGGATTCAAAGTGGAATTCATGCATGGAAAAGCAAGATTGTTGGATGACAAAGGAAAATTGATTGGATCAGGCATACAAACAAAAGATAACTTATTCTATCTTGAAATTGGTGAATGTTCATGTTTTATTGCTCAAGTTGAAGAAAGTTAGTTATGGCACAGAAGGTTATGTCATGTGAACTTTGATAACTTGGTGAAAATAAGAAAATTTAGGAAAGTAAGAGGCATTCCTAGTATAAAGAAACCTAATGTTGGTCTATGCAAGAATTGTCAAATTGGTAAGATGAGAAAGAGTAGCTTTAAAAGTAGGAACTATCAGTCTAAAGAAGTTTTGGAAATTGTGCATACTGATTTGTGGGGACACATTGGAATTGAAAGCTATACCAAAGAGAAGTTCTTCATTCTTTTTGTTGATGATTACTCCAGAATGATGACTGTCATATATCTGAGAGAGAAATCAAAACCATTTGAGAAGATCAAATAGTATTTGGTCAGAGTAGAGAAGGAAATAGGGAAAGGACTAAAATGTTTTAGGTCAGACAAAGGTGGTGAATTAATCTCCCGTGAGTTCAATAATTTTTGCATTGAAAGAGGAATAAAAAGACAAGTATCAACACCTAGTACTCCCAAGCAGAATGGAATAGCTGAAAGGAGGAATAGATCTATCATGGACTGTGCAAGAACTTTAATGATTGAAAAGAACATTTCTATCAAATACTGGAAGGAACCTATTAGCACTGCAGTTCATACCTTGAATTGAGTACAATTGAAGAACGAGTCATTAAAAACCCCCTATGAGTTATGGTATGTCTATAAACCCAATGTAAGTTACCTAAAAGTATTTGAAAGTAAATGTTACATTTTGAAAGAATCTAGAAAAGAAAAATTTGATGTGAAGGGTGATGAAGGTATATTTTTGGGATATTCTTGCAAGAGTAAAGCCTATAGATGTTTGAATTTGTCTACTCACAAAGTCATAGAAAGTGCACATGTGAAAGTTGATGAGTTTGTAGAAAGGGATGAAGAAGAAAGCAAAAAGGAACTAGAAGATTACAGGAGATTTGTTTTCATTAAATGTGATACAGTGCCAAATACATCTATCAATTAGGAATCTTCTACTCCCGATTCTTCAGTCACCGAGTTGCAAGAAGTTCAAACCAAGTTGCAGGAACCCGAGTCACATTTAGATGCTATCGAGCCAATGCCTACCAAGTTTGAAGGACCTGAGCAGCAGACAAAGTAGCTAGAACCTGAAGTTGGAATACAAGAGGATGACAATGCAATTCATTCAAAAGGCAAGAAACCTATATTGGCCAAGTATGTCATGAGACATCATGCACTAGATCAAATCATTGGAGACAAATTTGAAGGTACTATGATGAGAAGTAAGCTAAAATTTACTTGTTTACTTGCTGATTTTGAGCCTAGAAATGTCAAATATGCATTACAGAATGAAAGTTGGATTGAGGCTATGAATGAAGAGATAGAGGAAATTGAGAAGAATAAAACATGGGCTCATGTGCCTAGGCCTAAAGATAAAAATGTGATTGGAACCAAGTGGGTATTCAAAAATAAGTTGAATGAGGATGGTAAGGTATCAAGGAACAAAGCTAGACTGGTATGTAAAGGCTACTCTCAAGAAGAAGGAATAGAATATGGAGAGACTTTTTCTCCTGTTGCAAGATTGGAAGGTGTTAGGACCCTACTTGCATATGAGGTGAGATGACAGGCAATTGAGAAAGTGGGCCAAAATCTTCTATAGATAGAACCAAGAATGACAAGAGAGGGAAGAGGTACAAACACCTATAAAGACATGGTCACACTGATGCTACATGGGAAAACAAAAGGAAGAAAGCTTAAAATAGCAAACAACTATCCTCTCATGGTGCTTTATAAAAAAGTGCAAGTACAACTATCTCAAAACAACATTCATGAACCTAAAATGAAAAAGTGGCACTTTATCTTAGTGCATATACATAAAGGTGCTTATAAATGATGTCTACAATGATCAGAAAAGGAAAAAAGCTAACACAAAATATAGTACAACTCAAAACAAAAGAAACTATGCTAGGAAAATGATCCTCAGACCTGAAACATCCAAGATATCCACCATAGAGAAAAAAATGCTAAAAACATGATAGAAAGAGCATGGGCTAGAATCTAAAGAAAAAGACCACATTTCTGAAAAGGTGACAAAACTAGCTTTGCAAAAGTATAAAGTTTTCAAAAAATTGACATGGGATCCAAAAGATATGCATGCTAGAGTCAAAAATAGAACTTCAAACTTCAACTGCAAAAATGAACAATAGAACTACATCAAAACCTAAAAATACCTACACCAATGTCTCCGCCCTTGAACCATCTTTTTAGTGTCTCTTTCGAATTGAAAAAATACTTCCATATGCTCAAGTTATGGCCAAAGAATTGCAAGTAGGTCCAAAAAATACCATAAGAGGTCCAAGAAGGATGATGATGCTATGTTGACATCATGTTGATGTCCGCAATTCACTGCAAAAAATTTGACAGCTTGCTAGTCATCATAACAAAAAAAGGTACCACGTGGCATGCCACATGGCAGCCACGTGGCACCTGCTAACTAGGTGGGTGATGTGGTAGGTTCCATGTGCCAAAGTGCCACATGGAACCCATGCCACATGTCACCCGCAGCACTTGCCAACTGTCACTATAGGAGCTATCCACGTGTGCAAAGAGTGTTGACTATAACAAGGTGATGTAGTGGAGGATCCAAAAAAGTAGAGGTTGCAGTCATAGGTGGAGGTTACATAAACTGGCAAAAAACATTGTAGTGGTGGCGAGGAGTAGGGGGCGCTGCCTGAAGGAGTGGTGCACTAGCCACGATGTTGTCACAGTGGTTTGACAGCCATGTAGCCAGTTGTGGTGGCCCACAGGCTGAGCACTGATGGAACAGTGGTGGCCTCACGATGGCACGACAGTGACTGGATTTCTTTTATATATTTTTTATTTTCCTCCTGCAAAATCGTCCATACAACTGTATGGAAAGCTCTCCAACTAAAAAAATTTTGCCTCCTAGAACCCTGTCTCCAAAATTGACAAATTTTACATGGATCGTAATTGAAAAGTGCCTTCTGAATCCAATGGTAATATCCATTTGGATCCAAAGTGCTCCAAAAAAATGCTCTTCTCTGGATTGAAGAAAAATGCACAAACAAACTAAAGTTTGTGTCTTCGAATCACGACTTCAAAAATCCTTCAATGAAGTAGTAGCAAGGATGCTCTGATACCATATAGGAGTTGATGAAATCCAACTTTATAGCTCACCAAAATCACCTGCATGCAAATAACCTATTGAAGGGAAACCAAGAAGGAAGAGGTGGAGCTTGGAGAAACCCTAAACAAACTTGGAAGAAAATATATTGTAAAACAATGAAAAATCTATTTTCAATATTAAAAATGAGATGATAAAATATAATAAGAGAGCTTAAATATAAAGGCCTCATAGAAGCTTATAAAACAAGCTAGAAAGTGGTAGAAGATAAGGTTGACAACCAAGCACACTTCCACAAAAAGGTGGAACATACTAGAAGGGAACAAGCTCCTATATTGTTAACAACTCATCACTACAACTATTAAATGTCTAATATTAAATAAATGCATTAACCTAAGTAAGCTTAAATAAATAGAATAAATAATAATTAATTAATTATTTAATCTAACACCCCCCCTTAAGTGCAACTTAGGGGAATGCCTTAAGCTCAAAAAACTAAAATAAAATGCAAAAATGGGTCCTGGCAACAAGGCCATGTTAGGTACCCATGTACAATGCAAAGAAATGCAACCTCTATAAATGGGGAAAGAGATAAAATCACGTGGGGAAAACCCTCCCCCAAAAAGAGATAAACCTAGTGAAGAACTAAAGAAGTCTCCAGCTAGGGGAATGTCCCCATAAAATAGGAACAAAAAGTGATCATGAAGAGTATCATTGAAGGATGAAGAAGCCACAAAATCTACCATCAAAAAGAAACTGTTGATCTATAGAATCTCCATGGAAGAAGAATGCATGAACCGAGCATGTCAATATGGTAGATGATCTATCTCACTAAAATGCATAAGTAGCCAAACACTACAATTACCTCATATATAGGATCAACCACTAAATACATAGCTTACACTATCGAATCATCAAACCATGGATGCATTAGAACAATAGCATAACCCCCCCTTAATGTAGATGGGGTGAGATGATAGGCAACTGAGAAGGTGGGCCAAAATCCTCTGTAGATAGAACCAAGAATTATGAGAGAGGGAAGAGGTACAAACACCTATCAAGACATGATCAAACTGATGTTACTTGGGAAAATAAAAGGAAGAAGGCCTAAAATAGCAAACAACTATCCCTCCAATGGTGCTTTATAAAAAAAGTGCAAGTAAAATTGTCTCAAAACAATGTTCATGAACTTGAAATGCAAAAGTGGCACTTTATCTCAGTGTGTATACATAAAGGTGTTTACAAATGATGTCTATAATAATCCAAAAAGGAAAAATGTTAACACAAATGATAGTACAACTCAAAACAAAAGAAACCATGTGAGAAAAATGATTGTCAGACTTGAAACACCTAAGATATCCACCATAGAAAAATGCCAAAAATATGATAGAAAGAGCATTGGCCAAAATCTAAGAAAAAAGACTACATTTTTGAAAAGGTGACAAAACCAGCTTTCCAAAAATATAAAGTTTTCACAAAACTGACATCGGACGCAAAATATATGCATGTCGGAGTCAAAAATAGAAGTTTAGACTTCAACTACAAAAATGAGTAACATAACTACATCAAAATCTGAAAATACCTACAAGAATGTCTCCGTCCTTGAATCAGCTTTATGGTGCTTCTTTCATATCGTAAAAATTTCTCTATATGCTCAAGTTATGGAAAAAAAACTACAAGTAGAGCCAAAAAGGACCTTGGAGAGGTGGAAGAAAGATGATGATGTAGTGTTGACATTAGCTTTTCACTGCAAAAAAATTGATGGCTTGCTAGTTGTCGTAGCAAAAAAAGGTGGCATGTGGCAGATGCTAACTATGCAGGTGACTTGGCAGGGTCCACATGGAAAAGTGCCACCTAATACCCGTGCCACGTGTCACTTGCAACACTTGCCAACTATCACTACAAAAGCTATCCACTTGTGCAAAGAGTGCTAACTATAAAGAGGTGAGGCAGTGGAGGGCCTGACAGAGCGGAGATTGCAGTGACAAGCAGAGGCTGTGAAAACTGGCAAAAAACACTAGCACTGGTGGGGAGGAGTAGGGGGCACCACTTGAAGGAGTGGCGCACTAGTCGCAGTGTTGCTATGGTGGTTTGGTAGCCACACAACCAACTGCGGTGGCTCACGAGCTGAGCACCAGTGGCCTTGTGGTAGCACAGTAGTGGCTAGATGTTTTTTATATTTTTTAAATTTTCCTCTTGCAAAATCATCTGTATGACTGTACAAAAAGCTCTTTGACTAAATTTTGTTTTCCTCCTAGAGCCCTGTCTCCAAAATTGACAAATTTTATATGGATCCTAACTAAAAAGTGTCTTTTGAATCCAATGGAAGCATCCGTTTGGGCCCAAAGTGCTCCAAAAAAATGCTCTTCCTTAGACTGAAGAAAAATGCACAAACAAACTAGGGTTTGTGTCTTCAAATCGCCGCTTCAAAAATGTTTCAATAAAGCAGCAGTAGGAAGGCTTTGATACCATGTAGGAGTTGATGAAATCCAACTCCACAGCTCACCAAGATCACCTGCATGCAAATAACCTATCGAAGGGAAACCAAGAAGGAAGAGGTGGAGCTTGGAAAAATACTAAACGAAATTGAGAGAAAATATATTGCAAAACAATGAAACATGTATTTAAAATATTGAAAATAAGATAGAAAATATAATGAGAGAGCCTAAATATAAAAGCCTCATGGAAGCTTGTAGAACAAGCTAGAAATTGGTAGAAGATAAGGGTAATAACCAAGCACACTTCCAGAAAAAAGTGGAACATGCTAGAAGGGAACAAACTCTCATGTTTTCAACAACTCATCACTACAACTATTAAATACCTAATATTAAATAAATGCATTAACCTAAATAAGCTTAAATAAATAGAATAAATAATTAATAATTAATCATTTACTTTAACACCCCCCTTTAAGTGCAACTTAGGGGAATTCTTTAAGCTCATCAAACTAAGATGAAATGCAAAATGGGTCTCGTCAACAAGGTCATGTTAGGTACCCATGTACAATGCAAAGAAATGCAACCTCTATAAATGGGGAAAGGGAGAAAACCACATAAGAAAAAACCTCCCCCAAAAAGAGGTAAACCTAGTGAAGAACTGAAGAAGCCTCCAACTAGGGGAATGTCCCCATAAAATAGGAACAAAAAGTGATCATGAAGAGCATCACTGAAGCATGAAGAAGCTGCAAAATCTACTATAAAAAAGAAACTGTTGATCTATAGAACCTCTATGGAAGAAGAAGCCATGAACTGGGCATGTTTGCATGGTAGATGATCAATCTCACTGAAATGCATAGGTAGCCAGCCACTACAATCACCTCATATATAGGATCAACCACTGAATACATAGCTCACACTATCAAACCATGGATGCATTAGAACAATAGCATAACCCCCCCTTAATGTAGATGGGGTGTGATGATAGGCAACTAAGAAGGTGGGACAAAATCTTCTACAGACAGAACCAAGAAAACCAAGAGAGGGAAGAGGTACAAACACCTATAAAGACATGGTCACACCAACACTGCATGGGAAAAAAAAAGGAAGAAGGCCTAAAATAGAAAACAACTATCCCCCCATGGTGCTTTATAAAAAAAGTGCAAGTATAACTATCTCAAACAACGTTCATGAACTTGAAATGCAAAAGTGGCACTTTATCTCAAAGTACATACATAAAGGTGCTTACAAATGATGTCTACAATGATCAAAAAAGGAAAAAAGCTAACACAAAAGATAGTACATCTCAAAACAAAAGAAACTGTGCTAGGAAGATGATTGTTAGACCTGAAACACCCAAGATATTCACCATAGAAAAAAAATGATAAAAAAATGATAGAAAGAGCATGGGCCAAAATCTAAAGAAAAAGACTACATTTTTGAAAAGGTGACAAAACTAGCTTTCCAAAAATATAAAGTTTTCAAACAACTGACATGAGATGCAAAAGATATGCATGCTAGAGTAAAAAATAGAACTTTGAACTTCAACTACAAAAATGAGCAATAGAACTACATCAAAACCTAAAAATACCTACACCAATGTCTCTATCTTTGAACCAGCTTTTTGGAGCTTCTTTTAGATCTAAATAATACCTCTGTATGCTCAAGTTATGGCCAAAAAATCTCAAGTAGGTCCAAAATGACCCTAGAGAGGTCCAAGAAGCATGATGATGTAGTGCTGACATCATGCTAATGTCACTATTTCACTAAAAAAATAATGACTTACTAGTCTTCGTAGCAAAGAAAGGTGTCATGTGGCACATGCTAACTGAGCAGGTAATGTGGTAGGGTCCACATGGCACTTGTGCCACATGTCACCCGTAGCACTTGCCAATTGTCACTACAGAAGCTATCCACATGTCCAAAGAGTGTTGACCGTACAGAGGCAATGTTGTAGAGGACTTGGTAGAGTGGAGGTTGTAGTCACAAGTGGAGGCTATAGAAACTAGTGAAAAAACATCGACAGTGGTGGCGAGGAGTAGGGGGCACCACCTGAAGGAGTGGCGCACTAGCTGCAGTGGTTTGATAGCTATGTAGCTGGTTGTGATAGCCCATGGGTTGACTACCGGTGGTGTGGCAGTGTCCCTACGGTGGCTCGACATTTTTTATATTTTTTTAGTTTCCACCTGCAAAATCATTCGTACAACCGTACGGAAAGCTCTTCGACTAAATTTTTTTTTCCTTTCGAAGCCCTATCTTTAAAATTGACAAATCATATATGGATCCTAACTGAAAAGTGCCTTCTGAATCAAATGGCAATTTTCGTTGGGCCCAAAGTGGTCTGAAAAAATGCTCTTCCCTGGATTGAAGAAAAATGCATAAGCAAACTAGGATTTGTGTCTCCAAATTGCGACTTCAAAAATCTTTCAACGAAGTAGCAATAGGGAGGCTCTAATACCATATAGGAGTTGATGAAATCCAACTCCATAGCTCACCAAGATCACCTGCATGAAAATAACCTATCAAAGGGAAACCAAGAAGGAAGAGGTGGAGCTTGGAAAAACCCTAAAAACACTTGAGAGAAAATATATTGCAAAATAATGAAAAATATATTTACAAAATTGAAAATGAGATAAGAAAATACAATGAGAGAGCCTAAATATAAAGGCCTCATGGAAGCTTGTAGAACAAGCTAGAAAGTGGAAGAAGATAAGGTTGACAACCAAGCACACTTCCATAAAAAGGTGGAACATGCTAGAAGGGAACAAACTCTCATGTTGTCAACAACTCATCACTACAAATATTAAATGCCTAATATTAAATAAATGCATTAACCTAAGTAACCTTAAATAAATAGAATAAATAATAAATAATTAATTATTTACTCTAGCACTACTGAGTTATAACATTTTTCTGTGTGGCTACCGAGTGACAACAGTAGCTAGTTTTTATAAGACATCTAAGGGATCTATGGATTTTTTTTTTGTGGTAACTGATTCACGTCCCCCCCCTCTCAGTTACTCCATCTATATTTCCAACAACTAAACCCTTCTTAATTGGTTTAAATCAACAAAAACTACTCAATGTTGGTCCCAAGAGTAGTGTCATTCAAGATCGTCTCTCACATTCTGGTATCTCTGTCACATTTAAACAATTAACCCAAAGAAATTAGGGCCTAATTTTATCCATCCAGATCATAATGTAAATAAATTGTCCTTGAAATTTTTATCCATGGCAATAAATCAAAACCATTCTAAGGAGGAAAAAAATAGGAAATAAGCCCAACACATTGATAGAGAAAATAACATTATATGTATTTATAATGTCCAATATTTACAAAAAGAACTCTCCAGAGAAGGAAGAGCCCAAGCTTCTATACACTGCTACCAACCTATAAAACCTAACTCTATATAACATTTAAGAACAAAATCCATAAAAAACTAGAGTATAATTGGTTGTCGAGGTCAAAATAGAGCAAAATATTGTCCATGACACATAAAACCAGACACCATCAGAAGCCCTAATAGAAGCCTTGTAAACAAAAAAACTTAATGTCTATGTACATTAATTACTATCTTATTAGATTAAATAACATTCAAAACAAAATAACCGTAACCCACCCACCTAAGAAGATGTAACCTCAGAGTCCTAATCTGAGCCTCCTACCATACATATACCAAGGTATGGAAGGCTAAACAAGGAAAAACCTCCAACTAGTATCTGAGATGATCAAAATTAATAACAACACAAACTAGGGGACTCCAACAAACATAAACTACCTTTTTCTAGAACACCATTATGATTTCTGCTATGTCCTCGGGATTCTTGGTTTGAAAGTTTAGCAAGAATTTGAAAGTGCTTTTTACCCTGCTAGATTTTTCCATATTCAAAATATAGAATTCCAAAGCTTTCGAGTTATCAAGCTCCACTCCCAGATGAATATAGGAATTGAAAATGCTAAGCTAATTCCTGAGCCAGACCTTGGTATGCTCTTGAATGATCCCTCTCCATCTAAGAAGGAAGTGAATACTAACTTCCATTTTTGGCCACAACTAAAAAAAAAGGTCATTCTCTCGGATAACCAAAGATGGTTGTCTTGGTACAATGGTTAGTTTGATACTCCCCAAAGGATGTGCCATGTAAAGCTCTAATAGGGGGATCCTAAGCTTATCATCTATACTTCTAACAACTTCTTCAAGCCCTACAAACCAAGTTGGATTGAAAATATTATAGCATAGTCTAATACTTGCCCACTTCTCCACTTTGGCTCTGGCCAAATAGCTTATAAAGGAGCTGACAATGTCGTTGTTGGTCCTCCATGAGAAGTCATAATTGAAAACATTGTCCCCTAAGACACGCATGACAACAATCCTAGTCATATCATCCACTGGATTTAAGAGGTGATTCTAGTTTTCTAGTTTTACATTGCCTCTAAAAGCCATGGTACAGACCTTTGAGGTATGAAATAGGCTCACATTTGTTTCCATACTAATAATGAAGCTAAAATAGACTCAGCATAAACAAGACAATATATGTCAGAAATACCTAGCCAATTTTAAATAGAAATCTAAAAAACTCATTCAAAGGATCCAGAAGCACCTAGATTGTTTGCCATCATCATTTGACATCAGCTAGATGACACTAAATAAATCTATAATATGATATAGCATGGTGTCACATAATGATGAGAAGAACATGGGAGAAATAAAGCGCCTGAACATAATTGTAGTAACATAAAAAAACACCCATGCCTCTAAGCAATATATTAGGAATACACATAAATAGACATGAATTACTATTTTCCTACTTCCTACATAGAGTTTCTTTCATAGATGGTCAAGTTATTGTCTAACTATTTTAATTTTTGAATTAAAAAACCTTTCTTTTTTAATTTATTATTTTCAAATTACCTTTTGATTCTTTCAAACTCTTGATTAATAGCTATAATTTTTCTCCAACTAACCCTTTGATAACTATGCAAGTCAGATGCTCCAATGATTATACAAGTTACAATCACCTAGATATAAATATTTTTCATATATGTATTCTTGAGCCAACCTTTGTACCCATATAGACATAGATATCTAAAGGTAATGTAGATGTATCCTTAATCTTTGGCTTCTCCTCCAAAGCTAATTTTGCTAATTAGAATACGATTTCCTAATCCATTTATGTTAGTATGGCTATTCAATTCTAGTTTAAATTATTAATCCTTATAGATTAAAATATTTTCACCATCAACACCCTTATTTGCTAGTTGATCTATCATTTTGTTACCTTCCTAGAAGATATGGAGAATGTGAATATCTTTGAAGTGGTCCAAAATATTTAGTACTTCTTCCAATTTAGAGTTTAAAACCCAATTAGGTGTCTTCCTTTTCCTAATGGAATTTAGGACAATTTGTGAATCTACTTCAACAATAAGTTTTGATAAACCTAGATTTAGGAAAATTTGGAGACCTTCTTGCAAAGCTTCTAGTTCAGTTTGGTTTTTAGTGGTTGATCCTATGGATTTATCCCTTGTGGTGATCCACTCTCCAAAATCATTATTAATTATACATCCTATTCTAGCAATACCAAGATTGCCTCTTGAGGCTCCATCAAAATTTAATTTGGCCCACCCATTCGGTGGTAGGATCCAACTACATTTGTTCCTTGCCTCTTTATTCCTCTTTTTATAAATAAGCAGAGGATTAATTAGGGTTTTCCACTTCTTTTTTATTATTCCATCCTAGAATGAAAATGATCCTTCCTCTTTCTTGGTTTTCCTTAGGTGAGAATTTAAAGTTTCAACTATACATGCCTAGATTTTTTTAATAATCTCATCTTCCATCATATCCTTGTCACGAAATATTCTTCTGTTCCTTTCTTTCCATACTTCCCAAACAAGGATAGATGGACAAATATTCCATATTTCTCTCTATATATACATTTACTACTATCTGATGGCTAACACTTAAGATAATTAGCTAGGGATTCTAGCATAGGGGCAGTCCAACCCAACATATGTATGAGTTAGTCCCAAAAATATTGAGTTTATGGACATCTATATAAGACATGATCAATATTTACACTATCGTGCTTGCATAGTAGATATCTTAATGGTCCCTCAATACTCATCTTGCTAAGTCTATCAATAGTTAAGATCCTATTCTGAGATGCCATCCACAAAAAGAAACTTTCCTTTGGTAGACAAGATGAATCCCAACATAGTTTAAGTGGGTTGTTCACTTCTTGCCATCTTTGGGAATGGGTGATAAATCTATATCCATTTTTAACACTATACCTGCCATCTTTTGATGCTGCCCAAATGAGTTTGTCATTTCTCTCTAACTACTTAATTTTTCTCTTTTGAATGATTTTTTTTTTTTGCTTTTTTATTGATGGTTCCATGTCTATATTTTTCATAGATTTCCATTCCCATCTTATAATTCCATTAATAACTTTTTTAGTTTTATAATTGTTGACCTCACTCCCCTAGAGTTTAACTAATTTCTCTTTGATGCTAATTGGGATCCACATGCTATCTACTAAGCGGTAACCATCCCATGAATCCTCCTAGAAGAGAGCTTCATCACCATTCCCAACATCCCATGTGAGATATTTACTAATAAGGGCTTTCCATTTTACTATAAAATTCCAACTTTCAGATCCTTTAGGGAGGGTCCTCATTCTAAACATGGAGTAGGGATCATCTACATTAAGGTATTTGTTATACATAATTTTAGCCCATTTATGATCCCTTTCTACAAAAAGATGCCAAGTAAGTTTACCCCCTAATGCTTCATTTTGCCAGCTTAAGTTTTTTATACCTAAGCCTCCTAATTCCTCTAACTTACATAAATTTTTCCATTTAATAAGTGTCATTTTTTTTGTTTGTCAGTTTCATTCCAGAGAAAACTTATGAGTTTTTCCTCAAGCTCCCTATTGGTACTTTTTGATAGGGTAAGTAGGAAAGGGGATATGTTGGGATGGCAAATAAAACTACTTTGATCTTAGTAACTTTACCCGCTTTAGTGAGCCATTTATCTTTTCACCTTCCTATCCTTTTATCCATTCTATCAAGAATATTATGCCATCCTTTTTTAGATTTACTACCTTTTTCTATCTCTATCCCTAAGTATTTACATGGGAATGTACCTCTTTTATACCCCATAATGTTATAGATTTGTTTTTAAATTTCAGGTTTGGTGTTAATGAAAAATATTTTTGATTTTTTTGCATTCAATTTTTGACCTAAAGCTTCCATATATTGTTGAATAATCATCTTAATGTTTAAGGCCTCATTTATTGTACTTTTTCTTGGTAAAATGGTACCATCTGCATATTGTTGATAGGTTATATTAGCAAAATTATTAGTTATAGTAATAACCCTAAATTTTCCATCATAGTATGCTTTTGTAATAGCTCTACCAAAGTCTTCTGCCATGATAATGTAAAGGAAAAGGGATAATGGATCTCCTTGTCTTAAACCTCTAGATGTGTCAAAGAAGCCTTTAGGGGTCCCATTAATGAGAATTGATGTTTTAGTTGTAGAGATGCATTGATAGATAAGATTGATCCATTGGTGAGAGAATCTAAAAGCTTCTAATGTTTTGCATAAAAATCTCCAGTCAACCATATCATATGCTTTTTGAATATCCAGTTTCATCAACATGCTTGCCATTTTATTTTTATTGGCCAAGTGTAATGTTTCCTAAATAATGAGTATACCATCTAGTATCAACCTTCCTAGTACAAAACCTATTTGTTCTTCTGATATAAGCTTAGGAAGAAACGCTTTCATTTGATTGGCTAAAATTTTGGATATGATTTTATAGATGGTGTTGCAAAGAGCTATAGGTCTAAAGTCCCCTAGATTTTTAGGATCTACATTTTTGAGTATCAATGTAAGAAAGGTATTATTAATTTCTGATAATAGTGATCTATCATTTCTTAATGCCTGAATGGCTTTCCAAAGATTAGTTCTAATAATATCCCAACACTTTTGATAGAAGAAGGCCTGGAATTTGTCTAGTCCTGAAGAGCTATCCAAATTCATGTTGAATAACATAGATCTGACTTCTTCCAAAGATATGGGTGAGTTTAATGCTTTATTATATTCTATAGAGATCACTTTTGGTATAGTTTCCAACATTTTTTCTTGAGCTATCATGTTCATGCTCGTAAAATTATTTATTACATTATTAAAATGGTCTACAAAAATCTTTGATATACTATAAGGATTCTCAGTGATAGCATGTGAAGCATTTTTAATTTTAAGAACTTTTCTTTTAACTCTCTTGTTTAGCATGCTATTATAAAAAAAAATTGTCTTACAATCTCCCTCTTCTATCCATTTTTCTCTTGATTTTTGCCTCCAAAAGAGTTCTTCCTTTGCTAGAATGTTTTCCTATTTAGCAAGGAGTTCTTTTTCTAGAAAAAAGGTTTTAATTATTGATACCTTCTTTAATTACTTTTGTGTTTAATTTTTTAAAACTTTATTCTATGTCTAGTTTTTCTTTAAATATATTGTTGAAATGTTCTTTCTTCCACTTCAATATATTTTCTTTAAGCATTTTCATCTTAGATACAAATATATACATTTTGGAACCTTTAAAATTGCCTTGATTCCAACATTCTCTAATGAGATCAATGAAAATTTTGTCTAAAAACTACATTTTTCACATTTAAAAGGATCTCTGCTAGGTTTATGAGGTTTATTAAATTGAATCCTGACTGGATAGTGATCCGATCCTGCTATGGGTAGGATTGAGGCTTGAATATCAAAATCTATTCCACTTAGTTCTCCTTTGAGGAAGAACCTATCCAATTTCTCAATATTATAGGAGAAATATTTCCTTCTATTATTCCATGTGTACTTACCATTATTAATAGGGATATTAGCTAGGTTATTAAGGTCTATCCATTTTATAAATTCCAAAGATGCTTGGGAAATGTGATGGATACCTCCAAATTTTTCATCTATATTCGTGATAGTATTGATATCTCCACCTATAAGAATGAGATCATTGCTGTGATTTTTTTTATAAATAGACTTATTTCTTCCCATAGAAGTTTTTTATCTCTACTATGGATTGAACCATAGATGTTTATTAGAATTAACTATAAGTTAGTCTTTATGCTTTTGATTCTATTGCTCATCCATGAATTGTTTGAATTTATTATATTTTTATTTACTTTCCTAGGATTCCAAATCATTCCTAATCCCCTAATGCTCCTCTACATTCATGTAAGTTAATGTTCTAACTACCTAATTTCTTTCCTAGCTTAATTCCTTCTTCCCTATTCAATTTTGTTTCTTGTAACATAACAATTTCATAATCGTATTATTTTAAATTATGTTTTAATAAATGTTTCTTGCTAAGTGCATTTAAGCCCCTAGCATTCTAGGTAGTGATCTTCATGCTGCTATGGGAAGGTTCTTCCCCTTCCCAGGTTTAAGTAACTGACTTATCTTTTGTTGTTCTTTTGCCCACCCATTTTCTTCTCTTAGTTCCTTCAAAGACTTCCTTTCTTAGCTTTTTGACTGCCATTTTTGGGAGTAATTATCCCTTCTTTATTCATCAGAATACCTAAATGTTATATATTTTCCTATGCATTTACTACACTTTTTGATTGCTTACCTTCTTTCAAATCTATCTCTTCATTTTCTAATTCTTTCATTTTCTGATCAGAAAGATTTATTTGATCATTTGTACACATATTAACTACTACATATGGTGCATTCCTTGTTCTACCCACATCTATAAAATCTCCTTGTCCTATGAATATTCTATCTTTGGCTAACTGTTCTGCTCTACTACTCTTATCTTCATCCTTAATGATTAATAGATCTCTTCTTAAATCTTCAAAAGTGTATTTATCTCCTCCTAGTTTCAAAACCCGTTGAATTAGTTCCTCTTTCTGTATCAATATTATCATGGTTAAACACTTGTATTAGTTCATCTATTAGTAGTTACAAGTTTTCTTTCTAAGCTTCATCTAATATTGACATTTCTAGATTATCAACCTTTGATAACTCATTATTCAAGAAGCTATGGAAATCTTGTATTGGTATTCGTTTTATCTTACTTCTATCCTTTTTTCTTATAATGTGCCCACTGTGATTATTAATTGAAGATTCTTGTGTTGTATTTCGTGTCTACCAAAATTTGGTGCATTTCTTAACTACCTCTTTATTGGAGTCTATGGTCTTCTTTATAGACTCTTCTATCTATTGCAATGGGGTCTCTAGTACTTCTTTTATGTGTTTATCCTTAGTTCTCTTAGGAGATGCAATAGAGAAGAGACCATTTTCAATTTCTTCAATAATGTTAATAAAGTTATCCAAGATATTTTTGTCCTGCGACCTAGGATCTTTTCTTGATGCTTTTCCTTTCCATCCAATTTCTTCTGAATCCTTTATTGTCTAAGCTTTTTTTGTTTCTTGTTATTCCTTCTATATATGGTTGTTGTCTTTTGCATTCTAATATAAGTTGTCTTAAGTTCTATTTTTTCTCCATCTATTATGTTGATACCTTTATTACTTTGATCTTTATAGGTCGGTTCACTTTGTTGCGGTGGATTAGTGACTTTATTTTGCTTATATTTGACAAATCAATCATTTCTTTACTATTATCTGATATTGAAGACTTTCCCTTTTCTTTATTTTGTGGTTTTTTTTCTTTCATTTCTTGTAGAGTCTATGTAATTTCTTTATGATCTTTGTATCTGATATCTATGATTGGAGTTATGAATGTTTCTTTTTCTTTACTTGTTTTACCATCTTCCAAACTTGGAACTACATTTCTTGTTGTAAAATGGTTGCACTTCCCCTGAAATTCTTTTTTGTTCCTTCTACACATCATAGGGAAGGTTTCTTTAAGATTAGAAGTTGGTTGCATAGTTTTAAATGTGATCTTTCTTTCATTATATAATCTGATTGTTTCAGAGATTTTGGCTTCAAATCTATAAGGCTTTAAGTTATAGATAGATCTTTTGGTTATTACCTTAATAGGTTGGAATTCAAGGGTATTAATCTTGAAGTTAATCAAAGATTTAATTTTATTATAGTATTTGTATGAAGCATCTATTCCTATCAAGTTCCCCATTGATGAACCTATATTCCTGAGAATCTCTAAGTGCAAAAGTTTAGGGGGGAACAAATGAATTGAAACCCAAGTTGGAATGGAAAATTTTAACAATTCTTCCTTAAAATCTAGTATCCATTCCAAGAATTTAATACCATAACCCTTAAAATAGAAAACAAAGACAAAGAGGAAATCTTTTTTGACATTTTTATCCCTATGTTGAATGTTCATTACTCTATTAGAATGGTGAAATATACTTATCCACTTTTGACAAAAATCCTAAAGCCAATTAATTAGATTGATCATTTCTTGTTTTGGCCCATTCCACAGTGCAAATACATCGACATTCTCACATTCATGCCATTTCTCTTCACTGTCTTGATTATTGATGATCAATATCTATTCTTCAACTTTAACAATAGATTGAGAAACCTTTTGAGGATGACTAGGGTAATGAGAGAGAGAATTAGGAAAAATATTTCTATGATGAGGGGGAATATATGTTTTAGGATGGTTATGAGAGGGTATGAACTTTGAAAATGAAGGAGAAGTTTTCATTTTAGCATCTCCTATTCTTATTTATTCCCTCATTATTGCTTCAGTGCTCTGATAAAGAAGGATGTATCAACTGCTTGTGTTGCAAATTTTCTTTAGGGTTTTGGTCATTCATTTGATACCTCAGTTTAGACTGCCTACCTTTGAAACTATGTCAATTGTTATTAAGTGCAAAATCCATATTATTATACTCTACTCTGCTTGCCATAATTGCAATGAAAAGAGAAGAGTCAATTATTTATTACTATGTAATTTTAATTCATTAATTTTGTACAAAAATAATTAGGAATAATTCAAGCTAATTTTAATAATTAATGTATAATTATTATATTATAATGTAAATTTTATAGTCAATTTTTATTTCAAATAAAAATCTAACTATAAATCATCAAAAGCTATCTTATACACATGTCAACTCTAAAAGTGTGTTATACAAATATCAAACCATAATTTTAAAATATTAAACTATATTGAATCTCATTTACGATTATAAATATAAAATATGCTTTGATTGTAATGAAATTCTTATTTGTGCTAGAAAAATAATTTTAAAAGATTCTTTACTATTGGAATATTCAAGTATGGAAAGAATACTTATTAGAGGGGGGGGGGGGTGGCTGTTGAATCATAAGTATTTTACTTTAACCAATAAAACCTTTTAACTGAAAGTAAATTGCATGTATATAAATACATCAAGAATATATGAAACTAAAACATGCATACACAACACATAACACTGGGATTTGGTAACCCAAAAACCCTCCAGGAATAAGAAGGTAAAACTGGGGTTGGGAATGATACCCACAAAAATTACTGCAGCAATATTGTTCAACCACTTCTGATGGTTTGCCCTATTAAAGGCCTGCCCTGTTAAAGGCTTTACACTATGTCAATAGTGACTTGGTTAAAGGATTTCAAAATACTCAACATGAAGTGTCATCTTGTTAAAGGATTTATTCACCTTTTGATAAGGATCTACAGATAGTTGTTAAGCCAACTTATCTACATAGGATTTCCTTTCTAATACACTGGTAAGAGAGTATTAGATATAATAAACCTGATTGTTTGCAATCCTTGTTTGCTAAATGCAGGTACTTGTTCTGACTCTTTCTCTAATTTCGATCCTCTGAGATCTGATTTTTGGTTTTCTTCTTTGGTTTGTTCTGATCAACTAATTATTGAATTGCTGCTCTTATTTTCTATGTCTCCTTTCATCGAATTCCATTATGTTTTTCCTTTAACACTGCTCTACTTCTCTCTCTCTTTTTTTCAATGAAACTTTCATCTTTCTTAAAAAGACTTCGAAGACTTAGGGTTTGATATGAATCTAAAATCCACATTGATTCTTAATTTCTCGCTCAATACTTGCCTTTTGCTGATTGGTTGCATGCCTTTCCAATTTTCCAATTGGCTGCATAGAAAATGTAAAAGATTCATTCTTATCTCAATATCTTTCGAGATTTATCTTATTTCGGCTACAAAAATGGTTTACATCATAGTTTGTGCAATCACAAACTCTTATGCTGATATCCTAAGTTACTCGGCTCTTGAAGCATTACTAATACTCAGCACATGATGTTTCCTGGATAGCTTGGCACCTTAACAAAACTGTATCACTCAGCACTTTATGCTACTCGGCATTTATTAACACTCGGCACCTCATGTTGCTCAGCACTTGTCATTACTTGGCACCTTATGTTACTCGGCACTTGTTATTACTCAGCACCTTATATTACTCGGCACTTGTTATTACTCGGCACCTCATGTTACTCGGCACTTGTTATTACTCGGCACCTACTCTTTGGTCGGCATGTATAGTGAAAAATGGTTAAATGTATTGACACTCAGTTGTCAAAATTATTCTTTAAACCAACACTTTACTAGTAATCATTTGATTATCAATAACTAGTATCTTAATCACTATTAAAATTATCATTCTAATAAGACAATATTAAAAGATAACTTGTAAATAAATTTTTTATCCAAATACATATATTGTACTATGATGTGAACATGTGAAATCATTTAGGAAAAAAATATTATTTGTTTTCACTTCACTCATATGATTAAAAATATTGTTTCAAAAAAGCATTAAATACTAAAGATAAATGTCAAGAGGATCTTGTTGGACTTGCTCTTTCATGTATTTTTTGAATAGAAAAGGTTTATAACGTCGTGGATAGTGGTCATCTATGAGCTCCTTTGGTACATGTACCTCCTTTTCTTGTTGGAAATTCCAGAAGAGTGTGATTGAAAGTCGAGAATTTTTTCCTCCATATGCTACACGATGCTTTGCACTCCAAAATCTATCATTGCTCCAAATCTACAACAACAAAATTTTATAATTCATCTTAAGAAAATAACTAAATGAAACTAGCCTTATAAAAATCTTAGAATTAGTCTACCTTAAGAGCGTCACCCATGATTACAGTGAGTGATGTAGCCAAAGGTTTCACAACGGACCACTTGCCTTGTTTAGAGCATATTTCAAGACCACCTTCTTGGTCGTTGTACAAAATTGTAATAACACCCATATCTGTGTGCTCCTTGAGAAGAATGTTGTTTGTATTACAACTTTCATTTGTGCACTCTGAATAATAATTGATACAAAGCAAACCTTCACAATCTAAAAAATCCATCTGGAAATGTTTATTGAGTCCAAGACCTAGAAGAATCAATTTTATGAGGGAACTTGCCAAATCAGCTACCTTGGAACTGTACGTTCTTAGACAGTCACTATATAACACATCCAAAGAAATAAAATCATTAAAAATTAGTTTAGCATATTATACAAATAACTTTATACAAGGTTTTCTACCTTGGTTCTACTATATGTTCTTGGGCTACCACTATTTAATGTATATCTTTAAAAAATAATCATTAATTTTGTGAAGTAAATAAATAATTTTAAACAATGGTGCTATCTTGGAGATGTAAGTTCTTAGACTATCACTATATAACACATCTAAAAGGAATTAAATCACATGGTACACAAATAAATTTATACAAGGTTACTATTTTCCCTTTAATTTATATTTGTAAGAAAAATGATTAGTTAAACAAGTATATTGAATGAAGTAAAAATTAGTTTAAAAAAGAACTTAGATTCATCATACACAATTATAAACCAAATGGGGCTTTCTTTAAACCATGTATAGCTTTATTGTAAATCAAGAGTTCTTGTTATGCACTCTCAAATCCTTTGGGTTATTTCAATTAGATCTTTTCATTATTTTCACAATTTGAAAATGCATTTTTAATATCCTATTGTCAATAGACCATTTGGAATCAGTTGCCAAAGATATAATTTAAGCTTTAAAGTTTTATCTTGTGGGAAAAAAAAATTATATACAATCAATTGGATCTCTTTTT
This sequence comes from Cupressus sempervirens, assembly GCA_028749045.1. Classification (NCBI taxonomy): domain Eukaryota; kingdom Viridiplantae; phylum Streptophyta; class Pinopsida; order Cupressales; family Cupressaceae; genus Cupressus; species Cupressus sempervirens. The sequence goes on along the minus strand of CM053788.1, from coordinate 154,071,887 downwards.
GAGAGTTCCATTTTTCCACTAGTCTTTCTATGTGTTTTCAGTGCCCCCATCTAACCTACAATTTGTCTTAAATGACCACATTCTTGCCTTTGGGAAAGTCCAATGATTCACAAGTTTTATTCTATATCAAACACTTATACTCATTGTGTAGTTGTTCCCATTCATGACTTCTTTTAGTCTCATTAAATGTTTGAGGATCAGCCCGGTATTCATTATAGTAGTCATTAGAGTATAATTGATTTGATGAGTCTTTAATAAATTTCTTGAAAGGTTGGTTTCTAGATAACTAGATTCTTCAACCACATTAGGTGTCCCTATTTGTGAACACACCCTTTACACTAGGATCATACAACATATATCATTTTCTTTGATGCCATACCTTTCAAAAATGTTCTTGCACTTGTCTTATCAAATTTCTTTTCTCTAACCTCATATGATATGTGAATGAATGCTTTAAATCCAAATACCTTAAAATACCCAATGTTTAATCTCTTTCCATTTAATATTTATTTCAAAATAGTATTTTACAAACAACTTACAAAAGATATATTCAAAATATGAGACTTAACATTCAGAGCTTCAACCCAAAGAAATAAATAAAGACCCTTAGATTGTAGCATGCATTATGCATTATTATAAATTGGAGTTTTACTTATGATAGCGTCTCATAGTTTAATCTCGTCTTAAACAACTTGATAATTTTGTACTCAAATACTCAAACAAACAAAGCAAACAAACATCAAATTAAAGAATAGTCTGAAGTAAAAATATTCATAATTTTCCAAGAAATATATACCCAATTAAACAATATTGCATTTAAGTTAGATTATGACCAACTAAAACGATAAGAATGAATAAAATTGCATGACATACCAGAACTCAGGATTTCCTTGGGGCCATAGCTTTTGTGCATATTGCTGAAGCGAATCAGAAGAGAGTAGTGATGGAATACATATGGCCTCACCAGATGAAAGACCAACGTTCTTGGAATACCCATCAAATGGAAGAAAAAAGGCTCTTTCTTTCACTTGGGGTGGGAGATTGAAGAGATCTCGAGAGACTGAGTCCACACTGTTTAGAAGCTCCTCTTCCACTCCATGATTCACCACACGAAAAGCTCCCCACTGCTGGGATGCTTCTTTTACCTGATTACACAGCCTTTGAAGATCAGGATCACCATCTTTAAACTCTGATAGAAGCGCAGAAACATCAATTATTGGGAGCTCAGCCATAGTCAGTATGGACAGATGAAAAGAATGTGGGTTTACTTGTATGTTCACTCACTTATTGGGGAATATTCTGTCAAAGAAAGCAACAAAAGAAAGGAAACGCAAAGAGATAAAAACTTGTGCTGGCCATTCATTGATTATGTACATATGTTTGGACATATTGTAAAATTTTGCCGTCCTACTTGTTGCAGAAAGCTGTATAAAGACATGAGGTATTATTATATTGTGTATTGATACCATAATCATAGTCATACGCACTCTAAAAGAACATAAAAAATAAGAGGGTTAGGTTGGTATTTTCTTTTTAAATGTTTGTGTCTACATATTAGCAATCATATTTTAGTTTACAATGGGTATACTTTAGAAATGTGAAGACGACCGAGTCAATTTTTTGTCTACATTTTATAAATATGTGAAGTAGACATTATAGGAATGTAAGACCCACGTTTGCAAGCTCGTATATGCTTTATAATTGTGAAATAAACTAGCTTATATATACCTCTATATATATTACGTCGAGAGTAATTGTTCTCGAGGCGCCTATTTTTATTTAATCCCAAAGTTATTTTAATCGAAGTTGGGATTAATGAAAATAAAAATAGGCGCCTCGAGAACGATTACTCTCGGCGTAATATATATAGAGGTATATATAAGCTAGTGGCAGTCACGGCGTAACTAAAAAAGTAATTTTTAATTTTTCTATTTTTGATAAGGTTAGTATTGATTTTTTTATTTCTTTTTAAATATAGTTGTATAAACTTACTATAAAATAGTAGTAGTATAAAATTATTGAACATTTTTTTTTAAATTCTTATCAGTTTAATCGAGTTTTATTTTAAGGATATTGTTAGGTAAATTATTATATTGAAGAGTAGAGTTAGGGTTAGGGTTAGGGTTAGAAATAAGGTTAGGGTTAGGGTTATCGTTAGGGTTAGGGTTAGGATTTTAAGTAGAGTTAGGGTTAGGGTTAGGGTTAGGATTTTAAATAGAGTTAGGGTTAGGGTTAGGGTTACAATTAGAGGTAGAGTTAGATTAGGATTAGAGTTACAATTAGAGTTAGGGTTAGGGTTAGGGCTAGGGCAAGGGCTATTTTAGGATTATGACTATTCTTAGGGTTAGAGTTAGGGTTAGGTTTAGAATTAGAGTGTGTTAGTGTTAGGGTTAGGGTAAGGACAATGGTAAGAATTAGGGTTTAGGTTACTATTATTGTTAGGGTTAGGGTTAGAATTAGAGTTAGGGTTGAGGTAGAGTTAGAATTAGAGTTAAAATAAGGGTTAGGTTTTTAGTGAAGATTTAAGTAAGGGTTAAGGTTTGGGTTAGAGTTTTGAATCGGAGTTGAGGTTAGAGTTAGGGTTAGGATTTTAGTGAAGATTAAAGTAAGGGTTAAGGTTAGGGTTAGAGTTTTGAGTTGGGGTTAAGGATAGAGTTAGGGTTAGGGTTTTGGTCAAGAGTAAACTAAGGGATATAGTTAGGATTAGAGTCTAATTATGGTAAAGTTAGATTTATAGTTAGAGTTAGAGTTAGGGTTAGAGTTATGGGTATGGTTGGGGTAAGGTTTAGGGTTAGTGTTAGCGTTAGAATTAGAGTTAGGGTCAGGGTTAGAGATAGGTGTATAGAAAGGGTTAGAGCTAGGGTTAGGATTTTAGTGAAGATTAAAGTAAGGGTTAAGGTTAGGGTTAGAGTTTTGAGTTGGGGTTAAGGATAGAGTTATTGTTAGGGTTTTAGTCAAGATTAAACTAAGGGATACAGTTAGGATTAGAGTCTAATTATGGTAGAGTTAGATTTATAGTTAGAGTTAGAGTTTGGGTTAGAGTTATGGGTATGGTTGGGGTAAGGTTTAGGGTTAGTGTTAGGGTTAGAATTAGAGTTAGGTTCAGGGTTAGAGATAGGTGTATAGAAAGGGTTAGAGTTAGGGTTAGCTTTAGGGTTAAAATAATTGTTAGGGTTAGAGTTAAAGTCTATTTATGGTAGAGTTAGATTTAGGCCTACAATTAGAGGTAGGGGTAGGGTTACAGTCATGGTTAGGGTTAGGGTTGGAGTTAAAATAATTGTTAGGGTTAAAGTCCAATTATAGTAGAGTTAGATTCAACAATGCAATTAGAGGTAGGGGTAGGGTTACAATCAGGGTTAGGGTTAGGGTTAGAGATAGAGAAAGGGTTAGGCATAAGGTTATTGTTAGGGTTATGTTTATATAGAGATAGTGTTATATATAGAGGTAGCATTAGGGTCAAAGTTAGCGTAAGGGTTTGAGTTAGGGTCAACGTTAGAGTTAGGGTTAGGATTAGGGTTAAAGTCTAGATATGGTAGAGTTAGATTTATAGTTAGGGGTAGGGGCAGGAGTAAGGTTAAGGTTAGTGATAGGATTAGAGTTACGGTTAAGGTTAGGATTAGAGTTAGGGTTAGGGTTAGGGTTAGGGTTATAGATAGGGGTAGAGAAAGGGTTAGTATTAGGGTTAGGGTGATGGTTGAGGATAGGGTCACGTTAAGGGTTAGAGCATGAGTTTGACTTAGGGTTAGAGTTAGGGTTATAGTTTGAGTTAGGGTTATAGTTAGAGATAGAGTTATAGTCAGAGTTTGGGTTAGAATTACAATTAGGGTTAGGGTTAGAGTTACAAATAGATTTAATATTACAAGTAGGGTTTGAATTAGGATTAATGTTAGAGTTAGGGTTAAGGTTAGAGTTTTAAGTCAAGTTTAAGGATAGATTTAGGGTTAGAGGTAGGGTTAATATTAAAGTAAAATTATGATAGAGTTAGATTCATAGTTAGAGTTAGGAGTGCAATAGGGTTACGGTTATGATTATGGGTGGAGTTAGACAAAGGGGTAGAGAAAGGGTTAGATTATGGGTTATGGTTAGGGTTAGATTTATATATTGAGTTAGCGATATATATAGAGTTACATCAGGGTTAAGGTTAAGGTATGGGTTTGAGTTAGGGTTACAATTTCAGTCAGCATAAAGTTAGGGTTAGGGTTAGGGCTATATTATAATTATGATAGAATTATATTTAGAGTTAGAGTTAGGCGTAGGGGTAGGGTTAGGGTTAGTGTTAGTATTAGAGTTAGGGTTAGGGTTAGGGTTAGGGTTAGGGTTATAGATAAGGTTAAGGTTAAGGTTAGGTTTCAGTTTATGGTTAGAGTATGAGTTAGCGTTAGAGTGAAAATTAGAGTTAGGATTAGGTTAGGCAAAAAGTAGGACAATGGTTAAAGGTACAATTAATATTAGTGTTAGAGGTAGGGGTAGGGTTAGGGTTAGAATTAAACATATGGGTAGAGAAAGGGTTAGGGTCAGGGTAAGGGTTAGGGTTAGGGTTAAAATATGAGTTAGGGTTAAATGCTAAGTTGAAATTAGGCTTATAGTTTGAGTTAGGGGTAGAAAAAGCATTAGAATTAGGGTTAGGAGAAAAGTAGGACGACGGTTAGAATTATGATTGCTGTTATGTTTAAAGTTACATTTAGGAGAGTAGCTTGTTCTCCTTACACATGCCTCTTACCATAATAGAGCAATATAAGGATTACAATGTTCCTTATGTAGTTTTATAACTTTAATAGTTGCATTTATAAATAGACAATTGATTAATGTTAATTATGTTTAGCATGAATGGTGTACAATGAAGGACTACTAAATGTTATTGAGGTAATGATTACACTTAAAATGAGTATAAAATGAATATTCTACTTTAGAGTGGATTAATAGTTAGAAATAAAACATCAATTATACATAATTTAATGATCAACATATAAATGATATATCTCATGTTAAAGCTTTAATAATACAAACACAAAGGTCAAGGAAAAAGATTTGAAATATTTGCAAGTATAGTTGAGAAGAATTTGAGCTAGGAAGTTAAATTGTTTATTTATTTTTTCGATACATAGATGAAAGCAGAACAACATCTCCTAGTACAATTCTCTAGATAAAGTAATAAGTGAAATACTAAAAATTGTGAAATTATCATATGGACCAGGTATATAGTTCTCCATAATGATGTAAGTACATCACATATTCTTTAGAGATTAAAATTGTATTACGACCTTTGTTCGTAATATGATCATCATAGACCTCTTTCATCATGGATGGAAATGCATCTACTTTTGTAGATGTGTTGCGTACATATTTTGCAACATCTTCCATCTCCATTATCTCTATCTCTTGTACATGATCAATAGATAAAGCTGCATTATCAAGAGCTTTTACCATAGTTGTACAACACTATTTAATTATTCGTGCACACTTCTAAAACTCTGTCTCATAAAAATGATTTGAGTCTACTAAAGAAGTTGGGCTCATGTCAACAATGCTTGACTGTCTATCAGAGGCTTCCATGCCTAAAAAAAAACATGGAAAACAATTTAGAAAGCATTATCACCAATTTAAAAAAATAGAACAAATGTATACTTAATGAGAGGGATAAATATTTTATATCAATAATGGTCTTGAAAAAATAGAACAGGTCACTTAGTACAATCAATTGTGGAGAAAATGAATATAAAACCAAATTGCATTAAAATTTGTAATGAAACTTTGGGTATTGAAACATGGTAATATTATAAACATTCATGGATAGTGAAGAATAGACAAACATAGATTTCAAATATTAAGTAGCAATGTATTGGTTGAAAGTAATGAAGCAAAAACATTATGATTTATTTGAATTGAAGAATGCCTTTATAATTTGAAATAATATTATAAACTTAATTTGTGGACCCAATTGATGATCATAGTTAAATTTAGAAATTAGAGAATTAGTATAATAAAATTTGAGCATAATGGTACTTGCAAGCATTAAAATGTGCAAATAAAAAGGTTATCATGTGACATTAAGCATATCAAATTATACTTTTCATTAACTATGGAATATGAACTATCAATGTGCATAATAAGAATAAAAACATAATAGTTGATGATGATGATCACATAATGTAGTAGAACAAATAAATCTTTATTATTAAATAATATGTTTCAAAACATCAATGATTTTCAAGACTTCTCAATCTACATTCTTCTACTTGTCTCTTTGAAAGTTGTTTCCCACTTTTCATTTTCTCATAATAGTATCCATATTTGGTGCCCCTTCGAGCCATAAGAAGCCGTGAACATGAGGTGAACCACGATGTTGCCACTCATATCTACACCAGAAGTCCTTTACTTTCATACCTTTTTCAAGTATTTCTTTCCTGAACATTGTATTCCTTAAGTGCATGTAATAAGTGACAATATGCGGATAGTCGATGATATTCTGCCTTCTCCATCTTTGAGCCTCTCGTGGATTAGTAGGTGTTGTACCAAGCATTAGTGCATGAAAATCAGGCCATTGCATATCTGCTGCACTTAATGTGAAGAAAATTGTAGGTGTGCCAAGCTGGTCAAGCAAGTCAATTAATTTTGCTTTACATTTTGCCCAATATGATCTTGTTCCTCTTAGACTTGTTCCAAATTGCATCAGCCTATCTGCGAGATTATTGTGAGGCATATTTTCCATATGTTCACGCAATTCATGAATAGTTATTGGCATTTCCTGAAAGCTCCTTTTTGCAAAAACAGATGCTGAACTTTGTGCGTGATGTCTCATTACCATGTTCTGCACAAAATACCTAAACCTTGGATGTTTTCCAAAGCGATGATCCCTATATTTGATCAAATGCTTTACAAATTCATGCAAGTATACCCACTTCATTCTAGGCTCTAACCAATCACAACTTCCATCTGGAAACAATGTTGGGAAAGCCATATCCAACAACCCAGATGTGACATACTCATTGATAGGTGATGCACCTATAGATGGCCACTCAATTAAAGTAGATGGAATTGCATTAGGATTATTAACCCAAGCATGAATTAATTCCATTTCCCTTTGAGCATTGGGTGGCCTTGAAGCCATAGAGTTTGTGTGCTCAATTATATTACCTTCATCTGTCTCCATGAGAGGACCTAGGAATACAACTCCATTTGCATCAGAATCAAACTCCATGTGCACTGTCTTTAATCTATGAAAAATATTCTCATCCCTATTTGAAGGCAAGTCATTAAGAGCACTTTCATCTATCCTGAAATCTGCATAAAATTTATCATTTTCAACTTTGTATTTCAATGCTCTATAAACACGATCCCTATTCACAGTAAAGTTATATCCTGTACCACGTTGATCCCTTCTTCGAACAATGATGATTGGTAAATGATCAATTGTGTGTGGCAAGACTTTTGATAATTGTTCAACATGCTGAGGAAAATGAACTTCAACTTTTGTCCCATAATTGAAGTTCATGTTTTATGTATACCTTTAGCATTAACACAATAAATAAAAAATATTTGATTATTTCATTATAAACATATAAATCAATCCTCAACACAAAGTTAAATATTTCTAAAATATTCATAATAAAATGCATATGATCACATAAATGTAAACAAAGTAATATTTACTATTCTACGAAATATTTGCAATCTAATGTTTCAAATATGGTGACATTGTCATCCACTTTTGTAAAATTACATATATTTTTAATTACAACTAACAGTATAATAAATTGCTTACTATTATAATATTTTAAAAATGGCGGCATTGCCTTCCACTTTTCAAAGATTGATGCCTAAAAATGAATTTTGATACTTTTAAAATTGCACATAAATAATAAGCATAAATTAAATGAATATATGGTTACTCTAATTTTCAAATAACAAAATTGAAAGTATAAATTTATTTATTTTTATTTACAAACAAATAAATTGATATTTTAATGAAAATATATGGCGGCATTATCATCCACTTTTGAAACATTACAAATATTTTTAGATATAGGTAACATTATAATAGATTGCTTAGTATTATAATATTTAAAGAATGGTGGCATTGCCTTCCACTTTTCAAAGATTGATGGGTAAAAGTTACTATTTATTCTTTTAAAATTGCATATAAAAAATAAGCATAGCTTAAAATACATATATGGCTACTGTAATTTTCAATCAGCTAAATAAAAAGTGTAAATTTGATTTTTTAATTTTAAAATGAATAAATGGCACTTTAATAAAATATTTGGAAAATGCCGGCATTGCCATCTAGTTTTCAAATATTAATATACAAAGATTAAATTTAATCTAAATGTAAATTACAAAACTATTATAATTGAAATAGTAATCTAATTCAAGCACTCTAAATCAATATACTAATCTTAATGAAAACATTACAAATATTTTTTCAAATATAATTAATATTATAATAAATTGCTTAGTATTATACTATTTTAAAAAATGGCGGCATTGCCTTCCACTTTTAAAAGATTGATGCCTAAAAGTTAATATTTATTATTTTAAAATTGCATATAAAAATAATCATTAATTAAAATAAACATATGGTTACTCTAATTTTCAAATAACAAAATTAAAAGTATAAATTTGATTTTTCATATTTAAAAATAAATAAATGTGTACTTTCATAAAATATTGGAAATATGGCAGCATTGCCATCCATTTTTCAAATATTAATATGTAACAATTAATTATAATCAACAATGTAAATATATTAATTATAATATGTAACAATTAACACAATCTACCCAGAAAACACAGCTAAGAATTAATTATAATCTAAATGTTGATTACAAAATTATTTTGATCGAAATAGTAATCTAATTCAGAATATTAATATAAATCAATATATTAATCTTAATTAAAAAACTATTATAAATCAAACTACTTTTGTAAATGAAAATAGTAATCATTAAATTTATAAATCACTATTTTTAAAAAATATTGATATGGCGGCATTGCCATCCATATGAAATATTATAGAAAACAAAATACACCATTAATCTATAAAAAACATTGAAAAATATAAAAAAACGATAATCTACACAAATCATATCTAAATATATAACATGCAACTATATATAAATAATGCATGAAACATGCAAATGTAAATTTGAATACAACAATGTAAAAGCTAAGAAATCTAATTTTAAAAATAAATTACAACTAAATGTAAATAGTGTAACTACAATTCTTAATGCGGATAATAATCAAAATGCAAAATAAAACTTAATATAAACAAAAAATAAATTAAAAACTTACTTAGCTTTTTGATCTACTTGTTGATCTTCAAATGTAGAATGTTTTTCCAAATGATTTATCTCCCTCTTTTCTTCTCTCAACAAAAACAATGAAGCTTTACTGAAAACTTGTCTTCTGCAAATGTATTCTTCTACAAATGAAGAGCAAAAATGAGAGGAGATGAGTGTTTTATAATGAGACAAAGAACTCTTCATCTCCCATTAAGAAACTCTTCAATTTCCACTAAAAAAACCTTTCAATTTCCACTACTCCACTCAAATTCGGAAATCAAATTAACATTAAAAAATTAAATTTTAAAAAAATACACATATCAAATGTGTACACGTCGCTTCACATCGTCGTTGATAATAATTTTTAAAAAAATGTATAATGTGATGCGTTTCATTTAAAAAAAAATTTAAAAAAATTTAAATGAGGTGACGGGCCACCACCCCTACCACCCCATTCTTACGCAGCCTGTGGGAGTAACAGTCGCTGTCATCAGCGGCAGTTACTACCGGCACTGACACATGTCAGTGCCGACAGTAATTGCTGCTGACAGCAGCGACTGTTACTGCCGCAGGCTGCGACCACCTTTTATATAATGTTTTGTTCCTTTTGTTTTTTCGTTTTTTTAAAAAAAATTTAAATTTTTTTTTATTTTTTCTTTTTATTTTTAAATTTTTTTCACTTTAAAAAAAATTAATTTCGTATTTTTTTTTCATATTTTAAAAAAGAATATATGTAATTTATTAAAATTTATAAGAGCCTATTTTTTTGGACCCTATTATTTCGGGTTCCATTTGGCTTCCTCTTTGCCAGCTATTATTTCGGGAATATTTTTTATTGTCTTTTATGTTGGCCACCTATTATTTCGGGAATGTTTTTTATTTAAAATAAAAGTTTGTAACCGCTCCCAATTCTTTTTTATTGACAAGGAATCTTGGCATATTCCCGTGCTGGGCATTTGTGCTGCCATTGTATAGAACGCCTCTCGGCGTAAATACTTTACAAAAAAAAGAGCAATTTTGTATATCTACTATTAAAATATTGACATGGAAATCTATGATCAATATCTAATAGATTAGGAGAGAAAAGCATTGAAACACTACATATAATGGGAGAAGAAATGAAGGAACAAACTATTTGCTAGTAGTAAAGATTACATTGGTGGGAAGTTGTAAAAGACATTTATTAATAAATGAAGTGCATGAAGAGACTGTAAGGTAATAAATATATGTATTGTTTTCAAATGCTTGACATTTGAGTCATTCAAGTTAGAATAGAAGATGGGTTGGTCTAAATAATGAATCAAACATGTAGTTCTTGCAACTAATATAGTATAGTTGAAGGATTTGCATACTATAATATTTTCAAATGTTGCTCATCTTCTTTACTATATTTGTACATATATTTGGAGTGTGAATGTGGGATGGATGTGGAAGCTTGCAAGTTGATGAACTCTTGAAATGGCTATGAATTTCAAACCTTTGCAATCAATGTTGTTGATGGTAATAGTTTCTCTTTGAAGTGTAAGCCCTTGCAATTTGTGTATTGTCAATGGCTAAACCACTTTCAGTGGTATTTAATAGTGGATACCATGGCTCATTAGAAACTACAAGAAGTTTTGTTGGATTTTTGTGGTCCATGCTAGTCACATGTAGGTTTTAGATTCAACAACAAGAAACAAGGAAAATTGAGGAGGCTTTTCACTGTCATTGTAGAAACTTTCTTTGACTTGTCGAAGTGCATCATTAAAAGGTCTAGCTGGTATAACTTCCTAGCCAATACACAAGATGATCCTTGATTGAAGTTGTTCTTCATTTGAATTTGAGCATAGTAGCCCCTTTACTTTTTTTGTAGTGGGAAAGGAAATAGGGTTTTCTAGAGAGAACAACATGTATTTATTATGGAGTGACACCATCCCATTTGTTACAAATAGATGTATGACCCATTAAAACAAGTTTTTCTTTAGAGGTGAATGTGGAAGTTGACCATGAAATTAGAAGATGTCAATATATAATTGTAGGTGTTTATTTTGTAAATTTGAGAGAAATGCACAAAATTGGATTTGAAATTAGGATCACCCCAATTTTCCAAATAATCTTTTTTTGAGTTACAACTAATTTGAAGCTATGACATAGAGCGCCCCTATATGGACGTGAATCATATACATTCAGATATCTTTCACAAGTGGTAGTTTCCCTAGGACACCAAAGAGCATGATTGAATGTTATTAGGCCCGTCTCTTTATATATAACTTCCTTCCTTATATAACACCTCAACTCCATCTTCAGCTTTCTATATCTCCCTTTCTCATTCATTCCTTGTGTTTGTTTTATACATATTAATATTTACCATCTCTCTACCCTTTTCTCCCTAATATTAATGCTATAATTATTAAATAAATTCTCCAATACTTAAAAATATTAAAAATCAATAGTAATATTATAATTTACAATTCTCTTATTGTTATATTACCATTGCCTAGAGATCGATGATATTTTATTCATTTTGAAGATTGTTTTAACATTTATTTGTACCAATACAAACCTTATTGTTAATATATGTGCTACTTTTAGACCTATCATTTATATCACCCCCAAAATATTGTAATTGTTGAGTGCCTGTTCCAAAAAAAACAATTTTTTTGGAAGACTTTTCTTTTTCATTTTTTGCTTGAAACTTTCAGGCCAAAATGACCTTAATAATACAAGATTGGAGACATTCAAAAGGTTGTAGAGACTTTTAAAAAAATGTCACAAGGCCCTTTCTTGCATAAGGAAAATGTGATTAACTATCCAAAATGTGCACATAATCTCTCTTGCGATATGAAATTGTGATGAACAATCCAAAATATGTACATAATGTATATTTTATAAAAACTTCTTAAAATTTTCCAATCAATATTGTGCTAGAAGATGTGCCATCCATTACCACTAAATGACATTTGAGGAACATCTACATGTCTTTCACTTTCTCTTTTTTCTACTCTTCTTATTTATAACTCGATAGTTTTAGCTAATTTAACTTTTCCACTCTATATTATAATAGCATTTCACAATGTCTTTTGATGATAAAGGCAGTGAGAGGGAATCAGAGAACCAATAAAAAAAGATAGTACTATCCTAGGCCATTACAACTAAGTAGTAGGCTAAAGAATTACAAACCAACCAAGCAACTTAAACCTTCAACAAAATTTATCAAAAACAATAGCCAATTGAACTATCCAAAAAACATTATGATTTATCATAATATAATAAAAAGGATTATTGTACAATAAAATCATATAACTAAGCCTATTAAGCATAGAAGTTAAACTAAAAGCTAACCAAAAAATTATAAATCTTAATGTTTAGCCAGTACTAGTCATTGCTATAATAGTTATCATGTAGTTTGGGGAAGTTGCAACAATCAATTTTATAACTTCCTAGAGGTTGAGCTAAACATAAGTTATAGTCATGTCTTTCAAAGAATCATAACTTACCTTTATAGTATAAGAAATTAATGTTACTAAGAGAGCACTTAAAAATTACCTAATATTTCTCATCTTGTTACCCTGGAAGCCCTACAAATCTCAAGTCTAAAAGAAAAATATTTCTCTATGTTTTATGTGCTTGACGAAGTGAAAGGTACAAAGTATTTGTAATATAATCATGTCAACCTTTGGATGTGAAGAAATTAATTTTTGGGCATATTCCATGTGGCAAGAAGAATGTGACCAATTAGATGGCTTAAACATCACACACTAAGGCTTCATTCCTAGACTAAAATTGCTAAATAGTCAACATTAACTTTTTTTTCAAGCTTAATATTTTCCTTAGTGTGTGATGTTTAAGGGTGGTTGTGACTATCTAGTGCTCAAAATGGATGATAAAAAAAAAGGTATGGTGCAATTAGAATGTAGTACAAATCTCTTTTTAGTCGATATGGCATTATTGGTTGCAAACCATCAAATATGAGTAATGTTGAATTCATAAGAAGAAGACTATGATGCATGTTTGGAAATTATTTGTTTTATAGTAAACACTATCTTATAAGGAATGTTTCCATATTAATAATCATAATGCATATCTTAGAGATCATGTACTAAGGAAAAAATTAAGCTTGAAAAAATAAGTCAATTTTGAATATTTAACACCTTTTGTCTAATAACAACATAGATTAAATCTATTTGAATTTCATTATCTCTCTAGTGAGAGGTTAGTCAAAGGAACGATCTTTATTGCCACCTATCACACTTGCATGAAAGTTTCTAAATCCATTCCACCAAATCTACAAATCATCCAATCGAGTCAACATCTCTTAATAATTTGCTATCAAATGGTTCCTTTTGACACAAAATTTTGCATCTTTGCCTAAGTAACTACTTCTCAGGTAACATTGTGTAACATGGAAACAACCTCCAAGTATGGGACTTTCACTTTGAGGCTAAATCTCTAGAGAAGGCTAGCTTCCTTACTATCAGGGTGCAGCTAAACTACTGCTTGAGAGGAAAAGGGAGAAGGAAACATAAATAATTGCAAAAAGGGAAAGTGGGTGATGCACTAAGATATAAATAATGGTTACAAATCTACCTATGGATGCACTACACATTAATGAAAGCACCAAAATACACTAATCTTAACTCTAATCTACCTTCTAAGAAACCACATGTAGGTTTAGAACTGGTTGAAGTGTTGAAAGGAAAATAATCACAATATATAGAAATTGCTAATAGACTTAACACAACACATAGATCCAAGAAAATGGAAAAGAAACATTCATTGTAAGGCAAATACATGCACTAGACAATAAAATGGAGAGAATAGGTAAGAAAATGAGAAGTTTCATTAATAGAAGGCAAAGTTGCAAAGCATAATGCTACTTCAAAAATACAAATAAATAAGAACCCCAAAAAAGTATTTATAACTGTCTTTTAAAGATTTTAGACATAACTCTGATTTAACTATTGTCGCAAAAGTTTGCACCCTTATCCAAAGTTTCTACCTAAGGAAAACCTTGTGAAACATGGAAAAAACCTCCAAGCTATGGGACTTGAACTATGAGGTTGAGTCTTCAGAGAAGGTTGACTTCCTTTGCTATCAAGGTGCACCTGACTACACTTGGAGAGAAAAGGGGAGAAGAAATGCATGAAATAAAATCTACCTACTCTAACCTAAGGGGGTGATGCACCAAAAATAGTGTTTGAATTTATCTCTACCCATGAATGCACAATTAACCAGTTATAACCTCAAAGAATACAAATTCAGATCTTGCTTAATTCAACAATCACAAGTAGATTAGAAAAAAAAAGAATGTTATAGGAAGAACTTCACTTAATATCATTCAAATGTCAAAAGTAGATACAATCATGCGAATTGCAAAATATAGACAAGAACATTAACTAGAGGTAAAGAAATCTTGAATAGTGTGTTAATGACTAAAAGATACTTAATAGAGGATTACAATGGTTCAGAGACATGAGAAATTATAGTAGTACACATGAAAGCTTAATACTATAGAATCAGAGAAAGATCAACCCTTACAAAGATTATAAAATCTTCCTTTATAGCTTAGGCATAACTAAGATATTTCTAACTAGAGTTACTCCACAACAACTATCTTAAATGATTAGAGAATAATCAACTAATCCAAATGGTGGATTTGATTCGGTACACTTGCAGAGGCATAAAAATCATGGAAACCCTGACTAGAACAAACCCTGAAGTGATGTAAATGGCACCAATCAATGCCAAAACTCCTCAAAATAGATGATTAGATGGTGGGAAGAATGTCCATTGCATCATTTGAAACCCATCATTAATTTGGAGTGGTTGGGATCGATAAAAAAGATTAGATGGAATGAGAAAGCCCAATCTTC
The DNA here is from genome assembly GCA_028749045.1 of Cupressus sempervirens. Classification (NCBI taxonomy): domain Eukaryota; kingdom Viridiplantae; phylum Streptophyta; class Pinopsida; order Cupressales; family Cupressaceae; genus Cupressus; species Cupressus sempervirens. Next base: position 154,056,751 of record CM053788.1, on the reverse strand, counting down.
CTTTGTTTGTAGCCTACAAATTAGCAAGCTCAACAGGTCAACTACGTCCTACAACCAAGATGGGTCTCATAGGCCAATAGTCTTATTTCTTTTTGCCACCCCAAAAAGTATCCACGCATTTGACCATATCATTTAAACTAACTACACCACCCTCAAATTTAACTGCAGTAGTTATCAAAGAATGTTAACATAACCACCAATGTTAACTACAGTGTATACCCCCTTGGACCCACAAAGACATGTGTCCCTCAGGTGCCTTCCCACAATGTTTAAAGTCCTCACAATTCTATAATGCGGGAAAGCACTAATCCTTGATCTAAAAACATTAACAATCATTGAAAATATTTCTCATTACTACACCTACCCCATCAATACTTTTGGACCCATAGACTACTCAGCATCCAACATGACAACATGTCACTCCTTTTGGTCAATCAACACAAAGCAACTGGAACGAAATCCATCTCAACATAACCTAGCATCCAACTAGCACTACCCTTTAACTTTGGTGGCCCATACGGAAGGATAGACCTTCCAATCCACATGTCACAACGTTGCTTCCCTGCATTGTCAAAAATTCTAACATCAAATAGAATGTAGGAAAACAAGTACCAATAAAACTCTAGTTGTACTCCACCTCATACTAGCATGTCATCATGGTCAAAAAAGGTGGCTTGCAAGGAAATAGGACCCACATGCCACATGGTAGCAAGGTGCTTGCCTATTTTATTTAAAGGTCATTCATTTTGAGGAAGTGGGAAAGCACCTGCCATGGATCTTTGCTAGATTTGATGGTCCAGAAAGGGAACATGTGGGGCCAAAAATATCTTAGGAAAACATGGAAATACATAAGGTTTTAATTCCATTTATTTCGTATTTCCATTGGCATTTAGAATTTTTTTTTAAATGGGAAGTGATTGTTGGGTGGGCTGAGATATTTAAATTTCAAAAATTTGGTGGGGTGGTAGGGGGCATTTTTGGCTAACAATTCTAGCGACTTAGAGGAGATGCAAGTTAGCTATGCATAGATCAATAGCATGCACATCCATTGGGCAATAGAGTCAAAAAATGTGAATCATGTGTGTCATGAAACCCTAACCCTACCTTTGTGATGACAAAATGCTAAAAATCTTGCCTCTAACTATAAAACAAGAACTCTGCAACTGAAACCAGGAACCAAAAATCCTTGACAACGTCTATGAAACACATGTGCTCATGCACTTCTTGAAAAATAAGAAACCATAGGAAGGAAAATAACTAAATTATATACATGAAATACTCATCTTTTGTTAGAAGAGGGACTTAAGATATATTCCATTAACTAGAATAGGAAAAATTTCACCATTGGGTCTGCTTAATTGAAAAGAATTGGCTTGTTTACAACTGATAACCACATACGAACCACTCCATAATGTATTAAATTTTGAGTGCCTCCCTAGTTTTGTCCTAACTGCATCCCAATTTAGTACTAGATCACCTTCTCTAAAGATTTTGACCTTGGCCTTCCTATCAAAGTTCTTTTTCACCTGTTGCTAATATGTTTCTAGGGTCTGCATGACCTATTTCCTTTTCTCTTCCAGTTCCATCAGCTCTTCCATTCTTACTATCATGGCATCATTTTCCATTAGCTCTAGCTAATGATCTAGTTCTAGGGACAAAAATTCTAATGAAATTGGAAGCCTTGCTTCTCTGCCATATATGAACATAAAGGGTGAATTCCTATGGCCCTCTTAGGTGTATTCTATCAACCCATAGCTTTGTCTTCAACTTTTGATGCCAACATCTCTATTTGTACTCTATAGTCCTCTTCATAATCCTGATTAGATTTTTGTTAGATGACTTAGCCAAATCATTACCTTGGGGATAATAGTTTGAGGATGTTCTTAAGTAGATATTATGAACAACTTCCCATGCACACATCTAAGCTCCTACAAAAGATTTTGCATTATCTAAAATAACTATCAAGGTGGCACAAAATTGTTAGGAATAAGGTGTCTCAACCTTGGATAATTCCTATTCTTATTATTTATTTTGTAAAATGTATTTCTTACAAATAATGTTGATGTGTCAGCATCTTGAATTGTGTATAAGGAGATCATAGCTAAAATGGTTGACATATTCCTATGACACGTAAGAGCTATGTTAGGAAGATTCAATGACAGGTGAAGACATGTGGCAACTAATAAATTTGAGTACTGTACACTCTACCAAATTTTTTTGGGGTTCCTATTTTCTCAGAGAATGGTAAAACCTTGATACGGTTATCTTTGGGAGTAGCCCTAAAGTGAAGTGCATGTTATAAGCATTTTTGAGGTTGCGAAGAGTTGTATGTGAGAAAGTGAATTGTTGGTACTATGAGTTGCTACTGGAGTCTTCTGTTTTTGCTGTTGAACTTGCATTGCAAGTGTATTGTAACCTTGTGTTGAAGATAATACATTGTGTAGGTTCTAGAGGGGTGGGGTTGTTTTACCAAAAGGTTTTTCCCCATTGGAAAATCTTTTTTTTATGTGTTTCTTTCTCTGTCTATTTTCTTTATGCTTGCTTGGCAGAAATATTGTTGTTTACATGATATTGAATCTGTAAGTGTAAAAGATTTTAATAGGATTTCCACCATACTTCTCTTAAGAGATTAGTGTAGGAAGTTGTTTCCGCACCTAAGTTTCCTTACAAAAAACTGGTAATAATTCCATCAAGGAATTCAAAAACTGAAGATTTTGTGGCATCCTTTAATGTTATTGCTTCCATCCATTTGGCAAAGTAATCTGTAGCAGCTAAAATCCATTTATGACCAGAGCTAGAAGGAGGATTGATAGGGCCTATGAAATCCAATCCCCATTGAGTAAAAGGATGGTCCACCTAAATGGGATGAAGAGGAAGAGCTGCAAGTCTTTACTTACCAGAGAAAAAAGAACATTTTTCACAATTCCTCACATACTTATGACAATCACGAAACAAGGTTGGCCAATAGTAACCAACCCTCATGATCTTTATTGTAGTTGTCCTTGCTAAAAAGTGGCCACCACCAAGACCATCATGAAGCTCTTTGATTATTCTTTTAGCTTGGTCTGTATCAATGCGTCTAAATAGGGCTCCATTGAAATCCCTCTTGAAAATGATACCATCAACTATGGCATAAGGAATCAACTGCAACCTTTACTATCTCCTTTTAGTTCTATCCAATCCTTAAGGACATCCACTTCCTATCAAGAAGGTCATCATTTCATTCACCCAATTCTTTGGATTACCATTTCTTGCTTCTTGTTGTTCTATCAATATCATGGCAACTTCCTCATCTAACTCCTGAGACATAATCATCTATTTGTACAATCCCTTCCCTCTTAACAACTTGGTAATTTGGATGTCAACATCATATTCCATTACCTTAGTAATCCAACTAGTTGTCTTTTCACTAATACCTTTTCTCATGAGAAAGTCCTTCACACTAGCAAGGGGTACTAACAAATGGATCTTGTTATGAGATAGAAGGCGTCTAAATTTCTTCATAGCTCTAATAACTACTAGGTCTTTCTTCTCTACATAACTATACTTTTTTTCATATTCCTTTAGCCCTTCACTAAATAAGGCAATGGATTGCTCCTTATTCTTGTCATTTGCTTGAGTCAAGATAGCATAAATACGTGATTCACCATCTAAGGAATAAAGGATGAAATCCTTCTCAAAATTCATATTGATAAGAGTAGGAGCTAAGGCTATGGCTACTTTGATCTCTTCAAAACTTACTTTTCCTTCCTTGGTCCATGAAAGGACCATATTCTTCTTAAGCATGGTTGTAAAAGGTTTCACCATGGTAACTAAATTAGGGATAAACCTCCTCGTAAAATTTATTCTACCAAGAAAAATTTGCAGACCTTTCTTATGACTAGGAAGGGAGAGAGGAAGTGTCACCTTTGTTCTCTTTGGATCAATGGTTAAACCATCCTTTAATACAATGTGTCCTAATAATTTTCCTTGATTGGTGGCAAAGACACACTTTCTTGGGTTAAAGGATACCCCAAACTCTCTACACCTCATGGACACTTATCTGAGATGACAAAAATGATCTGCTACATCTTTTGAATATACTGTGATATCATCAAGGTAAACCAATACAAAACTCTCAATCATGTTTTTGAAGGCCATCTCCATTGCCTTTTGAAATGTGGCACCTACATTTCTTAGCCCAAAAGGCATTTTACTATAAGCATAGGTGCCCCACTTGGTGGCAAATTTAGTCTTATATCTATCAGACTCCTTGACCAGTACTTGATTGTAACCAAAGAATCCATCAAGAAATGAGAACATCTTTAAACCACTAACCTTGGATAAAATCTTCTCCATGGAAGGAAGGGGATGGTGATCTTTAAGGGAAGCTTGGTTAAGATCCCTAAAATCCACATATAATCTAATTTCTCCATTATTCTTGCTAACAGGGACAAGTTTTGCTACCCATGATGAGTACTTGATAGGGAAAATTATATTAGCCTCAATCAGCTTGGATAGCTCTTTTCTTGTTAATGGCTAAATTTTAGGATTCACTAACCTTTTCTTCTACCTTATTGGTTTGACATTTTCTACTAAGTCTATGGTATGCTGAAACAAACTTGAGTGAAAACCCTTCAAATCATCATATGTACAAGAAAATATATCATTAAATTCTTGACATAGATGAATGAAATTTTCTTGCTTAGTTTAAGAGCACACCTTCCCCATGTTTAAGGTTTTTTCATCAGCAACCACAACTAGTGCATAATCATCTTGATTAGAAACTAGGTTCATGCCTTTGTCTCTTGCTTGGTCATTAGGATTGAAGACACTCTCTAAGGTAATAAGACCCTTAGGCAATTTTTTGGAACTTAGATTGATGATCTGATCTCCATACTAGTCATGTAACCTAGATTGGTTTCTCTCTAAGAATTCTACCTCATTTTGCAAGAAACTTACAATTTGTGCATCAAATTAAAAAATTTGCTAATTGGTGTTGTTGTTAGGAATAACAGGCCTAACTACCACTTTGATTTGTTGCTTCCACCCTTCCTCAAGATTCCTTGGTACATCATAAGATGCACCTACTGATGTAAGCCTATCAATATGTCTATTTTCTTTTCTAGGTATCCTCTAAATATTAAATGCATTGAAACTTTCAATAAAATCCCATACCCTATGTTGATAAGACTTGAGTAAACCATTCTTAGTGGTATTCTAGTTTTTCACTTGATTAACCACCATCTCACTATCTCCATATAAACTTAATGCTTGAATTCCAAGGACTCATACTCGACCACATTATTGGTAAAACTAAACTAGAACCTAAAGGAGAAGTAGTACCTTACTTGTGCAAGAGAAATCAAAATCACACTTGTCATTGATCCATTCTTATTCCTTGATCCATCAAAATACATACTCCATATCCCACTCATATCTTCTTTGGTTTTCACAAGGTTAGGGATGAGAGCATCCTTTTTTGACACATAGTATGTACCAACAACTAGAAGATAAGCATGACAACCAAGCATGGGTCTTCTCCAACCTTCTAGATAAGTCTTAAGGTTGTAGACACCATGTGCTCAAATAAAATGCTAACTCCTAAGTGTAGACAACTAGTGCATTCTTAGAGTGCAAACTCCTGTGTTGTCTACATGACAACTCCCGAAAATTTGCCAACTCCTATGTGAGCAAATATTAAAATAATGCACATTAATTAATTTAATATTTACTTTTACTCTTTCCAATTTTATTTATTTATTTATTAAATCTAATGCACTAACTTTAATAATTCCACTTTTCAATCTTAATATATTTATATTTTAATCACATGAAATCTAGAATCTTTTAATAATTTTAATATATTTTCCACTTTTAAATTTCATTTTCCAAAACTTAATTGCTAAAATATTTATTAGCTTTAATAATATTATTATTTAGTCATTTATTTAAAAATGAACTCCAAATATATTATTATTAAAATAAATATTGTCACATTCCAAATTTAAACTTTTAACTTTTATTTTCAAATTTAATTATTTAATTTAATTAATTTTCCAATTAATTAAATAAAATAAATATTAAAATATCATATTAATTTTCCATTAAATTAAACCATTAATTAAATCTTTTAATTAGGCTTAATTAATAAGAAATACTTCAAAGACTCATAAGGGTAAAATACGAAAATCTATCATAGCCAAAATACATACAAAATCAAACCAAGGGTTTATATCATGAATTACATTATCCAATCTATTCGGAGGGTACTCAACTCAGATACTTGTCCTAATTTCCAATTAGGACAAATGGCTTAAAGGGTTGGGATTTGGACTTGAGAATTTATCTCCCCTCTCTTATCATTGAGATAATATGATAGGGTATGCTCATCCTGGCAAATTCAGGGAAGTCGATACCCGGTACCTACAACCTGCATAAAAACCATGCATGTACAAGCATAATATATATACTAAGCTAAATAGGCAATGGTAGGAAGTGGTGCACCGTGTAGATCCCGACTAGCAGGTGACTACGACTCCCTTCCTTAACCACATCAGACACGGCATACAAAAGCAAACATGCAAGAAAACACACACACCATACACATGCAAGTATGGGGTAAGTATCCATAAGAAAAGACATATGATAATAAATCATCTTACTAATCATCATTAATAACTGGAAGCAATGTAATAATCATCATCAATAACTGCAAACACTAAAAATAATCATCATACATACATGAAATGTAAAGTCTAAGTAATCTCATCACATAATAAACTGAATCCATAGCACAATATTTGATAATCTCAAAACAATGTTGCTAACCAACAACATAAAACTAGCTCTAAAAGAGTTCAACAACAATAAAAAAATGTGAACCAGGGGCAGGCACTACAAGTAGAAAAGAAAATCTTGAAGGCCTCAAATAGATAATTGATGGAGTATATAAGTTCTACACTCTGGAGCACTTCATCAAGTCAATTTGACCCAAATGTAGAGGAGAACAAAAATCTACTCCTAAAGTTACAACAAGAAAGGCAATTCAAGTAGGTTAACCGAGCATGGGAAGATCAGATCAAGGCTCAAGGTCCCCCACTACTTTAAAACTTGGGAATTCTAGTGTTAGATACTCACAAGCTTAAGGAGGCAGCTTCAAATCATCAAACCACCATAAAAAAGGAAACAGAAAAACTAATAGAGTTGTTTTCTCTTGTGCAAGAAGTTATTGACATGAAGACTAATGTTGTAATTACCCATGGGATCCTTGAGATAGGAAAGGAGTCATTGTTTCACTAGAAAAAATCCTCAGAGTTTGTTATAGAAAGCTCTATGAGGTCCACAAATGAGCTCAAGGATGTACATGACCTAGTGTAGAAGGTCATTGAGAAATTATTTTAATATATGAAGATATTGCACACAGAGTCCTTTGTGGTTGGCAATGGTAAGCTTGTGGATATTGAAAGGATGAAGTCAAAGTTCTTAGAATTTGTTGATGAAGCTGTAGATCCACTCAATTTCCAAATGTGAAAGATCTAGGAACTTTCAATAGTAGATGCAATCATAAGAAGTCAATTAGAGAAATTCTAGTCAAGGGTAGCTAGAATTGACTAATTGACTGAGATGCATTAGATCATTATAGATGTCAAAGAGCTAGATAAAGTAACTAAATCCATGAAAGCTTATAGATCCAAAGAAGTTAATCATAAGAAGGCATGATGTTCTCGTACTTTTCCAGACATCTATCATTCTCCCTCTTCTCTTTCCTTTTGCTGCCATTCATGGCAATTTTTTTAGTCTCTATAATGGATATTGATTCAAACTTGTCCTTTTTTTAGTTTGTTATGTTTAGAGATACCCTGTGAAGCAATCATCTAGTGCAACCAACCATTTTGAGAAGGCCTATATATGTAACTTTTTGAGAAGTTAATAAGATCAACAAAATTAATTTTGGGTAAACCTTGGTAGCTGGGACTATTGCATGTGACTCTAAGTCCATTTCTAGTTTTTTTATTCATTCAATTTTAGTATAGTGTATGGAATGAGTGTGCTATTGTTGAGAATTGAATGAATGCAAATGAACTTGGTTTTGTTTCCTTTGTTCAATCGATTTAATGTCTTACTTTCTTAAGAATAAGTATCTCTTTTGTTCTCTCTTCTGTATGCCATAGTTTATATGTGTAGTGTATTTAGTTGCATAAGAGATCCAAAGATTGGTTAATGGAGTAATTGAGAAACAAACAATCTAGGTATTTTCAAGACATTAGTTACTTAGTAAATTGGGGATTACCCATATTTCCAGCTTTCCCTGCTCTCATTGCTATAGTTAGTTAAGCTTGTTTTTGTATCTTGCATTCATTTTAGAATAGATTGTATTCAATATTTTTCCCCCATCTTTCACTTTCCTAGGTTGTTTAAAGTGTTGAGCAATCTAGTATTTTCCTCTTCTTCTCTCTGGTTAAGAGCATTCCCCCAAAACCCAAAAACCAAAATTTATTACAAATCTAGCATGTAAAAGGGATCTATACCTTTCAATTCAGGGGTCTTTGATAGACTATTACATTGACCCATTATGTTGTTAACTTCTTCATCCTCCATAAGCCATTGGGCAATTTAAGAGTCAAGGTATAAATCAAAAATATAAAGAAGACAACCTTTTAACCAAAAAATATGTAGTTAAATAATTAGGTTCCTCTATTACCAATGATAAGAAAAAATATTCTAGGAAAACTCCTTCAAATAATTCTACAACCTTATGATCAGTTGGTTCATCACCACATTGCCTTATTTTATTTTTTAAATTAGTAACACAATATATAATTTACTATATTTTTAACATAAACATTAAGAGGTGATGTGAATAGTGTGAAAATCTCTTGAATTTAGATGTATGTCACAAAAAGTGAACAAGAGATCATCAAGCATAACCTTCCAAATAACATAAACTAGGTTCACTACTCAAAGAGGATGCAAGTGGTGTCAATGTTGAATCAAAGTCCATTTCCAAGATGTATACTTGAAGGATCTCTCTGTATAGGATGTTCCTTCTTGTGAATGATGTTTTATTAATTGATTTAATTAAGTATTTACTTAGTGTAATGCTCTGCCTAGAGATCCTTGGAACAAGTGTAGTACCCACCCATAGTTTATTTTTCTATTATATTTATTAAACTCTTTTATGCCTATTTCATGGATGTGTTAGTTTCAAGGGTATTGGATTTATAGTTATGAAATTAGTTCATGAATTGGATTACATGCATATCAATAAAGAATTACTTAGTTTACTATATTTCACATGTTTATTGATAATTATAATTACTAGCACATTAATGATGCTTTAATGATGATTACTTCATATTTATAACCATGCATGATTTTATCTGAGTATTTGATGTTTGACTTATAATTATTATGGTACTTACCCCATACTTGCATGTGTATGGTACATGTGTCTATTTTATATTTCTGTTTGTCTTGTTTGATGTGGTTAAGGGAGGGAGTTATAGTCACCTACTAGTCGAGATCTACATGATGTACTACTCCCCACCATTGTCTATTTAGTTTAGATATATTTATATACATGTACATGCTCATCTTTTATGCAAAATGTAGGTACCAGGCATCGACTTCCCTAAATTACTAGGATGAGTGTTCCCTATCACAATAACTCAATGGTAAGAATAGGGAGATAATGTTTATGTCCAATTCTAGCTATAGCCTAAATACTTGTCTTGCAAGGAGGACTCATAACTGACTCTCCACCCTATTTAAAACCCTTGAGTTTATCTCTATCTATGTTGTTTGATTTTGAATTTTCGTAATATTGATTTTATGTGGATTTCGCTATGTGACTTATTTGGTAAATGATTTAATTATAATATTTGACTTAATCATATAATAAAATATTATTTGATTAAAAAGAAAATAGTAAAGCATGAGAATACTTAATTAATTAATAAAACTAATTAAATATGTGCTTTAATTTAAAAGTCTTAATTTAAAAAATTGGTTAAAGAAAAATTATAATATGATGATATTTAATTAATTATTGATTAATTAAATTTATGTACTTTAGTTTGAAACATTTAATTTAAAAGTCTAATTTAAGAAATTAGACAAAAAGAGAATTAAAATATTAAAATATTTAATATTTATATTACTTTATTATAATTATTTATTTAATAACAATAAATTAGAGTTGCATTTAAACAATGAGCTTTGATTATTATTATTAATTTAAATAATAAACTATGCTTTAATTAGTGCTTGCATTAATTAATAAATTGGAGGAGAAGAAAATATAAAAGAATAATTTAATTAAAAAGTTCTTCAAATGGGCATGAAAGAATTAAATTCAAAAGATTTGATTAAAGTTATAATTTAGGCAAATTTATATTTATTTATTTTAATAATAACTTATTTAGGAGTTTTATTTTTAATAAACTCTAAATAATATTATTAGTTAAATTAATAAATATTATAATAAAAAATGTAGCATGATTTAATAATAGAGAGAAAGCATTCATTTAATAAAGTTTATTTTAATTAAATTGCATAAAGTGTGTGCATAAAAATTAAAATACAGTAATTAAATACAAAGGGTTTCTACATGATTGCGTAATCAAAGCCTTGATTTAGGAGAAAAACTCTTTATTAATGAAATTAGTGCTCATTTCTCTATACACAAGTTTTGGGGAGCAAAATTCAGAATTGGATCAAAAGAATTGTCTCAAAATTGAGCTGTAATTTTGAGGCAGGGTTTGAAAACTATTGTAGAATTTTATTGAAAGATCTGTCTACATCGTGTCTTCTTGAGTGTTTGCATATTGCTTATTAATTTACTGTATAAATTATTGAATAAAGAATTATTTTATAAATTTTGAAAAAGGAAAACTTATTAATCAAAAAAATTTGACTGAAGAAAATTATAGAAAAACTATTAAAAAATTATTGTGATTGTATTCTTATAAACCCCTTTCTAATATAACAAAAATTTGATTATTGAAAATTGGAAGAAAATAATAAATTGAATATTTAGTGTTTCAACTTTAGATTTATAATTAGAACTATGTGATTATAATGAATTTTCTAAATATAAATGAATATTATTCTTATATCTAAAATAATTTAAATGCAATATTTATTTGGAAAGCATAAGATTAATTGAGAGGAAAACATGTTGTAACTAAACTTATGCATGCATGTGAAAATAAATATGCTAAAAATAGAAAGCTTAGTATGGTTGCATACATGTGAAAACAAATATTCTAAAAATAGAAAACTAAGTATAACATGATTGCATGATTTGAGAGATCAAAGACATGCAAAAATACTAATTGCATGTGTATTTTTATTTTATATAATTTAATTTTTAGATTTATTTATTTAAAAAAATTAATTAATTTTTAAAATTAAATAAATATTATTCTTTTAGTTAAACTGAATGTTAGTATTAGTGATTATTTAAGTTTAGGTAAACTCTTAGTTGCATATAAATGATTTTATATTTATTAATGCAAGAGGGAGGTTAATAAATAAATATTTATAATTTTACTATATTTTAAGAGAAGTTGTAGTAGAGTTCACTTTGTAATCATTTAATTAATAACTATTTGACTTTATGAGAGAAATTATAAATAATTAAATAATATTTTATCTCTAGTTGCATTATGAATTAAAAGAAAAGTAAATATTAATATTAGACTTAAAATAAGTTATATTAATATTTTAGAAATTGAAATTAATATCAATGTTTAAATATAATAATATACATTTATGTTATTAATTAAATCATTTATAATTTAAGATTATTCAAATTAATAACATGATAATATTGTATGATATTTTATATGCACAAAAGATTAGATATTTAAATACTTATTATTTTTAAATAAGTATATTATCATAACAATTTATATTAACATATATATTCTTACTTTATTTCTAAACTCATCCTTATAACTCAAACTAAATAAGAAAAATTGGTGGGATTAAATAATGTGGCTGAAAACTATATATTTTCTAATATTCTATTTATAGTCTTTTGATGCTTTTTTTTTTTTTTTTTATAGTTTTTCTTTGTGGGTTGTTTTGTTGGCCAAGTTAGGATGTGCACTAGAAGCATTTTTGAGATTTCTTTTATAATTATTTGACTAGATGTCATCATAAACTTTATGATTTGAATTGAGATTTATGTTTTATGAGTTTTATGTGATTGAGCAATTATGAGAACTTGGGTTTTGAAACCAATGTTATTTTTTGGGCTTCCTATTAAGGAACTAAATTCGATTAATATTACTTTTTGTGGTATGAGACACTATTGTGGTTTACAATTTTTGAGAACATAGTCTAGGTGCATGTCTATGGGAGTGGTTTACAATGGGGGCCAAGGCCCAAAGTGGTTGCTAAGGTAACTCATTCTAAGTTGTGTAACAAGTGATAACATAGTAATTAAAATATCTTGCTTAGCCCTTTTCGTTGAGATACATTAAAAAGATAAGTTAGAGATTTTTTTTCATCTATGCCTTGAGTGCTTATATAGACTAAGAATGAGATGAAGATGATACTTTGAGAGGTATGACTAGTTTCCTCATCATCACAAGAGGGTATTCTGGTTCTGCATAGAGTCACTAGGGGGCCAAGGTCTTGAGAGACTGCCACAGTAACTCTAGAGTTGGGTCATGTGATATGTAGCCTGGATTTCCTTCATAATTTTTTAAATATTTTCCTCTAGTAGTGTACTTGTTGGATATTACTTTTGATGGTGTTATTATTGTGAGTTGTTACTAATTGATTGGATGTCATTTATTGTTGACAGTTGAATTTTATTAATGAATGATCAGTTATTCATTAGTAGTGTTTTCATTGTTGGAGTTAGTGATTGTTAGTTTACTTTTATTTATAACAGTTGTTATCTATTGGTTTTTGTATATTTTTTATCTTGGTATTTGTATGTTGACTTGGTATGTGGTGTTGGTATTGGATGAGTGTCATTTCGATTTTGATTATCTCTTCTTCTTGAATAGTTTGTGTTACCCTTGACGTAGATTTGGCTATTAGGATTCCTCACCTAAGATTATTTTATGATTTGATTATCTGTGTGTGGATCGTACATTATCTCTCCTATATAGTGGGAGTGGAAGCTTGATTAGGTGACCACATGGTCAGGGGGTAGTATATTTTCACCATTTGTGTCCCCCTCAGATTGATAGATGTTGGATGCTCCTTGATACAGTGGTACCATTATCATTCTTCCTCTTATCTTGAAGATTTCTATTCATTTGATGTATCTATGTATCATGTGTTTTGAGATCCTACAAGATATTGTATTGTATATTGATGTACTTGTATCTATTTTCACATATCCTATGACATGTGCAGTGGATGTTATTCATTAGATGTGCTTTCATATTATTAGTTGTACTTATGCATTTGCTTATATGACTATGTATGTGTTTATTCATTTTATGATTATGTATATTATAATTGAGACTTAAACTTATTAATAACATTTTCTTAAATGTGACTCACTGTGAAGGAACCCTTGAAGAATTGAAACTATATTTGTAATTGATTACGTGTTTTTGATGTGTATGTTTATATTACTTCCACATTATTGTTACTTTAATGTTATTTAAACTTTTAAAAAAAAAATAGTGAAATTTGTAACATATTAGGTTTATTTCTTTTGGGTTCTTGAGTGGGGCATTATAACAAGGATAAATAAAAGCCAAGATATACATATATATATATATATATATATATATATATATATATATATATATATATATATATATATATATATATATATGTTTTTAAAGTATGAATGCACATGAGAACATCATATTGGGATCACAAAGATCACAACAGAGGACTTAACTATAATCCTGACAACCAACAAATCTCCAAATGCCACTACCAAATTGACACACTCAAATAGAGAAACAAAGATCAAAGACAAAAATAGAACAAAGAGTCTCAGATATGTCAAAGCATGGCAATAATAGCCTTCCCAAAGGGTGCTCAAAACTCCAAATTGCATTCTCCAAAAAACAATAGAGATGCCCCCTATTTTTTCATGTGAAGAAACACAACTGATAGATTTTCACGACGATGTATAGAAAGCCATGCGATGATCTGTCCAAATGCACAAGGATTGCTTGGCCCAGTAGACAAAATACCCCAAACTAGTGTTGGGCTTTATGTAAGGATGCACCATAAGCCACATAAGGAAACCCAACACACCACACAAGCTTTTGCATTCTCACATGAGAAAGTGCAATTTTGTTTAAGGATACAAAACAATAAGCCATAAAACATAAAGATAAAAAGATAGGAAATAAATTTCCTCCACATTGGAGAGTACCACATCCAAAAATCAAGGCATAGGCACCTGAGTACCAAAAATGCAAGAAAAAAACTACATCCTACAATTTGAACACATAGAAATAAGAGAACGTACTAAAAGCAACATTGCAATATACAAAAACAACATCGCAATGTATTGAAATAACAAAGTGCGCAGTTCCTCCCAACCATAATAGCATCATGAGACCTTGAAGGTCCTAGCCATCCCATGCACATAACATCCCAAACTACCGACTAGATTGTCGGAGCTATCTTATGAAGACATTACTACTAAAATGTACTACATCATAAGAATAAGGAAATCTAACATGCTAAAAGTAAAGGATTAGATGTTCCAATATATCAAACTCATCATTTAATCATATGTTAAACATCATACTATAGGAATGCATCAAATAAAATAACATCATCTAAACATGACATCCAATCATTTCAATGAAAGCATAAATCACAATAAAGCATACTCTGGAACCCAAAGTATCAAGTGAAAACATCAAGCAACGATCACACTAGAACAATAAATCATCTCTATACACCAATCCCCAATAGTGCTAAAGGTAGCTACACTTCCCAACCACCTAAAACCTGTAGGTTCACTCCCACCATGTTGATGGAGATAATGATCAAGCCAAAAATACACATAAAGCACAATGTCCATGGATAACACTCAAACAAACATTAATGATGACTAAAACCAAAATTAGAGATAATGCATAAACTATAGATCCTAATTTGACACTCAATGGTCTACTATGTAGGGGCTGACATCATGGAGAGTCCCTTGGCATCAAAAAGCCCAAGCTCAGATCATGTGGTTCAACTCCCAAGTGGAAGTCTCGCACTCATAACATTTTAGTATCTTAAGTTTTATTACCACCTAGTGTTTTATTTAGTTATCACTTGATTAAAACTTTGTCTTCCAACCTTTGGGCACAATGATCACTAGGCTATGAGATAGAATTCCTATCCATACACTACCCTACCATACCCTACCCATGCTCATCCAATGATGAGTGCCCTTAGGCATGCATATTTCCAACCCAACCCCAATGATCATAACTCTCAGAAGTACTACGCAATATCGGGCCTTGAAAGTAACCTAACAAATGTACATGCACATACTCATGTGTGGTGCACTACCATCACAAAGACCATTACAAAAGGACTAGATGAGAACATAAGTAAAATATCACCCATCCAAAAATAGACTTGGGAGGAAAGACTCTACACAAATCCTCAAGAACAATAAAACCATACATCATAAACTCATTCAATCAACCTCAATCCGAGAGTATGGATTCTCCCCAAATCTCAATGATGCAACAAGACCAAATATCATGAACTCACTCAATTTGCCTCAATTTGGGAGTATGGATTCAACATGAATCCAATTGCCCATGAAACAAATAATAAGGGTCCAAAAGAAATAATAACACTAGGTGTAAAATCACTTTACCAAACACAAAGTTGGGAGTACGAACATGGCATGCATCCCAATACAAACATAAAGATGCAAAAATGGTTAGATTGATATCCTATAGATAATCCAAATCCATGACCAACATCATGCCAAGAAAACTTGAGAAAATTGGGCAACACACAAATCAAGGTAAAAAACCTCAAAACTCAAAAACTTCAAAATTAAAACCCATTTGGTCTTAGAGCACAAATGCCACAAATATCAAATAAAATATGGGTTTGGAGTTTGTATGCAAAATGACCAGCATAATAATGCAAAACCTCAAACCCTCATCCTAGAAAATATAGAAATGCTCATACCTACCCAACTGGGTAGAGCTAGCATACAAAAATGGAGGGGAACACTAGTTCTCAGCCTCCTAACTAATAGCTACCAAAAATAGAAGTAGAAATAGAGATGAAAAAAGAAAACAAGAGAGCCCTACCTCATAGCCAAAAGGGAAAAATGGGAATCTAAACCATAAAATAAAATTCTCGCATAAGTATCCAACATTTGTGGCAGTCCAAGGTCTCCTCAAGTTGGATCTAATGAGACTGATCTCGTGATGATCCCACGCCCGTAGCTCCCACAATGAACATAACAATAATTCTTCACAAAGAGGATTTGGGTTTTACTCTCAAACTTTCTAATTCAAAAGTGAGAAGTTCATAATTAAATTAATTTTTAGATACTAATTCACTTTTTGAGTGAATAATAGATTAGGGAAAATAAACAGGAACCCTAGTTTAATCTTGAATCAACCCAAACAAAAAAAAGCTATTCCAAGTAATTGAAATTCGTCTATGGAAAAGTTGAAAAAAATAAAAATATGATAAAATAAAGCCTGAAAACCCAAAATCACAGAATTTCCTTAACAACCTTTGCGACAATGTGAACCTCTAAATGCATAGATACATTCAAAGGCCTAATCACATAATGCAAATGAGTCTAGATTTATCAAATCACTAGAAGGTTTAATTTAAACATTTAAATAAGATATGTCAACCATACATGGATGAAATTAGTAAATATGAATATTTGAACCACTAACTCCATGTCCCACTACAAAGGATAGAAATCCTACACACTAAATGACACAATCAAGTGCAATTGCATATAACAACATAGCCAAAGCAATAAACACATTAAATAACCTAATTTAACCATTTATTCAATTATACTAAAATAATCTATTTACATCACTCACATTCACATATAGCATAATGAAGCAAGAATGAAGTAAATAACCATAGCATTAAATCCATCACATAACATAATCAGAGATATGTCCAAATACTGGATAACCATATATCATCATAAAATATATTGTCATCTCAAAATGGAATCATCATGCAAATATGATCAGCTGAACAACATAGTAGTCAAACATCTATGATACTAGAAATCCAAGTAAAACATTTGACCCTTAGGTCATCTCAACATCTAACAATAATGTGAGTAATTAAGTATCTCTCAGATCAAAATATAACAAGGTAAATATCTGCAACACATAACCAATGAATCCAACATGGAAAATCCATTTCTAATTATTTAAGTATTTAATAATAGTTGTTTAAATAACATGAAAATTCACTTAAAACACAAAAGCGAACACAATCATATACATGACTGACCACTGCTACAAGAACCTAGTCTAGTGTAGCAAGATAATAATACATAGTGCAATCTTTGCACACATCTTGAGGTAATCATGAAACAACATCATGATAGTACATCAATCTTGGCAACCACTAGCACAAACCTCCATGAACCATCTACCAAATCATAATCTCATAAATCAGCCATAAGCTTAATCAAAGAAATTGATACAATATCATAAATCCAATCACCCCAAGGGTGTAGACCACTCATGGTCCTAATCACAATCCATTCTCAAGGAGTGACCAACAAGGTTGCATCCATTGAGATGACTTACAAAAGTCAAATGGGAGAGGCACTACAGTTGGTGAAAATAGATTGACTAGACTTAAATTGGAAGTAAATGTAGAATGATATATGATATATAAAACCATATTTTTAAAATTCAAAGTGTTATGAAATGGCAATAAGGAATTAAAATCATCTCAAGGGTTAATAGGAGGGGCCAATTCAAATCTAGAATCTAACTATCAAACTATATAAAAAACTAGAACAAATGTAGATCTGAGACCCTAAATTGAGATTTTTTGATCCTAAATATATGCCTATACTAAAGGTTAACATTAAGGGTCTAGGTAAACTAAAGTTCTAGGTCAACATCAACCTCTTTAGCACAAAAAACCTAAAATCTAAAAGTCTGACAAAAACTTGAAACCCTGGTTCCAAAATCTGAGTGTGTTGCTTCAAAAACCTATATATCTTCTCCTACAAACTTGAATTTTTGATTTTTTTGAGGAGGAAGGACTGTTCTTATTCAATCCCTAGTTGAAGAATTAACCTTGAAGTGAAAAAGCGTATAAAAGTAAGACAAATATAAATATTCACCTTAGTAAATCTTTATGGATAGATTTAGATCTAATATCCACAATGATGTATAAATTATTGTATGTTGATGAGTCATGTAGAATATAGGATATCTCCACAAACACAATAGATCTACATGTTACAAAAAGTATAATTATGGATGTAAGTATACTTTTGAATTCTTCTGAAAGGTCAAAGATTATTGATCTTCTTCCTTGATGACCAACTCTACTATTTAGAATGAAGAAATAAGGTAGATCCTAAGAAGGAATAAAAAATGAGGATCTTCAATGAATCCATGCTTTCTAGATTTGAACTCCTTTAATGCAACTTGAAATATTTTGTGAAAATATACAACTTGTATATTTGAAAGTGTGTGTATTAGATCACCTTAGATTATAATGGATGGCTTGTGTGTGTATTGGATGATAATGGATAGATTTCATATAGAATGTATGACCAAATAAAGTGAGTAAGCCTTTGTTCATAGCAATTTTTGATTGAAAATCAAAAGGTCTAATTACACGACAGAAGAAAAGAAATGAAAAACCTAAAAATTGGCTCAGCGTACTGAGGCAAAATGCCTTGGGTTGAGGTTGACCTTGACCTTAACTCAAGAGACCATTTACATCAAAAAATTTCTTCAAGATCTTGAGGATGGACAAAAAATGGTGGTTTTTATGGTCCTAGGATATTTGGCCAGTTATAATTTTCAAATATTGGCAAGTGGCTAAGAAGTTATCAATGACAACATTGACAATATTTTGCAAAATATTATCAAGTTGTACATTTTATTTGCTAATGGGAAACTAATTCAAAAATATGGTTGGGAAATGTTGTAAATGGTTCACATACACATGTAATGGATTGATCAAGGTTGGTGAACATTTTGGCAAGTTTGGAAAATAATAATAGAGAGGATTTTGTAGCAATTTGTGTAAGAGTTTGTACTTATGTACCTAGACTAGTAAGTGATTTTTGTGTTTAGGTATTGTTAGAGAGTTTATTTACTCTTAAAATTAATTTATTTTGAAACCCTGTTATGTTAAATTAAGAAATTCATAAACAAAATTGTATCAGTAGGCAAAAACCCTTGCAAACTAGGGCTTGACAATAAAGTATTGAAATTGGACCTACATCCACAATTCAAAATTTTTGAAACTTGGGGGATTGAAAGATCCAAGGATGTACTATAAGATTATGGAGTCATTTCTATTGACATATCAAATGGCTAATTTTGATAATGAGCCCTAGTTCCTAGCATCTTAATGTGATAGGAAAACTTTGTATGATCATATTAGGTTTAATTGTGTGGATGAAGGAAGGAAGGGGATTGATCACTTGTTAAAGGTTTTTTGGAATGTTTCCCAAGTCTTTGAAGTGATAGGAGGATCAATTTATGTAGAGAAATAACTCAAAGACTTGAAGTTGTAAGAATAATAGTGAATTAGACCTTATAGGCCTAATACGAACCCTAAAGAAGTAACCCTAGTCAAATGATGTGACCCAATAAATGAATTTGGTAGTATGATAGAGGGTCAAAATGGGTATTCAAGTATATGATTTTTTGGAAGGATCACATATTGTATGGGAGTACTAGTCCAAAAACTGATTAGGGAGGCCTAATTGGGGCTCATTGTGCTAATTGATTATTAGGGTGAAATCACTTACTTGAAGAATTTTTGATCATTGAAACCAATTAGGTTTGGGTTCTTTTATCCTAAGAAAGACAATCCTCATGGTTGGAGCCATGGTGAAATTTGGAAGTGGGTGAACCCCTGATTTTCTTATGTTTTGAAGTCTTGAAACCTTAAGTAAGGGGGTTTTAGAAGATATTGTTAGCAATATTGTTAGATAGATGTCTTGAGAGTTTTCATTTATGGAAACATGTATTTAGCATTTCATTTATGCATTTAGAGTTAGAAAATTATCTAAGTGTTTGATAATTTACAATAACACAGAGATAGATGTGATGTGGATAGATGATTCACTAGGAGTTAGCATAAGTACAATTGAGGAAAGCTCTATGATAGTGTCATGATGATGTATAACAATGCATAGATGGGTACAGACTGTATAACACAAGTTATTATTGAAATATCAATATGGGTATTTGATAGAGCAGAACAAAGCATAGAAAATAATTGAGTTGTACAACTTAAGGAATGATTTTGGTAACAAAATAATTACTAAGTCATGATGAGCCAACTTTTTGGATGTTAATCCATAAGTTATTTTATATTATGTCAAGCGTGTGAAGATATGAAGGCTGACTGAGCAAAGATTAACTAATTTGCGAAGTGTAAGAAGAGATGTTATCTTGCATAGTTAAGTGAATGACACATGTGATCTATGCAATATATGTTATATATGTGAATTCAATGAGATAATATGCAAACTATGTGATGCAAGATCTAATGTATGATTAGAGAAAGTGTAAATTACAGTGGTGAGAAAGTATTTTATGTATATCTATTCTTGCAAAAAACTTTATTGTATAAATTCATGTTAGGGAAATGGCCTCTTCTTGCATACATTATATTTGATCCACCAACTCCTAACATGGTTGAAGAAACTCCTAATAGAATTGATGCTTCTAACAAGGCCTAGTCCTCTAAAAAGGACTCAAGACACTATATGTACTTTATGGACTCCTAACATGATCAATATCCTTAACAAGATCCTTTTGTTTAGTGAATCATCTAGTGGATATCATCCCCACTGAGGTTTTCCCTTGGCTAAGGTTTCCCTAGTTAAAAAATAATGGTGTTATGAATTCTCTATGTGCATGGTTATATTTACTATTCAACAATGTTATTTTACTTTCATATGCAAGTTATAAAGTAATTAACAATATTTAGTTGTGGCCAAACATTTGTAGAATAGAGATTCACTCCCCCCCTCTCATTATTATCTATTTCTAACAATTGGTATCATAGCATAGTTACTCTGAAGAAGTTTAATAACTTGAGTAAGATCCCTATATGGAATAGTTAAAGAAAAAACTTGAAGAATCTCTTGAACAGATCGATCTTCTTATAGAAGAAAGATATAACCTAAAAGATAGATATGAAGATGCAAAAGTCTACATTGTCAAATTGAAAGACAAGATTGATGATTTGAAATCTAGCAAGGAATCAATTATGTAGACTAGTAACAATGATGAAGTAGAAAATCTCAAGAGAGAAAATGAGATCTTGAAGCAAAATTGGAAATTGTTGAACTTGAGTCTTAAGAAAGATGGTAGTAAGAGTAAACCTAATCTAAAATCTGAGAATCTAGACCTTAGATCCTAGTTGAGTCAAGTAGAATCTAAATTAGATACTATCAAGATTGAGCATGCAGAATTATCAAAGTACAATATCATTGTGAAAGATGAATTAACACAAGATAAATGATAGTTAGAGAAACTTTATTCTAGTGGTGAGAAGATTGATGAACATATATTTCATCTGAGACCTTCTTATGATAAGATAAGACTTGGATATCTTATTGGAGAGAAATCAACCATGAAAGTTGAAATCAAAAGAGAACCAAATCTAATTACTAAATCCACTAAAGAATCTGATCTAAGTGAGGTATAATTGAGCACAACTACTGAAGTATCAAAAGAAATTGAATTAGTTGATTTGATAGTGAAACATGATGAACCTAAGAAAATAGGTCAAGTTGATAAACCTAAGCAAGATAAACCACACAAGGAAGTAAGACATGAATTCAAAGGTAGATGTTTCATATGCAATGAAGTTGATCATATGAAAAGAGATTGAATAGGTAAGTCTTTTGAACCTATTACTAATTTTTATTGTGATAATTGTCATGGTTATGGACATAAAGTAGTAGGCTATAAGAAACCTAAGTTTGATGGTAATAATGAAAATAGTAGAATGTTTAGGAACATTATCCCATGTAGGTAATGAAATAGGGAGATCATAGAAAAAATCCAATTATGGAGAGAGACCTAATGGAGAAAAGAACCAGTTTGTGTATTACAAGTGTAACAATATTGGACACATAGGAAGAAATTGTAGAGCACCTGATAGTCAAAATGGAACCAACCAAAGAAGAAATGTACCTGCATGTCAATTATGTAATAACTTAAGACACACAATGAGATATTGCAAAATAAACTTAAGAAATTTCAACAGGAATTATAACTACAGAAGGGATAACAACAAAAATGATAGAAGGAATGGAAATGGCAATGATAACAATTAGAAGGAAGCAATCAAGGAACATGTTGATGAATTCACAAAAACATTTGTGAAAGCTAAGGATCCAGAAAGCTCTTATACAATTTTCGAGGAAAAGTATTTTAATGGATCTAGTGATACATTGAAGTCACAGATTGCTTGTGACTCATCCTACCTGAATTAAGTATTCTCAGTAGAGGCAGAGCATCAGTTGGTCAGAATTGATGTTAGAGAGTGAATTGGAAGGTGCACAGTTAACAGGTAGATTAAAGTTAGGACAAAGGAGTGAATTTTTTGTGTAAAATATTAGGGTACAATTTTAACCATGGTTTAAGGGTTAACTCAATACCAGCTAGATTTTTACATGTAGCTTATGTAATGTCAATTCAAGGAAGAAAAGTAATTTTGTGTGAGATTACTAGATTGCAGTTGTTAGATAACATTGCAAAAGTGAAGAAGACTGAGCATGTAGTCTTTAGATTTGAGTCCTTATTGACTCATTTGTTCTTTTATGCAACAAGGAATTTCCTAGGAATGAAAAATTGGGATAGCAATGAGTGCACAATGAAATTGGTGGCTCAATGTTATAGATCAAAGTTGGAGAATGTTAGAGATGATGACATTGACATAATGATGAAGAGTTTCCAAATTGAAATAAAATAGAGGTATAAAATACCTCCATCCATGGTAGAGAAGTAAAAGGAAAATATATGCTTCATGGTGGAGATAGACAACACATGCATGGAAGTTGTGGAACCAAGGGCTAAATTCATAGAGCCCATGGGATATGAGATAAGCGCAAATCTTATAGAAGGGTATGCACAGATTATACTTATATCTGAGAAAGAAACTAAGTTCCCTAGATGGGAAACATTTGATGAGAAGATGAGAACAGTTCATTCTAAACTACACCAAAAGGAAAGCAAGAAGAAAATGGAAAAGGTTATTGATTCCATCCTTAAGGAATTAGGTATGACTCATGAAGAGTTCAATGAGGTGAAAGGAATTTCATTAGAGATAAAGGCAAGTGGGCAATCTAAAGTGATATAAAAAAACTCCTATTGTTGTTGTAGGACCTTCAAAATGTGTAACCATTGCACAACCATATGCATAAGCTCACATTGCACCATATGCAATAGTTGTGCAAGTACAACCAGTAAAGACAAGAAGTAAACAACCTAAGAGGAAATGAGAGGTGGAAAAACATGTTGTGCAAAGGAAATCAGAGAGACTAGTGAAGGTTTAGCAAGAACCTACACCATCAACCAAGAAAAGGGTTAAAAAGACTACTAGTAGACTAGGAAAGAGAAGGAAAGTGATGCAAGTCAGTGATTCTAAAAAATCTGAGGTTGAAGTTGAAGATAGATGAGCAGAGCAAGTAGCACAAGAAGGTAGAACTCCTATAGGAAAGGAAGCATAGGAACCAAAGGAAGAAAACCTTAACATGCAAATTATTAATGATGAAAATTTTGTACACTTGAATAAGTATTATAGTTTGTACAATAATATGGATAGAAAGTAGTTAGAGAATCCCATAGTAAGAAATATGCTAATACAAAATAAGAGGTTTGGTAGTATACAAAGATTCCATAAGATCTACTTAATATATTGTTAAATAGAAAGAAGAAAGTGTTGGAAGAAGACAAAAAATTAAGAATAACAATAAGAAACAACTTGTGTGAAACCAACTCCAAAGAGGACTCTGACAAAATTTTGAAGGGTATTGAGCCCTTGCTGAGGAACAAAAGAAGAATAATTCTTCTGATGGGAGGCAACTATGAGGATGTTAGAAAGGAAACATACCTGATGCAATTATAAAATACATGACTATAGTGCCAAAGGTGAGTGCATAGTATAAACCTATGAGCCTAGTCTATGTGGAAGCAAGCAGATCTTCTAGTGATGAAGAGGAAGTAGAAGAGATACAATAGGAACCCTCACCACCACACATTATTATGGGCATTGAATCCATACAAGTGGATAGTAAAAATATCTCTATGAATACAAAGGAGAATCCATTTGTAGCTTTTGGCCAAACCAGTGTTGGAAATATCACAACATATACTAGCTTTCATAATGAGGAAGAGGAAAAGAAGAAGAAAATTGGAAGGAGGAAAAGAAAAAGATAGTAGAGGAAGAAAAGAAAAGAAAACAAGAGAAAGAGGAAAGAAAAAAGAAGAGAGAAAGAAGGAAGAGGAAAAGAAGAAGAAAAGAAGAAGAAGAGAAAAGGAAGAAAGCCAAAGAAGCAATTGAGAAGTTGGAGGAAGAAAAGAAGAAGGTCAAGGAAGAAAATAAAATTGTAGTTACATCCACTTCAGTTGTAACTCCTATGGCAATAGCAGTAGCAACAATACTAGTAGTGGCATTTGATGATGGTGATGATCAAAAGGGACTTATGAGTTCTTTAAGAAAATTGCACCAAAAGAACAAATTTGTAAAGTATTTAGAGAAGAAACTAACTAAAGTGTTAGACAAAATGTAGAAGATAGTTACCATTAGTGTAGCCATTCCAAACTTGCAATCAAAGGCCAAGGAAATGGTGAAGGCCTTTGATGAGGAATTGACAACTTTAGTTGAGGTAGCATCAATGCAAGCCCATGCCAAGCATGATGCATCACTATTTGATATAGTATGTACAAATGTCAAGAATGATCTAAAAAATTTAGATGTGTACATCAAATATTTGAGGAAGTGCATTGATGAAGGTAAGAATTTCTATGGATAGTGTGAATTTTCATACAAATACCTGACAAACTTTGAGAATCAAATAAAGGGTAAGATGGGTGAACTTAAAACATGCACTACAAAACTACAACTCCCTGAGACCAGTATTGAAAAATGTGCAACAAAAGTGAAAAGATCCACAATATGATTACAAGCTTGGAATTAGATAAGGAGAAGGAAGCAAAAAGGTTCTCTAGTCTTAGAGAATCCTTGTCTCCAAAGATTAGCATTTTGTACAGGCAACTAGAGAAATATCTTTTAGCAAAGACTTCCTATGACAATTTTTCCTATACTGACTTGAGCATAGTCGGAGTGGCATCTTATGCACTATGCAAACTAATTAGTATCTCTAATATAGTGAAAGAAAACTAGAAGAAGGAAGTGGCTAAAACTTGTTTATATAGTTTGTTTTTCTAGAATAACAAGTTGATCAGCAGCAAGCCACACAATTTTTTCGACATAGTTTAGACAACTTTGCCATTGATGTCAATGGGAGAATATTATGTAAAGGAAAATTTTATGTATGTATTTATGTACAAAGGAGGATAAGTTATATATGTAAGGTTTTGTATATGTAAGGGGGAGTACACTTATGTATCAATGTAAGGAGTGATAAGGAATATAATGATCCATCAAAACATGAATAAAATTGTTATGTTTTGAAGGCAATTTCATGTAGTTACATTTATTTGTTGCAAATTTTCCCACATGTTTCCATCAATGCCAAAGGGGGATATTGTTGAAAATATGGTTAGATAGATGTCTTGAGAGTTGTCATTTATGGAAACATGTATTCAGCATTGCATTTATGCATTTAGAGTTAGAAAATTGTCTAAGTGTTAGAAAGTTTGTTGCAACACAGAGACATATGCGATGTGTAAGGATGACATATTGAGAGTTAACTTATGCACAATTGAGGAAATCTCTATGAAAGTTTCATGATGATGTATACCAATGTGCAAGATGGGTATAGATTTTATGGTGCATGTTATGACTAAAATATCAATATAGGTATTTGACAGAGAAGAATAGAGAATAATAGAGAATTGAGTTGTATGACTTAAGGAATTATTTTGGTAACAAAATAATTACCAAGTCATGATGATTTGACTTTGTGGATGTTAATCCATAAGTTATTTTATATTATGTCAAGCGTGTGAAGACATAAAGGCTGACTAAGCAGAGATTAACTAATTTACAAAGTATAAGTAGAGATCTTATCTTACATAGTTAAGTGAGTGACATGTGTGATCTATGTGATATATGTGATAGATGTGAAGTTGATGAGATTATATGTGAACTATGTGAACTGATATTTGATGTATGATAAGAGTAAGTGTGAATTACAGTAGTGAGAAATTATGGTATGTATATCTATTATTGTGAAGAACTTTATTGTATAAATGCATGTTAGGGAAGGTGGCTCTTCTTGCATACATTGTATTTGATCTACGAACTCCTAATAGGGTTGAGGCTTCTAACAAGGCCTAGTCCTCTAACAAGGACTCAGGACACTATATGTACTTCATAGACTCCTAATAGGGTCAATATCCTTAACAGGATACTTTTGTTTAGTGAATCATCTAGTGGGTATCATCCCCATTGGAGTTTTCCCTTGGCCATCATTTCCCTAGTTAAAAAATAACAATGTTATGAGTTCTCTATGTGCATGGTTATATTTACTATTCAATATTTTTGGTTTACTTTCATATGCAAGTTATAAAGTAATTAACAATATTCAGTTGTGGGAAAAAGTTTGTAGAATAATGATTCACCCCCTCTCTTAGTATTATCTATTTCTAATAGATCTCTTCGATCTATGAAGTATAGAGGGTGTTGATATATTATTGCATGTTAAAAAAATGAAGGAGAAGGGTAGTGGGACTCCAAGGTCTTGTTAGGAACCATAAGTAGAAAATAGGCTTACGAGCCTATTATAAAGTGAAAGACCATCTAAGAAAATTTCCTCCTCATCACCTTGTCTAATTATATAAAAACCTTTAAATTATTCTTCCTATTTCTTTAAGTTCATTATTTTTAGCAGAATTTAAAGTAAAATCATCATGAGGTTCTATATAACCCTTTTCAGCTATATTTGATAATGTTTGTTACCAAAGTAGAACCTTCATCCTATATGACCAAGTATTATTATTTTTATCCAAAAATATTAAAATAGTAAAATACTTGATGTCATAATGAAAATAATGATCTACAAAAGAAATGCACCAAACCGTAACTAGGGAAATATCATATTCATAAAATCTTTGATACTATAACAATGTTTTTCAACAATAATCAATTTATTTCTTACAAATTGGGAAAACCCAAATAGAACAAGTAATTACCTCTAAACTATAATCTTTAATGTCCAATGATGCTTATTTATCTAGAAACTTCTCTCTATCTTACATTAATTATCATGTTGAAGGATTCAAACATATACAAATAGATTCAAGTTCAATTAATTTCATCTTCAAGTTTCATGTGATAGCTTCCTTAGTGGAAGCTCCAAAGTCTTTTATTTTAGTGATCTACAAATTTAGATAGCTCTATTCTAAATGAACATTTCCAAATTTCTTCGACTACTTAATTCCTCCCACTAATACTTCTAAAATCCATTTATTTGGATTATATATCACTATAATGTGGATAGAGGAAAAACATATTTGAAACCTATGTGCTATTATCAAATAAAAAATAGACATTTTATTGCTTGTCAAATCTATTACATTCATGTCTTAAATAAAGGGTTGTGGAATTTTTGAGAACCTAGTGAAGAATGATGAAAACCATCTAAATGACAATGAATTGGTGTTAGTCTCAAAATGGTTTTTGACACTTGAGTGCCAACACACTTAATCAATTTCTACATTGGAGCCAAGTACACCATGTATGCCGAGCCACAACATGAGCCGAGTCAAGGAAGCCTTCAGATGCCGAGTGATCTTCAGGTGTTGAGCAGCCTTCAGGTGCCGAGTGAAGATGAGGTGTCGAGCATGATACAAGTGTCGAGTGACATTTGAGTGCCGAGTCATAGATGATGCCAAGCAATATAGAAATAAAACAAGGGCTGAGTAAGCCAGTTTAATATAAGTGTCAAGCATTAGAGATCAGTAAGTGTCGAGCAACACAGAATGCACATATGAGTTTGCAACATTATAAATTCAGATGTAAATCATTTTTATGGAAGACATATGATAAATCTTGAAGGATTAAAAGATAAGATTGAATCTTTTTTTTTTCCCATGCAATCAGCATGTAGCCAATAAGAAAAATGGAGAAGGCATTCAACCAATTTTAAATGTCCAAGGAATAAGTGAGAAATAGAGATTCAATATGGATTTTAGATCCATACCTAACCCTAAGTCTTTGAATGTCTTTATAAGGAAGATGAAATCACATTGAACCCTATGGTGGATGGACGAGGGTGTGCAAGGAAAACTAATTCTCAGAGTGAAGAGTATTAAATCACAGAGGATCAAGATTAGAAAAAGGAGATCAAGTGCCCGTATTTAGCAATCGAAAGATTGTAAGCTATTAGGTTTATTATACCTAATACTCTCCAAGAATTGTATTAGAAAGAAAATCCTATGGTAATAGGTTAGCTTAGCAGCTATTTTGTAAATCCTATAAATATGTGACGAAATCCTTTATCAGGGTAACACTTCTTGTAAAGTGTTTGAAATCCTTTAACCAGGTCACTATTGATACACTATAAAGCTTTTAACAGGGTAGGACTTTAATAGGGTAGACCATCAGAAGTGGTTAAACCTTATTGCTGGAGTAATTTTTGTGGGTATCATCCCCACCCCAATTTTACCTTCTTATTCCTAGAGGGTTTCTGGGTTACCAAAATCTTAAGTGTTATGCTTATGTGTTTTTCATAGTTGTGTGATATGTTTATATGCATACAATTTACTTTCAGTTAAGAAAAAAAAAGTTTTAATGGTCAAAGCACAGTACTTTTGATTCACCCCCCCTCTTAGAAGCATTATTCTTATTTGAATATTCCAACAATTGGTATCAGAGCATTAAGATTCTCACAAGAAGAAGTCTAACAACTTGGAGAAAAAGATCTAAAGATGGAAGTCTTCAAACTTGGGAAGATTATTGACAATCAAGTGATTGATGTGCAACTGGCTCTACACAAAGTAGAGGAAGCAAGGGAGGAATTGAGAAAATCCTTGAAGAGAAGGAAGGATATAGCCATAGCTGAAAATGATATAAACTACAAGGAGATTGATACTAAAAAAAGGTGTACCAATGGAAACACTAAAGAGTTTGGTGCAACAATAGCAGAACTGATGGAGAAAAACAAAGTTCAAGCAAACGAGATAAGATCTCTCAAGATGGAACATGAATCTCAGGCCATAATGTTATGTGAAATCACTGAACAAAAGAAAAGAGCAGTTGAGGATAAAGTCATGATGGAAGATGACAAAAGAAATCTTGCAAACATACTTGAAGAAAAATGTACTAAATTATCAAGGATCTCAAACATGCAAATAGATACACTTGCCCAAATAATGAATCTTCATCATGAACTCAACATAAAAGATATTGAGATCTCTACTTTGAAGATGCAGAATGAACAATTGCAGAATGAATTGAATAGAGAAAAAGAGGTAGCAGAGAATCTCAACAAATCAAGTGAAGCCATCAAGTACTTTGAACAATTGATGAAATTTCCAAGATCAGCCCGTTATACATCAAGACTTGGATACAACAGCACTGAAATTGGAGAATCATCAAAGAGCATTGAACAAAGAAGTGACAAAGGTAAGGATTCTAAACCTAATTGTCATTACTATAATAAAAGGAGGCATACTGCTAATGTTTGCAGGAGTAGAAGAATCAATCAAACAAACACACCCAAAAACAAAAGTTACTATCACAAGTGCAACATGTAAGGACATATGACACAAGATTGTAGATCCAGAGTTACAAGGACACAAAGATTTGATAGACATTGTCATAATTGTAAGAAGTTTGGACATAGAGCATTTGAATGCAGATCAAAGCCTACGTGGACATCAAATCAACAAAAAAAAAAAAAATGAAATGAAAATTAGTACCATTGGGATTACAACACTAGGTATAGCTATCATTATTGTTAGGAATATGGACATATACCCTAGAATTGCATAAAAACACATTTTAGAGGGAATTATAGTAGGTGGCTAAGCCAAACCACATGTTTTAGTTGCCTAAAAATTGGTCACATTAGTAGAGACTATCCTACACGGTCAAAAGCACCAAAAATTGAATCAAACAAGGGAAAATAAAAGATTGATGAGGAATACATCAGAACAAACATGAAGAAGACATGGCAGAAAAAGAATGAATCAAGTACATCCAATGAAAGGGTCACTTCACCCAGAAGGTCAAGTGATCATTTCTCATCCAATTAATCTCAAGATGAGTCTATGGGGTTGATACATACAAGGAAGTATCATACATCAGCCCTAAATCATGAAGAAGCAATGCAAAGTACAAATCTGCATGAAACAAGATGCCAAGACAAAATTTTAAACGATGATGTTGAGCTGTCTTTAGATGCCGAGTAAAATCCTAGTGGAAGCTGAGTTCCTAACAGCGACTGAGTTGATGATTGATTCTAAGTTAAGAAATTCCTATGGAAGCTGAGTAAAATAGAAATGTAGTGCAAGCCAAGAAATGTTAAAAATTATTCATAAGCCAAGTTTGCAGCTGAGCATTTAATGCAATGGAAATAGGGTATATTATCACAATTTCAATCATTTTTCCTCATCGCAATCAAGAAGCAAAGGAGATAAAGAGCACAAAGTGACCTCACAATAGAGAATCTAGTATTCCAAGCAAATTACAACCTTCTATAATGTGCTTTCATCGATTTTGAGGTATTTTCATTTGTGTCAAGCTATGTAGTTTCGTATTTCTATGTAAAAGAAACCCTAGTTTACATAAATGGCTTTGAGTTCCAAGAAAACCCTAGAAAAAGAATCGTTTGAAGTCTAGCTAGTGTCTAATGAGGTTAGGCAGCTTGATTTTCACCCTATTCCTAAAGTGGCATACAAAAATGACCCAGTCGAAGCCCTTTCTTGCATACCCCCAAATGTTGTCATGGTTCAGGATGTAAGCAAATGTTACAATTGGAAGATAGGAGCCCTAGGAGACATGGAAATTAGAGAAGCCTTTGCAAAGTTGTGTGTTGATGGAGTATTAAAAGATGAATACAAAATTGTTGAAAGGAAGGGTTTGACACAAGTTTTAAGTTTTCACACCGTATTCAAGATAGAGTGTATCAGACTTGTATTGAGTAGAATTCATGATGGTAGTCTATGGTTAGAAGATGTCCGTGTCAAATTAAAAAAAGAATAATTCATAGGGTAACTGGATATCCTACCCTAGATTGGCACAAGACCTTGAGAACTGAATCCAAGGAGGTCATTGAAAAGAATATAGGTGCTCAGTGGAACAAGAGAGGAATGATTATTCATACCATTCAAGATCCTCTAGTTAAGTTTGCTGTTAGAGTTATTGCCCACAAATTCTACCAATCTAGTAGACTCAACAGTGTGCCATGTATAGCAGTAGATGTAGGTTACAAATTGGTGAAAAAGGATAATACTTATGATCTTGTTGAACTGCAACTACAACAAATAAATGAAAACCTAACGGCCATAAGAAGGACAAAGGGTGCTCAATGTAAATTTGGAGCAATTTTGGTTTGTATATTCTTTTATGTTTAGAATGAATTTCCTTCTTTTGGAAAAGTTACATGGAGGAGTGATAGGACTATCATATCCCAAATAAATGAGTATATAGAACAAATGGGAGAAAATTTTGATACTCTGATGACAAGCTATTTTGAGGATTTCAAGAAATCCATGAAGCAAAGGGTGAGAATACCAGTTTCCTTAGTAGAAAAACATATTAATGATATATGTTTCTTAGTTGATATTGACTTCACCTACATTCAAGCTGCAATTCCAAGGGTGAGATGGCTAAGGCCATTTGGTTATGAAATCAATGTTGATGAAGCATCTACAGCAATAACTGCATTGTTGGCAGAAGAAACAGATAAGA
Organism: Cupressus sempervirens; assembly: GCA_028749045.1. Classification (NCBI taxonomy): domain Eukaryota; kingdom Viridiplantae; phylum Streptophyta; class Pinopsida; order Cupressales; family Cupressaceae; genus Cupressus; species Cupressus sempervirens. Next base: position 154,024,495 of record CM053788.1, on the reverse strand, counting down.
GTGCTCCACATTTTGGCACTTATGATGTTGTAAGATCAAAAATAAATATGGAATTAAAAATTTCCTCCACATTGAAAAAGAAAGATAAATTGATGAAGAAAATTAAGAAGCAATTTGGTGAAGGGGTAGAGGCTGAAGCTGAAGCTGAAGATGAAGATGATGATGATGACAATGATGATGAAGAGGATGAACAAGAGCAAGGCCCAATGGAACTAACTCAAGACCTAGGTGAAGACAAGGAGGAAGGTGCTGAGGAAGAAGAAACCAAGGAAGCACCAACCCAGGCCAAGCCAAAGAAAAGAAAGGCAAAAGATCAGCCTCCAGCTCAACCCAAACCAAAGAAAGGTACCATGCCATCACCCCAAAAGCCAACAACCAGAGCTGCAACAAGGGCCTCTACTCAAAAAGCTAAAGAGAAATCAACAAAGAAGAAACCAATCAAGAAGACTCAGGATGAGCCTAGGAAAAGAAGAAGATGTGTAGCTCAACCTGATATTGATGAAGAAGATCAATCTGAAAAGGTAAGTCATTCTTCAGTTGATATATTATGTAAAAAGATTGGAAATGGAGATTTAAGCAATATAAATAAAGTTGATTTCAATAAGTTCACTAAAGAAGAACATAATAGAATAGATGAATCAATTTATGGAATGATGGGACAGTTCAAGTACACCCCTCTTTAACTAGATGGACAATTGCCAGATGAACTATCAAAAATTGTAGAAGATAGATGGCATTTTTGTTAAAGAATGGAAAAGGAGATGAGAGAAACAACCCTAGCAATCATACTGCCTGATTTGACTAAGGAGAAAATAGAAAAAGTAGTCAAAAGGCACAATGCTAGGTTTACACCTAAATACAGGGCATTCTTCATTCTCCAAAACAAAATGGAAGATATTGTACAAAGAACAACCAAATCATGGAAGAACTTGTACAAAAAGATTGAAGATTTTCTTGAAGAAGAATACAAGGAAGAAGCTTATGCTCCACCAAAAGAAAGAAGAAAAAGGAAAGAAGAGAAGATAGAAGTAGAGAAAGGTAGAGGAGAAAAGAAGGAAGAAGAAAAGAAACAAGAAGATGAGAAGAAAGAAGAAGAAAAGAAAGAAATAGAGGAGACACAAAAGCAAACTGAAATAGGAATAGCTGAGGAAAATCAGCAACAAGATCAAAGTGTGCAAGACACACAAATGCCACCTTCTAGCCCTCCTCATGTACCTATCACACCTGTAGAAACAATAACTATATAGGATGTTCTTGACACTTCTGCTCAGAACATCAATCCATTAACTATAGAGGATCTCAAAAGAATCCTTGACCAATCTACACAACAAGCAAGATTATGTGCAAATCTAGTATTGGTCAGTATGGATGAACTACAAAAATTAGTAGAAAACACAATTAGAGATAAGGTGAATCCACAAGAACAACCTTCCATCATCTCTATAGCTACTAGTGGTCAAATTTAAATGCCAATTGTTGTTTCAATAGGCATAGTTGACACTACAGTTCAGAAGCCAAGTGCAGTAGTAGACAAAGAAACAGAACAAACAGGACAAACTATTACATCTGATCCTACTGCACAAATGCAAGGTACACTTCCTAAAATTACAATAACTGATCAAGGTAGATAGTAGGAGGAGAAAATAGAAGAAACCCCTAAAGAGTAGGAGGCAATATAAACATTGATAAATTTTCCTACCTCGGGGACTCCTTCACAAAAGCCTTTACAAATATCAGCCCCAGGATCAAGCTCTACCAATATTGCAAGGGTAGTTCACTATGGAGACCCTGAACTAGATGAGGAGATAGTCATGCTAAGTTATGACTCAAAAAAAAAAAACATTGATCAAATCAATAAGGTACAGGAAGCACTAAATAGAAGAAAGAGGCAAGAGATACTCAGAAAGGAGTATCAAGAAAAGAAAACAATGCATGAAATTAAAGATATATTTATGGAAGCTTTTAGTATTCAGTCACTAGATGAGTCAAAGCATATCATGGAACAATTATAAGATATTGTTGAACAGGTGAAAAATGCAGACCTAGAAACAAATGCAAAACTTATGGAATGGTCTGAAAGAAAATTTCAAAGAAAAGTTAATGAGAAAATATCTAGTGAAATAAAACTTTCTTAGATTGAATTGGCAAAGGTCATAGATAAATTCAAAAAGGCACTTGAGAATATATTCTCATTATACAAAAAGTTGTGTGACTCTTCATATTTCACACAAGAGACCAGCCAAAAGATAATGAGCCTGGAGAGAAATTTGAATATTTCTAGCATGCAACTACCTAAAGATCCAGCTCAAAGTGTGAAGCATTTTACTCAGACGCTTCACACTTAATAAGAAATAGCTCTATTAATAGTAGAAGAGGCCACCATCAAGGCCAAACTATTACAGCTCCAATCTTCTATAACCCCACATTTGGAAATCCTCCATAAAGAACAAGTCTATGCTGAAATTGTTCTCAAGAAAGACCCTAATCTTTCTACTTCAAAATGACTTATTCATCTTGCTACAGAGACTTCCCTCCAACATAAATCATTGGAAATTGCTATGCATAATTTAGATACAACTCTTATGATGATTATGGAGGTAAACAACCCATTTTTGGTGAAATATGTTCTTAACCCTTAAAACCCTCTGACACAAGTGTCAAAAAGGGGGAGATAATAAAAAAGGGGGAGACAAGATAACAAAGGCAGAGCATAAAATCAACTTAGGGGGAGTTACAATACTTTTGAGGTATATGTATTGTACATTAACAAAATTTGATTAATGTTTTTGTACTCATAAGGTTAGTTAAGTATTTTTGTCACTCATGTCAAAGGGGGAGATTGTTAGTCTCAAAATGGTTTTTGACACTTGAGTGCCAACACACTTAATCACTTTCTACATTGGAGCCGAATACACCATGTATGTCGAGCCACAACATGAGCTGAGTTAGGAAAGCCTTCAGATGTCGATTGATCTTCAGGTGTCGAGTAGCCTTCAAGTGCTGAGTGAAGATCAGGTGCCGAGCATGATACAAGTGTCGAGTGACATTTGAGTGCCAAGTCATAGATGATGCCAAGGAATATAGAAATACAACAAGTGCTGAGTAAGCCAATTTAATATAAGTGCCGAGAATCAGAGATCAGTAAGTGTTGAGCAACATAGAATGCACATATGAGTTTGTAACATTATAAATTCAGATATAAATCATTTTTATGGCAGACATATGATAAATCTCAAAGGATTAAAAGATAAGATCAAATCTTTTGTTTTTCCCATGCAATCAACATGCAACCAATAAGAAAAATGGAGAAGGCATGCAACCAATTGTAAATGTGCAAGGAATAAGTGAGAAATAGAGATTCAATATGGATCGTAGATCCATACCTAACCCTAAGTCTTCGAATGTCTTTACAAGGAATATGAAATCACATTGAACCCTATGGTGGATGGATGAGGTTGTGCAAGGAAAACTAATTCTCAGAGTGAAGAGTATCAAATCATAGAGGATCAAGATTAGAAAAAGTAGATCAAGTGCATGTATTCAACAATCGAAGGATTGTAAGGTATCAGGTTTATTATACCTAATACTCTCTAGCAATTGTATTAGAAAGAAAATCCTATGGTAATAGGTTAGCTTAGCAGCTATTTTGTAAATCCTATAAATAGGTGATGAAATCCTTTAGCAGGGTAACACATCTTGTAAAGTGTTTGAAATCCTTTAACCAAGTTACTATTGATATAGTGTAAAGCTTTTAACAGGGCAGGCCTTTAATAGGGCAGACCATCAGAAGTGGTTAAACCTTATTGCAGCAGTAATTTTTGTGGGCATCATCCCCACCCTAGTTTTACCTTCTTATTCCTAGAGGGTTTTTGGGTTACCAAAATCTTAAGTGTTATGCTTATGTGTTTTTCATAATTGTGTGATATGTTTATATGCATGCAATTTACTTTTAGTTAAGAAAAAAAAAGTTTTAATGGTCAAAGCACAGTACTTCTGATTCACCCCCCCCTCTCAGAAGCATTATTCCTATTTGAATATTCCAACAGTTGGTTGAAAAAAGAATCTAGAAAATGCAATCAATGCAAATGGTGGCTTTAATAGTAGAAATTAATATCTAATATTAATTATGTGAGACTCCCTCCTAAATATGACCTTATATAATGCTTTTAAGGATTACAATTCACTAAATGGGAAGACAAAGCTAGTCAAATTATTCAAGCATGGAAATTCAAATAAATATTAGGTTTTCTAGTTGTATATATAGTACTCAAAAGGCCCATTTTTTTGAATGATGAATAAGTTCTTAGTAAAAGAGTACACAAAATACATCAAATTGCAAAGTAGATTTGTGGGGTGAGAATTTTGAAAACTATGGACAAATCTTTATTTATTTTCTATTCCTCTAGATTGACAATGTCAATACACTTTGTTCCCATATGTGTCTCATAAGGATAGAGAGGGATCATCAAAAACCTAATGGGATATATGAATTTAATAATTTGTATTCAATATTTTTTTACATCTATAGCTATATGGGCCTCAAAGTACTACTTATACCATTTATTTCCCATAGCTTACAATTGATTTTTATTTAATCTTCACATGGTTGTTGAGTCTAAATAACAAATTTTTATGTCATTTAATATTAATTTTTTTAACTTTTCTTAAATATGTTTCTTTAGTTGATTTTATGAACTTGTTATCATTAACTTAAACTAATTTTTTAATTATATTTTTGGATCACAAAATATTCTCATATAATGATTATGTAATATATTTATATGTACATGTGTGTATGTGTATATATATCTTAATTATAGTTTGATGAATATGTATTCTAATAATAAATGGATATATATGTTGCATGTCTTTGTACATACTAATTTCATGATGAAGGAAAAATTAATGAAGCATCTCAATCATGTTGGTGCTCAAAAAGGATCATGCCATGAAGACCAAGTCGAGACATATCAACATACAATAACAATCAATGATGAGTAGATTATAACTTGTTTGGAGTTAGTGAAAGGACTTTTATGATCATTCTTATTGTGGAAAAAATCTAGAAAGTAGTGGAAATTCTATAATTTCTCTTTGTATAAATGGATAGTTGATTCTTCCTAATTACTTGGATAGTCTCCCTTCTTTCTAGTTTAGTAATAAGTCTTATTCACCTATTTCTTTGGGTGTTGAATTTAGATGGTTGCCAGTTAGTTAGCAATGTTTGTTATAAATAAGGTTCTAAAACTCCCTTAGAGGTTAGAAAGAGTCAATGTAATCTTTTTTTTCAATTGAAAATAAACTTTGCTTCAACTTATGATGTAACAATAGTTTTCAGATGTCACTTTGGTGTAGGTGGATGGTAGTTTAGGTGACATGTAGAAGGGCAATGTGGACATCAAGAAGACAACTAGCGATGGGGTGTGGTAGAGAATTTTTGAATTGGAAGAAAGGATGCATCCTTTAACGAAGTTCACTATTAAAGTGACACATGCTGCTACAACCACTCTTCACTTGCTAAAAGATATGGAGGGAGACTTGCCAAAGGAGGACTCCAAATTATTGTTTGACTTCCTTATGAAAGATTGAGCAAACATCCTCCTAGGGAGGAAAGAGGCCAAGAATCCTTAATGGTTCCCTCCTTCTATTTTTTTAATGTTGTTTATCTATTGGTTCATGGACTTGGCTAGGTTTAAGGCTATTATGCCTTTGTTCATTATTTACGTAGCTTCTCTAGACTTAACAAAGGCAATGTTAGGCTTGTTGATACTCTTTTAGTTATGTTTTTGAACTATATTTTTTTGTTTTTTAAGTGGTAAGGGGTTGTTTTGGTTGTTGGTATTCTACTGGTAGTTGACTAGTTTAACTATCTATGGGCCAGCCTCCTAGTTTTGGTTGCTTTTAATTCAAAAACAACAGTTTTTAGGTGAATGATTAAAATGATAAAATTATGAGTTTATTGACTATAATTTGTGTTTGGATATAATCATCCAAGGGGCTCAACTTGGTGAGTGATTATTCTTCATTTAAGCATTAGTTTCCTTGCATTTTTAGTTATTATTTTGGAATTTTATCTATTCTTATAGTCACTAGAGACATTCCACTCTAAGTATTCTTGTAGATAGAGTAATTTCCTAGTTGTTGTAGTTACTTGCATGAGTTTAATTTTAGTATTAGATTTTATTAAGCATTCAAGTTACTACATTTCCAAGCATTTACTTTTCTTTATTGTTTACTTTGGAGTTGTAGGGTAGTATGGTTTTAAATGGGACTCAATTAACATATAGTGATGGAGCATTTCAAGTACACATTCCTAGGTTGACCTGTAAATGAGATTGGATTATATAAAAGATAACTACTCAACATGGATGTCTAATTCCTAAATTAAGATTTTGTAGCTTAGTTATTCATCCAATTGAGAAATCCAACTATGATCCTCAAATATTAGCTACTAGTATACAATTGTCTCTGTAATGTCATGTATAATAAATGCAGTAGTATTTGTGTCTCCTTCTTTTCTATGCTCTAAGAAGTTACCAATCCAATCATATTTGTATTTTTATGCAATCTATATAAAGTATAGGATTTTTCTTTTATCACAAACTATATATTCTAAAATATTTATGAGAAATAAAATAAAATAAAATATAGCTCTATTTTTTTATGGACATTTAGATATGCAAGAAAGGCTTCCCAATAGGGGTATATACTCTATGAGAAAATCATCTGAGGGCCACCACAAAGAATTTTTTCTACAAGTATGAGATTGTGAGCCTATATTCTAAAAATGATCAAGTCTTGTTGAGCTCCCAGCATCATAAGGGATGTTTTCATGATCGTACACTAGAAAAATTTGGCCAAATATATCTACATTTCATATACATAACATTAGCAAAGTTAAACTTAAGATATAACCACTTAACCCCTTAAAAAAAAAAAATTCAATGCCTTTAGACTCCTCTCATTTGTGTGGTCTATCATCTAGATCCATCACAATATCCTCTAAATTGATAACTCAATCTCCAAGCATGGACACATATCTAAAAAATATAAACATTATAAAAATGGAAGCAACATTCTTATTTTTGTAAATTTCAATGATATAGAAATAAAACTAAATATATTTCTATTTTCCATATACATAATGTTAACAAAGTAAAATTTAAGATTATAACCACTTAATCCATTAAAAAAAACTTTTGATTTTCTAATACCTTTAGACTTTCTCATTTGTATTGTCATCCTATGATTCCATAACATCATCTTCTAAATTGATAAATCAATTTATAAAACATGAGCACCTATAGATATGTAGACACTATATTCATAAAAAATAGGTATAATGTTATTAATTTTTTAAATTAAAGTTTCAATAATAAAGAAATAAATTCTATACGTGTCTTTATCTCTTGAATGAATGCATATTTCTTAATGATGTCCACAAGACAACTAGTCTATAAGACAAAAGCAACAGAGCTTTTAAATGAATTAATATACAAGAATAAATTAATTATTGCATACAACTAAATCATAAAAAAAGTTTGACAAGAAGCTCTATCATCAAATTGAGACATCGTACCAAAAATTCTAAGGCATTTGACTAACGTGACTTAGCTCATGCAAGGTGAATGTGACTATCAAGTGTACTTACATATCTCTCATCCCAAATTATTAATATGTTCCTTCATCAAAAACACTTACCTCTATTGCCTTAAAATTTTCTTCTCACAATGGTTTCTTCAGAGCCTGACCTCCAAATAATTGATATTTCTTCACATATTTATAAAATATAGACAAAAAATTGGCCTCTTCACATTTCTAAAGCATACCCATTGTACACTAAAATATGATTGCTAATATATAGACACAAACATTTAAAAAGAAAAACCAACCTAACCCTCTTATTTTATTTTATTTATGTTCTTGTAGAGTGCGTATAATGACTATGACTATGGTATCAATAAAAAATATAATAATAATAATAAAACCTCATGTCTTTATATAGCCAACCTTGTGCAACAAGTAGGACAAAAAAATCTTACAATATGTCCAAACATATGTAGATCATCAATGAATGGCCAACAAAAGTTTTATCTCTTTACTTTCTTTGATGCAATATTCCCTTATAAGTGAATGAACCACATTCTTTGTACATAATCAATGAACTGCCATCATAAGTTTTATCTCTTTACATTTTCTTTCTTTTGTTGTTTTCTTGACATAGTATTCCCTTATAAGTGAATGAACATACAAGTAAACCCACATTCTTTTCATCTATCCATACTGACTATGAACGATCTCCCAATAATTGATGTTTCTACACTTCTATCAGAGTTTGAAGATGGTGATCCTAGTCTTCAAAGTCTATGTAATCAAGTAAAAGAAGCTTGTGAGGAATGGGGAGTTTTCACATTGTCAATCATGGAGTGGAAGAGGAGATTCTAAATAGTGTGGACTCAGTTCCTAGAGATCTCTTTGATCTTCCATCCCAAGTAAAAGAAAGAGCCATTTGTCTTCCCTTTGATGGGTATTCCAAGGGCATTGGTCTTTCAGTTGGGGAAGCCATATGTTTCCCATCAATGCTCACTTCTAGTTTGATTCAACAATATGCACAAAAGCTATGGCCACATGGGAACTCTGAATTTTGGTATGTTATATAACTTGCTTTGATTCTTTAATGTGATCTGAAATTCATTTTAATCATTTCAACTAGGGAGTAATTGAAGTGTACTTCTATTCATTTGGACTTTCCTTTTTCTAAAGTATGCAATGTTTGAATGAGATTGTGCTTAGTGTGATAACGAAGTTTGTTCTAACCTTAGAGGGGGATCCCAAGCTTGTCTCACCTCTAGAGATTGATAATATATTGTATACACATCATGAATTACTAATTGTGGAATTTAATTTTGGGTGTTGTTAATGTTTTAATCTTTATTTTGTGACTAAGATTGTACATAGTGTAATTAATGACATTTTTTCTAAGATGAGAGTAGGATCTTAAGCTTGTCTTGGTAGTTGTCAAATCTTTAGAAATGACAATTTATTATATGCACATGAATTTCTAATTGTAGAACTCAATTTTGGGTATTCTTTAACCAAATGTCTCTAATTTGATTTTCTTGTTGTAATGTTCTATAACCTCTTTATATACTTAATATGTCCATAGTTGCTTAATTCAATGTAAAATTTAACTTCGAATACTCTTGAACCAAATCTCTCATGAGTAATGCTATAACTTTATGGATGGAAACTTTCTATAAGTTATTTATAATTGTTTTTCTATAGTTTCTCAATTCAATGTACTAAACTTTGGATGCCCCTAAATCAAATTCCTTTTTGTGATGTTGTCACTTTATGTATGTTAATAATCTATAAGTTTTTATACTAACATACCTATAGTTTCTCAATTCATTTTTTATGGCATACAATTCAATGACATAATAGATAGTTTCCAAAAAAGTTAGCTTTGGAGTGTGATATGTGAATTTTGAATGTGGTGTACAAGATCAAGCCACAAAACCTAGTCTCTAGTATTATGTGGCCCATGGATATGGATAATTTCCTACTAGAAGGTGGCATACAATTGATCTTAGCTAATTAATTATGGGTATGGCATGAACCAACTATATTTATTAAGCACTACAACTATGTAAAAACTAGTATAAAAATATACAATATTTTCTTTTATCCATTATTTTTCCCCCTAATTCGGTGTGTAGGTGAATTTAAAAATCATGCATGCCAATATAATTATATAATATAATATAAGTATTGTGTGAGAGGATAAAGTACTAGACCTTTGATTTGTTCTTCAATATCTTTGTGTACTTACAAAATGGAATGAGTCCCACAATTGTACACATGTTATTAGTTGTTCAATGTTTGTTAAGATCTCATTATGTTAAATATTATTTGCATTGATGTTTCATATGGCACAATGTGATCCATCATTAGGATAATAGAGAAATGTGGGGGGGTTGGGGGGGATTGTATTATTTTTGATAAAATTAGGGAGTCTACTTTCTTTTTTTATCAATGATAAAGGATTTTTATTAATAAATGGGTTTTGACCTGGTCCAAACTAGGGATGAATATAGGAAGGGTCCCACCTCACCAAGAAACTAACACAAGATAAGATTCATTAAATAAGCCTTCACACCAAGGATTAAAGTAGATCCACTCATTAAATGAGAGTGGATAATCATATCAAAGTCCCCTAATTTCCTAGATTTATTTTCCATCTTCCATTAAACTACTTTCCAACCTTCTTACAATTGAGTAACCTCCTTAGTCCACCTCAAGCGAATGATAGATTTGATTCTTTGTTTTAATGGCACACCATGCTACCCCCCAAGATCCATGTTTGTATTATCAAGACCATATTCATTCATGGCACTATTTCTAAAAGACTTAGAATGAGGTAAGAACTTGAAAATAGTTTCACTCTTCTCCTCCAATCTTGAGACATAGTTCCATATCTAGTTATGATAATTTTCCCCTATTGTGCTCACATTTGTAGATGAGGAATTATTTGTTTCTCCTAAAGATGTCTTATCAAGATCACACTGCAAGTTTTCTTTTCCTTTGTCTCAGACCATATTCTTTGAAATCTATAGATCCCTCATTATATCAAGCTTTGACTTTTGCTATAATTTTTCTTTAATCTTTTGGTTCATCACTCCCCCTTATTGCAATTGAATAAAGTGTAGGGGAAGACTCCTTCCACTAGGAGACATGTTTATGTACCATTTCTTTTGAGAAATTATTGGTATGCATTTAGTCTAGAAGTATTTTCTACATCTAAATGGGATGCCTTCATAATCTAAGTTGGTAGCACAAATATACCACTAGCCACATTTAAAGATACTTCTATTAGAAGATCTTTTTTCATGTCCATTTCAAGAAGAATGTGAGCAAAGGTAGTTTTAAAGTAACCCAATTAACCCTTTTCCACCTCTAAAGATCTACCTATGGTATTTTATGTAGCTTTAAAATATGACTTAAACCAAAATTGGAGTGGTAAGTTCGGTGATCTTACTCAAATAGAATTACTTTTGAAAGATCCAATTGTTGGGCTAAAAGTAGATGTTATGGCTTAGATTTTACACCCATGTGTAGAAGGTCATTTTAGCATTTTCCTAACTTATCCTAAGATTCAAAATCCTCATCATCCCTATCATCAACTAAATCATCACTCACTTCAAGATTCCCACCATGCAATTCTGACAATTTTGGACAACTATGCATCGTAGAGAAGTTCACCTAGCATGATAGCATCTGCAAATCTATAGACATGCATGTTGTCATTGGAGCATTATGTAAATTCTCAACATGCATTTTTTACACCCCTAATGATGTCTCTTGTGCACAAGGTTCTATTTGAGTCCATTAAATACCCTCTTTTAGCCTTATTTGGTTTGCTTACAAGTTCTTACAACTCCTTAGCTATTCATTTTGGACTTCATTTGAGCACCCTCACACTTTACAAGTTTCCTTGGATCTCCATATCCATCACTATTATGTAGCTTTCTGCATTGTCACATTATTCAAGATATTATTTCTTGGATCTACATCATGCACTTGAGATTTTCTCTCTTGTAAGGGATTTCTCTCATCCTTCATTTGTACCTTTGAAGTATATTATCTATTTTATTTCTATCTATTTTATAATAAACTTGTCGATTACCTTTATTTGGTTATCTATTACTGATTTCTTGTATCTAAATGGTTTTTGTGGAGGCATAGACACCAAAGCATGGACTTGGTTGAGGAAAGTCTCCAAACAACCACCATAGACCCTTTCTATTTCTTATTTGTACTTGTAGGTTTTCCTCACAAGTTTGTGAGCTTCAACTACGACCACATTATTACTCATAAAAATTGGGTCATGTTATCTCTTTATTCAACTTTATACTACATATGTTTCAGTCATCATCACATTTCCTTAGATTATCTTCATTTGGTATTCATGTTTTATCATTATTTTCATTTTCCTCTCATTTCACATTCCTAGAATAGCTCCTTTCTATTAGTTTTATAATTTTTTAGTTTATTTTAATTATCTTTCCTTCCTATTTTAGCATTTTGTTAATTTACTTTACATTCTATTTCCACCCATTTGTACTCTATCTTTACAAGATGTTGGTGCGTCACACCAAGGTCCAACATCTATGTTGTCCTAGACTCACACATAGGTCTTAGATAGTGATCTTGAGGAGCTCAATGTTTGGTCATTATAGTTATCTCTTTACTTTTCTATAATTATAATATTTTTATCCATCCACTTACTCTAGTTATAAACATCTAATTCAATCTTTATTAAATCACATTAAAGATATTTATACTTAACACTCACATTCAACCTTACTTAAGTATCCAAGTAAATTCTTCATTATGGATGATCTCCCTAGCACTCCTATATAGCAACAAGAGGTGGTGTGAGGAGATAATTCAATCCTTAAGACTTTGATTGATCTTTCAATCAATGTATTATTTAATTTTCTCCCCCACATTTTTGTGAAGTTGGTGTGAATAACTGCCCAAATAAATATGAATGTGGCGAATCCCTGTGATATTTAAAAATCAAACTATGTCAAGATATATTGTGAAAAGGTATAGAAGGCATAGTTATCCCCATGACTAGTACAATTGTGCTAGATTAGGACCATTGTTTTCCAAGAACATGAATGTAAATGATCTAAGAGGATTACAATTCTTTGGAATCCTAATTTTAGCACTTCATACTTGAAGGAAAAATTCCATCACTCCACACATGATAGTTCTCCATTGGAATCCTTTCTAGTTGTAGATCATGATTCAACTCTCATGCTTAAATTTGATAAGATCCAATCATTAAAGGAAATTCTATAGAACCTTGAAACATTCATTAAGTTAAAAGGTTCCTATATTGAAGCTACATAAACAATCTATAAATTAAGGTAATTATTGGTGGAAGATAAAGAAGGGCTTATTAAAGTACTCCTCATGATAAGAAAGATAGTAGAGGAAAATATATCTCTCACTCCTCTTGGCCAACATGAAACTCACTTGGGTATTACTATATAATAGATAGATCTTACCATACCTGGAACATCTATTTACATGGTAGAAGCTACTAAAATCACTACTCCTAGAAATAGTACTACTTTATCCTTTGAAGTAGTACTACTATTTCTAGTATTATAGTAAAAATGAACAACTTTGTGTTTGGTTCAAAAAATACCAGTTCTAATTCTAAGAGTGGTGGTGGTGAGCGAGTCACAAAAAAATGACCATCTTCCTTTCATAGGGGCAGGAATAACCCATTGCCTCTCTCTCCCCCTAGAAATTCAATTTTGAACACCATATTACAAAATATGGGTTAGCTACAATAACAGCTAGTCAATTTGTCAACTGTCACTGATCAAAGTTCTTTGACTCCCTTTTATCATCTCAGATCCTTGACTATGCAAGTGTTGGATATTTTTTCTCTACATGGGGCTGCCCTTAAATTTTAAAGGTAAAAAATTGATGGAGATCCATAGATCCATTTTGATTTCTTTTTAACTCAAAGCAACCATTATTACACTATGGATTATGCCTTTCTTAAGATATTCTTCTAATCTCTCAAAGGAGCTACCATGGAATGGTATAGTTCCCTTCCTAACTATTCTATTATGACCTACTTTGATCATTTTACCAAATACTTTTCTTGCTCTATCAAATGAAAACATTGGAAGAAAGGTTAGAGTTATTGACCTTTTACATCGTAAGTAGAGGCCAAATAAGAAATTTACTAATTTCATCTCAAGATATCATTCCATCTTTATCAAAGTACCTTATTCCATATCTAATGTCAATCTCCAAAGGATGTTAATTAGTAATATTTAGTCATCTCTAAGGAAAATTTTTCCCTATATCAATACAAAAAATTTACTTGTCATTGTAGTACATTGATGTAACATCATCAACCATACCTTAGTTTGGGGTTTCCTCAAATTATTATGTAGGGGATTCTACCTCTAGAGAATTTAAAAAAAAACAAATTGTGTCTAATGTTATGGAATTGACACAACCTAGTGTTGAGAGGTAGAAGGAGTCAAACATTCACTAGAATAGTATATTCCTATGATAGTGTCTCATAGAAGTTACTCAAGGATAATTTGGTGACTCTTCCAAAGATCGGGCTCCTTCTTAATAATTATCCTTATCCAGGATGGTATGATAGTTCAACATTAAATAAATACCATCATGTACATGGTCATGATATATGGTTTGTGTGCATATTTGATACCTAGTGTAAGACCAGATTGATAGGAGCACCATCAAGGTAAATTAGAGGAAGCATAAATCAAAAAATTCCATTGATAAGATGAAAAAAAAAAACATAAATATACTAATCCTTTTCCATTACATTCATCCAATTTTATAGTAGTTTCATCATCACCTCCTTCTCTAAGGGATAGTTCCTATGTAAACATGGTGTTCATCACACTTATTTCCTTGCAAGTCCAAATGGTACTAGAAACAACTATCTCTTTTACCCCTTTGGATGAGTCGTATAGTGGAGAGTCTTCTCTTTATTTTTTGGATCTTATTAATATAATATCTAGTAGGGTTGTCTTGGTAGACCCCTCATGTCAAGTTGACATTATCATATAGGAGGTACATCCTCCATGTATCAAGGAAAATATGATGAGTGTGAGGACACCATATGAATGCACATAAAATTGTTTGTACATCCTTTTGGGCCAACCATGCTAATGATTCGAATGAAACCCTAGGTGGTCTTCTCAACATTCCTAGTGATTCTAGAGTTGAATGTATCTAGCCTCAAAATAGGAATTCTCTATTTGACCTCTATTGGAGTCATCCCAGCTTTGATCAAAAATGTCTCAAGTTCCCTCATGAAAGGACTACCCATACTATGTAGGATATTGGATGTCATAAACTAGTGTCCAACGAGGGCTTTAACCTTGATCATTCTAGCTTACTTCAATAGGTCATTTTCATCCCTAGAAGGATGTCATGTTCCTTGCATATCTGGAATGTAAGGCAGGAAAGATGATCTTGAGATATGTAGTACCTTTCACTACTCTACCTTCTTATAAGTTAGATCAATGTGCATCTTGTTTGTCCCTTCATCATTAGGAGCTCAAGGATAGTGTGTTCCCATGAGAAAACATCTCTCCTACTAAATTTTACAAAAAAAGTATTTGTGTCTTCTATTCCTACTTTGACATCAAATGTGGATAAGGGATTAGACACCCTTGCTACAAAATCCAAATTTGTCCTTGTCTCCCACCATGCCCATCATTGAAGACATACTTTTCCCTACCATTTATGGTCATGTAAATAAGCCTCATAACATTGCACAATCCCTTATGGTGTTTTCTACTCATCTTTTGAGGGGACCACCTATTCATAGCTACTCACAAGAAAAAAATGAGGGAAGGTTACATGTAATTGGGCCTCTAGGGCCTCCATCATTAGCCACACCTCATACTTTATTTATTGGGACTGCTTGAGTTTCATAAATAGAATCAATAACCTCTCCCATAGATTAGGATGGTATCACACCCTAACAACCTTATCATACATGCCATACATATACATCAGAACTATCTTGTGTGTGAGTGTAAGTATCATTGATGGAAGATGTCCCTGTCTCATAAGGACACTGTGAGGGAATAAATAAAATCTCTTGAGGTTATGTGCACTAATGCCTCCACTTTCTACTCTATATCCTACTTTTTTCCCCCTCATCCTATCACTACCTTATTAATTCTCCCCTATACTAGAAGTGACCATCTAACTCATGCTAAGTGATTGTAGGCATTTATTTCCCCTTCACAAGAGCCTTTGTAGATCCTCGATCTTTTACCCATCCTACCATTTTCTAAACATGTGAACATGATTCACATGCAATTTATATCAAGCATCATAATTACCACTCAAACCACATCCATTTTATCTCATGATCATCATGATAGCCTCCCATATTTGCTAAAGGATGCTATAGTAGAGTAGAGGAACTCTGCTCTATTCTTTAAGAGAAAGTTTGAGTAGGATCCTATCCTAGATTGCAGGCATCACAAGTCTTCTATAGCATGCCCTTATTTCTTACAATGGAGAAATTTTTGAACTTCTCCTAAGTTCACTTCCTCCCCTTTCATAGAGGCCAAAAAAGAAGCTTCTTTATATGTATATCCGCATGGCTCTCATGCAAGAATTGATGCTTGTGTTTTTGAAACACTGGAGGAGGTTATGGTTTTGATGGAAGTCTTCATATAATCTCTCTTGATCACCATAGTAGATCTCCTAAATGAGGACCTTTTGACTACTCCATCCTTGGCTCTTGTTGTTGGAAGGGAACCTAGGGCTTCCAACATAGTTTTACCATTGTGATCTTGACCTCCCTTCCTATATTATAAATATTTGGTGAATGATTATCTATTAATGGATGACTTGTGAGGTTGGTACTTGCTTCTACATCTATAGATTGGCATGTGATTTCATGATCTCCCTACTAATTATCTTTCATTTTTGTTCCCTCATGGAATACCCTTGTAATTTTTTGGTAGCTAGAAAAATGGACTTTTTTTGTCATGCACCTTCTTCTATATATTATCTACTTCCTCTCTCTATCATACTTTTATTTTCAACATTTGGGGATGATAAAAAGTGTTGGGGACATTTAGGAACACCTTCCATATTGACAAATATTTTGATTTTTTTAGCTTCATATATTTAAATACAATCCAAGGATATAAGAGCTGAAATATCCCCTAAGATTAGATATATCAATGATTTTGGGTTTTGATGCTAACCCATTAGATCCCCTTGTCTTTGTGTAGATGTTGTAGAAACATGCATCACCCATTAGGAAGTGATATTCCTTGATAATATCATGTATGGTATAATTACACTAAAATATTTCCTTCCTTGGAATGATCCATTCTCCCCTATTAGTATTATATTCTATCCCAAGGGGTTTTTTCTATATGTGTTGGATTTGACCTTTCCTAATGATATCTCCACACCATAAGTTTTTTATTACAAGATTTTTTAAAATTCAGCATCATCTATCTTCCTGGGGGATAAACCACTATCATTGTGTCTTATTATTTCCTTATCACACTCCTATCTAGCTTACTGCTATAGTATCATCGTGATCTTAAGTTATCCTCACATAGCTAGCTAGATTAAAGCTATGTGCTTTGGTGTATTGTATCTAAGCCACCCTATCATGTGCCTATCTAGAAATTGGATTGTATGGAAGCACACAATAAAATTCTCCCTATCACATGCATATATAGAATTTTCTACATGTATTGAAAATTACCAAAAAATTCCCTATCATATGGGAACTTGGCATAACACAACTTGTTAGCCACATGAGCTTACTATTTTTGATCTCATATTGAACAAATTATCTTCATCATCTAGCATTCTTTCCTACACACACACACACACACACACACACACACACACACACACACACACACACACACACACACACACACACACACACACACACACACACACATATATATATATATAACTCATCAAAAATTACGAATTCCTAGCTAGGAGTAACCTAACATGAGAAAATTCCCATAGGTAAGTTAGGTAAGTCTTCTTGTATTTTATCTTTTCTTTTCCTCTAAAGGATAATATGCTCACTAAAATGGGAACAAAAATTGCTTAAATTTTACACTCCCTTGTAAAAAACCATTTTTCCATTTTCCCACTTTATCCTAAGACTCAACATCCATGACATCCCTATCATCAACCAACTCATCACCCACTTCAAGATTCCAACCCTAAAACCTTGATAGTTTTGGATAAGTGCATGGAGCAAAGATGTTTATATAATTTACTAGCATCAACAAATCAACAGAGGTGTAGGATATCTTTGGAGTGTTAAAAATTGTCAAACTATGTTTACAATTTCCCTAATGAGGGATCCCCCATATGGGATTCTATACGAGTCCATAAAAAACCCCTCTTTTGGCCTTCATTTTTTCTATGTACAACTCCATTTCTATTCATTCTCGACTTCGTTTGATCACTCTCACACTCTAAAATTTCTCTTGGCTCTCCATATCCATCACTATTTTATATTTTCAAGCTATTCTAATTGTCATTTATTAGGTACATGTTACACACTTGATATTATCTCTCTTGTATGGGAGTTCTCTCATCCTTTATTTGTGTCTTTGAAGCATATTATCTATCACATATCTTTCTATTTCATAATAGAGTTTTTTGTTACCTTTATGCTATTATCTATCAAAAATTTATTATGTCTTAGTTTTTATTGTAAAGGAGGAGACACCAAAATAGGGACTTGACTAATGAAAGTCTCCAAATAATCACACCAACCCCTTTATCTATCTTGTTTATGTCTAGGTTTTATTTATGGTTTTGTGAGCTTAAAAAATGACTACATTATCATTCATTAAAATAGCTTCATATTATCTCTTTATTTCATATTTTATACTATGCATAATCTAGTTATTATCTCATTTCATTAGATTATCTTTATTTGATATTTGTAGTTTATTATTATATCATTTTCTCTTATTTCACATTCATAGAATATTTCCTTTATATTAGTTATATACTCTATTATTTTCTCTTTTTTGTCTTGAATCCCTAGTTTAGCACTATATTAGTTTACTTTACATTCTATTTCCATCCAATTTTATTATATATGTACAAGACACCAATGCACCACACTAGGGTCTAACATCTATGTTGTATTCCTAGACTCATATGTGTGTCCAAAATAGCGAGCTTGTAAAACTTAGTGTTTATTCGATAAGGAAGCAAAGGCGTGTAAAATCACTTCCTACACTAATCTTGAGAGGATAATTATGGGAATTCAACTAACTATTATAGAGATATCAATAAATGTATAATAATATAATAATAAATGCATAACACAATGATTACCATGGGGAAACCCTTTCGGGAGAAAAACCCCACCCTCCAATGAAAGAAACATAATAAACTGATCTACCAATAGAAGGAACATCAACTAGGCTAAATACATCCAAATGGATTAGATCCAAAATACATGAGGAATTATGAGAATTTGAGTAAAATTAAACATGGTTTTGTTTACCATAGATACAATGCTCACAAAAATCAAACTCAAGATTGTAGTCATTCAACCCATCATCAAGGTTTTTATTTTTTAAGGTTTGTAGACCCTTCTCACCTATGTGGCTGAGTCTCTAGTGCCATAACATAGTCTTCTATATAGACAACTTTGATTTAGTAGATAGAGCACCCTTGGGTACCCAAAAATCATGACCATCTATTGAAAGAGAAACCCTCTCCTTCTCCAACAAAGTAGTCCTCTTCATAATCTTATTAGAAGTACTATTGCACTCAACCATGCATGCATAAATCTGGTACAAGATACCCAATTTGCATCCTCTTGCTATCACCATAGTACCTCTCATCATTTTCACACCTACTTCAAAAAATTATACATGCACACCTGCATCAATTAGTTTGCTAACAAATAACAAATTCCTTGCTAGTCTCGAGATATGAAAGACACCATCAAATCTTCTAATTCTTCTATTAGGAAATTTCACATGAATACTTCCATGACCAACAATATCAAGAACTGAGTTATGACCCAAATACACCTTACCACAATCAATTTTTTCATACTCACTAGAGCAATTTCTATTAGGAGTAATGTGAAAAGATGCATTTGAGTCTATCAACCATGCATTGTCACCTACATGGGTGGCCAAGGCTATGATGAAAACATCTCCATCTTCCTTCTTGGACTCAAAATCAAAATCTTGCTTCTTCTTCTTCTTCTTCTTCTTTCCCTCTTTGTAGTCCTTTAAGAAGTGTACAAGTTTACCACAATTCCAGCAAAGTGCCTTAGATTGACCATGAGATTTTGATCTCCTCTTATTCTTGGACTTAGAATGGCAATGCTACTTTTCATTCTTGCCTCTTTCTTTTGGTCTTCCTTGAACACTCAAAGCCTCTTTGGAATTCAAAGAGACCTTCCTTCTCATCTTCTTAGAAAGTAGAGAACCAACAATGTCCTCCATCTTCAAGACAATTGAAGTTCTCCCTATGGCCATGACAAGGCTGTCCCATGAGTCTGGCAATGAACAAAGAAATATATGACACCTTTCCTCTTTATCCATCGACACTCCACTTGAGGTCAACTAAGTCACCAGCATATTAAAACTTTCAAGATACTTAGAAATTCATCTACCTTCTTCCATTCTCAAGGTATACAACTTCTTCCTCAAGAAAATCTTGTTCGCAAGTTATTTTTCTTGATAGATCTCATTTAGCTTCTTCTAAAACTTCTTCATAGTAATTTCTTCATGGACATTAATCATAATCAATTCTGTAAGACACAATCTAATGACACCTTTAGATCTTTTATCTATCACATCATACTATGTAGCTAAAGATAGATCTATGGGCCTTATCTTATTCTCATCAATTGCATCCCATAGATCCCAATTAGTCAATAGATATTCCATTCTTAGCTTCCACATCTCAAAGTTTGTGGTAGAAAACTTCTCTAGATCAATCCTCCTTGATATGTTTTCCATCTTTGCAATCTTGCAACACAAAACTTAAAACATCTACACAAGCTCCCAGTCAAACCTTGATTAGCTCAAAAAACCCTGTACCCAACAAATAGATCAAAAACTGGCTAGGCTCTAATACCAATTGTAAGGAAGAAAAGGTCCATGGAATCACTTCCTACACTAATCTTTGTTGGAAATCTAATTGAAAAGATCATTTATGAAGAAGATTAAAGATCAAAGAAAGAGATTATTGTTAAAAGAATATTTTCAATCATTATTTTGTCATTGATGTCAAACCTACTATTTTTAGGAATGGAAATTGCTTATAAGATCCAATTACGATCACTTAGCTGATTGATGAAGAGGATTTGATCAACAAGATGTAACAAGAGCACCTAAGGGAAAGGTTGAGTTACGATGTTGTAATAAAGTGCAAGGATCAGTTAAGAAAATGGTTAAATGATGTATTGATAACATACTTCAAGATACAGAGGTTGGCCACACTTAGAAATATTGGAGGAATAAGTTATAATAAGGATGACTGCAAAGCTTAAACTAAGTTCATCAGTGAGTGTTGAGCAAGCTAGTTGAAGCTAAGGAAATTTTTAGTTGGAATCGAGTATCAAAAAATCTAGTGTGTGCCAAGTGAAGTTCAAGTGCTGAACAAAGTAATAGGTGCTGAGCATTAGAAAATCTTAGTTGGTGCCAATTGAACTTTAGGTGTCGAGCATCAATAAAAACACAGTTGATGCTGAGTAACACTGTATGTGACGAGTATCAAGATTTCAATAGTGCAAAGCTACTGCATTATTTTAAAAGTCAAGATTCACCAAATCTGAGCTAACATAGTTGTTACCTAGATTTTTTTGAACCATTTGGAGTATAACGATGATGAGCTAATGGCATAAAATTCTACGTAAACTGGTTTTGAGCAAATTGAAGAGGATTCTTCATGATGTTTCTAGAGGAAACATAATATGGGTTAGATACAATGAATCCTACCTAATCCATATGAATTGAAATTAAAGGAGAGAAGAATCAAGTGAGAAAAGAAAATCCAAGACTTCTATTTAAGGAGCCATAGACCAAGAAGCAAGAGCTACTAGAGTGCCAAATTGAAAAGTGGTTAGAAGGGTGTCAAGGAGAAGGCATCTAGGAGAAGGAAGAATAGAGCATAGAGCCTCTACTTCTATTGGTGGTCAAGAAGAGATGATTGTACTAGTAAACTGAGCATGAAGACTCAAGGAGACTAAGCTTGAAAGGAGGGCAAGTTGTCAAGAGTTGCAGAGACTAAAAGCTAGGCAAATGAAGAAGAGTTGAATGGTGATCTAAATTCTGCAAGTTGAGTTGTATGTTGTAATCATGTCAAAGACTTTCTAATACTCTCTAGAAATTTTATTAGATATGGAAATCCTATGGACTTAGGTTGGTTTAATAGCCATTTGTAAATCCTTTAATAGGGTGGCATTCTAAGTGAATGTTCTAAAGTCCTCTAATCAGACCCACTTCTAACAGGGTGGTTAAATCCTTTAACCATGTCACATTTAATAGTGTGTTGTAAGCATTTAACAGGGTAGGACTTTTACAAGGCATCACTTTAGAAGAGTGAGAATTGAGTAGCATGTTATTGGTGATTTTTGCCAAATTGGGTTACCACGTAAATTACTATGTTATGTGTTGATCTTTTTATGTGTTATGCTTGCATTTTGATTTATAGTAACTTGCTGAATAGGAATGTTTAAGCTTGGATGAATGAATGGTTGAATGGGCTTACTAAACTTAGTAAAAATTTTGAATTGGACATGTTTGACCTTGAATAACTGATTCAACCCCCCTACTCCCTAGCTCTGAGTTATTCTAAAGTATTTCTAACAATTGGTATTAGAGCCATCTGCTGATTTAGTTTCAAGGTACTATAAGTAGGAAGATGAAGATGTCCAAGAGAAAAGTTCAACTAAGACAACTTTATTGCATGAAAAATTTTGATGAAATTGCACCTTGGATCAATAGGTGATTATGCAAAAAAACTTCAAGTCGAATAGAACACATAGACCTAGCTGGACCTCTTACTACAGATGATTTGAACAAAAGGAAGGAGCACAATTAGGCAATGTTGGAGATTGCCTCTACACTCAGCTATGTAGAATATGATGACATCAAAGATTGTGACACTACATTCAAAATATGGAAAGCCCTAATAGACATCTATGGAAGAGATCTAAATGTTTAGAGTGTAAAGAGAGAAAGCCTTAGAGGAAAGTTTGATGACATGAAAATGGAGGAAGGAGAAAATGTTGCTAGAATGAAAGAAGTGGTAAGTGTTATAAGGAGTCTAGGTGGTCAATTGGAAGAAGAGACTGTCAATAGAAAATACTTGAGAACCCTGCTCCCTATCTATGCTATTAGAGTTTTAGCCATCCAAGAACTAAGGTGTGTACAAAGGAACACACTAACATTTGAAGGAATTGTAGAAAGACTTACTACATTTGAATTGTCCAACTTTGACAACTACAGACCTAAGAACCTTGAATATGCTTTCAAGGCCAAGCTAATATTGAAGGACACTAAGAAGGTGACATCAAACAAAAAGAGAAGAAAAGGAAAACATGCATCCAGTGATAGCAATATAGATGAGGAAGATGTGGAACAATTGGAAGCGCTACTAGCTAGAAGATTCCATAGAGGCAAAGGTAAATTCAAAGGTAAGATCCCTATCATACATTTCAAAAATAATGAAGTAGGCCATATTGCTGCAAGATGTACATAGAAGAAGAATTACAAAAAAGGAGACAAGTATAAGAACAAGAGAGAAGATGATAGCAAAGACTACAAGGAAAATGGCAAGAGATGCTACATTGTTGAAGAAGACTCTGATGAGAATGATGATGAAGTAGTCTATGTGGCCATGAAGGATGAATCAGATGAAGATGAAGCTATAGCACTAGTAACTTATGTAAACAAGAATGACAAGTGGATCATAGATAGTGGATTCTCACATCACATGATAGGAGACAAAAGTAAGTTCATTACCTTTACTCAATACGATGGAAATAGTGTTAGATTTGGTAATGATGCTCCATGTCAAATAAAAGGGAAATGCTCAATTAAACTTATAGAGAAAATTTTATGTGATAATGCATACTATGTTGAAGGACTGAACTACGATTTGTTGAGTGTACCATAGTTAGGCAATGTAGGTTGCAAAGTAAAATTTGGAAACAAGTCTACCAAGATCTATGATACTAATGGAAATCTGATAGGAAAAGATGAACAAACTAGGAATAATCTATTTTACCTAGATATGAAAGATGCAACTTGTCTTGTCATTAGACTTGATGATGTGTGGTTAAGGCATAAAAGGTTGTGTCATGTTAACTTTGACAATCTGATTAGCATTAACAAAATGAAGAAATTCAGAGGTTTTCCTAAACTGAAGAAGCCTGAAAATACAATGTGCAAACAATGTCAACTAGGGAAGATGACCAAGTCTAGTTTCAAAATAAAAACATATGCTTCCAAAGAAGTACTAGAGTTAGTCCAAACAAACTTACGTGGTCCAATAGAAGTGCAAAGTTACCTAGGAGATAAATACATAATGATTTTTGTAGAGGAATATTCTAGGATGATGACTGCTATGTTCTTAAAGAAAAAATATGATGCATTTCAAATGTTCAAGTGGTATTTGGCCAGAGTTGAGAAGGAAATAGGAAATAGTCTAAAATGCCTAAGGTTAGATAGAGGAGGTGAGTTTACATCAAAAGAATTTGACATATTCTACAATGACAAAGGTATCAAAAGGAAAATATTAGCACCGAGAACTCCACCTCAGAATGGCATTGCTAAAAGAAGAATTAGATTAGAGATAGACTATGCAAGAACCTTGATGATGGAGAAGAATGTAGCTCTAAAGTATTGGAGAGAAGTTTTAAGTACTATTGTTTACACCCTGAATAGAGTCCAAGTCAGGAAAGGTACAAATGCAACACCTTTTGAATTGTGGTATGGTCACTTACCTACTATAAAACATTTCAAAGTCTTTGCTTGTAAATGCTATATTCTTAAAGACATTAGAAGTGGAAAGTTTGATGCAAAAAGTGATGAAGGCACATTCCTTGGATACTCCACTAGAAGCAAAGCATACAAGTGTTTGAATACTAACACTAACAAAATTGTGGAGAGTGCAAATGTAAATTTTGATGAGCATGCAAAAATCCAAGTTGATGAGTCCAAGCAATCAGAGGATTATAGATCAATTAGAGGATTATAGATCTTTTGTATATTTCTATGAAGGAATGACTATTGAAGAACATGCTGCCAATCAAGTTAGGAATCAAAAAAATTTTTTAGTATCAACTGAGTCATAGCCAGTGAATGCCGAGCTACATTCAAAAGCCAAGTTGTAGAATGAAGAAAATGCACATTCTAACTCTAAAAATAGTATACATGAAATAAATGATGAAGTACCAGATGAAGAAGAACAAAATGACTCTAAAGCTAAAGGATCAAACATGGAAAGAAGGATAGAACCAAGGTTAGCCAAGTATGTGAGAAGAAATCACCCTACAAATCAAAGGATTGGTGACAATGATGCCAACCAATGACAAAGAATAGACTAAGGAATGAATCATGCTTGTTAAGCAAGGTTGAGCCCAAAACAATGAAAGATGCACTTCAAGATGATGACTAGTATAAAGCTATGGAAGAAGAGATAGACTAGATTGATAAGAACAAAACTTGGACCTTAGTTCCTAGACTAGCTAATAAGAATGTAATTGGTACCAAATAGGTATTTAGAAACAAACTTGATGAGAATGGTGAGATAACAAGAAACAAAGCTAGATTAGTTTGCAAATGCTATGCACAAGAAGAAGGACTAGATTATGGGGAAACATTTGCCCCTGTTGCAAGAATGGAAGCAGTAAGAACATTACTTGCATATGCTACTTACAAAGGTTTCAAAGTCTATCAAATGGATGTGAAGTCTACTTTTTTGAATGGTATATTAGAAGAGGAAGTCTATATTGAACAACCAGAGAGATTTGTTGATGAAAAGAACAAGGATATGGTCTGCAAAATGCACAAGGCACTTTATGGTTTGAAGCAAGCACCTAGAGCATTATATGAGAGACTACACAAATATCTTGTGAAGATAGGATTTGAGAGAGTAGATGACAAAAACAACTTGTACATCAAGGTTGAAAAAGGTAAAGACATTTTGATATCTAAAATCTTTGTTGATGATATAATATTTGGAGGAAAAGATGTTCTATGCAAAGATTTTGCTGATCAAATGAAACATGAGTTTGAAATGTCAATGTTTGGAAAAATTAAATTCTTTGTTGGATTGCAAGTACATCAATTGAAACATGGCATATTTATGACCCAATCAAAATACATCAAGGAGATACTCAAGACATTTGGGTTAGAAGACTCAAAACTAGTTAGCACACCAATGGCAATAGGACATAAGTTATCAAAGAATGATGAGTCAACTAAAGTAAATCAGACAATATATAGATCAATAATTGGAAAGTTGAAATATGTTGTACATAGTAGACCAAACATTGCATTAGTTGTTGGAATAGTGGCAAGATTTTTTGCAAATCTAAGAGAAAATCACCTGATGGCAGTGAAGAGAATACTGAGGTATCTAAAAGGAACTTATGACTTTAGTTTGTACTACAAGAGGAGTGAAAAGTTTGAACTAAGAGCTTACACTAATGTAGATTGGGGAGGTAATATTGATGACAAAAAAAGCACTAGTGGAGGAGCACTTTTCTTGGGAAAAGATTGATTACATGAACCAGAAAAAAGCAAAGTTGTACCTCACGTTCCACTGTAGAAGTTGAATATGTTGCAGCTGCTATAAATTACACCAATATTGTATGGATCAAACATTTTATGCAAGGTATGAAGGAAGAGGTAAATGACCCTATGATACTTTATTGTGATAAGACAAGTGCTATCAAAATATCAAAGAACCTTGTAATGCATGCTAAAACCAAACATATTGCAATCAAGTATCACTATGTAAGAGAATTGGTGGAAGACAAAAAAGTGAAGATGGAATATGCTAGCTCAAAGGAACAGATTGCTGAAATCTTCACAAAAGCACTACCTAAAAATGATTTTGAGTATCTTAGAGGTAAGTTAGGGGTGATACCCCTAACCAAGGCTACTTTAGTAAAGAGAAAGACTACGCTGCATCAAACGAGCTAATTGTTGAGATATTACAACTTGATGTAGAGGATGATTACTTTAGGATTCATGCCTGAAGTAACTGAAGTGATGAAGCTCCAAATCAGTCACAAGCAAGGTGACAAAGGGAGAAATTGAATGAACTTTCAAATGGTACACTTGCATAATGAGATGCTGAAATAATGTCTCTTTGGTATTGTTGTCAAAGAGGGAGAAATATCAAGAAACTGAACAACAACTATTTAGTAGATAAAGAATGAAGAAAGAGGGAGAAGTAGATAGAAATGATCAATAGTTGAAGGAAAAGATGAAGAAGCTAATAAGAACAAATAAAGAATAGTAGAAGATAAGCAATGCATAGAGATGGAGAGAAGAAAAGAAAGGATACAACATCTAAGAGGGAGAAATAGAAAGGAAGCAATCAGGATAGTAGATCAAAAGATGGAGATGTAAAAACTAATGGTAACAATTTTCTTTTTGACATTTGACTTAAAGTTCTAACCTAGTTAGCATGTGGTTGAATAGTTAAGTTTGATGTTTGATCAGTTTGGTTTGCCATCAATGCCAAAGAGGGAGATTGTTGGAAATCTAATTGAAAAGATCATTGATGAAGAAGATTGAAGATTAAAGAAAGATATTGTTGTTAAAAGAATTTTTTAAATCATTTTTTTGTCATTGATGTCAAACCTACTATTTTTTGGAATGGAAATTTATTATAAGATCCAAGTACTATCACTTAGTTGATTGATGAAGATGATTTGATCAACAAGATGTAACAAGAGCACCTAAGGGAAAAGTTGAGTTATGATGTTGTAATGAAGTGCAAGGACTAGTTAAGAAAATGGTTAAATGATGTATTGATAACATACTTCAAGATACAAAGGTTGGCCACACTTAGAAACATTGGACGAATAAGTTATAATAAGAATGACTGCAAAGCTTAAACTAAGTTCATCAGTGAGTGCTAAGAAAGCTAGTTGAAGATGAGCAAATTTTTAGTTCGAACTGAGTATCAGAAAATCTAGTGTGTGCCGAGTGAATTTTAGGTGTTGAGAAAAGTAACAAGTGCCAAGCATCAAAAAATCTTAGTTGGTGCCAAGTGAACTTTAGGTTTTGAGCATCAATAAAAACACAATTGATGCCGAGTAACACACTATGTGTCGAGTATTAGGATTTCAATAGTGTTGAGCTACTACATTATTTTAAAATTCAAGATTCACCAAATCTGAGCTGACATAGTTTTTACCTAGAATTTTATGAACTTTTGGAGGAAAAGGATGATGAGCTAGTGGCACAAAACACTACATATATAGTTTTTGAGAAAATTCAAGAGGATTCTTCATGATATTTCTAGAGGAAACATAATATGGGTTAGATAAAATGAATCCTGCCTAATCCATATTAATTTAAATTAAAGGAGGGAAGAATCAAGTGGGAAAAGAAAATCCAAGAATTCTATTTAAGAATTCATAAACCAAAAAGAAAGAGCTACTAGAATGCCAAATTGTGAAGTGGTTAGCAAGGAGTCAAGGAGAAGGCATCTAGGAGAAGGAAGAATAGAGCATAGAGCCTCTACTTCTACTAGTGGTCAAGAAGAGATGATTGCACTAGTACATTGAGCATGAAGACTCAAGGAGACTAATCTTTAAAGGAGGGCAAGCTATCAAGAGTTGTAGAGACTAAAAGCTAGGCAAATGAAGAAGAGCTCAATGGTGATTTGAATTCTATAAGTTGAGTTGTATATTGTAATCAGGTCAAAGAATTTCTAATACTCTCTAGAAATTTTATTAGATATGGAAATCCTATGGACTTAGGTTGGTTTAATAGCCATTTGTAAATCCTTAAATAGGGTGGCATTCTAAGTGAATGTTCTAAAGTCCTCTAATCAGGCCCACTTCTAACAGGGTGGTTAAATCCTTTAACTAGGTCACATTTAACAATATGTTGTAAGCCTTTAATAGGTTAGGCCTTTCACAAGGCATGACTTCAAAAGAGTGAGAATTGAGTATCATGTTACTCATGGTTTTTACCAAATTGGATTTACATGTAAATCACTGTGTTATGTGTTGATCTTTTTATGTGTTATGCTTGCATGTTGATTTCCAGTAACTTGTTGAATAGGAATGTTTAAGCTTGGATGAATGAATGGTTGAATGGGGTCACTAAACTTAGTAAAAAGTTTGAATTGGACATTTTGGACCTTGAATAAATGATTCACCACCCCCCCCCGCCCTGCGAGTTATTCTAAAGAATTTCTAACAATCTTGAGAGGACAATTATGCAAATTCAACTAACTATTGTAGAGATCTCAAGAAATGTATAATAATATAATAAGGAATGCTTAACATAATGATTACCATGGGGAAACCCTTCTAGGAGAGAATCCCACCCTCCAAAACCTACACAATGTATTCTCAAATCAAGAAAACTACAATACACTTGCAATGCAAGTTCTTATAGGAGTGCATCACCACAACTCAAACTTAGACTCGGACTCAGAGAGACTCCTTCTAGCACTTATTCTTGTAAACAAATCTCAATGATTCAAACACCAACCCAAGCCCTCCTTTTATAGTGATTTAAAACTTGGAAGCCATTTGTGGTCTTACAAAACCATGGGCCAAAACAATGGCCAAAGCAACCATGCCACATGTTACCCAATTGTCATTTGTAACTCCAAGAATAGCATTTTCATCCATAATTTTGTCCTCTAGTTTAGACCCCCATAAAAGTCATATAATGAATTGTTAAATATGCTAAAAATAGCCCTCCTATATTATACTAAGGACAAGATTCATTTTTAACAACTCATACACCTTTTTCCAACTCATAAACCTAGGGAAAACTACTACAAACAAATTCTAGAATTTTTCAGAGAAAGCTTGCAAGGTTGAGACACAATTCTCAACATATTCACTATAGTTAGCCTTCCATTTTCTATAATCAAAATATTTTTATTCATCCACTTACTCTAAATATAGACATCTCATTCAAACTTAATTAATTAAATACATTAAAGTCATTTACACTCAAATAGTCACATTCAACCATCTTAAAGTATCAAAGTAAATTCTCTATCATGTTTGATTTCCCTAGTACTTCTTTCTAACAATGTATGGTAGTGCAAGGAGATAATCCATCCCTTGAGACTTTAGCTAGTCTTTAGGTTGGTGTATCATTTTCTTCACCATAACAAGATACCAAGGTTTCACTAGAAGCATATGGTTATTCTCCCAAATCTATTGTGTGGACAAAATGTTTTGGCTATCATGCACATTGCTAAACCAAAGCATAAAAATATATTATGTTTTCATGTAGATCTTAATAATAACTCCCATAAAATGGCTCTAATGATCTAGGATGTATTTATAAAGATCTCCCAAACTTGACCAAAAACCCTTAAACCTGCTAATCAAGCTTGACTTTGTAAAGAACTCTTTATTCTCTTCTATCTCTTCTTTAGTTTATTAATCCATCCTAACAATGATCCTATGTGCATGAGGTTCTATACATTTGTATACTATTCACTCAGCATGCCCCTTTGGGAACCTTCTTAATGGCTACTATGTATAGTAAAGTAATCTTTGCATTAATACCCTATGAACCCTTGATTTATTGCTATACACATATGCTCATTGTCACCAATGCTTTTGTTATCAAAATTAGAGAAAGTGTAAGAGATACACATTCTCCTTTGATTTTTCAAACCTTGAACTTGGACCTTTAGGTTCAAGGTTCAACATTCAACAATGTCCCTTGAGATGTCCAACTTGTTATTTTCCTATTCTATCACGACCAACTTAATCTTGTCCCGTGAAGTTTGTTAGAATCTGATAAGATTAATAACCCAAAAAACTAGTGCAAAGAATAAATATCTAAACTATGAATGCAAATAATAAAAAATCAAAATAGCATCATAGAGTTAGTCTCCAAGAGAGTAATGCAAATGCTAGAAGCAAAATAGCATTAAGAGGATGCAAAAATAAGAGGTACAAATACAAGCTAGGTAGCATGCTTATATAGGCTAAGAAGAGGGAGGAGGTGGCAACACCAACCAATGAGGAGCAACCATCTATCGGACTAAAGATAGCAAAGTATCTTCCTAAGATAGCTAATGGATGCTCACATGTAGGAAGGTGACACCTTACAACCATTCACCTAATAAGACATGCTTTATTAACCTAAGCGAGATTATTAAAAGTGTAGGAAAAACCTAGCAAAATAGGAAAAATAAAAAAACTACACTAACACCCCACATAAGCGAAGCTTAGGTGGATGCTAACCTAGCAAAGCTATGAAAGCAAGAAAATGGGTCCCGAAAACAAGGCCTGATCAAGTACCCAATACAAGAAAAAGAACTAGATGAAGGAAACTAAGCCTCCAATCTAGGAAATGTCCCAAAGAGAGGAACAAAAAAGAGCATGAAGCATCTCCGAAGCATGAAGCTGCAAACTCTGTCAAAATATTGATCTGTAGAACCTCCATGGAAATAGAAGGCATGAACCATCAACCAAAGAAGCATAGAACAACAAGTGAACCCCCCCATAATGCTGAACAGGGAGAGGGGTGACAGGAACACTGAAATGCAATGCCAAAAACATCTGTAAGAAGAAGAATCAGGAACACCAATAGTGCAATAGAAGTACAAGCACAGGATAAAGGGCGATGTCACTGACACATTGCATGGGCTAATGTCATGGAAGAAAAATTCACTTGACAAAGGTGGATGAGCACAAAATGGCAAAACATCATGACCCCCCATGACACTTTATAACTGAGTGCGAGTACAAACAAACACAAGGTGTACAAGATCCCAGATATGCAAAAGAAGGCACTTTATCTTAGTGTGTTTATAGAAAAAGGAATGCAACAGAATAGAAGCATACAATGCTCAGAAGTCAGAAAGAAGAGTGAGCCAAAAGAACAGAAGAAGAGATTCTAGGACCTGTAGAATCCAAGTAATCCCCCAGAGTGCAAAAGTGCAAAACTTGAAGGAAAAAGAACCTGGGGCAGAATTTGGATAAAAGACCTCTACAACTGAATAACTCACATAACTAGCTTTCCAACGATATCCGACGAGCCCAGAAAAGAGTCTGAATGAGCAAGATATGGCTCTCAGAAGGCAAAATAGAACATCTAGCTTTGATTGCCAAAATAGGCAATCAGACTGCAGCAAAAATAAAAAACACCTATACCATCATCTCCGTCTTGGAACCAGCTTTCCAATGCATTTTTCAGATCAAAAAAATATGTCTGTATGCTCAAGTTACGGTGAAAAAACCAACAAGGCCTCCTCATGAAGAGCATATGCTAAAAGTGAAACTTGGGCACAATAATCAAGAAAAAAAATAGCACCACTACAATCTACTCAAAAAATCATGCACTTTCAAAAAAAGTATCGCCTCGATACGAGGTCGTATGAGAAAGTTATGATCCTCCGAAGTTTCCAAAATGAGAACTGTGCATAGTCATGGCTGAGAATCTGCAATTTCTGAAGAATTCATGCATGAAAATCAGAAAAACAACTCCACTAATGGATAGAGCACAAAAAAATAGCCAAGTTCATAATAGGAATCATC
The DNA here is from genome assembly GCA_028749045.1 of Cupressus sempervirens. Classification (NCBI taxonomy): domain Eukaryota; kingdom Viridiplantae; phylum Streptophyta; class Pinopsida; order Cupressales; family Cupressaceae; genus Cupressus; species Cupressus sempervirens. Next base: position 153,992,151 of record CM053788.1, on the reverse strand, counting down.
AAAATCGGAGTCCGTATGAGCAAGAATGAGACATTTGAAAACTGCATTCAAATCTGCGACTGCCAATAGAGAGGGTATGGCTGTAGCTTTGCATGCTCGATTCTGCAAAATATACAGCTTGCATGCAAAATCTAAAAGATACCCAGATGGTTTTTCGGGGCTGCAAACAAAACCTAGAAAGCATTTTTCTTGCTGATGTATAGAAGATGTTGTTGTAGTGTAAATCAAACACCTTTAATAGTAAAAAACGGCTCCAAAAATCAAAAAATGACCCCAACAACCAAAATATGACATGCAAATGTTGGATCAGCTTCCTAAGTCCATCAATGGCATGTTGGAACCTGCAAACTGATTGAAAACTCCAAATATGCAAGTTGGTTGTCAGATTTGAGATTGAAACCTCAGAGAAAAATTGTTTTTGTCAAAACTTTTCTGATTCTCAGGATCATCCAAAGATGCAAGAGAAGAGCATACTTCATTTTTCAAAAAACTCCAATAAAGTTTATTTGCCCCCCCCCCCCCCGAATCTCTCAAATAAGAAAACTAAAATCTACTCTTGCACATAGAAAAGCTCTGATACCATGTTAGAATCTGATAAGATTATTAACCCAAAAAACTAGTACAAAGAATAAATATCTAAACTATGAATGCAAATGATACAAAATCAAAATAGCATCATAGAGTTAGTCTCCAAGAGAGTAATGCAAATGCTAGAAGCAAAATAGCATTAAGAGGATGCAAAAATAAGAGGTACAAATACAAGCCATGTAGCATGCTTATATAGGCTAGGAAGAGGGAGGAGGTGGCAACACCAACCAATGAGGAGCAACCATCTATCAGACTAAAGATAGCAAAGTATCTTCCTAAGATAGCTAATGGATGCTCACATGTAGGAAGGTGACACCTCACAACCATTCACCTAATAAGACATGCTTTATTAACCTAAGCGAGATTATTAAAAGTGTAGGAAAAACTTAGCAAAATAGGAAAAATAAAAAAACTACACTAACAAACTTAAACTAACGAAATGTGAGGTTCAAGGTTCCGTATTTGTAAAAGTCTTGTATTGAAATCAAGGACATGGGCACTCTCTTTGAAATTCAACTTTGAACCTCTTTTTTTGTGCTTCAAAGTTCAAAGTTCAAAAACCCTTAGGAAAGTCAAAAGTATAATATGTCAAATTCTAGGAAGATTCTATACCAAAATATCTCAATGGAAAAACTTGAAGTTTTGAACCTTTTGTTTCATGGTTCAAAATTTGACACCCTTAACATCAAAGGGGCCACCCATAGACACGTGGTGACACATCATCATGAAGTATCATCCACAAAAGGTGAAAAATAAATACATATAATGATAATTAAAAAAGGTGACAATAGAGAAAATTTATTACGTGTGAAGGATGAATCATTTATTAAAAGTTATAACATGTCATCTAATAAATGACCTATTATTCAGTAAAGTGTGTCACACAAGTGTGATTAAAAATATTTTTCTTCTTTTAATTAGCCATGATTGCCTGTCTTAAATAAAATTTCCTACATTTTTCCTAGAGAGTAAAGAGAGAGTGGTGAGGTAACATCTCTTGTAGTCTTTTAGAGTTGAAACACAAGTCACAAGGTTCCTTGAAGTTGTGTTGTACCTAGAACTAAGGATTGAGTGTTATGACAAACATGATGCAATATAAACATGTATTAGAAATTGTTTCTATCTGAGTAAACTAAATTTCTATAATGAATTCCTTGAGGATTCCCCACAAGGACATTTATGAAGACTAGACCATAAACCTCTTCTATACTCAATTCTCCATGAATATGAAATACTATAACAACAACATTGCCAAAAATTGGTTGTTGAAGACAAAGAAAGAGGGTTATCATCTTCCATGCCCTTTGACAAGAGAAAACATGATTAAAGATGTGAGAGATATTATTATCATCTTGAATTGAGTAAAAGGGAACCAACATGTATTCTTGTGGGAAAACTAGATGTACTTTTCATTTAGACCATTCTAGAAGAAAACAAGTATATTGATTGGGCATCTATTATTGTAGATAGGATTTATGAGGAACTCTTGCAAGCCTCTACAAGATTATTTCATTTAGGTTATTCTAGGAGAAAACAAGTATATTGATTGGACATATATTATAGAAGAATAAGAACACTAAGAACTGTAGGAGAGTGCAAGATGTGTTCTTGGCATGACTTATTTTTGAACTATAGGGGAAGGCAAAAAAAAGATTATTTGAAGAAGAAATTTAGATGATTATGACCTATGGCACCTATTTTATCCAATTCTCAAAGTTTACCTATTTGAGGGTTGTTGGGTTTGTAGGGGAACCTCTAAAGCTACCCAGGTATTTCCTAGATAATTATGTACAAATTGAAATCTATTGATATTTCACCAATTTGGATAAAAGGATGAAACCCTAGAAAGGTTCTAGTTACTTGTTTCCTATTGAAAAAGACACAATGATTCTCTTTCTCCTTATGTTTTGGGTCCGAATCAGTGTGACCAAAAATTAATAATTATTTTACAAGTGACATATTTGTGCACAAATTTTACTCTTGATTTCACACATCTCAATCACATTTATTATTGGTGTTTAGACTTTTATACCTATTCCATAAAATAAGTTTTCATCACTTTGGATCAAATTCATAGTTGTATACTAGGCCAAGTTTGGTTCTATATTTTTATATTTGATTACCAAAATTTAAAAATTGAATTTTTTTTTTCCTTGTGTTAATCATTTCACTGATTGTTATGATTTATTCTTCCACACATTTTGTTGACTTGTATGCTTAGTTGTTGTATTCAATGACATGTATTCAGTCAATTAAAATTATTTTTGAATTGATATAACAAGAGAAGAAAAAATATGTTCAAGAGCTTAAATTTGAACTTATTGTTGCCTATTGCCTTTGATTTTCAAATTAAAGAAATGAATATTGTCTGGCAAGGGGTTCAATATATAAAACAATGCTCATTATTTAAGGCTTTCATAAAGGTGTGTATACACACCATTAGTCCTTATAACATTTAGAACTCAAAAAACTAAGTGTGATGAGTCTTAGACTATAAGAATCAATCAGATGTGACATATGAGTTACACACTCACTTTAAATCTGACACTATATAGTCATATTTTTTAGTCAAGGACATAGACTAAAATTTAAAAACATTTGAGTAAATGGTTTTCTAAAATTGAAAAAAAAAACTTACATTAAAATCAAAACTAAAAGTCCATGTGTTGAATTTATTTCATTTCTTCATTTATTAAAGTATTAATTTTTTGTTTATTTAACCATTCAATTTGCAGTAAACTTTTTATAATGAATCTAAGATATATTATTTAAATTAATTATTACATGATTGAATACATTTATATTTTTTTACAAATATAAATTAGAGGGGAAAATAGTGATGTCATATAAAATAAATGTGCACCTATTGATCTTCATAGCACTAGAATATCATTTTGGTAAAAAAAAAAATAGATTATATATATATATATATATATATAGTTGGCCATGTTGTGTAGTGATAGCTTGGGGACATATAGTTCCAAGTTAGCCAATTTGACAAATTCCCTACTGAGAGTTATCCTTCAAGGTCTTAGAATCAACAAACATTTTGACATGGACTTTGTACAATATGAAGCTTTTTTTCATCTCAATTATTTCTTAGAATGTGAAAAATTAAGTGAGGTTGATGATATTCTTCTAAAGGAGCGCACAAATATTGGTGTGATGACAATTTTTCTTAATGACCAAGTGCGAGGTCTTGAAATATGCTCTAAACAAGGTGAATGGTTCAATGTAAAACATCTAGCTTTGCCATTCATTGTGATCATAGCTAATGCTCTAAAGGTAGAGTACTTTCAAACTTTTTCTAAAGTTGGTTTAATTATTTATTCCTTAATATGAATGACAATATTATTTTCTTGAATATTTGGAGAAATGATAGCTTATGGAGTGCTAAGGACCATGTAGCGTATAGAGGGAAGAAGCCTTAACTCTCTATCACTTTCTTTTGAAATTTTCTCGAGGAAAAGGAGGTACATGTACCAGAGGAGCTCATCAATGACCAATATCCACAACATTATAAACCTTTTCTTTACAAAGACTATATGAATGCTCAATTTGAAGAAACTCCTCTTGATATTTATATTTAGAATTTAGCAAAAAAAAATATAAATATTTATTATTTTGAAGTATGAAATAAGTGTATATTTTATTTTGGTTGTTTGTTTGTTAATTTAGATATTGTTTAGTAGTAAGTGTCATGCAGTGATATAGGTAGTTTTTGTCTTTGAAACATTGTAATCATAAATATTTTATTTCTTGTAATGTTGTATTCTTAGAATGAGAATTGAAATAATGAATAAACTATTGCTTATCGATATGCAAGTAATTACTTAGTGAAGTATCTTTTTATATTTATTATTATAAATGAGAATTGTGATAGTTAAAAAAAATAACATACAATTTTGAACTCCACTTATAGATTGTCTAGCATGTTTTATGGAGTTGTGGTTGATTCTTTTCTATGATTTGATAGTTGAATTTTTCTTTGAAGTAGAAGTGAAAATCTAGTGTATTATAAAAATAAAGCACTATTATAACATGTCTTTCTAGGTGAATCCAAATGAGAAACAAGCTCTACATGGTATCCAGAAAAGAGTAGAGCCTAGTTAAATCAAATTAAATTTTGACAAGGTGTGAAAGGAAAATCCTTGTCCATCTGAAATAGGTTTTTCTACAAGAGACTAGCATCAAAACCATATAACCTTTAGAGAAAATTAATTAGTTGATGGAATAAATGAAGAAAGTAGTTGGGCTATTTTCAATGTGGTCCATTTGGCCAAATAATTATTAGAATCCACTAGGTATATGCCAAAAATGAGGCACAATTTTTTAAAACCATTATTCTCAAGAAAACCCATGAAAGAGAGCATCTCAAGAGGCATCTTATAGATATTTATCTATGATGTGAAAAGGTGCAAAATGATAGTATAGTGGCTCTTAAATTAACCAAGCTATGCAACCCTTACAAGTGCACTAGAGAATGAGAGACTCAAAGATAAAGAAAGGATGCTAGTATCCAAGAATCACAATGAGAATGTAATGCAATGAAACATAAACTAAGATGATGTGCAAGATGCAAGCTAAGTTAAGAAATATGGAGAATTACTTGAGCTTCCTATTTAGAGTATGTGAGATATTCTATAATCATAAAGAAAGACTAAGCTAATATTCTATAATGCAAGAAATGAGAAAGAAAATATGAGAGTATAGATGCAAGAATGCTCCAAGTTCTCCAAAGATCCAAATTCACCTAAAATTCTTGTGGCATAATGTTACTACAAAGCATAAGATGGAGAATGAGGAGAGAGCCCTCCTTTTAAAAGAAGAATGGGTAGTTGAGATTAGGAGGAAAGAGATGTCTAATCAAGGGTAGAGGATGCATCTTGAGTGATCTATGTGCATGAGCATCTCACCTAATCAAGATCAATAGTTGAATTTAAGAGGAAAAAGATGTGTGGAGGAGAATTAAATCTATTTTGAAAATAAATATTCTGCCCCTCATGTGAGACAAAATTTCTTTTTCTTTTAGTTTTTAAATGAGAATACAATTTATCGATGCAACTATATGAATTCTTATTTTAACCAAGTGTTATAAAAGAAAATAGAAAATATAAGGTAATGAGAGTTTAAAGAAAATAACTAAAAGTGAAATTCCTAATAGACATAAACCATGGTAACAGCATGTTTGCAAATTAAATCATCAAAAGGGATTGGATAGGAAAGGAATGAAATTAGGAGCAACACTTTCTTAAGTCCACTAATGCAATTATTGATGGGAACTCAGTATAAACCAAAAGATGTTTCATGTCTCATCAAATCTCAAGGTCACAAAAAGTGTGCTCATCCAAGACAATATGCTACACAAGAACAAAGATGGTACTTTCTACAATTCATTAGGTCATCATAATTTGTTAACATGAGGAAAGCACCAGAACTAAAAGATCACACAATAATAAGAACAAAATAAAATCATTGGCTCCATTATTATTCATGAACATGTATTCACAAAAATAACACACTCCAAAAAGAATAACTATGCTCAGAATGAGAGCACTAATAGCATATATTATTGCATCAAAATAATGACCCGGAGTACATATTACATCCATGCATTTATAAGAAATCATCTCCTCCCTTTGTGTTAGGAGTGAGAGCTCTTCAAATGAAAGCTCATGCTAAAAAATAATAAAACAAACCTAATTATATACAAACTAACTCTCTACATGGTGCTAAGTAGGTCTCCACCCTTGTTTATATCCATTAATGGGTGCATGATCCTTCACATGACAAAAAAGAGTTAAAGAATTAGAAGATAAGAAGAATGTGACTATAAGATGATCTATAAGTCTCTAGAAGCTCTAAAAATGGAAACTCACCCTTCTCTAGGAATTTCTAGGAGTTGAACTATTGTCAAAATGTGTTTATGGTGCATGGATTGCTCTAAATTAGAAACTAGTAGTTAACTATCAGTACACTACTTCTTTTTCAATTTTATGCAAGTCTTAAATTTTCCTCTAGCTTATGTGACAACATGCTCACCTCATCATAAATTATTTGAGTATATTTTATTTTATTTATCATAATTATACATTTTATTCTCTTCTCCATTTTCTTACATAGGAATGTAATTGATTGGAGATGTTTTTGATCATTCTATTTATAGTTAGAATCTATTATATATCCAAATGACAAAATTTGAAACCTAATGTACATAATCAACTATTTATATTTTTGTATAGCTAGATATTTTATAATTTACCAAGAATAATCTCTTATTCTTCTCTTCTCTATTTTTGGGGGTTTTATGACCATTTTTAAGCAAGTCATGGAACAACTACTTAGCTCAAATAATTGTGTGATGTTTTTTTTTCCCCTTTTTGCCTATTTATCTTAAATTCAAAGGTTTTAATGAGACATCAATTTTAATAAATATTGAATAATGACACATTACCTTATGTTAAATGGCATCCTTTAGAGTGTCTAAAAAAATTATTTACTTTCCATGTTTATTAGTTGTCTTACTTAAATGGATTTTTCCAATAATTCACATTCGCATCAAAATGGGTGCAAATTGTAATAGTGAAAAAGACACAATGATAATCTTTCTCCTTATATTTTGGGTCCACATTAGTGTGTACAAAAATTAATAATTATGTTACAAGTGACATATTTGTACACAAATTTGACTCTTGATTTCACACATCTCAATCACATTTATTATTGGTGTTTAGACTTTCATCCCTATTCCATAAAATTAGTTTTCATCACTTTGGATCAAATTCATAATTCTATACTAGGCCAATATTGGTTCTATAATTTATATGTGATTACCAAACTTTAAAAATTGAAAATTAGATTTTCTCTCATGTTAATCATTTCACTGGTTGTTATGATCTAATCTTCCACACGTTTTCTTGATTTGTATGCTTATTTTTTGTATTCAATGACATGTATTCAGTCACTTAAAATTATTTTTGAATTGATATAACAAGAGAAGAAAAATATGTTTAGGAGCTTAACTTTGAATCTATTGTTTCTTATTGCCTTTGATTTTCAAAATAAAGAAATGAATATTGTCCAGCAAGGGGTTCAAATGATAAAACAATGCTCATTATTCAATACTTTCGTAAAGGTGTGTATACACATCATTAATCCTTATAACATGTAGAACTCAAAAAGCTAAGTGTAAAAAGTTTTAGACTATAAAAATCAATCAGATGTGATGTATGAGTTACACAATCACTTTAAATCTGATAATATATAGTCATATTTTTGAGGCAAGGATAGACTAAAATTTAAAGAAATTTGAGTAAATGGTTTTCTAAAACCTAAATTTAAAAACTTTACATTAAAATCAAAACTAAAGTCCATGTGTTGAATATATTTCATTTCTCCATTTATTTAAGTAATAAATTTTTGTTTATTTAACCGTTCAATTTGCAGTAAACTTTTTATAATGAATCTAAGATCTATTATTTATATTAATTATTACATGATTGAATACATTTATATTTTTTTACAAATATAAATTAGAGGAGAAAATAGTGATATCATATAAAATAAATGTACACTTATTGATCTTCATAGCATTAAAATACCATTTTGGTAAAAAATTAATAGATAATAATTTTTTATTTTTTAGCCATGTTGTGCATTGATGGCTTGGGAATATATAGTTCCAAGTTAGCCAATTTGAAAAATTCCCTATTGAGAGTTATCCTTCAAGGTCTCAAAATCAACAAACATTTTGAGATGGTTTTTGTAGAATGTGAAGCTTTGCTTTGTCTCAATTATTTATCAGAATGTGAAAAATCAAGTGATGTTGATGATATTCTTCTAAAGGAGCATATAGATTTTAGTGTGATGACAATTTTGCATAATGACCAAGTTGGAGGTCTTGAAATATGCTCTAAACAAGGTGAATGGTTCAATGTAAAACCTCTAGCTTTGTCATTCATTGTGATCATAGCTAATACTCTAAAGGTAGAGTACTTTCAAAAAATTTCTAAAGTTGGTTTAATTATTTATTTCTTAATATGAATGATGATATTATTTTGTTCAATATTTGGAGCAATAATAGATTATGGAGTGCTAAGCACCATGTAGCATACAGAGGGAAGAAGCCTCAACTCTCTATCAGTTTCTTCTAGAATTTTCTTAAGGAAAAGGAGGTACATGTACCAGAGGAGCTCGTTGATGACCAATATCCATAATGTTATAAACATTTTCTTTTCAAAAACTATAGGAAAGCTCGAGTTCAAGAAACTCCTTTTGATATTTATATTTAGAATTTAGCAAAAAAAAAAAAGATAAATGTTTATTATTTTCAAGTATGAAAGGAGTGTAGATTTGTTTTTGGTTGTTTGTTTGTTACTTTATATAATGTTTAGTAGTAAGTGTCATGTAGTGATATATGTAGTTTTTTATTTTGAAACATTGTAATGATAATTCTTTTATTTCTTTTAATGTTGTATTCCTGGAATGAGAACTGAAATAATGAATAAACTATTGCTTATTAATGTGCAAGTAATTACTTGGTGAAGTATCTTTTTATATTTATTATTATAAATGAGAATTGTGGTAGTTAAAAAAATAGCATATAATTTTGAACTCCACTTATAGATTGTCTAGCATGTTTTATGGAGTTGTGTTTGATTCTTTTCAATGATTTGATAGTTGAATTTGTTTTTGAAGTAGAAGTGAAAATGTATTGTGTTGTAAAAAGAAGGCACTATTATAACATGTCTTTCTAAGTGAATCCAAATGAGAAATGAGCTCTACATTGTGTCTAGAAAAGAGTAGAGCCTAGGTAAATCAAATTAGATTTTGACAAGGTGCAAAAGGAAAATCCTTGTCCATCTAAAATAGTTTTTTCTACAAGAGGCTAGCATCAAAACCATATAACCTTTGGCGAAAAGTCATTAGTTGATGGAATAAATGAAGCAAGTAGTTGGGCTATTTTCAATGTGGTCCATTTGGCCAAATAATTATTAGAATCCACTAGGTGTATGCCAATTATGAGGCACAATTTTTTTAAATGATTCTTCTCAAGAATATCCATGAAATAGAGCATCTCAAGAGGCATCTTATATATCTCTATCTATGATGTGAAAAGGTGCAAAATGATAGTATAGTGGCTCTTAAAAGAATCAAGCTATGCAACCCTTGCAAGGTGCACCATATAATGAGAGACTCAAAGATAAAGAAAGGATGCTAGTATCCAAGAATCACAATAAGAATGTAATGCAATAAAAGATAAACTAAGATGATGTGCAAGATGAAAGCTAATTAAAAAATATGAAGAGTTACTTAAGCTTCCTATTTAGAGTATGTGAGATATTCTATAATCATAAAGAAAGAATAAGCTAAAATTCTATGATGCAAGCAATGAGAAAGAAAATATGAGAGTATAGATGCAAGAATGCTCCAAGTTCTCCAAAGATCTAAATTCACCTAAAATTCGTGTGGCATAATGTGTCTACAAAGCATTAGATGGAGAATGAGGAGAGAACCCTCCTTTTTAAAGAAGAATAGATGGTTGAGATTAGGAGGGAAGAGATGTCTAACCTATGTGCACAAGCATCTCACCTAATCAATATCAACGATTGAATTTAAGAGGAAAAATATGTGTGGAGGATAATCAAGTCTATTTTGAAAATAAAGATTCCTCTCACATAGAAAAGTGTGCCCCTCATGTGAGACAAAAATGCTTTTTCTTTTATTTTTTAAATGAGAATAATGCTTTTGATGTGCACACTTGGGATATGTGGGAGTTGGTTAATTTATTTAATTAAAAGGGAGAAACTTATTTCACTTAAATAAAAGACTTAAGATAAAGTGTTCAAACCATAGGTTAAAATCAGATAAATAGAAAAATGATGAATTGATAAAAAGAAAAGAAATGGATAAATTAAGAAAAAATGCTAGAAATAGGACTCATAATCTAGATGACCATTTTTGGGTGATTACATTTGTGCCTCTTTGACTAATGTGTGATCACTCTAGGAACATATTACATCAAAGAATGAAGAATCCAAGTAAGTAATAGATAGATAGATCTAACTCCAAAGAATGAAGCACAAAGAGATAGAAGATCTTGAATGCATGGTTAGTTAATAGTGGACCTGAACATTAGGTGCAAGATAGAAAATATCAATACCCAAGATGAGAACTCATGATATACCAAGATAAGAAAGGAGATAGATCAAGAGAAAATAGATAGCCATAGTAAAAATAAATTTGTAGAAAAGATACAATTTTTCCACCCCTTGGGGATCAAAATTGAAATAAGATAGAGGAAATGCAAAAATGAGCTAGATTTGATAAATTCAAGATTAAGCAAGGTTTATCATGATAGATAAGTGGTTAAGACCAAAAAACAACCACTAAATAATGATGATATGCCCCATCTTGACTAAGTTTAACCTAGAAGATAAAGCATGAGCATTAGATCAAATTATGAAGAAAAGTGAAATGAAATGAAATGGAATGGATCTAAGAAGAGTGGAAGAGAGTTGAAATGATGAAGAAATGAGGAAATGATATCTATCCAAGAAAGATTTTAAGATTGATCCTTAGAAAGTCAGTTAACTATGCAAAAGAAAGAAGAGTTTTCAAATATAATTTTGACCATCAAGATGAACCCATATTTTGATTTTAATCCTAAAATTGGATCTAGGACATCAAAATTAGGTAGGGTTACTATTTTGTGCAATCCAAGGAGATTAAAAAATTAGGTCCAAAGTGTAAATAAGGGGTCCAAAAGGATAAACACTCTCTCAACAAAAAAAATGCAAAACTTAAGCTAAAATGAAACCCTAAAATGAAAACTAATATGTAAAGGTTCAATTGTAAGGGTTATATAAGTAGGTCCTATTTTTTTTAATTATTGAGCCTTATTAGGGACATCAGAAGATCATATAATCATCACTAGTGTAACTATGAGGATATGATATGATCTATTATCAAATAGAAATGTGGGGACCCAACCTATGCATCAAAGACATAAAGATCAAGATGATGGTGAACTTATATTCCCTAGGTTTAGCATAGAAATATTATGCTCACATCAAACATAAAATGTCAAGATGGCCATAAGCACACACTTGCAAAAAAAATAGACAAGGATGATACGTTGTAGATCCTAAGTGATGAGGGGGTTAAGTGTAATGCCCCGCCAAGGGATCCAAAGAATTTCACTAAGTTTGCCAAGCAATTTTTTTTTTTTTTAAACATGAAAGTAAAACCATTCATAACATTTGAGGAAGCAATAGCAACAATTCGAATAAAAGTAAACATAATATACATTACAATTACATTCTTTAAGGATCCTTTAAAGTTGAATCACATCTAAATTAACCATTCATCTAACTTCACTCTTTTATGAAATAACAATGATACATGCTACATTCTTAAACAATATATGAGTGTCCTTCTTGTAACTACATTTTAGTTTAGCTCAATCATCCACTGTACATGTTACAAGGTATGAAACGCTTAAAATAATATACATCCATATAAATAAAGTACATCATCATCCAATATTAATCCATGATGCAATTAAAGTAAATGAAATCACATATTATACATGATACATCATCACAAAAGATATAAACATCCATCATAAAAGATAACCATATATCACAAACATAAATAACTAAGTGCACAGTTCCTCCCAACCGTAAATAGCATCATTAGACCATCGTGAATCCTAACCATCCCTCTGTGTGTAACATTCCAAAGCACCGAAGAGATCATCAGTATTATCATAGTAGGAATGTCACTCCTAAAACATCCTACTAACATGCAAAGTAAAGCATAATATATTATCATATGCAAAACATCAATATAAGAAACATACCAGTAAATACATCCATCATAAGGTATATCATCAATCATAATGATCCAAGAACAGAATGAAGATAAATACCAACCAAGAAAGCATCAGCCATGGTGTTCCAGACAGATCTCAAATGATAAGAGTGGAAAAACACTACCACCCGACCGTGTGGAACCTAAGTGGTCCACTCCCACTGTGCTGAGGAGATAATCTCAAGTTCCAAACAGGCTATCAAAACCACAAAGTATAAATCTCTATAAGTCTAGGAATCTTAAAAGTATACTAACTCAAAGGTTCCATCACACAAAACTGACATCTAATTCCCAGAGGCACAATAATGACATGTAGGAAACCTACTCTGCAAGCGAGAAAGTGTCATTACAATTATCACGTACAAGTTACCCTGGCAGTTAGCTAAACTCCACGGGTCCATACTGATCTCATGCGGCCACTAGTATCCTCTCATACTGATGAGGCATACTACAGAATGCATGGTCGCAACCATGCGTTCTCACTACTCTCATCCTAACCTATACAAGCACTCAAGGCATGGGCGAGAACATCAAAACAATTATCCTTTTAGGTTCATTTAATCTCCATTTAGTGTGTAAATGTTATCATTTATTAACAAAACTTACAATGAGTTACCCTGGCAGCCACTTAGGGCCCCGACCCCCATTGCAAGCCACTTCTTGACACTACAAGTAGATTATCTACCCTAAGCTCATAGAATCAAAAATCACCACAGTCTTGTACAAGCGGCTGTAAAGAAAATTCAAAAGATAATCCATAAAAAAAATCATGTCCATGATAAAAGCATCAAATATCCATAATACGAATCATCAAATCTCCAAGATAAGAATCATCAAATCTCCATGAGCATCCGAAAAGCATCCATAGAAAATCATGGCCACAACAGTTCTCTATTGGCAACTAAAGGCATCACTGATAATCATAAGTATCCATTGGTTCTGAATAACCAAAATATATCTCAAAATAAATCACAATATCCATTGGTTCTCAATAAGCAACCAAGAATATCTCAAAATCATACTGATTGAAGACTCCAAAATGGTTGAGTCAAAACATGTCACAAGATGACATCATCAAGAAATAAATCAACACTTTAGTCCCATCATGGCAACTACAAAGTAATCCAAGGATAACTGATCGATGACTCAAAAATGATTAGCTCAAGTGTCTCATACACATACATCTCATCTTCACACATGAAGACTGATGAACAATAACAATCAGTAAATACAAACATTTCATAGAGCATATGATCATATTACCATGGTTGGGTTTATAAAGATCGAGACCAAATAAGATCAACATGCCAACACATCTCATAACCCCCAAGCCTCTGGTAACAGCCTAGGACTGGTCAACACTAGTCAACTCAAAATCTAAAACAAGAAGCATATAGAATACACGATGCAAACACATGTTTTGGTTTACTAAATTCACATAGTTGAATAATGTGTAAGGGTTTTCAAATTTCTGTTTGCAAGTATACTTCAAGAGTAAAAGTTTCATCATTTGACCTACAAGTCAACCCATTTGTTCTCCGATAGCATTATTCTTTCCATTATTAAGAACTACATTCTAAGAATAACTTAAGGATAAACATTCACTAAACTGATCATCATTGACTTTTAATTAAATTGTCCTCTATATTTAACCATGATCCATATTCTAATTGATTAACCCTTCTTTAATGTTACTTCAACTTTCAACACAAAACAAGGATCATTATTTATTAAAGAACCAATTATCAATCTTCAAATAAGAAGAAGATAACTTTATTTATCTTAATCCATTAACATAGGTACACCATCCATGACCTATTATATCTTATTAGTTTTCAATTAGAAACTTAATTAAGTATTACTAAAGTTTGAGTATTTTAATTTAATCATTATAACAATTGAATAATCACTAATAACCATTAAAATATCTAAGTCATTATTCAAGTCATTAGAATAAGACTTATCAACTTCGATGTAATTACTTTGCAACTTTGCTAAAAGAATCATATCAATTAAAAACTTTATTATATAACTTAATTATTAATTAAATCTAATTAACTCTCATTAATTGATTTAATTAATAATTGCATAACCATATCAATGTTCTATTTAATATCAGTTGACTAATAACTAACTAGAATTCTATAAGTTAAAAGTCAGCTATAATCTAGTACACAAATATTCATATTCATAGTTCAATAATAATAACTTGTTAATATTTAATAACAAGCTATATTAGGAATTTTATTAATAAATCTATAATGACTACATTCGTCACTCTGCAACAATGTTCCCATTTATATTTTAATAATAACAAGTTATAATAAATCCCCAATACCAAGTATTATTATCTCAAATAAGTTTCCCCTATGTACGTTGATTCAGTTAATTGATACTCCTCAAAATTATTAACCAATTCAATTTGATTAATATCTTTTATAGTACTTCAATCATTAACTAATCTCCTCTAGATTAACTCTAATCGTATTAATTGATAACTATTTAAACTATTTATACTATTATTTATTAATAGTTTGTTAGACCCAACAAACATTAATAAATAATAAACTCATCAAAACTATTATTAATCGATCTAGAGAACTTTACATAAGCTTCATTAGCTAACTCTTAATAACATTAAGGTATATCAATAATTTAGTTAATAATATATAATGTATTAATAATACTATAGTAATTCAAATTATAACAATGTTATAACAGTGACTCCGTGTCAATTAAATCTTAATCCATTATCATTAAAGTCTCCTCATTTAAAAATGTAATATAAAATTACCATCTCTAAATTATTTAATATATATTATAAAAAGTCCACTATATAAACTATATTAAAATCTCTTTTCTTTTAATTTTCTCTCATTTAAAAATCCATTTACTTAGATTGACTAATAATTAATTACACTTCTTCTACTATTAACTAATCTTAATTAAATTTGATTTAATTAGATTAGATAATAAACCATATAAAACTAATGCATATTAATAAGATTCTAATAAGGGAAGATTGCAATAATATTTTTAATTCATTCCATGATTTGATATATTATTTTTGTGAAGTTTAAGCATAAAGAACTCTTGGTTATGGAAAATGGAGAAATATCTGTCTTTGAATAAAACAGTCCTAGTATGAGGGTCATATCTCTCTAATGAACTGTTGGATCAGGCTGAAATTGAAATATGTTGGAGAGGGTCAAGTTGGGCCACTTCTGACTAGAGCGATCAAATAAATTCGATCACGATAAAAAGTTATGAATAACTGAGTTCGGGTCTATCCAAGGGGCAGCAACAAGGCAGTTTGTGATGAATTAAGAATTTCTCCTAAAAGGTAATTGTTCTCTAAATTTACCCATTCATCCATCTAATAGGTTTTTCCTTACGCATCTAAAAATATAATTTGATAGAAAGATTACATCTAACCATTCAAATTTTCAACTTAGAATTTCTATTTTAATTTCAAATCTTGTCTATTCAATTTCACAATATAAATTCGAACCCAAACCCGATTCAGATCTAATTTCTTCCTTAATTGGATCTAGGGTTTTCTATTGTTTTCTTCTCAACCAATAAAATATCTAGATTCCAATTTAATTGTAGATTCAATCACAAAGAGTATTTAGACACATATAACAGACACGATGAAGATAGGAAGAGAAATAGTGCAAAGAGAATATGCGAATATCACGAGTGCACCTGGACACTGATGCTAATTCGCCATGCCTCAAAAGTCCATAGAAAATCTCTTCCTTCTCCAACATTTGCAATTTCTTCAAGATCCAAGCCAACCGAATCCTCCAAGTGACTAGAAGTGCTAGAAGAAGCACAGAAGCATGTAGAAAATATATGAGCATATGAACTTCTCCAATGCATGTAAGCTTTGAAGCTTCCATTTTAGCTTGCAACTTGTAGCTTCCATTAAGCTTGTAGCTTGTCCAAACACACTAGGAGAGCCTCTATTAAAGGTCTCTAAGATGCATCTAGAGTGTCTCTAGAAACAACTAGAAGATAAGCATGACAACCAAGCATGAGTCTTCCCAACCTTCTATATGAGTCTTAAGGTTGTAGACACCATGTGCTCAAATAAAATGCTAACTCCTAAGTGTGGACAACTAGTGCATTCTTAGAGTGCAAACTTCTGTGTTGTCTACATGACAACTCACGAGAATTTGCCAACTTTCATGTGAGCACATATTAAAATAATGCGCTTTAATTAATTTAATATATTTATTTATTAAATCTCATGCACTTACTTTAATAATTCCACTTTTCAATCTTAATATATTTATATTTTAGTCACATGAAATTTAGAATCTTTTAATAATTTTAATATATTTTCCACTTTTAAATTTCATTTTAGAAAACTTAATTGCTAAAATATTTATTAGCTATAATAATAATATTATTTAGTCATTTATTTAAAAATGAACTCCAAATATATTATTATTAAAATAAATATTGTCACATTCCAAATTTAAACTTTTAATTATTTTATTTTCAAATTTAATTATTTTATTTAATTAATTTCTCAATTAATTAAATTAAATAAATATTAAAATATCATATTAATTTTCATTAAATTAAATAATTAATTAAATCTTTTAATTAGGCTTAATTAATAGAAAATACATCAAAGACTCATAAAATAAAATACGAAAATCTCATCATAGCCAAAATACATACAAAATCAAACTAAGGGTTAATATCACGAATTATGTCATCCGACATATTCGAAGGGTACTCAACTCAGATACTTGTCCTAATTTTTAATTAGAAAAAATGGCTTAAAAGGGTTGGGATTTGGACTTGAAAACTATCTCTCCTCTCTTATCATTGAGATAATGTGATAAGGTATGCTCATCCTGACAATTCAAGAAAGTCGATACCCGGTACTTGCAACCTGCATAAAAACCACGCATGTACAAGAACAATATACTGAACTAAACAAGCAATGGCAGGAAGTGGTGCATCATGTAGATCCCGACTAGTAGGTGACTATGACTCCCTTCCTTAACCATATCAAACATGCCATACAAAAGAAAACACGCACACCATACACATGCAAGTATGGGGTAAGTATCTATAAGAAAGCACATATGATAATAAACCATCTAGCTAATAACCATCAATAACTGCAAACACTGAAAATAATCATCATGCATACATGAAATATAAAGTACCAAGTAATCTCATCACATAATAAAATGAATCCATAGCACAATATCTGATAATCTCAAAACAATGCTGCTAACCAACAACATAAAACTAGCTCTAAAAGAGTTCAGCAACGATAACAAAATGCAAACTAGGGTAGGCACTACATTAAGCAAGATGCTCAAGAAACCTAAGGTCTAACAAAGTACACCAAAAAATATAAATAAAAGGAAAACATGACCCATGCCCCCACTCCTCTATTTTTAGACATCCTCGAGAGACTATTAGGGAACCAACACTCAATAAAGAAATTTCCATAGACAACACAAAAAGAAAAATAAGATAACAAGTCTCAATCAATTTTGAGTTTAAGTGTGTGTGTGTGTGTGTGTGTGTGTGTGTGTGTGTGTGTGAAAGTCACATGAGTATCACCTTAGGGATAGACTCTACCAGAAATACCTATTGCAATGTCCTAGACTTTAGTAAAGTATCTGTTAAGTGTTGAGAAACACTTGATATCAAGGGAAAGGGTTGAAAAACATTTTTTAGCGAGATGCCAAAGAAACAACTACACAACAAGGCAACCTTAATAAGTGTAAATAGTTTGTGCCCCCTAGACATAGATGAGAGCTAGTTCCAATTTAGCTAGGCAAGGAAAAGAAATATGATATGAATGTTTCAAAGCACAAAAAGAGATTTTGATAGACATAGATGCAAGGGTCTCAAGTAGCACATGTTTCTAGGTCTTCACCACTTGGTAGGATTTACTACCTCTTAAGAAAGATCACATTGTTCTATCCTAGTTTCTAGAAAGGTGTATAAAATAATGGATTAACAAGAAAGTAAATAAGATGGATAGGAAAGGAAGAATGCACAAAGAAAGTAAAATGCAATCCTCAAGGACTGGCTTCTCAAAAGTACCCAAGCAAGGAAAAATAACTGTATGAAGCATGTTTTGGACAAGCCAAGAAAGCCATGAAATGAGATATCATGTAGGCTAAGAAGTTAAAGCCAATAAGTGAGATAGCATATAGGATAAGTAGTGGAAGCCGATAAGCAAGATATCATATAGGATAATGACTTTAGGTCATGAAAGCATGTAGTCCAAAAGAGTAGACATGTCAAGAGGCCCATGAAAATCAACTTTAATCATTTATTACAATCAAGACCAAGGGGTCAATTGGATGGGATAGTGATAAGATAGATAAATAAGAATAAAGCTAGATAAATGGATAAGATAGCCAATGTTTATGGATATCACAACATTTTCAAGATCAAAGAGGAAAGATGGGTTGGATGGATGATGGAAGGATTATGCATGATGCCTATTTTCTAGGTTTTCATCTTAGTACTTATCCAAGGCACCACAAGAAGTGGTTTTCACCTTAGGGTGGATTCATTTCTCTTTACTTTTTTTTACCAAGGTGCCGTTTTACTAGGTTTTCACCAAGGCACTTTTTAAATTTTTATTTTTCTTTTTTTCCATTTTTTTAAAGAGTTCAAGATTTTTCAATGTGAACAGTGCTCCTATTAAATGGATAAGCTATGATAAGCCAAGACCAAAGAAAGGTATGCTCAAAGATGATGATAGAGTGATGGAAGGGAGGTGACAATGGAAAAAGTATAGCGAGGATAAGAGCTCATGCTTTGGAAGGCTAGAAGGAGGGTTGATATTAAGTAAGTGTAGGCTTGAAACAATTGCATAAGGGTAGGGAAGAAAGTGGGAAAGATCAATATTGATGTTCGAAGTCTATTGGGAAATTTAGATACTAAGAGGGGTGGGGGGGGAGTGAATAAAGATCTATAAAAATTTTACCTATAAAATAAGTATCAAATTTTATAACTTCACCTCTAATCCTTCTCTCAACCAAATCATAAATTTCATATACATTTACTAAAGTGATGCATTAAATATAAAAAATAATCAAATCCATGAAACATGTAAACAAATAATCAACATATAACACAAAGATTTAGATTACCTAGAAACCCTCGAAGGTGAAGGTAAAACTGGGGTGGGGATGACACCCACAAATCTTCACTTCTCCAACAATAAAGTTTTCCTATCAGGGCTATAATTTTGATCACTTTTGATGATCTATGCTATAAGGGGTCTTTCCTATTAAGATCTTATGAGACTTATTCACTCTACCTTAATTAAAGGATTTAAATTCACAACTAAGTAAGAAATCTATTAGGAGACTTACAAAGGTTTGTCAGGACCACTTTGTTAAGAGTTTTATCCTCAAACATTTGCTAGAATGCATCAGTACCTAATCCTTTTCTTTTTACTTCAAATTCTAATAATATATATCCTCTTGACAATATCTGATCTGATATCTAATATGATATATCTGTATTCTTCCCTTCACTTCTTTGCTCAATTGCTCTGCCTAGTTTTCCTCGACAATTCACTTATAGCATCCAAACTTGTAACTTCTTTCACACACATTATGAAATTAGGGTTTGGATCCTCCTTTTGTAACCATCTTTAGAAGTTTCCAGATCAAAATCAATAGTCTAGATCCTTCACTTTTTCTACTTAATCATTCCTTTTTTTGATTGGCTAATCACCTTGCATAGGGATTGATGAATCATAAAAAATGTATAACTATCTTTGTGACTGATTCCTCAATCATTAAAACATATATTTAAGTCATGTAAAATGGTTTACATCAATTTTTGTGCTATTTCCAAACAAACATGTCAAAACTAGTTTACTCAACCTATGAACATTATGATGCTCAGTCATGTCTAGTGTTCATGTTCTCACTTGGACTCTATATGCTTGGCATACACTATCTTTTTTCTAACTTTTCATGTGTTAGTGTACTCAACAACCATAGAATTTCTTGAATTCAATTAAATTACATACTGTATGCACCCAAAAAATGGTCGCCTAGATTATGGGCCCCCATTATTCAATTTATCAATTTATCAAATTTTCTGAATCAATGGTTTGCAATATATTCAAATCAATTTCCTTGATCAAATTCGATTTATTTCATTTCTAAGAGTGATCATTTTATTTCAAGTCTTATTTAATTAAAAGAAAATCTTCTCTTTTAATTAAATAAAATAAAATCCCCATTTAATTAAAAGAAAACCTCTCTTTTAATTAAACAATTCATCCACATTTAATTAATTAAGAGAAAAACCTCTCTTTTAATTTAATTAAATATCTTCTATTTAATTAAAAAGAACTTGCTCCCTTTTAATTAAATAAAAATCCCACTTAAATATCTCTTTTGATGAAAAAAGGAAATAAAATAAATTCTTTTTATTTAATTTCTCTACACTTAAAAATGTGATCTAAGTGGGATTTATCTTTCCACTTTCTCCTCAACCACTCCTCTTTTCTAATTGGTAGAATCTTGTCTCACATGGATCACCACTTTCTTCTCAACCACTCCTCTTTTCTCATTGGTGGAATTTTGTCTCACATGGATCAAGCTCTATTATCCCATATTGGTTGTGAGAAGCTTCTCACCTCAATAATTTCCTTTATAAGGGAGAGCCCTCTCCTCATGTTAGACACCCATGATTATGCTATCGTTATGCTGCAGGTTTGAAGATCAATTTTTGAAAGAGTTTGAATACAAAATCTTTTTTGTGGAGAACTTCTATTTTCTTGTCTTTTTCTCTCTTGCACCCATCATGGGCTTTTAGCTTAGATCTTGCATTTATAGATTAGATTTTGCTTTCATAGATTAGATCTTATTTTCATGCATATTTGAAGATCATGGAGACTAGCATTCTTGCTTTTCCTCTTTGAATCTCTCATCTCATGGTGTACTTGCAGGGGCACAAAAATAGGTCAAACTGAGGGCCTCCATTGCAAACCCTTGCACTCTATGAGTAGAGAGCTATGGATCGATTTGTGAGAGCTCATTCTTGAGTTTTCTTACATGTAATGATTCATAGAAGTGTGACAACATTTTAGGACACATTTTTGGCGCCCACCGTGGGGCTTGAATCAATTTTTTACCTCTATTTGCTTTTATTTTTCATCTCTGGTTTTTTACAACAGCATATTGGATCTAATCAAGTGCTTTTGTAAATTTTTCACTTTGGTTTTAAGGCCAACCCATATATAGATTGGTTTGTAGGCAAAAAATCTAGTTGGTTTAAAGATTCAATCATATCTTTTAAACCACTTAGAGTTTGGTTCTGAAATTATTTTTGTAGGTTGGGTATGTGCCCAACATGTCCTAGTTCGATTTTCAAATCATTTTGAAATGATTTGCGCGAGTTATGAATTTCTCTTTATTTTTCATAAAAAGCCATTTCTGATTGCAAATCAACATAGTTTTTGAAAAAATTTATATTTTCAAAAATCTTTTTGAATTCTAAGGGGGGTTCTTTCTTTGTGTTTTGAATTTTGAGGCCGTATTAAAGATCAAAAACTCAATTTGATGAATCTAGTCTATTTTGAAAAATTGGGTCCCTAGAGCACAAATGAAGAGATTTTTTTGAATTTCTTACATTTTTGGAAATCTCTTTAGTTTTTAGTAGGGGTCTCTTCTTTTCATTTCTATTTTTGGATTCGAAATCATAGCAAAAAAAAGGTCTAATCATGTTGACTAGGTTATTCGTATTTTTTTTGCAGGGATTTTCGTGTTTTTCTGGTTTTTTCTGCTAACTGCTCACTGTTTTGGGTTTTTCTGTGTTTTTCTGATTTTTTTGGAACAACATAGCAGCAATTTGTGATTTCATTGGAAAAATGTGCTAAAGTTGTTAAAAATAGGTAAGATCTACTAAGTGCGTTGCGAGGACTTCAGGTATTCTTCTTTGGTTGATAACACTTTGATTTGGAACCTTAAAATGAACCTCTCATGTGTCTAGCTTGTGTGTTTTGCTTATGCTTTTATTTTTCAAACACATGCATGATTGATACTAGGTTGTAATCTCCATTGATTTTTATTTAGCAAGCTTGATTATTAGTGATAGATTTAGATAGCTATATTGGGTTATTGGACTCGCTAAATCTGCCGGCCCCTCATTCCACCCCGTGGTTGCAAGATCAGTGCCACATTAAAGGGGAGGGGTCTACAGGATAGAAGCGTTAAGTGCTCCACTTGGCAAACCTCTTGTGCTTTCTAGAACTCACTAATCTTTGAGTTGTAGACTCGTTTTGGCTTGTGTGAGGAGTTAAGTGTTCCACATCTTTGGACTCACGTTGCATTAGTTAAAGCGTCAAGTGTACCACCTTGTGCTTTTTTATTATTCTTGGATAGATTTGCTTTTGGGGAATTAACATCTGTACACACATAGTAATTAGGCTCCATGAATACTATTCGTGGATCTTGAGGGAGTGAGTTCCTAGTGAAACTCCTCTCAAAGACGGATTCCTTGTAGGTGGGGAGGATGCTTTGAGAATCTCTTAGATAGATGGATCTTCAACTTGTTGATTGAGGCATCCTTTCTCCGGAGAGGTTGATAGATCACTAGGGGTTGATATCATAGATCTTGAGATAATCTTAGTTAGCGTGTTGGATTAATCTGCTTGCTTTGTTTGGGCTAAAAGTGAAAAGGTGTCAAAACCTTGGATCTGAAAGCTAAGTCCCCTTGTGGTCCACTATTGTGAGTCGGTCACCTTTAGAGAGGGTTAACCATAGCAGAAAATCCCTATACAGGGAAAATTGCAGACGGAACCTCAAGCGGTAATAGCCACTTCTGCCGTGGTTGCAACAATCGCTATATAAATGTCCTCGTGGAAGAAATCTCCATGGGGTATGGTTCATTGTGGGTTGTCAGATCTCCCTAACAGCTCTTGAAGATTAAGTTCTCAGACTGTGTCAAAACCTTGGTGCGCCGGGATTGGAGGTCACCCTTGTGAATCATAAAAGTTGCAGAGTCAAACCATTACTAAAAACCTTAGAGAGGCCAACTTTTATTTTCTAGGGATGTATGCAATGATTGTGAAACTCTTTAAGAACATACACAATTAGCTCTCCTAGGGATTAGCATAAACTAAGTCACTTGATTGCTCATGCGCAAGGTTGCTTTGCCCCTTGTTCATTGTTTGAAGACTGTTTTCTTGAAATCCCTATTTTCTATCTTGCGTGCTTGGTTTATGATAAAGAATCTATTGATACATCTAGTTGGATATTTAAAATGAACAAAATCTGAGTTCTTGAGTTGAGACTTTACGATCGAATAACTTTGTTATCCCATTATTTCTAGTCTCCCTAGGTTGATCCTATTTGGATTAGGCTACTTTTCTCATTGTTAAAAGCCTTTTTGCACCATGGGTTATTGTGCTTTGACCTCTTGAATTAGTAATCATTGATTTCACAAGAGACCTTGTTTGGAGTTGGTAAGTTAGAAACCGTCCTTATTGAGAAAGATATACACTTGGATCCTTTGATATTACACTTGGAGAGTCTGAGTAATCTCTTGTCCATTCACTTTCATCAAAGTTCAATTTTAATTATTTATAATTTGGGTCAATCATCCTCCTGGTCCATATGTGCTAGGGTATTTACCCAAAGTTGTGGGCACCTCTGTGGCAGCGTTGGTTTACACCTATTGCAAAATTCTATCTTATCACATCTCTTTTGGACAAGTGAGAGCTTTTACTATCCTAGTTTGGTACCAACGTTTCTTAGGGTTATCCTATCAACTAGTGCCTTTTCTTTCATGTTGATTACAAGTGCTATTACATGTTGCTCAACATTCAAATGATCTCAAATGGTATCAAATTTTCCAAAATGACTCTTGGTCTTCTTTCTTCTTTATCTTCCATGTCTTTCTAGTCTCTCATTTCCATTATTCCTCTTCTTCATGTCTTCTTGATTCTTTTTCTCCTATTATCATATAGTCTACCTTCTTCTATTCATTCTTTCTCTTCTTCCATACTTGATTCTTCTTCTTCTAGAACCATGGATCTTGGATATCTTTTTAGGGATCCTCATTTGAGCTCAGATGAAATCCACCTTCTTGAATTCGAAAAGTGTTGTCGCTCCAATAGATGCATGGATGCTAACGTTGCAACAAAAATGATTAAAAAAATGGATAAATCAGACACCTTTGCTAGGATCATGTGCAAGATCAAATCACAATATCCTTCTTCCAAATATTTGCCATCTTCCAAGACTTATCATGATTCTTCTAAATATCATATAGATTTTCCATCTTCCAAGTCTTATCATGATTCTTCTAAATATCCTTCATATTCTTCATCTTCTAAGTCTTACGATAATTCTTCTAAATATCATTCACATTCTTCATATTCTAAATCTTACCATGACTCTTCTAGATATCATCCATCTAGGTCTTCACCTACCTCTTTTTCATGATATCATTCTTCTTCTACTTCTACCAAGAGTCTTATTCCTATTATTAAGACATATGATAATGAACAACATGAAAAGTCTTGTGATATGCCTATCTATAATTCTTCTAGTGACAATGATTATGATGGTGATGATTATTACATTCCAATAGTTCCTAAAAGTCCTCCTAGTCCTATGCTTGTGCTTAAAGGGGATGAGTCACAGATGGATATTGATGGTAATCCACATGAATCAAATCTTGAAAACAACATTGATAAATTTTGTGAACAATACCTAAATGATAAATCTGCATTTTTTGATGAAGAGAAAGCATTTTTTTGTGCTGAAATACAACATCAATGGGATAAGAGTTCCTCTTCTAAGAATCCTCGTGCTGAAAATAAAGATTATACTCTTGAGCAAGATCATGTTAATGTTGAACCTTTGTCTTCTGATGCTCCCCTTCCATCTTCTACTTCCTCCACTATCCATACATTCCCTAAAGATTCTAAGACTCTCAAATCTTCTACCAATCATTCACCCAACAAAGATCCTAATGCTTTTCATGCAGTTCCCTATAGTTATCCTCAAGGGCTACCTCTTAAAGAAACTCAAGCTAACCTTCACTTGGCTACAAATACCTTTGACAATGCTAAACCTAAAGAGCCTAAGCCTTCATGCACTATAATGCCCACTTTAGCTAGTCCTTCACAATCTCCTCCAAAGTCTTCCATACAATTCCAATATGCTTCCTTCTCCTTAGGACTGGCTTCATGTCAAGAGGACTCTAAAAATGATAAAGAAAAGAATATAAAAAAAGATCAAGATCAAGAACCTTCCATGTCATCCAATCCTTTTCACAATGTTTCTAATACATTTTATGGTTCTTTTGATCCCTTACACCCTTTCTCATTCATTCCACCATGTCTTAAGTCTTCTCCTAAGCAAGATCAAGATACTATTTGCACCACTAAGCTTATTGACAATAAAAATGGCCATAGTACACTTTCTCCTTCCAAAGATGATACTGCCATTAAGGTTATTAAAAATGATGCTATTACTTCCAATGTTGAGCCTATTGAAAATCAAGAGAACAATTCTATGCTTATGTTATCCAAAGATCCTTGTCAAGATCAAAGTATTCCATCTTCTTGTTCTACCACTCTATGTTCCCTTCCACTTTCTACTCTTCCTAAGTCTTCTCAAGCTATAAGTTCTCCTATCAAAGAAGTTGCTCCTATTAAAGATGTTTATGTTCCTATTGAAAATCCTGATGCTCACTCTAAAGATGTTGATGTCCTTGATTGTCATATAGATGTTAATGAACTTATTGATTATCCTTTTGCATCTTCTGCATCCATCCTTGGACCTCCCCCACCAATACTAAATCCTTCAGATTTTCCTTCCATCTTGGGTCCTTATGTCCCTTCACTTTCTCCTCCCAATTCTCCTAGTTTTTCATCCATTTTGGGTCCTTACATCCCTCCCTCTCCTATCTTTCCTCAAGATCAACATAGATGCATATCCTTGAATCCTTTTCATCCACCCACTCACCTAAACCAGTCATATCATCCTTCTTCTTCCACAAGTCCCAAGTCTTTTGGAAGTAACTTGAATGTTCAATACAAGAAAAAGAAGCAATTCAAGAATCCATATAAAAAAGAAGACCACCATGTCTCTTCTAATCGACATGGGGGCATTAAGTCAAAAGAGATATCTAAGAAAAAAATTACAAGACAAGTATGGGTTCCAAAATCCATCATTGAAGATATTATCTCTAAATCATCAAAAAGAAATGAAAATAAGCCTAAGGCTATATGGATTCCAAAATCTCTCTTGAGAGATTCTAATGTTGAACAACAATTGAAGTTGACATTCAAGCTTCCAAAGACTTATGCTTCATCTTCTTCCAAAAGCATTCTTCCATTCCATGTGCCTAAACTGTAACCTTTTCTATCCACCCACCATATTCCTTCACATATTACTTCATTCACATTTTCTCCATCCTTTCGCCACCCTACAAGGTGTGTGTTGACGTTGATTTTGCCTTCATTTCCATTTTTCAATCTCACTCACTTCGCATAAAGCCATATCCTCCATTTTTGTCTCCCATCTTTCTTTCCCTATTAGCATCTTTGAGCATATCATTTGAATTCCTTTGTATATCATGGTTTAAACATTCAAAGAGAATTATCTCAAAAGCTTGACTTCTTCCAAAAAAAATAAAAATTGAAAAAGATTGAAAAAAAAAAAAAGAAAGAAAAAAAATGAAAAATTTGAAAATGTGCCTTGGTGAAAACCTGGTAATCAGGCACTTTGGTAGCAAAAGTAAAGAGAAATAAATTCATCCTATGGTGAAAACCACTCCCTTGTGGTGCCTTGGATAAGTACCATGATGAAAACCTAACAAATAGGCATCATGCATAGTTCTTCTACATCTTTCATTCATTTCGTCTTCTCTCTTTGATCTTGACAATGTTGACCTTTACACAAACATTTGGCTATCTTGTGAGCTATCTTATGATGATCTTGTTTTCATTCCTTTCATGTTTATCCTTCATATCTATTTTCCTCCATTCATTCTAGTCTTTTGCTATCCTTTTCCCATTTACCCTTTTGGTCTTGATCTAATAAAAAAGAGTAAAATATGATGCTATAAAGTCTCTTGACATGTCTACTTCTTTGGATTGCATCTTTCCCACTTTTACATTATGCTTTCTTGAATTATCCTATACTGGCCTTTCATTTCTTGTCCAAATGTTCTTTACATGACAAATTTTCCCTTGCTTGGGTACTCTTGAGGAGTCAACCTTTGAAGATCACTTTCACTTGCTTCATACACTCCTTACTTATTCATCATATCCACTAGCTTGTTGTTCCATCATGTCCTCTACCTTGCTAAACATTGGGACTGCATGATGTGATCTTACTTGAGAGTTTGATGCCCATTCTATCTAGGGGCATCTTTGTACATATTTATTGATCCTGAAAAAAATCCAAAAAAATTGATATATTTAAAAAATCCAAAAAAATGATATATTGTAAAAATTCTAAAAATTGAAAAATGTCCTGAAAAAATGATCATCATAGTGACAACCTAGCAAAAGGCACTTTGATGTATCTTCAAAAAAATTATATATTCCAAAAATACATTAAAAAAAATAAAAAAATAAAAAAATAAAAAAAAAAATTTAAATTTTTTTTTAAAAAATTAAAAAAAAATCCAAGTGGTGAAAACTTGGAAACGGGCGCTACTTGAGGCCTTTGCACCCTTGTTTCTTAGCACATGTCCTCGACACTTAGCCTTTCTCCATCATGCCTTGTCCTTGTTGCCTTGGTTTGGAATTAGTCTTTGTCTAGGAGGCGTAACTATATTAGCTTTGGTCTTTTGGATGTGTGAGTCTTTAGGACACCTCATAAATGGTGTTTTTCAACACTTATTGGTTTGGTCTTACCCAGTATCATCATGTGATCTTACCTTCTTGCAAGCATTTGATCCTTATCCTTGGAACTCAGTATCAATTAACACACTCAAATTTTAAACACAACACTTAATGCTTGACTTATGTCATGATTTTTTTCTTTGTGTGCTAACTATTATTGATTTTTGTTGAGCCTCCTTGTCTAATAAGTCTCTCCATGCTGCATTGTTAGAGGACTTGGGCATGGGACATGTTTTTATTTGTTGTTTTCTTGTGGGTGTGGTCTTGAAACTCTAGAGTGTCTTTTGTTGTCCCCTTGAAACACTTAGGAGATTTGAGACATCATCCTTGATTGTTTTTGCACAACCATTCTTATAGTCATCTTGGCATTTACGCCTTGATGTGAGCATAGTTTTTCTATGTTAAATTGGGTAAGCTAACATCGAAGTCATCTTGACCTTTATGTCTTTGATGCTTATGTTAGAATCTTTCCACATTTCAATCCAATATAAATCGCATTCATATCTTCATAGTTGCATTTGTAACTAGTGATGATTGTGTGATTTTTCGATGTCTGTTAATAATGGCCCAATGATGAAAATAAGTTCTTCTACATTCTCTAATGAATGATGAACACAAAATCCTATGTTACAGTTGCTCTTTTGCAAGTACACCATTGCATTTCATGTAGCTTGCATTATTAGACTTCATGTTAGTTTGCATTTTTAGGCTGCATTATGAGTTTGAGAGGGTTCTCCTTTCATCTTTATTGTGGACATTTAATCAATTGTGGTCACAGTTTGATCTTCATTTCCTTATTTTCTTTCGTGATCTCAATCGAAATTTCTATCTTAAACAGTTAATTGATTTTTGGAGCATTTTATTTTCTTATTTCTATTTCTTTCCATATCTTTCAAACTTCTATCTTCCATTTTCTTTTTCTCCACTTCTTTTCTTTTAAATCACCTTTGGGGCATAATATTTCATGCTTGATGATCTACCTTGGTTCTATGATTCTTATATCTTTCATCTTACATCAAGAACTTTATCTTTTGTTCGATTTGATCAAATTTATCAATTTGTTGTTTCTCCTCTATCTCATTTCGGTTTCGATCACGAGGGGGCAGTAATTATCAATTTCAATCCTTGATTCAGTTTTTATCAATTTTATCCTCGACTTTTTCAAGTTAAAATTTATTTGTATTCTTTGTCCTGATGTGTTCCCGAGTTGACCACACATCTGGGTTGTTTTGTGATCCCAAATTGACCTCACACTTCAATTTCTTTCTTTGACTACATGTGTTCCCGAATCGATCACACATTAGTCAAAGAGGGGCAAATGTATGCACCCAAAAAATGGTCGCCTAGACTATGGGCCCCCATTATTCAATTTATCAATTTATCAAATTTTCTGAATCAATGGTTTGCAATATATTCAAATCAATTTCCTTGATCAAATTCGATTTATTTCATTTCTAAGAGTGATCATTTTATTTCAAGTCTTATTTAATTAAAAGAAAATCTTCTCTTTTAATTAAATAAAATAAAATCCCCATTTAATTAAAAGAAAACCTCTCTTTTAATTAAACAATTCATCCACATTTAATTAATTAAGAGAAAAACCTCTCTTTTAATTTAATTAAATATCTTCTATTTAATTAAAAAGAACTTGCTCCCTTTTAATTAAATAAAAATCCCACTTAAATATCTCTTTTGATGAAAAAAGGAAATAAAATAAATTCTTTTTATTTAATTTCTCTACACTTAAAAATGTGATCTAAGTGGGATTTATCTTTCCACTTTCTCCTCAACCACTCCTCTTTTCTAATTGGTAGAATCTTGTCTCACATGGATCACCACTTTCTTCTCAACCACTCCTCTTTTCTCATTGGTGGAATTTTGTCTCACATGGATCAAGCTCTATTATCCCATATTGGTTGTGAGAAGCCTCTCACCTCCATAATTTTCTTTATAAGGGAGAGCCCTCTCCTCATGTTAGACACCCATGATTATGCTATCGTTATGCTACAGGTTTGAAGATCAATTTTTGAAGGAGTTTGAATACAAAAGCTTTTTTGTGGAGAACTTCTATTTTCTTGTCTTTTTCTCTCTTGCACCCATCATGGGATTTTAGCTTAGATCTTGCATTTATAGATTAGATTTTGCTTTCATAGATTAGATCTTATTTTCATGCATATTTGAAGATCATGGAGACTAGCATTCTTGCTTTTCCTCTTTGAATCTCTCATCTCATGGTGTACTTGCATGGGCACAAAAATAGGTCAAACTGAGGGCCTCCATTGCAAACCCTTGCACTCTATGAGTAGAGAGCTATGGATCGATTTGTGAGAGCTCATTCTTGAGTTTTCTTACATGTAATGATTCATAGAAGTGTGACAACATTTTAGCAACATTTTAGGAAGTGTGACAAGGAATATGGTGAGTGGATATAAAAGGTTGCAATTTAGGCACATGGAATGGAAGAATGCTTTTGGAAGAAGATGAAGCGGAATTCTTTGAAAGCTTGAATGTCAAATTTAATTGTTGTTCAACATTAGACTCTCTCAAGAGAGATTTTGGAATCCATATAGCCATAGGCCTCTTTTCATTTCTTTTTGATGATGTAGAGATAATATCTTCAATGATGGATTTTGGAACACATACTTGTCTTATAATTTTTTTCTTAGATATCTCTTTTGACTTTATGCCCCCATGTCGATTAGATGAGACATGGTGGTCTTCTTTTTTATATGGATTCTTGAATTGCTTCTTTTTCTTGTATTTAACATTCAAGTTACTTCCAAAAGACTTGGGACTTGTGGAAGAAGAAGGATGATATGACTGGTTTAGGTGAGTGGGTGAATGAAAAGGATTCAAGGATATGCATCTATGTTGATCTTGAGGAAAGATAGGAGAGGGAGGGACGTAAGGACCCAAGATGGATGATGAATTAGGAGAGTTGGGAGGGGAAAGTGAAGGGACATAAGGACCCAAGATGGAAGGAAAATCTAAAGGATAACTATGTTAGCTTTGGTTTCTTAGATGTGTGAGTCTTTAGGACACCTTGCAAATGGTGTTTTTCAACACCCATTGACATCGAGTGTTTTTCAACACTTATTGGTTTGGTCTTACCCAGTATCATCATGTTATCTTACCTTCCTGCAAGCATTTGATCCTTGTCCTCAGAACTCAGTATCAGTTAACACACTTAAATTTTTAAACACAACACTTAATGCTTGACTTATGTCATGATCATTTCTTTGTGTGCTGACTGTTATTGATTTTTGTTGAGTGTCCTTGTCTGATAAGTCTCTCTGAGATGCATCGCTAGAGGACTTGGGGCATGGGACATGTTTTTATTTGTTTTTTTTTGCTTGTGGGTGTGGTCTTGAACTCTAGAGTGTCTTTTGTTGTCCCCTTGAAACACTTAGGAGATTTGAGACATCATCCTTGATTGTTTTTGCACAACCATTCTTATAGTCATCTTGGCACCTATGCCTTGATGCGAGCATAGTTTTTCTATATTAAATTGGGTAAGCTAACATCGAAGTCATCTTGACCTTTATGGCTTTGATGCTTATGTTAGAATCTTTCCACATTTCAATCCAATATAAATCACATTCATATCTTCATAGTTGCATTTGTAACTAGAGATGATTATGTGATTTTTCGATGTCCGTTAATAATGGCCCAATGATGAAAATAAGTTCTTCTACATTCTCTAATGAATGATGAACACAAAATCCTATGTTACAGTTGCTCTTTTGCAAGTACACCATTGCATTTCATGTAGCTTGCATTATTAGACTTCATGTTAGTTTGCATTTTTAGGCTGCATTATGAGTTTGAGAGGGTTATCCTTTCATCTTTATTGTGGACATTTAATCAATTGTGATCACATTTTGATCTTCATTTCCTTATTTTCTTTTGTGATCAAAATCGAATATGGGTCCTTACATCCCTCCCTCTCCTATCTTTCCTCAAGATCAACATAGATGCATATCCTTGAATCCTTTTCATCCACCCACTCACCTAAACCAGTCATATCATCCTTCTTCTTCCACAAGTCCCAAGTCTTTTGGAATTAACTTGAATGTTGTCACACTTCTATGAATCATTACATGTAAGAAAACTCAAGAATGAGCCCTCACAAATCGATCCATAGCTCTCTACTCATAGAGTGCAAGGGTTTGCAATGGAGGCCCTCAGTTTGACCTATTTTTTGTGCCCATGCAAGTACACCATGAGATGAGAGATTCAAAGAGGAAAAGCAAGAATGCTAGTCTCCATGATCTTCAAATATGCATGAAAATAAGATCTAATCTATGAAAGAAAAATCTAATCTATAAATGCAAGATTTGAGCTAAAAGCCCATGATGGGTGCAAGAGAGAAAAGGACAAGAAAATAGAAGTTCTCCACAAAAAGCTTTTGTATTCAAACTCCTTCAAAAATTAGTCTTCAAACCTGCAACATAACGATAGCATAATCATGGGTGTCTAACATGAGGAGAGGGCTCTCCCTTATAAAGGAAATTATGGAGGTGAGAGGCTTCTCACAACCAATATGGGATAATAGAGCTTGATCCATGTGAGACAAAATTCCACCAATGAGAAAAGAGGAGTGGTTGAGGAGAAAGTGGAAAGATAAATCCCACTTAGATCACATTTTTAACTGTAGAGAAAATTAAAAGAATTTATTTTATTTCCTTTTTTCATCAAAAGAGATATTTAAGTGGGATTTTTATTTAATTAAAAGGGAGAAAGTTCTTTTTTAATTAAATAGAAGATATTTAATTAAATTAAAAGAGAGGTTTTTCTCTTAATTAATTAAATGTGGATGAACTATTTAATTAAAAGAGAGGTTTTCTTTTAATTAAATGGGGATTTTATTTTATTTGATTAAAAGAGAAGACTTTCTTTTAATTAAATAAGACTTGTAATAAAATGATCAATCTTAGAAATGAAATAAATCGAATTTGATCAAGGAAATTGATTTGAATATATTACAAACCATTGATTCAAAAAATTTGATAAATTGATAAATTGAATAATGGGGGCCCATAGTCTAGGCGACCATTTTTGGGTGCATACATTTGCCCCTCTTTGACTAATGTGTGATCGATTCGGGAACACATGTAGTCAAAGAAAGAAATTGAAGTGTGAGGTCAATTTGGGATCACAAAACAACCCAGATGTGTGGTCGACTTGGGAACACATCACGACAAAGAATACAAATAAATTTTAACTTGAAAAAGTCGAGGATAAAATTGATAAAACTGAATCAAGGATTGAAATTGATAATTACTGCCCCCTCGTGATCAAAATCGAAATGAGATAGAGGAGAAATAAAAAATTGATAAATTTGATCAAATCGAACAAGAGATAAGGTTCTTGATGTAAGATGAAAGATATAACAATCATAGAACCAAGGTAGATCATCAAGCATGAAATATTATGCCCCAAAGGTGATTTAGAAGAAAAGAAGTGGGGAAAAAGAAAATGGAAGATAGAAGTTTGAAAGATATGGAAAGAAATAGAAATAAGAAAAGAAAATGCTCCAAAAATCAATCAACTATTTAAGATAGAAATTTCGATTGAGATCACGAAAGAAAATAAGGAAATGAAGATCAAAATGTGATCACAATTGATTAAATGTCCACAATAAAGATGAAAGGAGAACCCTCTCAAACTCATAATGTAGCCTAAAAATGCAAACTAACATGAAGTCTAATAATGCAAGCTACATGAAATGCAATGGTGTACTTGCAAAAGAGCAACTGTAACATAGGATTTTGTGTTCATCATTCATTAGAGAATGTAAAAGAACTTATTTTCATCATTGGGAAATTATTAACGGACATCGAAAAATCACACAATCATCACTAGTTACAAATGCAACTATGAAGATATGAATGCAATTTATATTGGATTGAAATGTGGAAAGATTCTAACATAA
The DNA here is from genome assembly GCA_028749045.1 of Cupressus sempervirens. Classification (NCBI taxonomy): domain Eukaryota; kingdom Viridiplantae; phylum Streptophyta; class Pinopsida; order Cupressales; family Cupressaceae; genus Cupressus; species Cupressus sempervirens. The sequence goes on along the minus strand of CM053788.1, from coordinate 153,957,868 downwards.
GCATCAAAGACATAAAGTTCAAGATGACTTCGATGTTAGCTTACCCAATTTAATATAGATAAACTATGCTCGCATCAAGGCATAGGTGCCGAGATGACTATAAGAATGGTTGTGCAAAAAAAATCAAAGATGATGTCTCAAACCTCCTAAGTGTTTCAAGGGGACAACAAAAGACACTCTAGAGTTCAAGACCACACCCACAAGCAAAAAAAAAACAAATAAAAACATGTCCCATGCCCCAAGTCCTCTAGCAATGCATCCCGGAGAGACTTATCAGACAAGGACACTCAACAAAAATCAATAACAGTCAGCACACAAAGAAAAGATCATGACATAAGTCAAGCATTAAGTGTTGCATTTAAAAATTTAAGTGTGTTAACTGATACTGAGTTCTGAGGACAAGGATCAAATGCTTGCAGGAAGGTAAGATCACATGATGATACTGGGTAAGACCAAACCAATAAGTGTTGAAAAACACTCGATGTCAAAGTGGGGGAAGTGTTGAGAAACACTATTTTGTGAGTTGTCAAAGAAAGCCAAATGCACAAGAATACCTCAAAAAGGCTAAGTAGTTATGCCCCCAAGATGAGGACAAGAAACAATTCCAAGCTAGGAAACAAGGACAAGGCATGGTGGAGAAAGGCTAAGTGTCGAGGACATGTGCTAAGAAACAGGGGTGCAAAGGCCTCAAGTAGCGCTCGTTACCAGGTTTTCACCACTTGGATTTTTTTTTATATTTTTTTTTCAGGACTTTTTATAAATTTTTTTTGTATTTTTTTTTTTGTATTTTTTCTACCAAGGCGCCTGTTTCCAAGTTTTCACCAAGGAACTTTTTCTATTTTTTTGAATTTTTGAATTTTTTATTTTTTTTTGTATTTTTGGAATATATAATTTTTTTTGAAGATACATCAAAGTGACTTTTGCTAGGTTGTCACTAAGATGATCATTTTTTCAGGTGGGCACCAAAAATGTGTGCTAAAATGTTGTCACACTTCTATGAATCATTACATGTAAGAAAACTCAAGAATGAGCCCTCACAAATCGATCCATAGGTCTCTACTCATAGAGTGCAAGGGTTTGCAATGGAGGCCCTCAGTTTGACCTATTTTTTGTGCCCATGCAAGTACACCATGAGATGAGAGATTCAAAGAGGAAAAGCAAGAATGCTAGTCTCCATGATCTTCAAATATGCATGAAAATAAGATCTAATCTATGAAAGAAAAAATCTAATCTATAAATGCAAGATCTAAGCTAAAGGCCCATGATGGGTGCAAGAGAGAAAAAGACAAGAAAATAGAAGTTCTCCACAAAAAAGCTTTTGTATTCAAACTCCTTCAAAAATTGATCTTCAAACCTGCAGCATAACGATAGCATAATCATGGGTGTCTAACATGAGGAGAGGGCTCTCCCTTATAAAAGAAATTATGGAGGTGAGAGGCTTCTCACAACCAATATGGGATAATAGAGCTTGATCCATGTGAGACAAAATTCCACCAATGAGAAAAGAGGAGTGGTTGAGGAGAAAGTGGAAAGATAAATCCCACTTAGATCACATTTTTAAGTGTAGAGAAAATTAAAAGAATTTATTTTATTTCCTTTTTTCATCAAAAGAGATATTTAAGTGGGATTTTTATTGAATTAAAAGGGAGCAAGTTCTTTTTAATTAAATAGAAGATATTTAATTAAATTAAAAGAGAAGTTTTTCTCTTAATTAATTAAATGTGGATGAATTTTTTAATTAAAAGAGAGGTTTTCTTTTAATTAAATGGGGATTTTATTTTATTTAAATAAAAGAGAAGATTTTCTTTTAATTAAATAAGACTTGAAATAAAATGATCACTCTTAGAAATGAAATAAATCGAATTTGATCAAGGAAATTGATTTGAATATATTGCAAACCATTGATTCAAAAAATTTGATAAATTGATAAATTGAATAATGGGGGCCCATAGTCTAGGCGACCATTTTTGGGTGCATACACATACAAGTCTTCCATACATAGTTTTTCCTTAGTAGAATGAATCAAATATAGCAATGACCAACCACCTCTACCTAATGACTGACTAAGTTTTGAAAAATAATAGACAACCTATCTTAGGGATCAACAATCTCCCCCTTTGAAATTGGTGGAAAAAACACTTTATCATGATCAAAAAATTATATTTCATACAATAAAAGTACTCCCCCTTGGACTATGTCTCAGTCTTCAAAAATATTTTATTACATACAATATGTCCAACATATACATGACTTCCTTTGACTCCCAAAACCAAAATTTAAAAATTTACATACATTAAATTACATGATCAAAGTATTCTAATGACTATTGTGCATACCTTTTGAAATCAAGTATATCATTTGCCCCTTTTTTCTACACTCATGGTTGTTGGGGTGATGGAATGGTAATGCCATGCTTATCCAAGAATGATTTATGAATCTATAATATCATTGCCAATGCATGATCCCAACTCATCCTAAAAAATTCCAACACTTGAATATTTATTTCTAGTATAGCAGCTAGATCTACCAAACTATTAATAGTTGAAAAAAATGTATTTCTTTGGGCTACCTCCTTCATTGATTAAAGCTCTTTCTACATGACCTCTAAGTGAGGTGTCAAAATTATTTGAAAATAAATGATCTTAGCCCTTATTCTTCCATCATTAGTCATTAACTTGGCTAAGCTAGCTTGGGAGAATAGTAATATGTCAAAATGAAATGAACTTTAACATGTGTCTATGTTTAAAGAATGTCCTATTGACTTTAAATCTATTTGTTGTCTATCTATAAGCTCTTGACTATCTTTTGTATAGAATGTAACATCACATACATTTTTTTACATAGGATAAATATTGTTGAAAACTTCTATATTATTGACAAGGTTTGACAAATGAACTTTCCTTATTGTAATTTTAATAGAGACTTTCTCTATCACTTTCTTTTCAAAATTTCTTGTTGTTCACTACATTGGCTTTTCATTTGAGTCAATATCTGTAGCATTCATCCTCACCACAATTTGAACTAGTTGAGAAATAATTAAAACTTTCTCATCAAGGTTTTCAATATCAAATGCTTCTACAAAAATGTCCTTGATCTCATGTAACACTTTTTTTTGTTGTTGCTCCCCCCTCATCTCTTCTTGTCTTGTTTTACTTGCCAATAGTTCTTGCAAGGTTTTCATCTTCTCATAAGTTAAGTTATTAGTTTCCCACTTCAAAATCATTATAACTTCATCCAATGTTAGTAGCTTTCCAGGTGATTGAAACTTATTCCTTTTTCTCCTCTTTCCTTTTAAGTCTAAAGTACTAGAGCTCGATAATGACAATTGTGTAGTTTGAGTTTGAATCTCTAGATTTAGTCTTTGAACAATATCTTGTGTTCCCTTAGCATCTTGTGGGTCCTCAACCTTTCTTTTTTCCTCTATCTTTAGTTGTCTAATCTCCTTGTTTCCCTCAATCAGAGGTCTTGAGAAAATTGGCACTTCATTGTATGTAGTAGATTGCTCTACTTGTGTACTCTAGCTCATTGACTCCTTGCTCTCTCCTTGTGCTAGCCCATTCTACTACTTGACAAGTGTAATCTATGCATCATCTGAATTTTGTACATTTTTATCAACACTAAAAATAGGTTCTTCTATGATATTTATTGTTACCAATTACATCAATTATTGATCACCAATCTTGGGATATTCTTTTGTTTGTACTAATACTGGATTAGTATCTAGTAGAGTGTCTTTGATAGATTTAGGAGTTTGCTCGTCTTTTCTTGACTTCGTAGACACTAAATTTTCTAGCTCATTCACAATTATGGTCACATTGGGAAATGTAGTAGTAGGGGTTTCATCCTCAATGGTGATTTTCTTTGTCTACTGTACCTTTTCTTGAGCCATCATTTGTATTGTTTCTACCAATTTTTTAGCATCATTGAAGATGTCTTCTATATTATTCAATTCAACTCTTTCATCTTCCTTTTCTTCTTCTTCTATTGTTGTAGGTATTAACCCAAAAACTTTGTTCCAGTAAATTTTAATCTCTTGTACAACATCCTCAATTCTATTTCTCAAAATTTTAAATGCTCTTGACTTTGGCACAAATTTCTTCACATAGTATTTCATAGCTATAGCCATATGATGCTTCCCTAAATATGGCATAACTTGGACTAATGTAGCCTATCTCATTTTCTTTTCACTAGTTAATTTCCATTTCCATCTTGCATTAATTTTATTATACAATTATTGGGGCAATTCTTTACCTAACTCTATTGGTGTATATTTTAAATTCACCATCATATCTACACCAACCTACTCAACTTTCTCTTTATCAACTTTTTCTAAAGTTTCATATTTAATACACTTAAAACCTACTAACCCAACTGAATTCCTCAAATTTTCACATACCCTGTCCATGTCTTGAGGCACTCTTCTTGGTACTATCTAAAATTTCCTTAGGTCATCAAATTTTGTCCTTTCATCTTCATCACCCTCATCATTGAGATTAACCACTAATTTTCTCCTCAACATTTTCTTTTACTGGCCTTGTTCGACCTCCTTGGTTACAAATGTCCTCTTCTTAGGAGTCTTGCCCTTAATTGGCCTGGTTATCTTTACTAATTCTTTCTTTGTTGTATCAACATCTATAGGTGTACTACCTTAAATCCTTATCTGTTGACTCTTCTTTGTGTAAAGATAGGAGGTGTATCCACTTTTTTCAAGTTCTTTTTCATCTTATGATCAACAATTACATTTTTTTTTCCCTTTAGTTTCCCAAGGCTTGACAAAAACAAGTTCTTTTCCTTTTCCTTGATCTTCTTCATCATCATGACCTTCACTTCCACGGTCTTCTCCTTTTCCTTATGTGATATGTCTTCAAGGATTTGGATCATTTTCTTCCTCTTTTTGTCCATCTTAGAGACTTTAGTTTGCATCATCATTTTGATATGGGCATTCTCATATGTACTAAATGGATTGACATTCTTGTCAATTTCTTTTTCCAATAATGGTATAATTTTAGTAGACACTTCATCAACATTAGCTTCATATCGTATAGGCCTTAGCCAAGCCACTCTTGATATTATTGCTTGCACATATATATAGTTGGTAACAATAAGAAAACATATGTGATCATAATACTGATTGACCACTGACTTAGTTATCCTTGACCTATTTTTCATTTTCCTTTTGAAATGTTCAAAATTTCCATCCAATTTTTTTTCAAAAATTCCACCCAATTGTTCAATATATTCATTTATCTACTTGATCATGGATTTGACCTTATCCCATACTACATTTCCAATAATTAAAAAATAGTTATCAACATGAAAGAATATACATAATATAAGAGAGCCAAACTTACATGAGGTGTTCTTGGCTTTTCTAATTTCTCTAAGGTTCTCAATAATTTCTATCAATTGTACCTTGACCAAGTCATAGTTTTGGTCCTTCTTGACTAGTTTATATCCCATCTCAACAACTACACATGACACACTATTCAATCAACTTGACTGATAGAACTTGTGTGCAATCACATAGACTACAAACTTAATGATTGGATCTTTAATTGATTCAATTGACATACCTCAGCCATTCCACTTCACCTTTTTGAGTTCTTTAATTATGTTCCTTGCTTGATAACAAATGGTCTTCACTCATTCAATGATAGGGTAACCAATTACATGATTTATGATGGATTCTAAAATTTTAACTAGCTCATCCTCCAACCATAACTTCATATCATGCAACTTGCTTAAAACAATTTTAGTCCATTCAACTTAAACACTTTGGAGAGCACTAGGGCACGAGTTTACCCTTTCTTAGCCACAACTTTATTTTAAACATTTAGTACCCCATTTTTGTATAGCTTACTATATGCATTTCTTAATTCAAAATCACCAAATTTTCCCATTTTTTCACATATAGCATGACCTTAGATTGTGCACCATAATCACACAAGGTACTATTGTAGATAATGCTCTAGATGAGTCTCCTGTCATTGTGATCTCTAGATATGCCTTAAATTTTGGAGTAAGGCATGAATCATTATGAACAATTTGAGCATTAATTCCCTTCAATGTTTCCTTCTTACTTGTGGATGCAGACAATACCATTTCGTAAACTAGGGTTTTAAAATTTTAAACAATCCACAAATTAATAGCTCAATTCAAGTAACTTTGTACACTTATATCTTTTTGGTTGATTACTCATATTGGAATTTCTCTTCAATTCACACAAATTACTCCTTCAAATTGTCTTTTTCTTTTCTTTGAGAATTCCATAGCATGGTGAGTTAAGGTGAACTCAAAAGTTTTCTTTATATGTTTAAATAGTCAAACTTATCTTTCATTTAATGCTCCTTACTTTTAGTAGGTAAATGTGAAACATGTGACAACTGTCTTGGCTTGCATATGACAACTCAACCTTTACACTAACATTTACTAGCTCAATCAACATTGTGACTTGGTGGCCATTGTACTCTAATATTCATTCTTAACTTGATCAATCATATTATCACTATCGATATAGGGGCTCGGTCTACACTATAACTTAGTCACATATGACATCAATACTAATTCTTGACACCAAGATGTTGGAAACTTACAATTGGAACAATTGTTGTTTTGTCATTTTTGTCAAATCTATTGATAAGACATATTACTACCTAATCTAAATGTCATATCTATTTGATTGATGAAGAGGATTTGAGAAATTTCTCATAATAATAGCACCTAGAAGAAAGGTTAAAGTTATAAAAAGGGAGTTATAATGGACATTTGATTAGATAGACTTTGATAAAGCAAAGTGATTGTTTATGTCAAGAAAACTAAGCCAAGCCAAGCAATAGAGTGAAAGGATAAGGAATGTTGAGTGATGCTAGTGTCAACCTAGCTAAAGTTAGAGATTAGAAAATCTAGTGTTGACTGAGCATTAGCATCGATAGAGAAAGAAATTTGATGTCAAACCATAAAGATTTACAATTATCAAGTAATTCAGTAATGACTGAGTGTCAGAATTTAGAGATGGTCGAGTGAGAGTATGAGAATGAATTCAAGGAAATCATTATTCCTAGCTGACTCAGATGATTTCTTGGGAGATGTTAATTGTGTTGAAGATAAGATTGATGTTAATTGTGTTGAAGATAAGATTTATGAGTTGGATCTTTAAATTCAAGGAGAGGATTAGTAAAGACCCAACAGATGAATTCTAGATAAGTTTCTAGAGTATGATCAAGAAGATGGATAGATACAATGAATTGAGTTGAATCTAATTGTAAACGCTAAGATCTATGGTGGTGATGGAAAATGATAAAGAAAGAATTACCTATTTAAATAAGTATAGAGCCAAAAAAATTATCGAGGAGTGCAAGTTTATGAAAAAGGCACATACAGATAGAGGTGGATAAAAAATGCACAAGTGTATGAGTGAATGTGAAGCTAAAGAAGAAAGCTTTCATAGATGATGTTGATATTGATAAGTGAATTTGGGCAGAAGGCTTAAGTGTTGTTGAGAAGAGTTGACTAATTGCTTGAAGGGTTTCCAAGAAAATCAAGATTAGAGATGAAAATGAAAGGCTTATCAGTGAGTCAACATAAGGAACAAACAAAGATTTGAACCTGCAAAAGTGAGTTGTAATCACATAGATCAAAACCTACTATTTTATTTATATTCCTTGTAAATAGTTTGTATTGAAATCATTTTAACAAAGGTTGACCTAATAATCATTTGAAGACTTAATAGTCTACATAAATCTTTTAATAAGGTGACATTCTAAATGGAATGATCAAAGTACACTAACAAGGCCACTCGTAATAGGGTGATTAAATCTTTTAACAATTTCACATTTAATCATGTGTTTTGTAACCTTTAATAGGGTTGGCTCCTAATAGAGCTCACTTTGAAAGAGTGAAAAATAGTGACATTTTGCTAGTGGTTTTTCCCAAATTGGGTTTCCATGTAAAATCCTAGTGTCAAATTGTGTTGACTTCTTTATATGTTTTACATTTGATAATGTTTTCATTATGTAAAGAAATTTATGTTTAAGACAATTTTATAGTAGACACCAAGCAACAATAGGACAAGTAGAATAGTGAGTTTTTGTGTTTAAATTGTTCAAGTGGAACTTAAGAACCTAAAGTAACTAATTCACCCCCACCCCCCTCTCATTTATTCTAAACATTTATAACAATTGGTATCAGAGCTAAGTGCTTATAGAGAAAAATTTAAAGGTAATTAAAGCTAAAGATCATGACTCACAAGAGAGATGTACAAAAGCTAAAAAAGGAGAACCTTCCTACATGGAAAACCTTGATGCTTTGTACTAATAAACTAAAGAAAAAGCTAGAACAAAACCAAGCAATGTTGGAGATTTCTTTAGCTATAAGCTATGTCAATTTTGATGACCTAAAAGATTGTGGCAGTCTAAAGAAGATGTGGGAAAAACTGAAGACCACATATGGAGGTGACGACAATATTTTAAGAGCCAAATTAGAAATCATGAGAGGTAAATTTGATGACATGAGAATGATGGAAGGTGAAAACATAGTGCAATAATATACAAGAGTCAAAGAGGTTGATAATGCTATTCATGGTGCAAATTGAGAAATCAAACATGAAATAATGATAAGCAAGGTATTGAGGACTCTACTCCCTATCTATGCCATTAGAGTCTCTACAATCCAAGAATTGAGATGCAAACCAAGTAACACTTTAACCTTAGAAGGTGTAATTGGTAGAATTACTACTTTTGAGATGTCTAACTTTGATAACTACAGATGTGCTGCTATTGAATCTACATTCAAGTCACAATTAATTCTTAGCAAAAAGAAAAGAAAACATGTGAAAAGTGATAGTGATAGTTCTGATGATGAGATTGATGATCTTGAAGCCCCTATTGAAAAACATTTGGAAGAGGAAGAGGTAAATACAAAGGAAGATTGCCTTTTTTTTTCATGCAACAAATTTGGTCAAAGAGGATAAGGATATAGGAAGGAATGAAAGAAAGTACAAAGCAAGAAAAGATTACCAAGACTCCGAAAGAAGCAAGGATGACAAAGGTAAGAAATCTTGGTAGATTCACAAAGAAGAAACTCACAATGAATATGAGAGTAATGTGATAAAGTTTCCTATGTTTCTATGGAAGAATATTCTAATCAATATTAGAAAATTGCATTAATCTCTTATGTGAACAAAAGTGACAGATGGATAATTGACAATGGATGCTAATCCAATCCTATGACTAATGGTAAAGATAAATTTGAAGATATTGGTCCATACAAATGTGGATGTGTTAAATTTGGTAATGATATCACATGTGTTGTGAAAGGTAAAGGTACTATTCAACTAACTGACAAGATAACATGTGACAATGTTGTTGGGTTGAAGGACTTAACTATAATTTGTTGAGAGTTTCATAGCTGAATAGATCAAGTTACAAAGTTGAATTTCACAATAGGAAGGCCAAGATACATGATTTTGATAGTAAATTAGTTAAAAGTGATGAATAAACAAGAGGTAACTTGTTCTATCTAGATTTAGCTAATGAAATATGTTTTTTTGCACAATGAGAAGATGTTTGGTTATGGCACAAGAGACTGTCATGTGAACTTTGACAATTTGGTGAATGTTAGTAAGATAAAGAAAGTAAGAGGGTTTCTTAAACTAAAGAAGCCTAAAAATGTTATGTATAAACAATTCCAGTTGGGAAAATGACTGAGTCTTGTTTTAAGAGAAAAGCATAGACAGCTAATGATATTTTGGAATTGGTTCATACTGATCTATGTGGACCCATTGATGTTCAGAGCTATTGTTGAGATAAGTATTTCATTCCATTTGTGGATGACTAATCTAGAATCATGAATATGGTGTCTTTTAAATATAAATCTAATTTTTTTTAGATATTTAAGTGGTATTTAGCTAGAGTTTAAAAAGAAACAAGGAAGAGTCTAAAGTGCATGAGATCTGATAGAGGCGATGAATAATACAATCTACAATGATAAAGAAATTAAAAGATGGATGTTAGCACCAAGGACCCCTCCTCATAATGGAATAGCCAAAAGGAGAAAAAAGATTAATAATGGACTGTGCAAGAACACTAATGATGGAGAAGAGTGTATAAAATAAATATTAGAGAGAATTTTTTAGTACTACTATCTATACCCTGAATAGAGTACAAGTCAACAAAGGTGAAAATGCTACACCTTTTGAACTATGGTATGGTTATGCTCCTGATGTGAAATATTACAAAATATTTGGAAGAAAATTCTATATACTAAAAGATAATAGGAATGGAAAACTTGATGCAGAGAGTGATGAAGGTATATCCTAGGATATTCCACTAAGAATAAATCTTATAAGTGTTTGAACTCTAACACTAACAAAGTTGTGAAAAGTTCAAATGTAAAAATTGACAAGTTTGCAAAAAGAAGTGACACTTATGGTAATGAAGATCTTGAAGACTACAATACATTCATCTATGTAGATGATGATGCTCCCAACACTAAAAATGAACAAGTAGATAAAGCTACAAGTTCTCACCAGATAGGAAATGATGGAGTGAAAATGAAAATTGTTGAGCAATAGAGAGTAGGTGATGAGCTATAGGCTAAAGATGTTGAGTTACAGATAGGAAATGTTATCCATCAAATAGAAAATGTCAAACATGCAAAACATGAACCAAAACCTAAACAAGAAAGAGAAAATAAGCCTGAGATTATTTTTCAAGATGAACCTATAAAAGATCCAAGAAGGAAACTACCTTTGCTAGAAAAATATGTGAAAAGACATCACAAACCTGAAAAAATCATTGGTAATGTTGAATCAAGTTTTATGACAAATTAAAAAAATCAAAGATGACACATGTGTACTCAATGAATTTGAGCCCAAAATAGTGAAAGATGCTTTGGAGACTAAAGATTGGATTAAAGCAATGAATGAGGAAATTGAATAGATTGAGAAAATGATACTTGGACTTTGGTTCCAAGACCTAAAGACAAAAATGTTATTGGAACAAAGTGGTTTTTCAGGAATAAACTCAATGAGAATATTGAAGTAACAAGAAACAAGACAAGATTAACATGCAAGGATATGCAAAAGAAGAAGGAGTTGATTATGGAGAAACTTTTTCTCCTATGGCAAGACTTGAAGGAGTCAAAAATCTTCTTGCATATTCATCCTGAAAGAATTTCAAGGTATATCAAATAGATGTCAAATGTGCATTTTAAAATGGTATAGTTTGAGGAAGAAGTATACATTGATCAACCTAAAGGATTTGTACATCCAAAAAAGAATAATATGCTATCTAAACTTAACAAATCCCTTTCTGGATTGAAGAAAGCCCCAAGAGTATGGTATGAAAGATTGCATAAATATTTGGTGAAGATTAGTTTTGAAAGGACAAATGATTATAGTAACCTATTTTTGAAGAATTGTAAGAACAATGAAGTATTGCTATCTAAAATATTTGTTGATGATATTAAATTTGGAGGAAGAGAAGCATTATGAAAATCATTTGCTAATGAAATGAAGATGGAATTTGAAATTTCTATGTTTGGTGAGATCAAATTCTTTGTTGGATTACAAGTATGTCAAATGAAGTTTGGTATTTTCATTACATAATCCAAATACATGAAGGAGATACTAAAGACTTTTGGTATTGAATATTCAAAACTGAGTACACCTATGTCAATAGGATATAAGCTATCTAATAATGATAATTCTACTGATGTGACCCAAACCCTATACAAATCAATGATTGGAAAATTGTAATATGTTGTTCACAACATACCACATATTTCTTTGGTAGTTGGGATAGTTGCTAGATTTTCAACAAATCTTAAAGAGAATCACATGATGGCTATAAAAAGGATAATGAGATATCTAAATGGTACATAAGACTATGAATTATATTTAAAAATAAGTGATATATTTGAATTGAATGTGTTCATTGAATTAGATTGAGGAGGAAATATTGATGATAGAAAAAAAATTTAGCAGAGTTGCATTCTTTCTAGGAAAGTGTATAGGGTATATGGATGTTGAATAGAGTTTAGAATAATGCACATGAAAGAGACCCTAAACCCATCTAAAAATAAACTTAGATTCTTATGATATAGGATGTAAGTCTAAATAACTAATATTGAAATGAAGAAAATAAAAGGTACTTACCTCTGAAAATGAATAGGCCGAAAACTCTATCAAACAATCTCAAAAATTGTCAATTTTCGTAATCCTAAACCAAAAATGCAAGATCTTCAAAACTAAGAAATATTTTTCTTTTCTAAGGGTAGGTCAACCTTGACCTAGTTTGACTTAGATTGGGGAGGAAATATTGATGACAAAAAATACTAGTGGAGGTGCATTCTTTTGAGGATAGTGTATAGGGTAAAATATGGATGATGAATAGAGTTTAGAATAATGCGCATGAAAGAGACCCTAAACCTATAACCCGCACATAAATTTAGATTCTTATGATATAGGATGTAAGTCTAGATGACTAATATTGAAATGAAGAAAATAAAAGGTACTTACCTCTGCAAAAGAATAGGCTGAAAACCCTGTCAAATGATCTCAAAAATTGTCAATTTTCATAATCCTAAATTGAAAATGTGAGATCTTCAAAACTGAGAAATATTTTTATTTTCTAAGGGTAGGTCAACCTTGACCCGGTTAGTGGGGCACAATTGTGTCCCAAAAAGTTGATCTTGACCTGCACTGCTTTGACAAAATTTATTTTCACAGATCCCACAAGTTTGTCAAAAAGGGTATCCAAATTTGCACTTATATTCACTGTTCCACACCTATACCTGCAAGAAAAATGGTTTTGTTTTTTGGATGGGGGGTTTACAACCCTAGTTTTGAATCAACCTTGAAATGTTATTGAAATTACAATATGAATAACCAAAGCAAATGGAACTATTCACCTTGCTTATATTGAAATCCTTGTGGAGGATTCGAATCCTTGAATCCACAAGTATGGATGCTCCAAATGAATGTAGAATATGATATAGGATGTCTTAAATAAATTTTTTTAGATCTTCAACACCAATCTTAAATGGATCTTGGATTAGGAAGAGTCTTGAATGGAAATGGATGAATCTTCAACAAGAGGGCTCCATAGAGCTTGAATCCTTCAATGGCTACTAATAGATCTCCTTGATGAATTAAATGCTTGAAGATGGATGCTTGATTGAACTTGATAATTCTTGATCATGAAATAATATAGCTTCATCTCATCTCCTTATGCCTTGTTATCTTCTTGAGCATTAGAGAAAATGAAAGGAGGAAGCTTCCTTATATAGAGATCTAGGGCACAAACTCCTAGAGAAGATGATTTATGAGAAATAAATTCACAATGGGCCCTTACACCTATAAATGGACCTAGATTAAATTATATTTAAGAGTTTGTCATTTTAGATACTGAAATAGCTAACCTGGAAGTGGGAAAACAATTATTTTCAAAACCTAATATCTAGAAATCATGGAACCTTGAAATTTGAACCTAGAGTAAGGGATGAGGTCGACCTTGCCCTAGGTCAAGGTTGAGGTCAACTTGGACCTAAAATTTCATCATTGACCCTGAGGTCAACAATCTTAGGATCTTAGTCCATAATGCCAAAAAAGTGTAGAAAGAAAGTGGAAAATGGGGCATAACAGGGGAAAAAGCTAGATCTAAGTCAAAGACCCATTCAAGGTGCTTGACATGACCCCAAACCACTTACTCGAAGGGATAAAAACTCTTACTATTGAAGTTCTTCCATTTTAAGATGATAGAAAAAGAGATTGGTCTCATGGACAAAGAAAAAGAAGAATTGTATTTTCCAATCAATAGATGAAGCCAAGTATGTGGTAGTTGTAGTGAACTATTCAAACATGATGTGGATCAAGAAACTACTAAAAGGAATGAAAGAATAGATTACATATCTAGTAATTATCTATTGTGATAATAAAAGTGGTATCAACATTTCAAAGAATCCAGTGATGCGCACCAAGGCAAAGCACATTGCTATCAAGTATCACTACTTGAGAGAATTAGTTCAAGACAATGAAGTGAAGCTAAAATATGTGAATACAAAGGAGAAAATTGCTAACATATTCACAAAACCCTTCTCTAAAGATGCTCATGAATATCTTAGAGGTAAAATAGGGGTGATTGCCCTAAACAAAGCTACTTAAGAAGACAAGGTGCATTGCATCACATGTGCTAATCAAGATATCCTACACAATGATTCAAAACAACTGTACTTTGGGACATACCTTAAGAAGATAACTCAGTATAGAATAATATATCAATCATAGATAGATGACATAAATTAGTTAGACATTTAAAATCTACATAACTCAGATGTATGAAGAGTTTGAAGCTCAAAAAGCTAAATGTCTTTTGCATTGTTGTCAAAGAGGGAGAATATATGCAGAAGAGATAGATGTAGAGAGATTACTAAAAGATTACTAAAGAGGGAGAAATTACTATAGAGAGAAAGATATTGCAAAGAGGAAAAAAATATTGTTGTCAAAGAGGGAGATATTGAAAGCATTTACAAAGAAGGAAAATTGTTTCAGAGGGATAAATTTAGAAAAGAGAATTAGAGTGAAATCTTTTGGATTATATAGTAACTAGGATATTGATAGTATTAAGATGTTTGAGATGTTTCCATCAATTCCAAAGAGGGAGATTGTTGGAAACTTACAATTGGAACAATTTTTTTTTTATTGATGTCAAATATATTGATAAGACATATTGCTACCAAATCTAAATGTCATATCTATTTGATTGATGTAGAGGATTTGAGAAATTGCTCATAACAATAGCACCTAGAGGAAAGGTTGAATTTATGAAAAGGGAGTTATAATGGACATTCCATTAAATAGAATTTGATAAAGAAAAGTGATTTTTTATGTCAAGAAAGCTAAACCAAGATGAGCAATAGAGTAAAAGGCTAAGGAATGTTGAGTGATGCTAGTGTGAATCAAGATATAATTAGTGATGAGAAAATCTAGTGGTGACCAAGCATTAGCATCGACTGAGCAAGATTGTTGATGCAAAGACATAAAGATTTAAAGTGATTGAATAATTCAGTTATGATCGAGTATCAAAATTTAGAAATTTTCGAGTCACAATATGAGAATGAATTCAAGGAAATCATGATTCCTAGCTTACTTAGATGATTTCTTAGGAGATGTAAACCTTATTGAAGATACGATTGATGAGTTGGATCATTAAATTAAAGGAGAGGATCAGGTAAAGACCTAACAGACAAATTCTAGAGAAGTTTCTGGAGGATGATGAAGAAGATGGACAGATACAATGAATTGAGTTAAATCTAATTGTAAACCCTAATTTCTATGGTGGTGATGGAAAATTGTAAATCAAGAATTGCCTATTTAAAGAAGTACAAATTTGAATAAATTGTGTGTGAGTATCTACAAAAGGCACATATAGATAGGGGTGGATCAAAAATGCATAAGTGTGTGAGTGAATATGAAGCTAAATAAGAAAGCTTGTAGAGATGATGCTGATATTGATAAGTAAATTTGAGCAAAAGGCTTAAGTTTTGTTGAGAAGAGTGGACTGATTACTTGAAGGATTTCAAGAGAATCAAGATTAGAGGTGAAAATGGAAGGCTTATTAGTTAGTCAACATAAGGAATGAATAGAGATCTAAACCTGAAAAAGTGAGTTGTAATCACATAGGTCAAAACTTGCTATTTTCTTTCTAATCATTGTAAATAGTTTATATTGAAATCCTTTTAATAGAGATTGACCTAATAGTCATTTGAAGACTTAAAAATCTATTTCAATCCTTTAACAAGGTGACATTCTAAATGGAATGGTCAAAGTCCACTAACAAGGCTACTACTAAGAGGATGATTAAATCCTTTAACAAGGTCACATTTAACAATGTATTTTGTAACCTTTAATAGGGTTGGTTTTGAATAGAGCTCACTTTGAAATAGTGAAAAACACTAACATGTTGATAGTGGTATTTCCCAAATTAGGTTTCCACATAAAATCCTAGTGTCAAATTGTGTTGAATGCTTTATATGTTTTACATTTGATAATATTTTCATCATGCAAAGCAAGTTATGTTTAAGATAGTTTTATAGCAAAGACCGAGCAACAACCTCCCCCTTGAGTTATTCTAAACATTTCTAACACAACTATGCTCCAAGTTAGTATATGTATTCTTTGCTTGATTGATACTCTTGATATGTCCTAATTCTTAGGGACATTGTCTTGATTCTTGGGTGTTTAGTTAGATTTTTCATTAGATCTGCAATCTTGTTCTTTATGACCATACTTTTGACAATTTTCACTATATCCTTCAAATCTAGGTGCAACTGATGTGTTTCCAACCTTTGATCTACATTCATTTGCTTGATGTCCATGCTTGTTGCACTTAAAACAATGTCCATTGAATTTGAGATTAGAATTTTACTTACCATTCTTTCTTTGGCAAACATTTGTTGTGTGACCTAGTTTTCAACAATGGTAACATGTAGGTTTGTTGTTCTTTGACTTTTCATTTCTTTGTTCTCCACTCTTCAAGGATTCTTCTTCCTCAATAGATGATATGCACTTGGTATAGCCTAGTTGAGAGGTTTCATGGGGTCTTCTCTATGATCTCATTGGTTCTTCATAGTATCTCACAACCTCTTTGGGTTTATTCATCCTTTAAATGAATTCCTTTTTAGATATCAATTCATTTCTCATATGCTTATTCTCATATTCTAGAATTGCAATCTCTACATGCTTCCTATTAAGTTATTTTATTAACATATAGAAATTGGTTGAGCATATCAAATTTCTTATGTGTAAGTTTATGCCCATCTGATGTCCTTTCATCAAGTCTTTCTTCCATTTGTCTCTTGTCTTCACCAACCATAGTTTTATCTTCTTCATCTTTCTTTTTCTATTTGAACACTTCACATAGTCTTTAATAGGGTAAACTTTAAGAAAGCCCCCTCTAGAAAAGATGCAAAATATTGGTAAATCTTTCATCATTTTGAAAATCAAAATTATTTCTATAAGTGAATCTCTCATTTTTTAAATTTAAAATATTATTTATATTGGTGATTAATTTTGGAATCATAATTTTTGTGTAGAAGATGTTGGTTTATCTCAATAATAATAAGTTCATTAATCACCATGGAATATTACAAATCAAAATTGAACAATTTCTAACTCATGAAATATTATGAGGATCATTACATTTATTTTAAATCTATAAAGAAAAATAAATATAGGTGATATATCCCTAAAATAAGTAATAATTATGATAATTATTAGTGAATTAATTTTAAAGTTTCCAATTATCTGTAATATTTAGGTGAATCAAATGTAATCATGTATTGAATATTGTGGTGAATCTTTGAGTTTAGATTTTTAATAAAATAAATTATTAAGCAATTTCAAATATTTTAAAACTAAATTTTAAAAAAATGTGATGATTTAGGTTGCATTAAATCTTTAATTATAAGCCAAATTACTAGCCAAAGACTTCTAACATTAGCCAATTGGTGTATATTAGCTACTAAAACATACCTTGGTCTTATTGATTGGATTTCATGTTCATTCTTTAGTCATCTTATTTATTCATTTATTGTGTTGTTCCTCTCCAATAGACCTTCGATGTCTTCCTCATGATATTGTGTATCATTTTATTGGATTTCCATCTCCTTCCTTTACTTTGAGGATTTGTTTCTTGAAAGCGATTGATTAATTATATATCATCTTTGATGTTACACAAAATGTCATATGTTTACCAATTAGTGTATATCGAGCTCAATTGGGTGATGAAGATAGTTTTCTACATGTTTGTTGATCATTCCAATCTTTACCAAGATTCAAAGACAATGTCTACCAAGTTCACTCGGGCAACTAAGAGAAGTTTAGTATTAACCAAGCTCACTCAGTTAACAAAGGAAAGTTGGATGGAACCAGTGTTAACTAAGCTCACTTAGTTACTAAAAGAAGTTTATGATGTTGTAGTGTTAACTAAGTTCATTTGGTTAACATGAGAAAATCATTTTAGTGTTAGTGTCTACCAAGCTGGGTCAACTAACGAAGGATTTTCTTGTTTTTGCATATTGAGTTTAATGGATTTGTTTGTTGGTTCCAACTAACTGAAGAGATGAAGAATTATTATTATAAGTTGTATTCAAGCTGACTTGACAATGTATATGATATAAGTATAAGGTCAAGTTGAGAAATGAATGTAAGTGAGAATGTATGAAAGATAAGCAGATGCCTAGAGGAAGTGAATTGGTAGGATAAGAAGAATATCCTTGTTGAGATTTAAATATTAATCTAATTAAGAAGGATCAAGTATTCGAGCCTAAATTGAGATCTTTAATTAGTAAGACAATTTAATCAGAAATTAGATCATTTCATTGTAGCTCTCTAACAATTGTAGTAGTGAAATAAATCTCTTAATAGAGTTAGCTTAGCAACTATTTTTCAAATCCTTTAACAAGGTGGCATTTCTAGATTGAAGTGTCTAAAGACCTCTAATGAGGACACTACTAATAGGGTGATTAAATCCTTTAACAGGGTCACACCTAACAATGTGTTTTGTAACCTTTAATAGGGTTGGCTCCTAACAAGGCTCACTTTAGAAGAGTAAAAAAAAAGTAACTAGTTGTAATTGGTGGTTTTTCCAACTTGGGTTTCTACATTAAATCTTGATGTCACTTGTGTTCATGCTATTTCTTTTATGTATATGCAACTAAGTTAATTAAGATTAATCACACTTAACATCTTAAGATCTCCATGTTTAGTGTTTGTTGAGTAATAGTTGATATTATAGTTTTTATTGAGTTACAACATATTGTTAATGTTAACTGAGTTCTTGTGTGTTAGCTGAGTGACAATAGTCTCAAGAGTGTTTATGTTTTATATTGACATATAAACGATCTAGGATTTATTTTTGTAGTTAGTGATTCACCCCTCCCCTCTTAGTCACTCCTCTTATATTTCCAACAATTGGTATGGGAAATTTTGGTGCTTGTAGAGAAGGTTTCAAGGACCTAAGCTAAAGATCAAGATATCTTATAGAAGAGAGATTCCCCAGTTGAACAAAGATAACTTTGAGGCATGATAGGAACTTATGAAGCTAAATTTTGAGACCATTAGTGATTCAAGTCTAACATATTTGAATACCTAGTATAAGGCTCCTACTGAAGATAAGAATCATAATATTATGATAAATGAAATTGCATCTACTCTTAACTATGCTAAATTTGATGAAGTCAAAGGTTGTGCTATTCCTCATAAGATGTGGGCCAAACTAAAAGATATCTATGGAGGCGATGATAATGTGAGAAGAGCCAAGATAGAGATCTTGACAGGTTAGTTCGATTAGATGAAGATGAGAGAAGATGAAAACATTACAAAATAAGTTGAGACAATCAAAGCTAGTGTAAGTGTAATCAATGCCTCTAGAGGGAAAATTGAAGATGTCACAGTGGTCAGCAAGGCACTCATGACCCTTCTTCCTATCTATGAAATTAGAGTGCTAGTCATTCATGAGATGAGATGCAATCTTGATAATAAGATAAATTTGAATTTTCTAGTTGGAGGATTGACAACATTTGAGCTAGATAACTATGATACTTATGTTCCTAGTTCTAGCAATCTTGAGTCTACATTTGAAGCCAAGTTGTCATTCAAGAAGAAAGTTGCAAAGTCTAAAGGAAAACAACCTAAAAGTGAAGAAGAAGATAGTTATGATAGTGATCTTGAAAGTACAAAGGTAAAATTCTATAATCTATTTTTCTTATGAAGAAGTTAGCCACATTGTTGCAAGGTGTCCAAACAAAGAAGACAAAGAAGAAAAGAAGAGAAACAAGTATAAAAATAAGAAGGATTTCAAAAACTACAAGGACTACAAGGATAAAGTTAGGAAGTCTTATTTCATGGCTAAAGATTCTGATAGTAGTGATGATGATGATGAAATGGTTTACATTGTTGTAGAAGATGAATTAGATAATGAAGAAGATAAGATAGAACTTATTTCTTATGTTAGCAAAAATGATACATGGATTATTGATAGTGGTTGTTCTCATCATATGATTGGTGATAAAAAAAAAAGTTAACATATGGAACACTATAATGGTGGAAGTGTAAGATTTGGAAACAATGAACCATGTTGCATAAAAGGATAACCTTGTATTTCTCTAACTAATGAACTCAGATGTGACAATGCTTATTGGGTTGAAGGACTGAACCATAATATAATGAGTGTGACACGGTTGAATAACATTGGATTCAAGCTAGAATTCATGAATGGGAAGTCCAAGTTGCTAGATGGAAAAGAAAATCTAGTTGGGTCCATTAATCAAACAAAAGGTAACTTATGCTTCCTAGATCTAAGTGAAAGTTCATGTTTCATTTCTCATGGAGAAGAAAGCTGGTTATGGCATAAAAGATTGTGTCATGTGAATTTTGATAACCTGATCAAGATAAGCAAAAAAAAGAGAGTAAGATGTATTCCTAGTTTGAGGAAACCTAACGTGGGCCTAAGTAAAAATTGTCAAATTGGTAAGATGGGAAAGACAAGTTTCAAGAGCAAGAACTATAATTCTGAAGAAGTCTTTGATCTAGTTCATATAGACCTTTGTGGACCTATTGGCATAGAGAGCTATAGTGGAGATAAGTATTTTCTTTTATTTATTGATAATTATTCTAGGATAATGAAATTAATGTATCTAAAAGATAAGTTTGAAGCTTTTCAAAAGTTCAAGAGGTATCTGGCTAGAGTAGAGAAGGAAATAGAAAAGAAGCTAAAATGTTTCAGATCAGATAGAGGAGGTGAATTAATTTCTAATTAATTCAATGAATTTTGCACTAAGGAAGGAATCAAAAGACAAGTATTAGCTCCTAGTACACCTCAGGAGAATGGTATAGCAAAAAGAAGGAACAGATCATTCATGGATTATGCAAGAAACTTGATGATATAAAATAATATTGCAATCAAATGCTAGAAGGAAGAAATAATTACAATAGCTCATACATTAAATAGAGTATAGTTGAAGAAAGAATCAAATCAAACTCCTTATGAACTATGGTATGGCTACAAACATAATGTAAGTTGATTTAATGTATTTGGTAGAAAATGTTATATCTTCAAGTAGACTAGGAAAGGTAAATTTGATGTCAAAGGTGATGAAGGAATATTCCTAGGATAATCTAGTAGAAGTAAACCATAAAAATGTTTGAATCTAACTACTCATAAAATCATAGAATGTGCACACATAAAGATTGATGAGTGTGTAGAAAAGAGTAAAGAAGAGAGTGTTGGAAATATTCAAGATATGACAGGTTACTGAGAGGGGAGGGGTGAATCGATAACCTTAAATTTTTTATTAATTTACCATACATCCATCTATGCTACTGCATGCATTAGTTCTGAAACATAAAACAATCATTACACAAGTGAACACAATATTTGGTGACCCAGAATCCTTCCAAATAGAAAGTAAAATTGGGGTGGGGATGATACCCACAAAACTTCAATACTGTAGTATAAATTTGGCCTATTAAGGCTTACATTGACCACTTCTAGTGATCTACCCTATTAGGAGCACAAAGGACTGCTAGGTCCACCTTGTTAGAGGATTTGCAAACATACAATGAAGTATGCACTCTGTTAGGAGATTTATACAAAGACTATTAAGTCTACCTTGTTAGAGGATTTGAAAATCTAATTCTCCTATTAAGATGAAATAGTGGATCTACTTGCAACTGATTGCTAATAAGATCCCTTATGCACTAATTACCTCATGTGATGGATATAATTTTTCAGTCTCTGAATTGACCTTTTTGTGTACCTTGAACTGTTGCTAATGATCTTTCACATATACTTCACATTACTTTTCAATTCCTTCTCATTCCATGCATTATACATACATTCATTCATTCATGATATCTTACAATACATATTACATATACACCTTTCAAACTTAAAAAATTATAAGGTTAGCCAAAATACAAGTAAACAAATAGATTACAAAGTCAGCCCCATAGTAAATAACTCGGGTTCACTGAACTGACTTGGTGACCTTCTGATACTCGTCATCCACTACATTACTTGACATAATCATGCACTTGGTAGATGTGAAGGATTAGTCCATACTAATCACTCAATGTAGTTTTGAACTTTGTAACCATGAGTAACTCGGTAGATGAAGTGTCACTCGGTAGATACAGCTCACTAAGTTTACCTTGCTTCACTTTGTAAACACTGAATCTTTCATTGCTTGGTAGACATTGAATCTTTCATTTCTTAGTAGACACTAAATCTTTCATTAGTCGGTAGACACTGAATCTTTCATGACACAAACTATCTGCTCAGTAGATACTATGAAGCATGGTAGATACTGAGAAGCTTGGTAGACGCTGCTGGACTTCACATTGTCTACATTTTCTTGGTAGCCACTGTCTACTCGGTGTAAACTACTAGACTGCTAAGTTTACAAGGTAGCCACTTGATTCTCGGTAAGCATAAGAAATTGTTTAAGTGTTGTCACTAATGACAAAATAATCATAATGCCAACAAAGAGTAGAAAATAACCTAAAGACTATAGAAAGTTTATGTACTTTTAACCTAATACATTTCCTAATCCAATTGGAAGACAACAATATTCACCTTCAAAGTCCCCAAAATCTCTAGTAGCACCTGATTTGTATCCAATGAAACTTGAGATGCAATCAAAATGACTAGAGTTAGAGTCAGAGGCTACTAAGTTGGAACTAGTGTAACTTGATTCTAAAGGACTTGAGTCATAGAAAGTGGAACTTGAGAATGATATAGAGGATCATGGTGAGGCAAGTGAAACAAGTTCTAAATCCAAAATTCCTATATTGGCAAGATATGTCAAAAGGTACCATGCATATGAGAAAATCATTGGAGACAAGTCAGATGGTACAATGACAAGAATCAAATTGAAAGGTACATGTTTGCTTACTATATTTGAAACTAGAATAGTTAAAGATGCTTTGGATAATGAAAGTTGGATTAAAGCAATGAATGAAGAGATAGAATAGATATAAAGGAATAAGACTTGGATTCTTGTTCCTAGATCCAAGGATAACAATGCAATAGGCACTAGGTAGGTGTTCAGAAATAAGTTGAATGAAGATGGAGAAGTTTCAAGAAACAAAGAAGGGTTAGTATGAAAAGGTTATTATCAATAGGAAGGTATTGATTATGGTGAGACTTTTGTTCCTATTGCAAGATTAGAAGGTTTCAGGACTCTAATTTCTTATGCTCCACATCAAGGATTTAAAGTATATCAGATGGATGTGAAATCTACATTCTTCAATGAAATTCTAGAAGAGGAGGTCTACATAGAGCAACCCGAAGGTTTTGGAGATCCTAGCAAAAAGGACATGGCTTGTAAATTGCACAATGCATTGTCTGGTCTTAAATAAGCTCCCAAAGCTTGGTATGAAAGACTTCATAATTATTTGATGAAGATTGGGATTTAAAGGAAAAATTATAACAACCACCTATACCTCAAGGAAGGACTAGATAAGAAGATTGTGTTGGCAGAAATCTTTGTGGATGATACATTATTTACTAGAAATGATGATTATGTAAATCTTTTTTTGAGAAAATGAGTAAGGAATTTGAGATGTCAATGTATGGAGAAATCAAATTCTTTGTTGGCTAATAGATTCGACAAAAGAAAGATGGTATCTACATTACTCAATCTAAGTATATCAAGGAGATATTGAAGAAGTTTTGAATTGAGGATTCAAGACTAGTTGGAACACCTATGTCTACTAGACATAAGCTTTCCAAAAATGATGATTCCAAAGAAGTAGGTCAAATCACATATAGATCTATGATTGGAAAACTTCAGTATGTAGTAGATACTAGGCCTAATATAACATTAGCAGTTGGTATGGTGGCAAGATTTTAAGCTAATCCTAAATAAAATCATATGATGGAAATAAATAGAATCATGAGGTATCTTAAGGTTACTAAAGATTATGTATTATGGTACAAGAAAGAAGGAAACTTAGATTTGAAATCCTTCACTAATGCAGATTGGGAAGGAAGTGTTGATGACAAGAAGAGAACTAATGGTGGAGAATTCTTTCTTGGTAAGAGACTAGTAAGAAGCAAAATTTCAGCTCTTAGTCTACAATAGAGGAAGAATATGTTGTAGCAATAGTCAATTGTTCCAATATTTTTTTGTTTAAACAACTATTGGCAAGTATGAAGGTAGAGATCAAGGATCCAATTCTTATCTTCTGTGATAACACCAATACAATTAATATATCAAAGAATTCTTTGATGCATACCAAGACCAAGCACATTGCAATAAAATATCACTTTTTGAGAGAGTTGGTGCAAGACAAAGAAGTGAGATTGGAATATGTGAATACTAAAGAAAAAATTGCAGATATATTCACAAAGACATTACCTAAGGATGCATTTGTGTATCTAAGAAGTAAGATAGGAGTTATTCCCCTATCTGAAGCCCACTGAACAATATTTATTGATGCATCAATTAAATATTCTTAAAGATCAGTCAAATTGATGCAATAATGAAAGGGCAAATTGCATATGAACTAGTACATCAGGTACATTGAAACTCACTAAATATCATCTTTTGCATAAGATTTAAAAGAGGGAGAGTTTTTTGTGCCACATCTCATAAATTTTATAAAGAGGGAGAGTTTTCTATATCAAAGAAATTTTTTTGAATGTTTTAAGATGTCATTGTGGAAGATTTTTATAAAGAATAAACTTAGGGAGTTTGTTGACAGAGGGAGAACTAAAGTCAGAGTGAGAGATTAATGTTAGAGAGAGTTCACACTAATAGAGGGAGTTCTCATGGATGATAATTAGATTGAAACTAAGGATATTATCCTTACTTTTATTTTGTACTAAAATTTCATTATATTATGACATGTTGTATTGCATCAATGCAAAAGAGGGAGATTGTTGAAAAAAATTGATTAATTTTGTATTGTCTTTGATGTTACACAAAATGTCATATCTTTACTAGTTAGTGTATGTCAACTTCACTTGGGCGATGAAGACAATTTCCTATGTCTATGGAACATTCCAATGTTTACCAAGTTTAGAAGACAGTGTCTACCAAGTTCACTTAGTTACCAAAGAGAAGTTTGCAGAAGTCCAATGTTAACCGAGCTCACTCAGTTAACAAAGGAAAGTTGGATGGAACAAGTGTTAACCAAGCCCACTTAGTTACCAAAGGAATTTTATGATGTTTTAGTGTTAACTAAGTTCACTTGGTTAACATAGAAGAATCATTTCAATGTTAGTGTCTACTAAGATGGGTCAGCTAACGAGGGATTTTCTTGTTTTTACATATTGAATTTAATGGATTTGTTTGTTGGTTCTAGTTGACTAAAGAGATGAAGAATTATTATTATAAATTATATTCAAGATGACTTGACAATGTATATGATATAAGTATAAGGTCAAATTGAGGATTGAATTTAAGTGAGAATGTGTGGAAGATAAGAAGATGCTTAGAGAAAGTGAATTAGAAGGATAAGTAGAATATCCTTGTTGGGATGCAAAGATTAATCTAATTAGGACGTATCAAGTATTTGAGCTAGAATTGAGATCTGAAATCAGCAATATAGTTGCATCAACAATCAAATCATTTCAATGTTACTCTCTAACCATTGTAGTAGTGAACTAAATTTCTTAACAGAGTTAGCCTAACAACTATTTGCCAAATCCTCTAAAAAGCTGACATTTCTAGATTAAGTATCTGAATACCTCTAACAAGGTCATTCCTAAAAGGGTGATTGAATCCTCTAACAAAGTCACACCTAACAGTGTGTTTTGTAACCTTTAATAGGGTTCTCTCCTAACAGGGCTCACTTCAAAAGAGTGAAAAATAGTAACTAGTTGTAATTGGTGTTTTTTCCCAAATTGCATTTCCACATTAAATCTCGGTGTCACTTATGTTCATGCTATTTCTTTTATGTGTATGCAACTAAGTTAATTAAGGTTAATCACTTAACATCTTGAGATCTACATGTTCTATATTTTTTGAGTATTAATTGATATTATAGTATTTACCGAGTTATAGCATATTATTAGTGTTAACAAAGTTCGTGTGTGTTAACTGAGTGACAAAAGTCTCAGCAGAGTTTATGTTTTGTATTGACATCTAAGGGATCTCTAGGATTTTTTTTTTAGTAACTAATTCACCCCTCTCCTCTAAGTTACTCCTCTTATATTTTTAACATTCTTTAGTTCTTCTCTAGTTGTCTCAAGTTTCTATAGGGAAAGTTGTATATCAAGTTTATGATTTTCAATGATCTTTCCCAATTTATATGCCTAAATCTCTAAGATCTTAATTCTCAAGTGATTATACTTTTTCTAAGAGAACTAATCTTTGACACCAATTATTGGAATTCTATTAGGAAAGTTAGATACTAAGAGAGTTGGGGGTGAATTAGGATCTATAACACTTTTACCCATTGAGATAAGGACTAGATCTAATAGCTTCATCTCTAATCCTTCCCTCGAAAAAATCATAAATCACATATACATTTACTAAATTGATGTATTAAATCTAACAATTAATCACATGAAATATGTAAACAAATAATCAACATTAAACCCTCCAAGATGAAGGTAAAACTAGGGTGAGAATGACACCCACAAATCTTCACTACTGCAATAATAAATTTTTACTATTAGGGATACAATTTTGATCATGTCTCATGATCTACCCTATAAATGGTTTTTCCTATTAAGTGCTTACAAGACTATTCATTCTACCTTCATTAAAGGATTTAAACTTGCAACTAATTAAGCACTCTATTAGGATATTTTCGAAGGTATGTTAGGACCACTCTATTAATAGTTTTAC
The DNA here is from genome assembly GCA_028749045.1 of Cupressus sempervirens. Classification (NCBI taxonomy): domain Eukaryota; kingdom Viridiplantae; phylum Streptophyta; class Pinopsida; order Cupressales; family Cupressaceae; genus Cupressus; species Cupressus sempervirens. The sequence continues at coordinate 153,931,009 of CM053788.1, read as the reverse complement.
CCTAAAATCCATACCAGAATATATGAATATCTAATGCTTTTCTTTGTACTTCAAATGTTGATAACAGATCTCCTCTTTAGAATATTTGATCTAATAAATTTGTATCCTTCCCTTCACTACTCTGCCCGATTGCTCTACCTAGTTTTCTTTGAGGCTTCCCTTATAGCATCCAAGCTTGCAAGTTATTTTGTAGGAATTATGAAATTAGGATTTATCCTCATTTTCTAGCCATCTTTAGATATTTCCAAATCAAAATCAATGATCTAGATCCTTCACTTTTATTGCTTAATCCTTCAATTTTTTTGATTGGCTAATCACCTTGCATAGGGATTGATGATTCATAATAAAATGTGTAACCATCTCCATGACTAACTCCTTGATCATTAAAATATGCATTTAAATCAGTTAAAATAATTGACCTCAATGTTTGTTCTATTCCAAATAAATATGCCAAATTAGTTTACTCAGCCTATGAACATTTTGATGCTTGGCCATTTCTAGTGTTCATGTTGTCACTCGGCCTCTATATGATTGACATACAATATCTTATTTCTAATTTAACATGTTTTGGAGTACTTGGTAACCATAGAATTTCTTAGCTTCAAGTGAATTACATACAAGTCTTCCATACATAGTTCATCCTTAGTAGAATGGCTTGGTCGTACCAATGACTGACGAACTCTAACTAATGAATGACTAAGTGTTTGATACTAATAGACAACATATATTAGGGATCAAGAATTAACAAATTCCTTGAAGGGTAATTGAGTGACAAAGGGTTCATAGATTAAAGTCAGCTGAAATGGTTTACCTCAATGTTTGTGTTATTCCAAAAGAATATGTCAAAACTGGTTTAATCTACCTATGAACATTTTGATGCTCATTTGTGTCTATTGTTCATGTTGCCACTGAACCTTTATATGATCAGCATACACCATCTTCTTTCTTACTCAACATGTGTTGGAGTACTTGGCAACCATAGACTTGCATGGCTTCAATTGAATTACATACAAATCTTACATACATAGTTTAGCCTTAGTAGAATGGATCAATCACAATGATGACCAACCAACTCTACCTAATGAATGACTAAGTGTTTAACACTAATAGACAACATATCTTAGGGATCAATAATTGACACATTCCTTGAAGGGTGATGGAGTGATAAAGGGATCATGGAGGAAATAGTTTGAGGTTTAGATGCATGAGGTACTAGTGTAATCTTGGAGGGAGATATAGTGGAATGCTTCAAATTATTTTAAGGAATGTGTTTGGAAGAAGATGAAATAGAAGCCTTTGGAAGCTTGAATGTAAAATTTTATTTATTTTCAATATTCAAGTCTTTCAAAAGAGACTTGGGAATCCATATAGCTTTAGATTTTCTTTTCCTTTGGAATCCTTAGAATGCATTTCTTCAATAATGAATTTGGGAACCCATATTTGCTTTGATTTTACGTTTTTGTTAGTGGACCTTTGTGGTCTCTTGAATCTTTTTTATTTCTTTGTATTCACATATCAATTAGATAAGACATAGATATCTTCATTCTTCACTAAATTCTTGCATTTATTCTTATGTTGTACATCTCCAAATTTCTTCCAAAAGACTTGGGACTTATGAATGAGTAAGGGTGATATGACTAGTTTAGATGGAAAGGAAAATGTAGCTTCTTAAAGGATGAGTGCCATTTTTTATCTTTAGGTATGAGAGGAGAGATAGGAGTGCAAGTAGGAGATACAGCAACACAAGGTATGGATGGAAGGTTTGAAGGCTTTAGCTTAGATGGATAAGGACCAAGTATAGACTTAGGAGGTACAAATAAATAGTGGATAGGGATCTTAGTGGTGCAAGGGCACCCACATGAGGAAGTTGTTTAATATTTTTATTTACATATGTACATAGATCATCATTCATATTGGATAGATCATCTCATGTCCACTCGTATTATATGTTGAGTCACTTATTTTCATCATTGTTGTAATAGAGGCCTATAAGGCCTTGGCATGTTTGGCATCTTTATAAGCCATCATGACAAAATTGCTAAGTTTTTCTATGAGCATTTAATTATTTCATTTAATTAATATTAGGATTTGTTGAGAATAGATTGAAAATTGTAAAAAGGAAGATTGTTGAAGAAGTATGATCAATATGTTTCAATCATTATTTTTTCACTGATGTCAAACCAACTATTTTCTGGTAAGACAACTACTTACATGATTTAAGTAGTATCACTTATTTTATTGATGAAGAGGATTTGATCAAAAGATGTAACAATAGCACCTAGAGGAAAGGTTGAGCTATGATTATGTAAAGAAGTACAAGAATTAGTTAATATAGTGATAACATGATGTATTTATAATCTACTTAAGGTTACAAAGGTTGGTTACACCAAGAAAGTTAAGAAGAATAAGTTAAACAAAGTTTTTTTGCCAAGCTTGACCAAGTGGATAGTAGGTTCCAAGCAAAGTCAATGCAAGTTGAGTAGAAAATTAGTTGGAGCCAAGTAAAAGTTTATTCTAGTGTATGTTGAGAAAAATAGTGGCTGTCAAGTAAAGTTTAGTTGATGTCAAGCACTAGTAAAATTTAGTTTGTGCTGAGTAATTTCATAGAGGATGTCAAGCAACACATTATGTGTCAAGCATTAGAAGCCAGATAATGCTGAGTTCTTGCATTATTTAAAAGATCATGAATTTGATAGATCTAAGACAACAAGTTTGTTTTCTTGGATTATGTGGACCAGGTGGAAAATAAGATTGATGAGTTGGTGGCACAAAATTCAAGGTAAACTATTTTTAGGCGAATTTAAAGAGGATTCAAGGAGAAGTTTTTAGAAGAGATATGGAATGAGGGGTAGATTCATTCTATCCTATCTAATATGTCCTAACCCTAAATTGGATAATGGAGAATGAGTGGCAAAAGATCTTAATTTCTTATTTATAGGAATGGTTGGTTAGAAGCAAAGGTTGTCATGTGCAAGAATCTAAGGAACACAAGGAGTCAAGAATTTTTCTTCATCAAGTGACCTAAGAGAAGAGTTTACATTGGCATGTTTAGCCAGAATGCTTAAGGGTATGAATGCTTGAAGGGTGAACAAGCTATTAGAGCTGAAATGTGTGAAGGCCAAGCAAAATGGAGGACTGAAAAAAAGATCTATAATCTACAAATGGAGTTGTAAGTTTTTATTAGATCAAGACTTATTGTTACTCTCTAACAATTGTATCTGTCTAGGGTAAATCCTTTGGATTAAGGTTGACATAACAACCATTTGTAAATCCTTTAACCAGGTGAAATTTCAAGTGAATGGTCTAAAGTCCTCTAACAAGGCTCACTTCTAATAAGGTGATTGAAATCCTTTAATAGGGTCACATTTAACAATGTGTATTGTAACCTTTAACATGGTTGGCCTTTCATAGGGCATCACTTCAGAAGAGTGAAAAAGAGTAGCATATTACTGGTAGTTTTTCCCAAATTGGGTTTCCATGTAAATCATTGTGTTAAGTGTGTTGCTAAATGATGGGGAAACAACCCAAGAACAAAATGGACACAACAGAAAGGGAAAATTATATTAACTGAGGAAATAATCTAGTACAAAAAGTACAGAGAAAATAAACTTCAAAACATGCCCTAAGGGCTTACAATAGCATAAATCTAGAGATAATTTCTCCTTTCAGTACCTCCTCTCAAACTCTACTCCGAACTGCCTTTTACAATGCCAGAAATCTCCTCAATAGACCTCGGATGGTTAAGGACTAGGAGTACATTCTAGAAAGTTCTATTAGGCTTCCACCGACCAAATAGAAGGTTCCGAAAGCTGCGGTAGAAGTCGGTGCAAATCTAGAAGAATCCAAAAACGGTAACCAAACTTTCGGGAGGCATAACTTTTGAACCGTAGCTCCGATTGATGAACTGTTTACATTTTTGGAAAGCTCTCAAAGTGCTCTATAGCCCTATGGACAAGCTTTGCTCATCCCCCATTTTTTGGCCCTTTTCAAGGTCATTTAATGCCCCTAACCTGACTTTGAAGCATTTTTAGGAGGTCTCCAAAACCCAAAAAACTGTAATAACTTTCAAATCGTGGTGTCTTTTGACTTGATTCTTCTTTTGGAATGCTCTAAATCAAAATTACATTCATTTAGCAAATTTACACCTCCTAGTTCACCAAAATGATGGCCCAATTACATGCTCCTATTTTTTCGGGATTTTCTAGCTCACTGATAGTGGAACTGTGAGAGTTGGAACCTTTATTTGGCCCAAATGGGTATCCAAAAATGAAAACACATGAAATAGAAACTAAGTCTAAGTACACTTTTTTGGGTGACACAGGATTGCCCTTATACCTCTGGATGCTCCTGCATCAGACACCCAGGGTAGATTGAAAAGTGACCCTGTCACTTTATGAATGGTAGAGGAAATCCCAAATGGGAAACCTTAGCTGCTGAAATCCAAGTTGAGTCCTCGATCGGTCGTCCTTTGCATTTGACCAAATACTCTTCATACTGCCTATTTCTGGTACTCCTACCCACATGATGATCTAGAATGTCTTCTATCTCCTCCTTCTTAGAAGCAGGAATTGGACATGGCTCTAACACCAGCTCCTCATCTACACCATCATCATGATACTCTGTAAAATTTGCAATGTTGAAAATGGGAGAAAGCTGAATATCATCTGGCAGCTCCACCTCATATGCATTTCCTGAGTCATGTTTCTTCAGAATTTTGCAGTGGCCAAATTTCTTCATTTTTAGCTTGTTGTAATTAACAGCTAGAAATCTTTCTTTTCATAAGTGCACCATGACTAGATCCCCTACTTGGAATTCCTTATGTCTTCGTCTTTGATCAACCCTAGCTTTATACTCTTGATTCATCTTGGTAATGTGTGCCTGAACCTCCTCATGTAGACGCTTAATATGTTCAGAAAATTCCTCAGATTCAGCACTTGTCCTCTCCCCTTGTTCTATCTTCCTCAATTCTGGTGCAGTCCTTGGGCTATTCCCATATACAATTTGGAATGGTGATTTTCCAGTACTCCTATTTATAGAGTTATTGTAAGAAAACTCTACTTGTGGTAGAATAAAATCCCATCCCTTGGGCTTATCCCCAACTAAACATCTTAGCAAATTGCCCAGACTTCTATTTACCACTTCTATTTGGCCATCAGTTTGTGGGTGATGCGCGGAACTAAATTTCAAGTCTGTTCTCAACTTTTTCCACAATGTCCTCCAGAAATACCCCACAAATTTAGTATCTCTGTCAGAAACTATACTCCTTGGAAGACCATGTAGTCTTACCACCTCTTTGAAAAACAAGTCTGCAATATGGACAACATCATGAGTTTTATGGCATGGAATGAAATGTGCCATTTTGGAGAACCTATCAACCACCACGAATACTGAGTCATTACCCCTTTGTGTCCTTGGCAATCCAAGAACAAAATCCATACTTATGTCCTCCCATGGCCTTGATGGAACAGGCAATGGCTGATATAGGCCACTATTATGACTAAACCCCTTGGCAACTTGACAAACCTGGCAACTCTGTACAAACTTCTTCACATCCTATGAAATTTGAGGCCAAAAATAATGTTCTCTAAGAATGGAAATGGTCTTATCTTGACCAAAATGTCCTACCATCCCTCCACTATGTTTCTCCTTAATCAGATTTTCCCTCATGGAACTTCTTGGAATGCACAATTGACTACCCTTGAACAACATGCCATCCTGAATCAAATAGTCTAACCACTTGGTTCTATCTACAACAACAAGCTCTTTACAAGCTTTCCATGCTTCAAAAAAATCAGGATCCCCGGGGTACAAGTTCTTGAGTTCATCAAACCCAACTACTTCAACTTGCATTACTGTAAGTAAAAACTGTCTCCTACTTAGTGCATCCGCAACCCTGTTAGATTTTCCACTTCTATGCTTCAACACAAATGTATAGCTCTGCAAGATCTCTACCCACTTCATATGCCTCTGATTCAATTTACCTTGGCTATTTAGGTACTATAATGCTTGATGATCAGTATACAAAACAAATTCCTTTGGAAATAAATAATGCCTCCATTTCTTTAAGGCCTGAACTATTGCATAGAACTCTTGATCATAAACAGAATACTTCTTCTTTGCATCATTCAATTTTTCACTAAAATATGCAATAGGCTTACCTTCTTGGCTTAATACAGCCCCAATAGCGCTGCCACTAGCATCAAAATCCACTTGGAACACTTTTCTAAAATTTGGAAGTGCCAACACAGGTTGTTATGTTACCTTCTTCTTCAGCAATTCAAAACTTCTCGTAGCTGCTGCAGTCCATTTGAACTCTTTTCTATCCCCTCTTATTGTATCAGTTAGAGGTGCACATATGCCACTAAAATTCTTAATAAACTTCCTGTAAAAACTAACCAGACCATGAAATGATCTTACCTCAGTAGCAGTCCTTGGAGTAGGCCATTCCAAGATGGCTTTTACCTTCTCCAGATCCATTTTGAGACCTTCAGGTGATATAACAAACCCCAAATAGACTAACTCCCTTTTTGAAAAGTTACACTTCTTCAGATTAATTAATAGTTTCTCTTCCCTTAGCCTTTCAAGGACACTATGAATATGTAGTAAATGTTCTTCCAAAATCTTGCTGACAATTAAAATATCATCCAAATAAACAATAACAAATTTTCCCAAGAACTTCTTAAGTACCTCATTCATGAGCCACATGAAGGTGCTTGGGGTGTTCGTCAATCCAAAGGGCATGACTAACCACTCATAAAGACCATCCTTGGTCTTGAAGGCTATTTTCCACTCATCTCCTTATTGAATCCGTATCTGGTGATAACCACTCTTTAGATCTATCTTTCTGAAGTACTAAGCTCCACTCAAGTAGTCCATAATATCATCCATCCTTGGCAAAGGAAACCGGTACTTGATGGTGATCCTATTTATAGCTTGAGAATCTGTACACATCCTCCACTCTCCATCCTTCTTTGGTGCAAGTACTACAGGTACTGCACATGGACTCAGGCTCTCTCGAATCAAGCCCTTCCTCAACAACTCCTAAACCTATCTATTTAGCTCCTCTGTTTCAGTAGGAGTCATCCTGTGAGCAGCCTTGTTAGGAAAACTAGCTCCTGGAATCAGATCTATCTGATGACTAATTTTCCTTACTGGTGGCAATCCATCTGGAACATTATCAGAGATAATATCTCCAAACTCCCCTAGTAAATCTGAAACTTCAAGTGGTATTTCACTACTACCTTCTTTATTTTTCCTAGGAATCAAAGCATAACACATATGCACTGCTACATACCTTTTCGCCTTCCCTTTTCATGGGCTTCAATTTGTGGCAAACTCCATCCTTTGTCAGAGAGTATGTGTTTGCATGTCCTTCATGCACTGGATGTCTATCAAATTTCCATGGTCTACCCAACAATAGATGGCAAACATCCATCGAAATAACATCATAGAGAACTTCATCATGGTAACTCCCAATTTTGAATTTTACTAAACATTGTTCACTTACCAGGACCTTATGATCATCTTTTACCCAAGCAATTCGATAGGGTTGGGGATGTTTCTCCCTCTTGAGCTTCAACTTAGAGACCATCTCTTCTGATACCAAGTTATTAGTGCTACCACCATCAATGATCACGTCACAACATTTATCCTCACACTTGCATCTGGTACGGAACAAACTCCTCCATTGTCCTGGTTCAATCTCACCACTTAGTAGGACTCTTTCATTTACCAAGGTCTCTCCTCTTTCTACATCCTCTAAATGTGATGATTGTGCATCCTCATCCACATGAGCAACCCTAGCTTGGCCCTTAGCTCTCCTATCTGTCCTTCCTTGTCGTTGAGGGCATTCAAAGGCACAATGACCTTCTTCATTGCAATGGAAATAGGTACCACGAAAGCCTCCTCTTCCTTGTTCACATCCTCTACCTCTTCCTCTCTGATTTCCAAAGTCTTGGTCACAGGAGCGGTTGAAACCCTCATTCCTCTAGTTCCTGTTGGTACCCTCATCTTCATTTTTCTTTTGGGTTTCATTGTGGCCTCCAGATGATCTACCGCTTCCCCTTCCTCCTTGATCGCACCCTCTTTGTCTTCCTTCAAACCTTTTATTTAGCTTCTCTTCAACTCGTAGGGAAAACTGGTATGCCTCTTCAACGCTGGTCATTCTTACCAGACTTAATTCCTCCTAGATGCTAGGTCGCAACCCACTGATATAACAAGCAACCTTCTCCTTATTTGCTTCTGCATGTCCTGCTCTAATCAAGAGTCGGTAAAATTCCTCTATATATTGTTGGATGGATCTTCCTGCTTGTTTTAACCCATGCATCTTCTTAAACAAATCAAGCTCATAGTCCACAGGAATGAACTGTTTCTTCAATTTATCCACCATGCGATCCCATCTTGTGATCTTCTCATTCCCTTTTATGTTTCTTTCTAATTGAACCTCTTGCCACCAGATTTTGGCATGGCCTTTCAGTTTGGCCTTTGCAAACTTAACCCTATCTGGGTCCTTGATATCCTCATACTCAAAGTATTCTTCCAGTTCATTGATCCAATCGATCAACTCATCTAGTTTTAGATTTCCTAAAAATACACCCACTTCAATTGTGGGTCTTTTCCCAAACTTAGTAATGGCCATAAAAAGACTTTCCTCTACATGATTTAGAACTTCCCCGTCAAATTCCCCTTCTAGTCCCATAACTTCTTCTTCATTGTCATCCTCACTGTCATCACCAGCAGCAACATTTGCTCCTCTACAGAGCTCCTCTTGCAATGCTTGTACCTGCCTTTGGAGGGCTCTAACCTCCTTAGGATTAATAGCTCTGGCCCTTCCACCATGCTCTCTTCATGGAGGCATCTTCTAACTCGAACCCACAACCACACAGTCCTGGTGCAAACTGCCTCACAGTCGGCGCTCTGTCTACACACTCAGGAAAACCCGCTTTGATACCACTTGATGGGGAAACAACCCAAGAACAAAATGGACACAACAGAAAGGGAAAATTATATTAACTAAGGAAATAAGCTAGTACAAAAAGTACAGAGAAAGTAAACTTCAAAACATGCCCTAAGGGCTTACAATAGCATAAATCTGGAGATAATTTCTCCTTTCAGTACCTCTTCTCAAACTCTACTCCGAACTGCCTTTTACAATGCCAAAAATCTCCTTAAATAGACCCCGGAGGGTTAAGGACTAGGATTACATTCTAGAAAGCACTAGTAGGCTTCCACCGACCAAATAGAAGGTTCGGAAAGCTGCGGTAGAAGTTAGTGCAAATCTAGAAGAATCCAAAAACGGTAACCAAACTTTCGGGAGGCATAACTTTTGAACCGTAGCTCCAATTGATGAACCGTTTACATTTTTGGAAAGCTATCAAAGCACTCTATAGCCCTATGGACAAGCTTTGCTCGTCCCCCTTTTTTGGCCCTTTTTGAGGTCATTTAATGCCCCTAACCTGACTTTGAAGCATTCTTAGGAGGTCTCCAAAACTCGAAAAATTGTAATAACTTTCAAATCATGGTGTCTTTTGACCTGATTCTTTTTCTGGAATGCTCTAAATCACAATTACATTCATCTAAAAAATTTACACCTCCTAGTTCACCAAAATGATGGCCCAATTGCATCCTCGTATTTTTTCGGGATTTTCTAGCTCACTGATAGTGGAACTGTGAGAGTTGGAACCTTTATTTGGCCCAAATGGGTATCCAAAAATGAAAACACATAAAACAGAAACTAAGTCTAAGTACATTTTTTTGGGTGACACAGGATTGCCCTTATACCTCTGGATGCTCCTGCATCACTGAATTTGTTATGTTTTATGTTTACAGTTTTGCAAGTTGATTTAACAAGAACCTACAAGTTTTAAGTGATTGCATAATGTTATAGATGCATGCATGAAGATAAATATTTTATGGGTTCTCTAAGCTGTGAAAAGTTTTATTTATAAATTTGGACCTTGGATAACTTATTCACCCCCACCGATAACTTATTCACTTATTCTAAAGTATTCCAACAATTGTTATTAGAGCCATCTCCTTAAGAGGACTAGTTTGAAGGTACTAGAAGCATAAAGATCAAAATGTCAAAAAAAGAAGTACCCAAGCTTAATAGAGATAACTTTCCTATATGTAAAAGTTTGATGAAGCTATAGCTTGGAGGACTTGGAGATCATGCGCAATCTACCATTACTACTAAGCATGTTGATCCTATTGGTGCCCCAACTACTGAGGATATGAAAAAGAAGAAAGAACATAACTAGGCAATGTTGGAGATTGCCTCTACCCTAAGATATGCTAAATTTGATGATATCAAATGTCTTGATAGTGCAAAGGAAATGTGGGATGCCTTAACCACCATCTATGGAGGAGACACCAATGTTTTGAGAGCCAAAGCTAAGAGTATCAGAGGTAATTTTGATGATATGAGAATGGAAGAAGGTGAAAATATTACTCAATATGTTGCAAAGAAAAGAAGTTGTTAATACAATAAGAGGAGATAATGGTAAAATAGATGATGATACTATGGCAAGCAAAGTTTTAAGGAAACTATTTCCTATATATGCTATTAGAGTCTCTACAATTCAAGAACTAAGATGTATACCAGGGAATAATCTCTCACTTGAAGGTTTGGTAGGTAGACTCACTACTTTAAAGCTATCTAACTTTGATAGTTAAACACTTAAAAATATTGAATCTACTTTCAAAGCTAAAGTGTCATTGAAGGAACTTAATGAGAAGAAGAACAAGAAAAAGATAAAGTATGTGTCTAGTCACAGTGATACAAATGAGGAGGATGTAGAACAACTTCAAGCACTACTAGTAAGAAGATTCCACAAAGGTAAATGAAAGTTCAAAGGTAAATTACCTATAATTTGTTTCAATTGCAATGAGGTTGGTCACATTGCTGCTAGATGTCTAAAGAAGAAGAACTATAGAGGTGGTGACAAGTACAAAAGGTCACCAAAGTAGTAGAGATGAAGACAACAAGGACTACAAAGACAAAGGCAAGAAGTCTTGCTACATTGCTAAAGAGGAAACAAATGATGAATCTAATGAACATGATGATGAAGTGGTGTATGTTGCAATGAAGGATGCATCTAATGAAGATGAGGAAACTACACTTGTGACTTGTGCGAACAAGAATGACAAATGGATCATTGAATGTGGGTGTTCACATCACATGACTAGAGGCATAAGTATGTTCATTACTCTAAATTGTTATGATGGAAATAGTGTAAGATTTGGTAATGATGCACCATGTTTGATAAATAAAAAAGGTTACATCAAACTCATAGATTAGATTTTATGTGACAATGCTTACTATGTTGAAGGGCTTAACTATAATATCTTGAGTGTGACACAATCAAATAATTTTGGATGTAAGATTGAGTTTGAAAACAAGATTTCCAAGATATATGACACAAATAGAAAACTGATTGGAAAGGGTGATCAAACTAGAAGTAATCTATTCTATCTTGATATAGAGGATGCTACTTTTCTAGTTGTAAAATGTGATGATGTATGGCTATGGAACAAAAGGTTATGTCATGTTAATTTTGATAACTTGGTGAGTATCAATAATATGAGAAAAGTTAGAGGTTTGCCTAAGTTGAAGAAACCTAATAATATAATGTGCAAACAATGTTAGTTATGCAAAATGAAAAAGTCAAGTTTTAAGAGTAAAACCCATACCTCTAAAGGAATACTAGAGATTTTTCATATTGACTTATGTGGACCAATTGGTGTGCAAAGCTACAAAGGAGATAAGTACATTATGTTTATTGTTGATGACTATTCTAGGATTATCAGTATTATGTTTCTAAAATAAAAATTTGATTCTTTCCAAATGTTTAAGTGGTACTTAGCAAGAGTTGAGAAGGATACAAGTAAAATTTTGAAGTGTTTGAGATCTAATAGAGGAGGAGAATTTACATCAAATGAGTTTGAGATATTCTGTAATGATAAAGGAATCAAAAGATAGACATTTGCCCTTAGAACCCCTCCACAAAATGGAATTGCTAAAAGAAGGAATAGGTCTATAATGGATTGTGCTAGAATACTTGTTATAGAGAAAAATGTTGCTTTGAAATACTGGAGAGAAGTTGTAAGTACAACTATCTATACCTTGAGTTATGTATAAGTCAAGAAAGGTACTCACTGAACACCTTTTGAACTATGGTATGGATACTCACCCAATATAAAATACTTTAAGGTATTTGGAAGCAAATGTTACATTCTTAAAGACTTTAGGAATGGTAAACTAGATGCAAAAAGTGAAGAAGGTATATTCCTAGAATATTTTGCAAGAAGTAAAGCTTATAAGTGTTTAAATACTAACACTAAAAAAGTTGTGGAAAGTGAAAATGTGATTTTGATGAATATATAGAAGTACATGAGGCTGAACCTATGAAAGGCTCAGAAGAATACAAATCATTTGTATACTTTTATGAAGCTATGCCTACTACAAAAGATGCCACAAATCAAGCTATAAACCAACAACAAGTTTTAGTGACTACCAAGTCACATACCATGAATGTCAAGTTGCATTCAGGAACCTAGCTACATTCAGATGTTGAGTTACAAAATTAAGTTGAAGCACATTCTAATTCTAAGATTAGTGTACATGAAAGAGATGTTGAACTACCTAATAGAGGTGTACACAGTGACTCTAAAGCTGAAAGACAAATTGGAAAAACTAGAGTTGAACCAAGATTGTCCAAATATGTCGAAAGACATCATCTTGCTACACAAATTATTGGAGATAGAGATACTAGAAAAATGAAAAGAAAAAGATTGAGAAATTATACATGTTTATTGAGCATGAAGGAACCCAAATTAGTAAGAAATGCCTTAGAAGATGTAGATTGGAGTAAAGCCATCAAAGAAGAGATTGATCAAATTGAGAAAAATAAAACATGGACTCTAGTTCCTAGAATAGAAGACAAAAATGTGGTTGGCACTAAGTGGGTATTCAGAAACAAGCTAGATGAAAATGGTGAAGTCACAAGGAACAAGGCAAGATTAGTTTACAAAATGATATGCACAAGAAGAAGGAATTGACTATGGAGGGATATTTGTCCCTATTGCTAGATTGGAAGGAGTAAGAACTTTACTTTCTTATTTTGCATACAAAGGTTTCAAAGTTTATCAAATGCATGTTAAATCTACATTTCTAAATGGTATATTAGACGAAGATGTTTACATAGAATAGCTAGAAGGATTTTTTGATGTTAAAAATAAGAACATGGTATGTAGATTACACAAAGCTCTATATTGTTTGAAACAAGCACCAAGAGCATGATATGAGAGACTTCATAGTTATCTTTTGAAGATTGAATTTAAAAGGACTAATAACAATAATAATCTGTACATAAACATAGAGAAAAGAAAAGGTATTTTGTTATTTGAAATTTTTGTTGATGATATCATATTTGGAGGCCAAGATGCTTTATGTAAGGCTTTTGCAAATGAAATGAAGCAAGAATTTGAGATATCTATGTTTGGAGAGATCAAATTCCTCGTAGGTTTGCAAGTATATTAGATAAAATATGGTATATACATCAATCATTCAAAATTTGTCAAGAAAATAATATAAACTTTTAGATTGGAGGATTCCAAACCAATAAGTACACCTATGGTGATAAGACACAAGTCATCAAAGATTGATGATTCAACTGAGGTGAATCAAATATTATACAATTCTATAATTGGAAAATTACAATATTTAGTACATAGAATACCTAACATTGCATTAGTTGTAAGGATAGTTGCAAGATTCTCTGCTAGTCCTAGGGAGAATCATTTGATGGTTATAAAGAGAAAAATGAGATATTTGAAAGGAATAGAGGAGTTTGGTCTATACTATAAGAAAAATAAGAAATTTGAATTAAGATCGTAAACAAATGTTGATTGGGCTAGAAACATTGATGAAAAAAAGAGCACTAGTGGAGTAGAATTTTTTTAGGCAAGAGGCTAGTTACATGGACTAGCAAGAAACAAAATTGCACTTCACAATCTACTGTTGAAGCTGAATATGTTGTTGCTACTATAAATTGTACACACATTATATAAATCAAATAGTTACTCAAAGGTATGAAGGAAGAGATCACAGAACCAATAACACTTTATTGTGATAACACGAGTGCTATAAACATATCAAAGAATCTTGTCATGCACACAAAAACTAAGTACATTGCAATCAAGTATCATTACTTGAGAGAATTAGTTCAAGATAAAGAGGTGAAGATGGAATATGTTAACACAAAAGAGAAAATTGTTGATATCTTCACAAAAACATTACCTAAGGATGCTCATGAGTATCTAAGAGGTATACTAGGGGTGATACCCCTATCAAAGGCTATCTAAGTAACAAAAGGAGTTCCCTACATCAAATAAGCTGATTTTTATATGTTACAAATTGATGTAGTGGATCTTGCTTTAGGAGTTTCCTAAAGTAGTCAAAGAACTAAAACTTTAAATCAATCACAAGTAAGGTGATAGAGGGAGAAACTGAAGAAGTTTATATTTGCATGTTAAGATAACAAGTCTTTGGCATCATTGTCAAAGAGGGAGATATTTACTAATGAGAAGGAGAAATACAAGAATGAATCAAAACTATTCCTAGAGGGAGATACTTGTTGATCAAGAGAACAAAGAAAGAGAAATCTATCATCTAACTAGTAAGAGGGAGATACAAGAAGTAATTTAGAGGGAGTTATAACGATGATTTTTGTAACCTATTCAGAAGATGGAAGTTACTAATAGAGGGAGAGATTTCAATACAAGGATTATCTTTTTATCTTTTGGTATTTTTTTGGTCTTACTATTTTAACCTAGTTAGTTTGGTTGATTAGTTTGGTTTTCCATTAATCCCAAAGAGGGAGATTGACAGATTGAAAATACTAAAAAGGGAAATTGTTGAGAATAGATTAAAGAAGATTTTTGAGGAAGTATGATCAATATATTTCAATCATTGTTTTGTCACTAATGTCAAACCTACTATTTACTGGTAAGACAACTACTTACATGATTTAAGTACTATCACTTATTTGATTGATGAAGATGATTTGATGAAAAGATGTAACAATAGCACCTAGAGGAAAAGTTGAGTTATGATTATGTAAAGAAGTACAAGAATTAGTTAAGACAGTGATAACATGATGTATTGATAATCTACTTAAGGTTACAAAGGCTGGTTACACTAAGAAAGTTTAGAAGAACAAGTGAAATAAAGTTTGTTTGCCAAGCTTGACTGAGTGGATAGTAGGTGCTAAGTAAAGTCAATGCAAGCCAAGCATAAAATCAATTGGAGCCAAGTAAAAGTTTATTCTAGTGTATGTTGAGAAAAATAGTAGATGCTAAGTAAAGTTTAGTTGATGCCGAGCACAAATAAACTTTAATTCATACTAAGTAATTTCACAAAGGATGCTAAGAAATGTAGTATGTGCCAAGCATCAGAAGCCAGATAATACCAAGTGGCTACATTATTTGAAAGATTGTGAATTTAATGGATCTAAGCTGACAAGTTTGTTTTCTTAGATTATGTGAACCGGGTGGAAGATAAGATTGATGAGCTAATGGCACAGAGTTCAAGGTAAACAATTTTAGGTGAATTCAAAGAGGACTCAAGAAGAAGTTTCTAGAAGAAACATGGAATGAGGGGTAGATTCATTGTATCCTACCTAATATATCCTAACCCTAAATTGGATGATGGAGAATGAGTGGAAAAAGATCTTAATTTCTTATTTATAGGAATGTTGGTTAGAAGAAAAGGTTGTCATGTGCTAGAACCTAAGGAAGACAAGGAGTCAAGAGTTTTGCTTCATCAAGTGACCTACGAGAAGATTATGCATTGGCATGTTAAGAAAGAAGGCTTAAGGGTGTGAATTCTTAAAGGGTGAACAAGCTATCAGAGATGAAATGTGTGAAGGGAAAGTGGAATGAAGAATTAAAATATAGATCTATAATCTACAAATGGAGTTGTAAGTTGTTATCAGATCAAGCCTTAGTGTTACTCTCTAACAATTATATCAATCTAGGGTAAATCCTTTAGACTAAGGTTGACCTAATAGTCATTTGTAAATCCTTTAATTGGGTAACATTCCAAGTGAATAATCTAAAGTCCTCTAATGAGGTGCACTTCTAATAGGGCGATTGAAATCCTTTAATAGGGTCACATTTAACAATGTGTATTGTAACCTTTAATAGGGTTGGGATTTCATAGGGCATCACTTTAGAAGAGTGAAAAAGAGTAGCATGTTCCTAGTAGCTTTTCCCAAATTGGGTTTCCACTTAAATCATTGTGTCAAGTGTGTTGTTGAATCTAATATGTTTCATGTTTACATTTCTACAAGTTTATTTGATAGTAACCTACAAGTTTTAAGCGATTGCATAATCTTATATAAATATTTTATGGGTTCACTAAGCTGTGAAATGTTTTATTTATACATCTAGACCTAGGATAACTAATTCACACCCCCATCGCCCCCCAACCACCCCCCCCCCAATTTCCCCTCTCTTAGTTATTCTAAAGTATTCCAATAGGATCACCTTAATGTTTTAGAGGGGTTACACAAATAGAAATGCATGGTAGTTTACTACGGCTTGCATACCCCAAAGTTGTACTGTAATTCTAATAATTTTAGATTTCTAAGTGTATTTTAAACACACAAGAGATCAGAAAGACAAGATTCATGTATATATATCCTTTTTTGATTGAATCATATCCAGATAGAAATGAATGAAAAGAAAAAAAGAAAAAGTTTTGGACAAGTTCAGATATAGAAACAAAGAAAAAAAATCTTAGTTTTGATTGAAATGTTGTCATCATCTAGTTCTCACATTTTTTTATGGTGTAGATAAGGTCTAAAACTTATATTGTTGGAAATATATTTTAATTATCTTTCCAAAAAATCTAGTAGGTGGTTCTAACTCAATCATATGTGGGAGAAAAGTGAAATTTATTGAATAGTGGTTGAAATTCTAGGTATTATTTTTCTAATTTTTTTGTTGTTTCTAGCTTTGGTACATGCAAGTATGGAAGGATGGATTTATAAAACATTTATGAAAATTTAGGGGCTTCAAATATATTTAAAATGTGTCAGGTATGAAGTCTCGAGATGCCAATATGGGTGAGAAATGATAATTTTTTTGGCAAGAGGTTTGAAATTACTTGTAAATCAAGGGTTCTAAAAAGAAAGTCATTTATCTCCTCATTCCACCAAAAAAACCTTATGGCCTTTTGGATTTAAGAATTTTAGAGAGTATCTTAAAGGTTTATACAATTTATTTTGGTCAACCATTTGCTTATAGTTTATGCTAGTAGGCCCTAGGTAGGTTATTTCTCTTATTTTTAAGGAATACAAACATAAAAACACTTGTAACTTACAAGTACCAATAAGCTAGAGGCTAAAACTTGGTATTTGGATGTTTGTATGGATTTCATAACTAGTAAAAGTGTTTTTTTTGTGAAATCAATCTGATTTTTTTTTACTTTCATTATTAATGTGGCCAAATTAGGCCTATTTACTCACTAATTTTGTGAAATCTTGGAAGAGTATTGTGGAATTTTGATATCTCTACACCATTATTATACTAATTTAATTGAGATATAAATTGATAAAAATGTGTTTAACTCACTCATATTCAATATCACAAAAGGAATTCTCAATATATATTCATTTTGAAAAGTTTTGAGCATATATGTAAGGGAGTTTAATGTTGTTCCAGCTTATTAATTTGGTTAAATAAATGTATATGATGGGTAAGAGACCAGTATTGATACCTTTTGAGTAGTAATTCCAAAAGAGATGTTTAAAAGGCTTACCTCTACATCATTTTTTGTATTAGAGCTTAGTAAAATGTCTGGGAAAAGGTGATTTTTTGAGTTTGTGTGGGTTGTGACAGGTTGAGGAGAGGACCTATAGAGTGTCCAAAACACTAGGTTGAGTGGAGAGAACCTAAATAGGATAAAATGATCACAAGAGGATATTTATCTCATGATAAGAGGACTTCATTAGATGCATGGGTTTTAATATTGATATTTTTAGAAAAGGAAGAAGGGAGAGGCAAAGAAAAGAGAGGAAGAAAAATAGAAAAATAAAAGAGAAGAGGAAGATAGAATGAAATAAGAAATAGAAGAGAAAATAAGATTCCTAATGAGGGAACTTGAAAAAAATAAAGAAAATTTAGAGAGACTAAAAAAGGAATTGAAGAAAAATATGGACAAGGAAAATGGTGAATTGGAGCAGCCATCCATTGTGGATACAATGACATGTCAAGATGGAATAGAGAGCTTGGTTACCAATGAAGAGAAGAGTTGTCCATTAGAAGGAAAAAGTGAAAAAATTGATGCTGATATAAAAAGTGAGCATAAAAAAGTTATTGATCAACCTTATGATGAAAACATTGTTAAAGATAGGAAAGATATGGAAGTGATTGTTGTTAATGACCCTTATGATGAAAAGCTTCATAAATATGGAAAAGAGATCGATGTGATGGTTGTTGATGGAACCAAAGGATGGCATTTAAAGTTAAGCAAGAAAATGGTATGGGATATCAAAAGGATAATAATATTAGCAAGAAATAAGACTCGTGAATAAGCCAATAGGATAGAGAAGGCTCAAATAGTGATGAATTTGTCTCCAATCATGGAGATATTGCAACATAAAGACATTGAAAAAAAATGCAAAGGTTCCTATAGTGAACCAAAATGATGAATTGATATATGATGAGGTGCTATTTATTTTTCCTAATCCATTTATCATACATTTGTATGATTCATACATGAATTGTTATTTGGAAGAGGCTTATGAAGATATGAAAATTGACTTGGGTATTTGGCAAGAGTACAAACAACAAATATCAAAGATTTGGAAGATAGAAAAAGGAAGGACAATCCAAGGAACTTGGATTCTATTATCCCTAGGAGTATGGTGCAGGAGCACCTATCAAAAAGGAAAAAGAATAGGATACATGAGGATGAAACATTTTATTTTTTAAAATTTTTTTTAATCCATTTGAGTGAATATGTAAGGCTAAACAAAGTCATTTGTAATAGATTGTCCAAGTTGTCTAGTATGATCAAATTATGTAAATGAACCTATGGAAGGGTAAAATGTCCAAAAATATCATATATAGTACATTTGATATGTTATTAGGGGTTTTATATAGTTAAAAGTCCATTTATGGGAAAATTCAAAAGTTTTCAAATATGTAATAAAATATTATCATAAAAAGTTGACAATATGTAAAGTTGATGTAAAGAGGAAGGTCAAGAGTCATAGGAGGTAGACAATATGTTTAAATAATTTGAAAGGAATTAAAATGTCATATATTGGTCATTATTTTCATAATGTAATGTCTGGAGAAGCTGAAAGAAGAATTGAAATAAAGAGAAGTTTATTTTTGTGAGCTTTATGATAAATTCCCGAGTTATTGTTTCAGAAATATGACTATTATTTGTGTTTGTCCAAGAACATATGAATAGCTATATATATGAAACTTATATTTTCATAAAATTATTTGAGTTAGCTTTAGTTTTATTTTATTTTTATCACATTTCACTATTATTTGAGAAAGTTATGGTGATTTTAGTGTAGACTAGTTAGAATCTGATTTTTATGTAAATAGTTTTGGGAAACCAATCATAACTTTTTATTGCACTATTGGATCTTGCTATAAATTGGAGAAATTTTTATAATTACTCATTCTACAATATGAATAGTGAAAATAGTGTGGTTATCAATATTTTAAGAATTATGGATGATTTTTTATGAATGTATTTTCATGATCAAAATAGAATTTATTTCACAGTTGGACAATTCTTGATTTTCTTTTGCAAGTAATTGATAGATGAAGGATTTAAATTTTTCATATTGAACGAAGAAGAGATTGATATAAAGGTATAATGTATTTATATCTATTTTATAATATATGATAATGGTGATTTGATTGATGATGGTATTGGGAAACATGTGTTAATGCCTCTATTATATTGAAGAAATTGCATTGATCATTGAGCTCTATGGTGAATTTGGGGTTCTTTGATGGATTTACATTTTCTCTGCATTACTCAACATCTTTAGATTGAGAAACATAACCAAGGCCATAACTATACTCATGATTAAATTTGATAGTCTAGAACTTGAATTTTGAGCATAGTTTTAAAGTGGATATGGAGAAGTAGAACAAGAAGGGAGACTTTGATCTTCACAATTTTCTTTAGATAGCATAGGAAGAGTATTTTTCTCTTGATTTTTAATAAGCTCATTACAAGTATTGGAATTGGCATGTTCATCATACTTAGGATGTGGATAAGACATGGGATATGGAAAGGTGACATCTTGAAGGAGATGAAAGGGTTCTTGATCCTAATCTTTCTTAATATTTATAGTTTTAGCTTTCTAAAAGTCCTCTTGAGATGAAGCCACTTCTAAGGATAAAGAAACATGTGAGTTTTTCATGATAAGATCCATATGATATAGTGAAAGATTAGTTGGAGTGGGCATAGAAAGCATAGTATCACATGAAGGTTGAGCATCTTTAGTCTTAATAGTATGGTAAAGGTTTGTAGCCAAGTGAAGATTAGCTTGAGTTTGTTTTATATGTAGACCTTGAGGGTTTGCATAGTAAATTTGGAAATAATTAGGCTCTTTTTTTGATGGAAGCATGTTGGAAATATTTGAAGTTTTGGGAAACACATAAGTGTTAGAAGAAACTTAGGGGTGTGAAAGAGACCATCACTAGACATAGGTTCATCAATATCATATTGATCAAGAAAAGTATCATCACATGAGTCATTAGAGGTGTTAGCATCAATGGTCCCATCATCAATAAGATATTGGACTTTATATTTTAATGCTATGCAATCTGAACTATTATGCTCATTATGTCGATGATAAGCATAGTGGATATCTAAGAATGGGTTTCTATATGAGACAAATTTAGGCAATGTGATGAACTCATTATAAGGGAATGTCTGTAAAATAACATCATAAGAATCCTCCAAGGATGTAAAATATGTCTCAAAAATATGTCTACAATATTTTTTTCACTCTCATTTTGGTCAAAGATAGGTCTATCATGAAATCTTGGCATAGGTTCAAATGAGATATTACTTGATTTCTCTCTAAAAAGGTCTTTGGATCTAGAGCATGAAGATAATTGATGTCTTGAAGGAGAATATGTAGACTTTGGAGAAAATGAATCACATGTATGTAAAGGTATTAAGGAAGATTTATGTGAGGATATGATTCATTCCTCTAACCTTATCTTGAGTTTAGACTTCATTTCTAATATTTTCCTATTGAGACAAAGGTAAGCAAGATCATCTATCTTTTCTATCTCTTTGTATCTAGAATATAGGTATTGAAACTCCTTAAAAATTTAGAGGAACTCATTATCATATATACTTGATTGAGGTTTTGTAGAAAAATGTTTGAATCCCATGTTGGAAACTACAATGGGAACAATTGTTATGTTGTCATTGATGCCAAACCTTAATGGTGAGACAACTGCTACTTGATTTGAGTGTCATATCATTTGATTGATGAAGAGGATTTGAAAATAAGGGATAACAAGAAGACCTAGTGGAAAGGTTGAGTTATGTGGAACTATAATGGGTACTTGATTAGTTGGACTTTGGTAAGATAATGTGCTATTTAATCATTACACTTAATGGAGAAGACAATTGATTTGAAACCTAATTGAGATGACCTATAGAAGATCAAATGCATAGGCTAAACCAAGAAACAAAGTAGAAGATTAAAGAACTTATAAATCTGAGTTGTCCTCATGTCAATTGAATAAATAGTAGAAGCCAAGAAAATATATCATCAACCGAGCACCATGAAAAAATGAGTATCAAAAAAGTTAGAACAAGAAAGAATAATAAAAGTTCGGCAAAATAATTAGTATTGACTAATTTATCTAGTGATGACAAAGGCTAAGGAACATAGTATTAACTAAATGTCAGCATTTATTATTTTGTGAAGGAATTGAGATTCCTAGCCAACACAGTTAAATTTTTGGATTGGTCAAAGCATGTAAAGGATAAGTATTAATGAGTTGGCACATTTAATGTTTGAGAAACTATGTTTTACTATTTCTAGGCATGGATTCAAAGAGAAATTTTGAAAAGTTTCTAGAAGGAGAAGGAAGAAAATAAATTATGCAAGGATTTGATGAATTTGAACTAACCCTACGATAAATGCTTGATGTTTAAGAAACAAAAGATCAAATTTATCTATTTAAGGAGGCATAATGGTTAACCTAGAGAGGTTAGCAGTTGTTGATTTTGTCAATTGGAGAACTTGAGTAGAAGGTTGCAAAGGAGTGGAGTAGAAGTGAATAGTGATTTCTTCATGGATTTTCCAAGCTGATCAAGACAATGATGGTGATATGAATGGAGTCCAGTCAATGAGCTAGTAGATTAACTACATTGTGATCTGTGTTAGCAAAGTGTATTGTATTTATCAAATAAATCTAATTTTACTTTCTAACCATTGAATCAGTCAAAATACTTTAATCAAGATTGGCTTAATAGTCATTTTAAAATCCTTTAATAAAGGTGGCATTCTAATTTAATTCTCTTAAGTCCTTTAACAAGGTCACTCCCAACAGGGTGATTAAATCCTTTAAAAGGGTCACACCTAACAATGTGTATTGTAACCTTTAACAAGGTTGACTCCTAATAGAGCTTTCTTTAGGAGAGTGAAAATTTAGTAGCATGTTACTAGTGGTTTTTCCCAAATTGGGTTTCCACATTAAATCTTGGTGTTATAATTTTGTGAATGATGTTTGAGATGTTTTACTACTTAAAGTTTTAAATTTTGCAAGTAGGTTATTGATGAAGGTACGCTTTGATACCACTGATGAAAGGCCACATCACCCTTACCAAATCATAATCATAAATACAATAATATGGAGACAAAGAGAAGATAAAATGCTTCACAAAGCATGTTTTAATGATTCTTGAAAAATCCTTACAAATTATCCAAATGAGAGAACTCCAACTACTTATAATATGAGAGAGCTTACAAAATAAGAGCTTGCAACTAGTTTTCATAGTACGAGCTTCACCAAAAATAACTTCCCAACTAAGATCTTACACATTAAGATCCTTCACATCCAAAGCTTTTATACAAGAAGAGATCACACCTTGAGTACTTGATTACAAAATTTCATAAGCCTTTCTTAAATAGACACTTACCGCCCAAGATATTACAAAAACAACCAATGTAGGACAAAAGATATATGCAAATACCTTACGAAAAATATTAAATTCCCACCTAGGTACAACTAAGCAGCATCATGTGGTCCAATTAGAAAATTGCATTGCCTTTGTGGATCACAACAAATATTAAATACATGATTTAAGGAATTTCCACAAACTTCTAAAATGTCACCTACACACCTCGATAAATGACATGACAACCATTTTTATTTATTTTTCTATGTTATGTCACCCATGCACTTTGATAAACAACATACATTTACCCCTCTTTTTCCCTTTTTTGTTTTTTATTATTTTTCCTCTAATATTTGTCACTTTCTCTCTCCTCCACAAATTTTTTTAAAATTTTATAATCATGCACGCTTTATTTTTGTGATGCAAGATGCTCCTACATCAATTATTATTGGGACAATGGAGTGCAATTTTATGTTACTGAATGGTAAGTTGATATAGAGATTGAGTGGACTAAAGAATAGATCTAAGTTGTTTAAAGAAATTAAAAGTTTAATTAGTACATCTAGACCTAAGGATAATTGATTCACCCCTCTCTCTCCCTCTCATTTATTCTAAATAATTCTAAAAATTGGTATTAGAGCTTTGCAGTACTTGTAAGAAAATTTTTAAAGGGACTTAAAGATAAAGATCAAGATGTATAGAAAGGAGGTACCCAAGTTGAACAAGAATAACTTCCCTATATGGAAAATTTTAATAAAGATGCACATTACTAGAATTGGAGATTCAGTAGTATACTTCCTAGAGCATAACTACATAGAAGTACCATCACCTATTACAACCTAGCAGATAAAGGAGAAACAAGAACACAATCATGCAATGTTGGATATTGCATATGTCCTAAGTTACTCAAAGTTTGATGATATAAAAGAATACACTATTGTAAAGCAAATGTAGGAAAAATTGGAAAATATCCATGGAGAAGACAAGAATGTGCTAGGAGCTAAATTAGAAATCTTGAGAGGAAAGTTTGACGACATGAAGATGGTAGAAGGTGACAACATTGCATAATATGTTGGAAGAGTCAAAGAAGTGGTTAATTCTATAAGAGGAGCTAAAGGAAATATTAGTAATGAGACTATGATCAACAAGGTATTGAGAACTTTACTTCCTATTTACACAATTAGAGTTTCTGCAATACATGAACTAAGATGTATTCATTGTAATGATTTAACCTTGGATAGTCTGGTTTGTAGACTAACTACTTTTGAATTGTCAAATTTTGATCACTTTATTGCCCCTGCTATTGAATCTCCTTTTACGTCACAATTGGTTTTAAATAAGTCTATGAAGAAGAAAGGAAAGTGTGTGATTAGTGATAGTGAATCTTCTGATGATGATCTTGAGGGTATTGAAGCATTAGTAGCTAGAAGGTTACCAAAATGAAAAGGAAAATTCAAAGGTAAAATTCTTATAATCTATTTTTCATTCAATAAAGTTGGTAATATTTGTTCTAGATGGCCAAACAATGATGACGAAAATGAAAGGAAAGATAGAAAGTTCAAAGGAAGAAGAGATGGAAGAGACAAGAAAGGATACAAGGGTTATAAAGGTAAAGGTAAGAAGTCTTCTTACATTGTTGAAGAGGAGATTGATAGTGATTTGAATAGTCACGATGAAGAAGTTGTTTTTGTTGCAATGAAAGAATTTTTTTATGAAGATGAGAAAGTTGCACTTATTTCATATGTGAGTGAAAGTTATAGATGAATAATTGATAGTGGTTTCTCACATCATATGGTTGGTGATAAAAGTAAGTTTGAAACCTGAGAACAATATAAAGGAAGTTGTGTTAATTTTGGAAATGATGCACCATTTCTTGTAAAAGGTAAAGCATCAATACGATTGACTAACAAGATCAGATGTGATAATGCTTATTGGGTTGAAGGACTTAACTATAATTTGTTAAGTATTGCATAGTTGCATAGTTCAAGTTATAGAGTTTAATTTCAACTAAGAAGATCTACTAGATTGGATTTAAATAGACCCCTTCTTATTAAGATTGTATCCTTATAATCATAAATTGAATAATAAAAATAGTAGAGATAATCATATATCAATAATCAAAAGATAAAAATTATTAATATTGCCTTCCCTCAAAAGGTGGGGACTAATGTCTTTGGGCAACTTCTCTTAATAATTCTAAAATTGAAACTGTGAATATGGGAAAAAAATCCCACAAAATAATAGACCATCCATTTTTCCTAAAAGGATGTAATTTACCGTATCAAGATTGCTATTTTTTGATTGGTGGATTTCCTTTTCCTAGGCAATCTATTTTCTTTTTTGGCACAAAAAATTTGGCAGAAAAACAAAACTAAGGGAGGACATAGGGGATTAATGTGTGGGTGTTGGGTTTGGGCCTATTAATCTTTTCACTTTAA
The DNA here is from genome assembly GCA_028749045.1 of Cupressus sempervirens. Taxonomy (NCBI): domain Eukaryota; kingdom Viridiplantae; phylum Streptophyta; class Pinopsida; order Cupressales; family Cupressaceae; genus Cupressus; species Cupressus sempervirens. The sequence goes on along the minus strand of CM053788.1, from coordinate 153,905,383 downwards.
TCCTTTAAAATTTGAAGGAATTTCATCAAAAGCAATAGGAGCATGGGGTTATACAAAGATAATAGATGTCATCATGACATTCTACATGACCATTTGGGGCACTCAATCCTACTTTGAGCCTTTTGTCATTGATATGTTTTATTAACACTTACACATCTTTCTAGTCTTCTACATATATTTGTAAGGTTAATAGTAAATTCAAGTGCCTCTTCTAAGATAATTCACCTATCATGTTTCCCCTTCTACATTTTTCCTTATTTTTTTTAGATAATTTTTTCCATTTAGGGGTATTGATGTGCACGAGAATGCCTCTATTTGTGATAAAAATGTGCAATGCCTCTAGGATTCACATCAGTAAAGGTAGTCTTGATTATATTTCATGCAATGATAATTTTTAAGGATAAATCCATTACGAATATACTTCTACTTTAGTTCCAAAACCCTAACCACATAAAGAGGGTAAAAGAAAGCTACAGATCCAGCAATAGAAAATTATATAAAAATTATGGCCATTGACAATATAGGATTGATTCTTGTAAGTCTTGTTTTTTTGTTTCAATTTTTATTCATGGTGTTTTTTGTTGAAAATAATTGATCAATTGTATAGTGTCTTTGATGTTACACAAAATGTCACATCTTTACCAGTCAGTGTATGGAAAGCTCACTTGGGTGATGAAGATAGTTTCATGTGTCACATCTTTACCAGTCAGTGTATTCAAAGAGAAATATGTAGAAGTTGAGTGTTAACCAAGCTCACTCGAGTAACAAAGGAAAGTTTGAAGGAACCGGTGTTAACGAAGCTCACTCGGTTACCAAAGAAAGTTTGCAAAGATGTAGTGTTAAACAAGTTAACTTGGTTAACATAGGAAAACCATTTTAGTGATAGTATCTACCGAGTAGGGTCAAGTAAAAAAGGATTTTCTTGTTTTGGCATATTGAGTTTAATGGATTTGTTTGTTAGTTGTAGCTGATTGAAGAGATAAAAATTAATCATTATTAGTTATATTTAAGCCAACTTGAAAATATCTATAGTATAAGTATAAGGTCAAGTTGAGCATTGAATGTGAGAGTGTGTGGAAGAGAAGAAAATGGTTAGAGGAAGAAAATTGGAAGGATAAGAAGAATATCTTTGTTGGGAAAAAAAGATTAATCTAATTAGGAGGGATCAAGTATTCAAGCTAGAATTGAGATTTGAAATAAAAAATATAGTTGCATCAACAAGTAGGTCATATCATTGTTACTCTCTAACCATTGTTGTAGTGTATCAAATCTCTTAACTAAGTTGGCTTAATAGCTATTTGTCAAATTCTCTAACAAGTTGGCATTTCTAGATTGAAGTTTCTAAAGACCTCTAACAAGGCCACTCCTAATAGGGTGATTAAATCCTCTAATAGGGTCACACCTAACAATGTATTTTTTAACCTTTAACAAGGTTGGCTCCTAACCAAGCTCACTTGAAAAGAGTAAAAAATAGTAACTAGTTGCAATTTGTGGTTTCCCCAAATTGGGTTTCCACGTTAAATCTTTGTGTCACTTGTTCATGTTATTTATTTTATGTGTATGCAACTAAGTTAATTAAGGTTAATTACACTTAATATCTTAAGATCTAGATGTTTAGTATTTGCTGAGTAACAATTGATATTATAGTCCTTGCCCAGTTACAATATATTGTTAGTGTTAACCAAGTGCTTGTGTGTTAACCAAGTAATAATAGTTTTAGTAGAATTTATGTTTTGTATTGATATCTAACAGATCAAGGATTTATTTTTGTGGTAAATAATTTACCCCTCCCATCTTAGTTACTCTTATATTTCCAATAATTAGTATCAAAACTTTTGGTGCTTACAAAGAAGGTTTCAAGGACCTAAGATGAAGATCACAATGTCTTACAAGAGAGAGATTCTCAAGTCAAACAAAGATAAATTCAAGGCATGGCAAGAAATTATGAAGCCACATCTAGCAACCATCGATAATTTAGGTTTGAAATATTTGAATACTCAGTATAAGGCTCCTACTAGAACTATTGGGACTCAAAATCAAAGCCCTAATTTTGAGTACCATTGAAAATTAAGGCTTATAAATGCTTTTGATGCATATTGTACCTGGCTGCCCATTTGAGGCCTAAGAAGTGTTTGACATTTCTAGCACCTTCCATTTAGTGAGTCTATTTTTTCTATGATGATAAACTAGCATTTTGAGACATTCTATGAAGCCCATGTTTTGAAGTAGTTCTACGCTAAAATGGGGGGTCCACATTTTTAGAGAATGCAGAGGAGTCCATGAGTACAAAAGATCAGCACATCCATAGCCACCATCTACCATGTGAATGAAGCCAAGGTACTAATGACTAAGGAAAGAAGAAAACCTCTGTAGTAGAAAAGAGAACCATCCTTGGAGCAAATACTAGTCATGTCATCAAGGAAAGATGAAGCTATAGATAGAGAAGAACATGGGTAAAAGGGGGCAACCGTAGAGTAGAGAGAAAAATACCATGAAAACATTTATCTAACATTGCCAAAGTGGGAAACTTTTTCTATCTTTAAATACTAAAGAACTAAGAGTACTTGTTGTCTTTAAAAGAGGTACCTTTTGCAAAGGCAATAGCTACTTGGTGGACCCAACCCAGATGACGTGCTAAGCTAGAGGCAAAAACCATAACATAATTTTGAATATGCACACTAATAGAGATGCTGATGTGGAACATAAAACACCAGATTGTGCCACATGGAAAATTTGATGACCATTGCTACATTGCCAAGTGAAGATGCACACTAAATAACCATGGTGACATAGCGACCAAGATAGGTGGAGCTGATGTGATGATGAGTGGGTGCAAAGGTGGTGATGATGTGGTTGGAAAGGAAGGTTTACTAAAAAGGTCAAGGATGTCACTAGGAAATTGAAGGATTCTAGTGATTTCCATGTTGCCACAAGAAAATGGGATGGTCTTGTCAGTAGCAACATGGCGACCTCCTAGGAAATCAAAAATTCAATCGAGAAAATTGAAAATCTAGTAAGGAGTTCAAAAAGATGTGTGGGATCCATAGCAATCAAAGGACCAGTAACATGATGACATGTGGTAACATTCCAAAAGCTCATCATGAGTTCACAAAGAGGAGAGGAAAAGACCTCTAATGTTACACTTGAGTGATGTTATGACCATGCCATGTGGTCGGGGACTAGTTTTGAAAGGGCTTTGATATTATGATCATATCATGAAATCATGGAGACTCAGTGTGAGGTGCATAATGCACAAAAATTGAGTTTGTCATGAGATTGAGAGGAGGAGTTTCAAACATTATGATTTTAAGCCAGGGAAAGATCCCATCATAGCATCGGGTTTTCATGTGATCATAAAGATAAATGCAAAGGCATGGAGAAGGTGCAGTCAAACAAAATTTGACCTACCACATGGCCATCTATTGTATGGTTAGGAAGAGACAACATAAAGTGCTTTGACCTTATGATTTTTCTATGAGATCATGAACAAGGATGTATGGTGATGTGATCTTATGACTATATGGTGAGATCGAAGGAAGAGTGGTGAAGGCCTATGATCTTGTGAAATTTGTAAGATCATAGAGATTAAAACAAGTTGGGACGATGCTATGACGGGAGGTGAAAATTGAAGTTTCATCATAATATCATACAATGAAAAGTTGGGTCTTACGATTATACGAGAGGGGAAGATTATTATATTTTAATCGCATAATATGATGTGGGGCCTGCCTAGGTATGATCAACAAATATGAAGTGGACACTTGGCACTAGATGATTGGGGGCAAATGGAAAGGGACAAAATAAAGTTTTAAATCTGATTTTTCTAATCTAAATGCACCAGAATTTTCAAAGTTGAAAAATTTAAATAATTTTTAAAGTTTTGTATAGTTCAACTATATAGATTTTTTTAATTTTTCAATCTTATGCTCTTTCATGGTCTGGTGGCTAGAATTTCAAATCAATCTTAGGGGCATGATTTCAATGTGAAATATGTAGTGTAGCATATCATTGGAACCAGAAGGAGATAAGCTATCCATTTTTTAGAGTTAGTTTTAACACAAATGGTCACCGGTGTGTACTATAGGGGGTTTTGTATTTTCAATAAAATGCTCAGTTATAGGCAATGATTTCATCAATGCAGTTATAGAATTTAGTTAGGATGCATTTGATATGCTTTGTTGGCTCAGTTTGTTTAAAATTTGATGCATAATGATGTGTTTTACTATAAGTATTTCATAATTTGCTTGATTTTAATGGAATTTCTCAGAATTCTTTGTCTTTTGCAATCAGTTATGATTTCCATCAAAATATCTCAGATATTTTGTGCTTTTGAGAGCCAAAATGATGAAGATTTGATTTCATATTTACAAAGAGAGATTAGAGAGATGCTTTTAACTTCTTGAGGAGGTTTTCCAAGTGGACATATGTTAGATGCATAACACATTTGGGAATTCACTTCCTTCTATATCTTTCTCTTTCTTTATCCATTGTAGGGGTTTTAGTTTTGAGAAGAAAATTGACTACTCCTGTGACACCACAATTTCCTTCAACAAATTTCTCTTGTATGAATAGCAATAGTGAAGATAAACATAGAAAGTTAAGATCTATTAGGTTTTTCTATATTTTGATTTCATGCATATGAATGTATAATTTCAAGGAAATGAATATAGTTGAGTAGAAAACTCTTTAGTTTCATTCTGATTATCATCCCCTTCCTCTGTTATCTGCAATGTTTTGTGTTTAAGAACAAAGAGCTTAGACTCATTTGCAATCCCTTAAGGTTGTATATTTGGATAAGTTTTCTATTGGAACAAAGAGCCAAGTAAATGCTTATTTTCCTTGATAGAGTTGTAGGTTTCATCAAGAGGATATTCAGTAACCAGTTAGATCTTTATGAACATAGATGTCTATTTACAAGGTGAATGGATAGATCAAATATCTAAATACATGAATATGTCTCAGGTATCCATATGTATGTATTTTATTCAAATAATTGCTCAATGGATTAGGCACTGATTAGTTATAGGATCAATTTGTTCTTACTGTTGCATATTTGGGGTTTTGCTAAAATCAACATCATTAATCAAATGTTTTTCCCTTTCATGTTGAAGAGTTGAAAAGGATGCCCTCACTCAGCTTGTGAATTTCATAGAATTACAATTTAATCTACTTTTTTAGATTCAAGAATATGTTTTGCAATGGTACCATATAAGTGAATTTGAGGTCCACCTACTTATGTTTTGTAGAGCCTAAAGTAGAAGAAGGGTCAAGCCTTATAGTTGGCCTAGTGTTTGAAATGACATGTTGAAAAGGGGAGTAACCTGCCCCTAGATGTGTCTTGTTCTCATCAGGATACCTTGAAACGTGTAATGTTTCAAAAAACCAACAAAATTGTGACTTTGTTGGGGACTGGGGTTAAGCTTTATTCATGGACAATAGTATGTTGTGAGAATTGGATGTAAATTGTGTTCTATGATTGTTATAGGTCTATCTTCAATCAATTCAGTTTTTGTAAGTGCTATTGAGAAAATTCAGAGTCAAGAATGAACATAAATTTTGTGTTCCCTTTTCTAAGTTTGTAAATCTACAAGAGTGGTTTGATGGTTTGCATTTCTCCTACAGAAAAAGATCTAGTTCAGATTTGTCAAGTGATAAATTATATTTTATTTCTCACAAAGCATGAGTGGCGAGTCTCAAATCTCTATACTAGTTTGTTCCTAGTTAATCTCATTGTAATATTTTGAAGGATTTTCAATTGTATGGGCAAATCTAAAAATTTTGATAGTGTCTTGAAAAGGAAGTTTAAATTCTTGATAAATTTTAAAGTGTTGTTTGCAATTTGCTATTATAAGAAAATGAATTGTAAAAAGTAGATCACAACAATGATTTCTTTATCCTCTCTTGAGGAGGTGGAAGCTCTATGAAATTTTTACTAGTGGTATGAAGGAATTTTAGTCTTGCACCTATGCCAAATCAACAGAACAAAATCTTGCATCAGCACTTGAGGTATTTTGGTTTTCATGTTTCTTTTTCATGGAAGTCAAATGTTAAAAACATGGTTGCCTCTATTCAATGATTTTCAGCTCTAAAAGGAAGAGGTAGAAGTTTTTCTTTATGATGGAGTTAGATCATAGATTTGAGATTAGTTTGCCAAATTTTGAAAGTTTAGAGACAATGGCTAATAATATTGCTATGTTAAATAAACTGATCTACAAAAGGATTGTCAGTGTTATAAGAATTGAAGTAGGGAGTACTCAAGGTTTAAATGTAGAAAAATGTTATTTAATGCTTAAATTAGTAATAGAAAGATGCTTGTTCATTGTAGACTTAAGGAATCTTCCATGCCTAGTGTTTTCCTTGATGTTCTAGTGCCTAATTCAGTCAATTGGCCAGTACTTATAAGATTATGAAGAATTTTGCAAATTGAATGATTCATTGAAGAGATGGAAAGTGGTAGTTATAGAGTTCATGTTATTTCTTCAAATGATAATAATGAGTGTGTTGAAAGTCAAGGTAGCAATGAATATAATGAATATGTATATAAAGATGATTTGTCTTTTGGATGTGAAGAGGTGGATTCAAATGCAAATGAATTAGGTAATTGCAATCAGCATAAGGAAGATGGATATGAAAGTGAAAATAAACTTGGTTACAATAAATATGAATTTGAGGAATTATGTAATACTAGTAGGGGTAGTGATTGCCATGATAAGAATGAATGTGATAATAATGCTGATTTTTCAGATTATTATACTAATGATCTTGTTGTTGTAAGTTCCTTATGTCATCTAGATGATAATCATAGCCAAGAGAAGATTTGTGAGGTAGTCTTCTTGAGCCCTAATGAAATTTTAGATTTTTTGGCTTGTGATTTTGAAAAGCATGTAAGTATTTCTAAGGATGCTCATATTTTCCATCATAATATTTCTTCATTTAGTCAAGTTGCTTCCCCAAAGTTTGATGTAGAAAGAGATGTAGAATACAAACAATCTTTATCAAATTTTGGAGGTGTAGATGACAGTACCTCAAATGTCTTTGCACATGCCGACTTGTTGGATGTGGGGGATGTTAGTGAAGGGAAGTTTGTTCAGATTTTTTTCATGTTGATCTTTCTGAAATTTGTTTTGATGTTTCATATGATGAAGATGAAAACAATGGAAGTTGTCAATTAGATTATAGATTTTCATTATATGCTGATAATTCTTGTAAAGATAAGTTCACAATTTATTCTGACATTTAGTTAGATGAAGAAAATGATTGTGATCAGCATAGTTTAGATTAGTACTTTCAGAATAAGTTTTCATGTTTGGTAATGAATTAGTTGTTTGAAGAATGTGAAGAGGATTTAGTGAAAGATAAATCTAATTTAGTGAATGACATGAGTGCAAGTAGGTGACAATCAGATTTCACATACTCTTTGAAGCCAGAGACACAAGGTGAGTTGCAAGTTTTTGGTACATGCAACTTGGTAAATGGTGTAGAATATGATGTTTTTGTGTTTAGGCTTAGCACACATGAATCATTGTTGGATTTTGATTCTCATCTTAGTTTGTGTAATCATGATCATGCTGATATTTTTTGTCATAGTGAGCATGATGATGAAATAGTCTTTGATTTTTATAGGCACTATGAGAAGGATGATAATTTTGTTTTTCCTAACGAAGTGATTACAAGTATTGATGTGTTGGGTGAAATAAAGGAAAATAAAATTTGTAGTTTTCCTCAAGAAGATGTAAATGAAAATTAGGTATTTGACAGAGGTAAAAAGTTTTTTTGAGGTTCGGTGGCCCGGGGCCATCATTTCTACATAGTAGGAGTAGTTGTTTCCCTATTTTCAATAAAGTTGTTCAAGAGAAGTTTTTGTTGTTTCAAGAATGGTCTACTTCTTCCATAAATCTAAATCCTGGCCATGCCTACAAGGGACATGCATCCCTAGATAGAGCCACTATTGGGACTCAAAATTGAAGCCCTAAATTTGAGTACCATTGAAAATTAAGCCCTATAAATTCTTTTGATGCATATTATACCTAGTTTTCCATTTGAGGCCTAAGAGGTGTTTAATGTTTCTAACACCTTCCATTCAATGAGTCTATTCATTCTATGATGATAAATTGGCATTTTGATACATTCTACAAAGCCCCTGTTTTGAAGTAGTTCTACATTAAAATGGGGGGTCCACAGTTTTAGAGAATGCAGAGGAGTCCATGAGCAAAAAATATCAGTACATCCATAGCCACCGTCTACCATGTGAATGAAGCCAAGGTACTAATGGCTAAGCAAAGAAGAAAACCTTCGTAGCAAAAAGGAGAAGCATCCTTGGAGCAAATACTAGCCATGCCATCAAGAAAAGATGAAGCTATCGACAAAGAAGAACGTGGGTAAAAATGGGGCAAGTGCAGAGCAGAGAGCAAAATACCATGAAAAATGTTTATCCCACATTGCCAAAGTGGGGAACTTTTTCTATCTTTAAATACTAAATCACTAAGAGTGATTTTTGTCTTTAAGAGAGGCACCTTTTGGAAAGGAAATAGCTACTTGGTGGGCCTGACCCCAGATGACATGTTGAGCTAGAGGTGATGACCATAACATAATTTTGAATGTGCATGCTGACAGAGATGTTGACATAGACCAAATAACACCAAATCATGCCACATGGAAAATTTGATGACCGTCACTATGTTGCCAAGTGAAGATGCACACTAGATAAGCATGGTGACATGTTGACCAAGATAGGTGGAGCTGATGTGGTACAAAGGTGGTGATGACATGGTCAGAAAGGAAGGCTCACCAAAAAAGTTAAGGATGTCACTAGAAATTGAAGGATTTTGGTTGTTGCCATGTCGCCACCAAAAAATAGGATGGTCTCGCTATTAGTGACATGGCAACCTCCCAGGAAATAAAAAAATCCATCGTGAAAATTGTAAATCCAGTGAGGAGTTGAGAAAGTTGTGTGGGACCCATAGTAGTAAAAAGACCAATAACATGATGACACATGCCAACATTCTAGAAGCTCATCAAGAGTTTGCAAAGAGGAGAGGGAAAGACCTCTGATGTTATGCTCAAGCAATGTTACATCCATGCCATGTGGTCGAGGACCAATTTTGAAAGGCCTCTGATATTACGATCATATTGTGAAATTGGGGAGGCTCAGTTTGAGGTGCATGATGCTAAGAAAATTAAGTCTATCATAAGATTAGGAGGAATTTCAAACATTAAGATGTTATGTTAGGGAAAGATCTCATTGTAGCATTGATTTGTCATGTGATCATAAAGATAAATGTAAAGGCATGGAGAAGGGCAGAGTCAAACAAATTTTGACCTACCACGTGGCCATCTATCATATGGTTAGGAAGAGCCAACATAAAGTGCTCTAACCTTACAATTCTACCGTGAGATCATGAACAAGGATTTATGGTGATGTGATCTTATGACCATGTCATGAGATCAGAGGAAGAGTGGTGAAGGCCTATGATCTTATGAAATTCATAAGATCATAGAGATTAAAACAAGGTGAGATGATGCTATGACGAGAGGTGAAAATTGAAGTTTCATCATAATATAATAGAATGAAAAGTTAGGTCTTACGATCATATGAGAGGGGAATATTATGATATTTCAATTGCATAATATGATGTGGGGCCCACCTAGGTATAATTAGTGAATATGAGGTGGACACTTAGCACTAGATGATTGGGGGAAAATGGAAAGCGACAAAATAAAGTTTTAAATCAGATTTTTCTAATCTGAACACACATAAATTTTCAAAGTTGAAAAATTTAAATGAGTTTTGAATTTTTATATAGTTCAACTATATAGATTTTTAAAAATTTTCAATCTTATGCTCTTTCATGGTTTGAGGGCTAGAATTTCAAATCAGTCTCAGGGGCATGATTTCAATGCGAAATATGTAGTGTAGCATACCATTGGAAGTGGGAGAAGATAAGCTATCTATTTCTAGAGTTAGCTTTACACAGATGGTCATTGGTGCATGCTACAGGGGGTTTCATGTTTTTAATAAGATGCTCAATTATAGGCAATGATTTCAACAATGCAGTTACAAAATTCAGTTGAGAAGCATTTGAGATTCTTTTTTGGATTAGTTTGTTCAAAATTTGATGCATAATGATGTGTTTTACTATAAGTATTTCACAACTTTCTTGATTTTGATGGAATTTCTCAGAATTCTTTTTCTTCTGCAATTAGTTATGATTTCCATCAAAATATCTCAGATATTTTGTGCTTTTGAGAGCTAAAATGATGAAGATTTGATTTTGTAGTTACAGAGAGAGATGCTTTTAAATTCTTGAGGAATTTTTCCAAGTGGACACATGTCAGATGTAGAATAGATCTAGGAATTCACTTCCTCCTATATTTCTCTTTCTTTCTCCATTGTAGGGGTTTCAGTTTTGAGAAGAAAATTGACTCACTACTCTGAGACCACAATTTCCTTCAGAAAATTTCTCTTGTATGAATAGTAGCAGTGAAGATAAACATATAAAGTTTAGATCTATTAGGTTTTTCTTCATTTTGATTTCATGGATATGAATGTATAATTTCAAGGAAATGAATATAGTTGAGCAGAAAACTCTTTAGTTTAATTCTAATTCTCATCTCCTTCCTCTATTATTTGCAATGTTTTGTATTTAAGAACAAAGAGCTTAGACTCATTTGCAATCCCTTAAGGTTGTATGTCTGGATAAGTTTGCTATTGGAACAAAGAGCCAAGTAAATGCTTATTTAGCCTAATAGGGTTGTAGGTTTCATCAAGAGGATATTCAGTAAGTAGTAAGATCTTTATGAACATAGATGTATATTTACAAGGTGAATGGATAGATCAAATATCTAAATAGATGAATATGTCTCAGGTATCCATATGTATGTATTTGATACAAATAATTGTCCAATGGATTAGGCACTAATCAGTTATACGATCAATTTTTTCTTACTGCTACATATTTGGGATTTTGCTAAAATCAACATCATTAATCAAATGCTTTTCCCTTTCATGTTGAAGAGCTAAAAATGATGCTCTCACTCAGCTTGTGAATTTCATAGAATTGCAATTTTCTATTATAGATCTATGTTATTACATGAGTTATTAGGAGATATAAGGGTTGTTATCAACTTTGTTAGATTCAAGAATATGTTTTGCACCAGTACCATATAAGTAAATCTGAGGTCCACCCACCTAGGTTTTGCAAAGCCTAAAGTAGAAGAAGGGTCAAGCCTTATAGTTGGCCTAGTGTTCTAAATGACATGTTGAAAATGGGAGTTACCTATTCCTAGATGTGTCTTTTTCTCATTGGAGAAATTTGAAACCTGTAACATTTCAAAAAACCAATAGGAACATTGACTGTGGAGGAGATTGTTGAAAAGAAAAATCATAATATCATGATGATTGACATTGCATTAACTCTTAACTATGTTGAATTTGATGAGGTCAATAATGTGCTACTACTAATGAGATGTGGACAAAGATAAAGAATATCTATGGAGGCAATGATAATGAGAGAAGAGCCAAGGTAGAAAGCTTGAGAGGTCAATTTGATTAGATGAAGATGAGAGAGGATGAAAATATTACAAAATATGTTGAGAGAATCAAATCTAGTGTCAGTGCAGTCAAAGCCTCTGGAGGAAAAATTGATGATGTGATAGTGGTCAACAAGGTACTCAAAACCCTTCTTCTTATATATGCAATCAGAGTTTGAGCTATTCAAGAGATGAGATGCAATCCACATAATAAGACTAGAGGGAAGAGTGACAACATTTGAGCTAGATAACTATGATAATTATGTTCCTAGTTCTAGCAATCTTGAGTTTGCATTTGAAGCCAAGTTGTCACTCAAGCAGAAAGCTACAAAGTCTAAAAGAAAAAAATCTAAAAGAGAAGAAGAAGATAGTTTTGATAGTAATCTTGAAGCCATTCATGAATTTCTTGCAAGGAGATATGCCAAAGGAAAAGGAAAGTACAAAGGTAAAATTCCTCTAATCTATTTTTCTTGTGAAGATGTTGTTCACATTGCTGCAAGGTATCCAAATAGAGAAGACAAAGATGAAAAGAAGAAAAATGATGTAGGATCATCTTGGGTTTGCTTGAAATCCTACATGTTTGGAGGAATTTTGGTTAAGCATTGTGGAGCTTGGCAGATACTAGTGTTTGACATATACTAGGAGCTCGGCATGGTCTAGGAACTTGGCATGGTCTTTGGTTGCTTGACATGGTCTAGGAACTTGGTATGGTCTTTGGTTTCCCAACATGGTTTGGGGACTCAGCATGGTCTTGGGTTACTTGGCATGGTCTAGGGATTTGGCATGTTCCTTGGTTACTCGACCTAGTTTATGGAGCTTGGCCTTGCTTAGGAATTTGGTTTCTATTGTAGGTCATCTAACTAATTTTTTGCACTGAGTTAAAGAATTTAAATTTTATGTATTAAAGAGATCCTAGAGTACTAACTATGATTCAAAGCAAAAGTTCTAATTCAATTGGAGCTAGGAGATATCATGATTTTACTTAGATATCAATTTTGGGCATTTAATTGCTATTGCAGGTTGACTTGTGGCATTTAATTTATGTAATTGTATTTAATTTGTGTTTTCGGATGACTTGTGGATTAGATTGGTATAAATAGGGGTTGTGGGGAAGTCTTTTGTCATTATTCATCTATCTTGGAGAAGAGGAAGAGGTAGAGGATTGAATTTGAAGAGGGCTAGTAGCTGAGGCTTGTGAAACAAGGAGATTGCTTGGAGGCTTGCAAGCACAAGTTGAGATCTTGGAGGTTTCTACTAGAGTGTGGATCTAGACTAGCTAAGGTTTGATTTGGATCTTGAGGGATCTTTCAAAACTATTAATTTCTTTTTATTTGTCTATAACTAAGAAGGCATTATAGCCTGACACACTACATGTAATTAGTTATATCTAAAAAATAAACTATTGTGATTTAGTTTCAAATCTTGCATTGTTATTTTCTAGGGCTAGGATATATCCTTTAGGGATTCTCTTACCTTACACTATGTTAGATGGTATCAGAGCATAGTTGTTCCTGAGTGTGTAGACAGATTGCCAAAACTGAGGAAGTTTGCACTAGGATCATGGGTTGGAGAAGGTTGATTTGGTAGAGTTGATTGATCTTCTAGATTTGTAGATCTATTGCTTGAGGTTTGTGAAAACCTTAGACATCTTTGACCCTAGGGTGATTGATGATCTTAGTAATGATTTGGAAGAATGGACCTTAGAGAAGATGAGAGCAGAGTTCAGATCTAAGATTGCATTAATGAAGAGTGACATTATTATTGAAATTATAAGTGCTTTAGGTGGCGTACCTAGGCATGTGGGTACTGAAGGTAGTTATGAGGAAGTTACCAAATAATTTGAAGTTGCTAGATCAATTAGTGATGATAGAACTAATCATGTGGAGAGACCTATTGAAATTAAGGCTGGTCAGTTTGCTTGACCTGGATCTAAGTTGAAGTTGAAGCATATGATGGAGGTTTCTAATTTTTTGGATACTTTGAATCCTGAAGACCTAATTGATTAGATTGGTGAATTGGAAGACTACTCTGAGCTTGAGGACATTGAATATCCACTTAGAGTAAGATTGTCACAAAATAAGATGAAGGGACATGCTACTCTTTGGTGGAAGGAACTACAAAGGGATAGAGAAGAGGAAGGTGAAATGAAGATTACTATATGGAAATTACTAGTGACTAAGTTGAAGGCTAAGTTCATTCCTACTAATTATGATCTTGAGTTGTTTAAAAGGTTTCAAAGTCTAAAATAGAAGAATATGAATGTGAAGTATTATACCAAGGAGTTCTACAAGTTGACTATTTGGTCTGGGCATAGAGAATTGTCAAAGGAAAAGGTAGTGCAATACATTAATGGTCTAAAATTCAATATTCAAGATGAGGTTGGTATGCTAAATATTTCTTTAATTGAGGATGCTTATTAGTATGCTTTGAGAGAAAAGGAAAAGTTAAAGAGGAAGAATCAAGGTAGTTCCCAAGGGAAGGAGAAGCAAGATAGCTTAGCACAAGTTAAACCAAATGCAGAAGGTGAACAAAAAGGAAGGACAAGTGGAGGTTGGTTATAAGGTAATTTTTTGAAGTGTGGCCAAGAAGGGCATAGATCTTTTGAATTTCCAATTGTAAGGACAACTACTATTTTGAATGAGGATGCAGTCCTAGATAGTCAGCCTGAGCAAGGAGAGAGCTTGTTGGCTCAGTGAGTATGAATTGGTGAGAGGACATTGGATTCTTGTTAGAGGACTAGTTTTTTCAAAACTTACTATAAGTCTAGTGGTAAAGTTTGCAAAGTGATTTTGGATGGTGGTAGTACTGATAAACTTATTGTTGAGGAGATGGTTCAAAAACTTGGTATGAATAGAGTGAGACATCTTTATCCTTATAGGATTGGCCAGTTGCAAGGTGAGCATGCTTTGGAAGTAAGGGAGCAATGCCTTGTTCATTCTAAATTGGGTAGTATAAGGATCAAGTGTTGTGTGATATTATGGATATGAATAATTGTCATGTATTACTTGGTAGACCTTCGAAGTATTATTATAGGACTGAGCATGATTGTGTTAGAAATGTGTTTACTATTGAGAAAGTTGGTAGGAAGTTTTTCCTAATTCCTTTGTAGAATGAAGAGCTCGATAGGAGGAACTTGAGTATTGGCAACCAAGTTGAGTTGGAAAATTTTGAGAATGTTGGAGATCAGCATGGAAAGTAGACCTATGGAACACATGTGGTGGATGTGAAGAAGAAGAACAAAAGCAAGGGATAGAATGTACAAGTTGAAGACTTGGAGGACATGTATGTGAAGAACTAGTTTTGGATTTATGAACTAAATCCAAAAAGATGTTCTTCCAGTTACTATAACATCATTTCAAACCTGGGGTATCTAATCTAGGAGCATCTTGGTTTTTATTGCAATCCTACATGTTTGGAGGGACCTTGGTTAAGTGTTGTGGAGCTTGGCAAATACTAGTGTTTGGCATACACTCAGAGCTCAACATGGTCTAGAAACTTAGCGTGGTCTTTGGTTGCTTGGCATGGTCTGGGAACTTGGTATGATCTTTGGTTACTTGGCATGGTCGAGGGACTTGGCATGGTCTAGGAACTTGGCATGGTGTTTGGTCACCCGACATGGTCTGGAGACTTGACATGGTCTTTGGTTACTTGGCATGGTCTATGGAGCTCAGCCTTGCTTAGAAATTTGGTGCCTATTGTAGGCTATGTAAAAAATTTTCCACAATGAGTTAGAGGATTCAAATTTCAAGGATTGAAGAGTGCCAAGAGTACTAACTACAGTTCAAAGCATGAGTGTTAATTCAATCAGAGCTAGGAGATGTCACCATTTTACTCAAATATTAATTTTGGGCATTTAATTGTTGTTGTAGGCTGACTTGTGGCATTTAATTTATGTATTTGTATTTAATTTTTGTTCTAGGCTGACTTGTGGCTTAGATTAGTATAAGTAGGGGTTGTGGGAAATTCTTTTTTCATTATTCATCAATCTTGGAGAAGAGGGGGAGGAGCTAGAGGAGAAAATTTGAAGAGGGCTAGTAGCTAAGGCTTGTGAAACTAGGAGATTGCTTGAAGGCTTGCAAGAACAAGTTAAGATCTTGGAGGTTTCTACCAGACTATGGATCTAAAAGTAACTTATTCTACCTAGATCTTAGTGGAAGTTCATGTTTCATTTCTCAAGTAGAAGAAAGGTGGTTATGGAATAAAAGGTTATGTCATGTGAACTTTGATAACCAGATCAAAATAAGCAAAAAAAAAAGACTAATAATTATTCCTAGTCTAAGGAAATTATTGTGGTTTCACAACCCATGCCCATTTCTCTTAGAAAAAGGGACCCCCTACTAAGTTGTTTTCTCCCAGACCCCTAGTCTAGGGCCTAGGTAATTTTAGAGCTCCCCCTAGAGTTTGGGTCTAGCCTTTGTCTTTAACTAAGAAGTCTTTGGTGTTAGAACTTGGAAAATTTGGGAGAAAAGAGTGTTTTGTGCATAAAAGAACACTAGCGCACATGCACAACTATCTAAGGTGCACTAAATGTGGAAGTGCACACTCTTTTCCTTTTGGAGATGTGCATCTTCAAAGGATGCACACATTGGGCTTAGGACTACATAAGTCTAGTATCCCCTCCCCTTACCTCTGCACCTCCAAAGGTGTGCTAAACCTACACACAAAACAAAAAAACCAAGTGTTAGATAACAAAAAAGGTGTGCACACCTTTTTCCATTCATTAAATAACTAAAAAACATAAAAAAGAACCTAACACAAACTAAACATCTACAAAAAGGTGTGCATGTGCACACCATCCCAAGGTGCGCACATGCCCACCTTTTTGGTTTATAACCTAAGGATTTTCGAAAGGTAATGGTGCACAAATGTGCACCTCACCAAGGTGTGCATCTACACACCATTTTTTGTTGGGTTAACAAACACTAAGGGTATGTTAGTAAAAAACTAAATTTCCCCCCCTTTCACATATGCACTACCACATGCATATGTGTAGTAGCGCGCATGCACATGTGCACACCCCATCAAGGTGCACATGTGCACAACTACACATAAAATGACTAATGAGGGGTCATTAAGCATACCTATCAAGGTTCACAAGGTAAACTATTTTGCATTCTAGGGCTATTGGGGGGATTGACCTAGTTTTTCATTATTTTTTTATTTTGGGTTAAGTTTTTTTACAGATTAGGGTTTATTTTTAGGTTTAACTATAACTTTCTTGACTAATGTCTATTCTTTTGTATAGATAAAATGGCATCATCATCATTATTAATGGCAGAAAATACTTCTCTTAACGTTGTTGTCTTCAAATACCAAGGTATATTGAAAAAATCCTACTTTGAGGATGGACATGCAAAAATTAGAGACACTAAGCTCAAACATATTGACTAGAAAGCATTCCTCACCATTTGCAACAAGCCTTAAGAAAGATCCACAATGGTATTAGCTATGATTAGGTCAGGGCTAGTAAATGTAGCATAACATCCAACTTCTATACAATTTTGTTAGTTAATTATGACCTTGTTAGAAAATTATGTGCCAGAAGAAAAGATTGTTAAGAGTGTCATAGAGGAGATATTCCTAGACCTTAGACAAAGGAATATTGAGAATGTGTTTCATCTTGCAAGGGCCGATCAATATGTAAAGATGACCTATAACTAGGAAGAAAGATGGTATAAAGACAATGAAAAGGAAGCCAAAGAAATAATTCAGTCTTCCTTCCTAATAGAAAAAACACCAGTAGGTCATAGAGTCAAGAAAGTAAATATGAAATGAGAGTACATCAAGGATGATATTGACAACACAATTATCCTTCTGAGTAGAGCCATGGGACTCCTTGTAGTGAGACACCTTTGTTGGAAATATTCAGGTTTAACAATGTTACTGAGAGGGGAGGGGTGAATCAGTAAACTTTAAAATTTAAACCAATTTAGCATAATAACAAATTCACCATTCATTCATCTACTTTACTGTATGCATGAAAAGATTAACACACTGATTTGGTGACCCAGAAACCTTTCAAATTGAAAGTAAAATTGGGGTGGGGATGATGCCCACGAAACTTCAATATTGTAGTATAAAGTTGGTCGGTTAAGGCTTACAGTGATCACTTCTGGTGATCTACCCTGTTAGGAGCAAGTAGGACTGCTAGATCCACCTTGTTAGAGGATTTACAAACATACAATGAAGTATGCACTTTGTTAGGAGATTTACAAAAGACTATTAATTCTACCCTATTAAAGGATTTACAAAATTGATTCACCTGTTAGGATGAAGCAGTGGATCTGCTTGCAACTGGTTTGCTGATTAGATCTTATGTACTGATCACTTGATGTGATGGATATATCTTTGCTGCTCCTTGATAACCTTGTTGAATACTTCGCTGCTGATTCTTTTTCAATTCGCTCAATTACATTCTTACTTCACTCTTGCTTGACTATTACTCTTCTTCATTTTTTTTTCTATTGTAAATGGCACAATACATTACATATATACCATTCTAATATTTACAGCAACAAGGTCGGCCAAACACAAGTGGACAAAACATTACTGAGTCGGCCAGATAGTAGAAAACTCAGGTTCCTCAAACTCACTCGGTGACCTTTTGACACTCGGCATCCACTACATTACACGACATCATCATGCACTCGGTAGAGGTAGGGGCTCAGTCCATACTAATCACTCTGAGTAGCTTGGAACTTGGTAACCACTGGTTACTCGATAAACATTGTGTCACTCGGTAGAAACTAACTCCTTCGATTCACTTGGTAAGCATTGAATACTTCTTTTACCTTTCTATCTTGGTAATCACTGAAACCTTCATTTACCTTCTTGACTCAGTAAATACTAAATCCTTCGTTTACCTTCCTGACTCGGTAAACACTAAATCCTTCGTTTACCTTTCTGACTCGGTAAACATTAAAACCTTCATTTACCTTCTTGACTCGGTAAACACTAAAACCTTTGTTTACCTTTCTGACTCGGTAAACACTAAAACTTTTGTTTACCTTCCTGTCTCGGTAAACACTGCTGAACATACTTGGTAACCAACGAATGCTCGGTATGAACTGTAAACTGAGTGATGAACTCGGTAAGCATTCATAATCAAATAAGTGTTGTAACTAATGACAAATGTATCATTATTCCAACAACCTTCACATTTGGATGGTTCACTTCATAGAGACCATCAAGATGAAAAAAATGCCAAATGCCAATAGACTAGACTACTATCCTTAGTGATAAGCTACATGAGAAGTTGATAGACATAAAAGTCGACCCAAGATTTTATATGACATCATACATGGTGTACTTATTGGTGGCTTGAACAACTGACTACCCATGACTTTACAAAAGAGGTAGCATATAAGATGCTAATGCATGGCCTTGTGTGGTATAGCCTCAATTGGTGAAGAAGAAGCTTTCAAATCAGAACAAAGAATATAAGATAGTGATTGAAAATTTTATATTCACAATCATCTAATTCATAGAGGGTGATTATGCTAAATGAATGTTAGTAGATGCAATAGGTAGAATCATAGAGATCAATGCCTACTACATCTAGTTCAAAAAATTCACATAACTAAGGGTAGTAGGCATACAGGTGAATGCAATGAAGCTCCCAAGATATCCTTTTGATAGGCTCATTTTGTTGGACATTTTCAGGAAACTCACATCTACATATGATAGAGTGAGGAAATAGCACAAGAAGACATGGGTGTGGTCGATCACCATTGGTACTTTCAAGCTTAAGTAGAAGAAAGAGATTATGACCTTTGATTCAAAATGGGATTAGTATCCCTCAGAAGAGTACAAATCCCCTCATGCATACTTTGATAATATTGGGATGGTGTAGCATCTAGTAGGAAATAGTTTGTACATGAGGATGCACTAGAAGACCATTGGATGAATGTGATAGACATAGAAGATGTCTTAGATCCATAGTATAATAGGGATAAAATTTATGACAAACTGATAATGAATGTAGAGATGAGAATGTAGACATTAATAGTAGAGACAAGCACATAGTAGGCACCCAAAAATTGGCAAAGACATGTATTATGCAATTTTGATCAATCAATGCAAATTAAGGAGGAAATCAAAAGAACACATCAAAATTTCAAATCAAAAATCACATCAAGACATTAATGATTTATCAAATCAACAAGACCTAAATCAACTTTAAAAAGAGGAGAAAAATAATTCAAAATCATAAAATGAAATTCATAAAGGGAGAAAGAAAAAGACAAACTTTTGAAAATAAATAGTACATTTATTAAATCAATAAAGTCTTTTATCCTCACAAAAATGAAAGTCCCCCTTTTACATTTAAAAGAATTGGAAAAATCCTCATTTATCCTCAAAACCAAGTCTATTGGACTCTTCCTCCTGGTCTCTTATGAGATATTTTTAAGTTTCACCTCCATCCACTAGTCAAAGGTAAAATCTTGATTCTTACCCCAACCGCTTCCAAAATCCTATAAATGGGAGGGAAATTCAAGAGCTAAGGGACCCAAGTTTTAGGCATCTACACTATAGACACATTTTGAGTTATCATCTTAGCATTGTCATTATAGCTAGTTTACGTCATTTTGAATAGCATTTTAGCTTTCTTTTCATGTTATTTGGTATCATTTTAGCACATGTTTAACTCATTTCATGCTTATTTCATAACATTCTAGAGTTGTTACTCACATATAATCTACATTTTCATCTTAGATCTTGCAAACATTCTTGTAGATCTACACTTTAAACATACTCCCATTCTAGAACTATCACTAAGATGTTGGTCTAAGAGCTTTCTTAGCAATTGTAGTTAGGGAAACATGGGACATTCATGGAGTTTACCTTTTGACAATAATTTCTTGGTTTTAGTTAGTTTGTTGTCATTTTATTTGCTTTTTGCATTTAAGTTTCATGAATACGTGAATAAACCATGTACAAATTGGTGCCCACCATGGGGCTTGACCTCAAAGCCTCTTCATTTTTCAATATTTCTATCTAATCCTTTATTTTTAGTATAGATCTATGTTTCTTGTGCAAAGCTGATTAATTTTAGGTTCTTCAACATTCTGGAGGCTTCGTAATAGCAACAAAAAACTTTCAAAGGCTTCTCCAAATGCACAAAGTCTGGATCTACAATTTCTTGATGTTCTAGTGCTTCTAAGCTCTATTTTAATGTTTTTGAGAAATCTTTTAATGCATTTGAAGCATTCTATAATGTTTTTATAGCTTTTTATAGTGAATCTGATCATTATTATAGCATATTTTCTTAGTCTTATAATGCATCTGATTATTCTTATAGCGCATTTGATTATTATTATAGCACATTAGAAGCTTCTTATAGTGCATTTACAACTTTTTATGACACATATGCTATTTTTTGTCATACATATGATCTGAGATATTAATCTTCACATCTAACATTCTGTAATGTTTTTAAAGCTTTTTATAGTGCATCTAATCATTATTAGAGCACATTTTCTTAGTCTTATAATGCATCTAATTATTCTTATAGCGCATTTGATTATTATTATAGCACATTAGAAGCTTCTTATAGTGAATTTACAACTTTCTATGACACATATGCTATTTTTTGTCATACATATGATCCGAGATATTATTCTTCACATCTAACATTTAGATCTAGTTTATGATTGTTTGCAGACTTCACCTTAGTTAATAAAAACTCTCAACCTACTAGAAATGCAAGAAAAAAGAAGAAGACCCTTAGAAATACACCTAGCCTTTGCTAGCACTAAATCAGATAAGTGGATCTCAGCCCTTTTCAATTCAAAGTGTGGCACTTCTAATTTCAAAACCTAGTTTAATAGAAATATTTGATCTCACTGACCTAAACTGGAGTAGGCCTATGCTCTCAACTCTTTTGAGTTGATTAGAATGCCCAACCTTCTATAAGATCAGTTATAATTGAATGAGGAAAGAACCCACACATCTAACTAGGAGCTCCCTTTGTCTTCTGTAGTATAAGGGATGGTAATTGAACAACTGTGTCTATTATGTTTGGGAGGTCAGAATAGTAGGGATATTCTCTCCTAGAGTGAGAAAATTCCCAGACCTATTTTTTATTTCTATCTTTCTTTCTTTCTATTAGGTAGGGTTACTCAACCATAGAAAGGCTACATCCCGAGTTGCCTTAGTAGGGCTGGTGAGAGGGAACACCTCCCAATCTTGCATTCCCAATTGAATGCAAGTCATCTTTGTTTGAAATATAGCCTTCCTCTAGTATTCCCATAAGGGATTGTTCCAAACCTCCTTAGCATTGGTGGGAAGCTCTTTTTTATAGGAGAGGTAAATTTAAACATTGAGGGTTAAAAACTAAAACCCACTAGTCACCATCTCTAGACAACCTTGTTAGGAAGCCCTCTTCTTCCATTTCCTAGGTGCATATAGTTTTATATTTTATTGTGGCTTCTACTACTATGATTGGATTTATTTGAAAACTTAATAACAAACTCCAATTCAAATCACAATCCTTCCAAAAGGTGTAACTATAAACTGATATGAAAAACCAAGTTCAAAATAATAACCTTGCTGAAACACTCTAAAATAGTGCATCTACCACTCAAAATAATGCATTTGGATAATTTTGTGATGGATTTGAACTCTTTTATAGCACATCCAACTACAAAAAAATGCATCTAAAGCTTTAAATAGAGCATTTTCCCTACATAACAACACATTTAAAGCCTAAAACAATGCACATGATAGATAAAATAGTTCATTTGAACATTTAAGTAATGCATATAATCAATAAAATAGTGCATTTGATCAATCCTATGATGCATCTAAGAAAGAACCTAAAAAAAAGACTATCTCCATACATGACATTTGCAAATGAATAACGGACTTGGATACCCTTTTTCACATTGATATTTTCCAAATTGAGAGATCCTGAAATTGACCAAAACCATTTCTAAAACAAGAAAAGCTACAAATGTCATTATTAATCCAATAGTCATTATCTTTTCACTTCACATATCAAGCCAAAAACATCTAGAGACACACATCCATTCCCTACTTGACTTTGCAAAAGTGAACTTATCCTATCAACACTACCAAACACGTTGTCCAACTTAGATTGTTACTACAAATGAATCATGATCAACCAAAACTCTCATATTATGAAGATGCATAAGAGTTAAAGGAATCTTATTATATTCGGATGCCACTACATAAGACCATTGTGATAATGAAATTGAAGTGATCACCTATATGAGTAAGTGCTAGAATTGCTAGCAGAACCATCAAACATGCAAAGCCTCTGAATCTTAGTGAACTTGTCATGCCAATGGATTGTTCACAAAATACAATTAGCTACGAGTCACCCTTGTTCAACTAGAATTAAAAACCCTTTTCCAAAATGCGTTCATCTAACATGTGGGATGAAAAGAGTATTGAAAATAAAATTGAAGACTTTCATTAAAATCCTAAACTTGTTGATGTCATGGACAAGATACTCAAGAAACACAAAGAATGTTGCATATTAGCATTAGCACAACAAGGTGCAAAAATATCATTTGACTTTGATGTGACCAATATGAAATGAGATGAAAAAGAGTCACCCTTAGATATTGTCATGCAAAAATTACAAGACCTATAGTTGGAGATAGAAAGGATGAAGCAACGAAACATACAACCAAAAAAATTTAGCCTCGAAAAGGTGTATCCTCTTCCATTTGATAAAAGCATTAGCTTCACACCTTTCCCTCAAAATGTATAGATTCCAAAATATGATAAATATTTTGGTACATTAGATCCACAAGATCACCTTAGACAATTCTATACCCTAAGTATGGAGTTTTTTTATGACATGACTTAACTAATGTGTCTATTTCCCAAGAGCCTTGGAGGGCAAGCCATGGAGTGGTTCTCCAAGATACCCTCCAACATCAAAACCTTTGACCAATTGGCATTTATCTTCATTGCCCAATATTCCTCTAATATCAAAAGGGAAGTTACGGTGATCGACTTGTGTAAGACTGAAAAAATTCCTAGTGAATCATTCAAGGTCTTCCTATAATGGTGGAGACATACATTTGCCAAATATCACAAAGACATACCAAAGAAAGAGAAGACAAACATCTTCATCAATAGTCTCTCAAAACCCATGAATTATTGGCTCCAACTCCAAGGGCCCAAAGACTTTAAAAATACCTTAGAGAATGCTATTAAGGTAGATAAAAGCTTGATCAATAATGACATTATTAAATTATCAAAAGATGGTAAAGGGTTTTTAAACAATTCCACACAGACCCACAAATCCTCTGATTAGACCACAGAAAATAGAAGTTGTGGTGGAGAAACAATAACAAGAAAACTATCAATGATGGGGTGGTTGAAGCTAACCATGTTAAACCACAAACTTGACTCTGTCCAAATCAGCTGTATCTTCTCATCAACAACACCAATCCAAACACACCATGACAAGATAATGTCCAACTATTTTATTGACATAACATGACAACTCCCTCGACATTTGATCAACAAGTTGCTTATAATCAAGCTCCTCCTCTATGAAGATATTAGTCTTCCAATATACCCAAGGAGTATACACCTATTGGGGTGTCTTATGAGCGTGCTTTACAAACCCTCTTGATTGATGAACTCATTGTACTACCCAGGGCCAAACCATATGAACCTTGAGTCAAGCCAAAGTGGTAGAATGACAAGCACACTTGTACCTACCACCAAAACAAGGGGCACTTAATAAACAATAGTTTTTCCCTTAAGGGGGCCATACAAAAATTAATCAATGATGGAACTATTGAAGTGAATAACCTTAGTAATAATGAAGATCATGCAGCCTTCAAGAACCCTTTTACAACTCATGAAAAGGGTGAATCCTCTAGACCTAATCAGAACACACCCCCTCACATTAAGGTTAATTATGTTCATCATTATGAAAACACCATCAAAATGATCTTCAAACTTGAGGACATCATAAATTTCACCATAATTAAGGATAAAAACAAGAAACAATCATCAATTGTTGTTATCCAAGGTCAAGCTTCTAAAATCATTTTACCAAGACCCCTGACAAATTCTGATCCTATAACTATTGTTGCAATATCTTAATGGAAAGAATGCATGTATATTTCAATATTAATAACATAATATTGAAATATACATGCATGCATATCAACATTAAGCAATTATGGAAAACACATGTGCATCACCACATAACACTAGAAATTTTGGTAACCCAAAAACCCTCCAGGAATAAGAAGGTAAAAGTGGGGTGGGGATGATACCCTCAAAAATTACTGCAGCAATAATGTTTAACCACTTATGATGGTCTGCCCTATTAAAGGCTTTACACTGTATCAAGAGTGACCTGGTTAAAGGATTTACAAACACTTTACATGAATTGTTACCCTATTAAAGGATTTAATCACCTATTTAAAGGATCTACAAAATAGATGTTAAGCTAACCTATCACCATAGGGTTTCCTTTCTAATATAGTTGCTAGAGAGTATTAGGTATAATAAACCTGATAGTTTACAATCCTTTGATTGTTGAATACAGGCACTTGATCTGCTTTCTCTGATCTTGATCCTCTGGGATTTGATATTCTTCACTGTGAAAATAGTTTTCCTTCCACACCTCCATCCATCATCATACAATGAGACTTAGTCTTCCTTATAAAGAAATTCAAAGACTTAGGGTTAGATGTGGGTCTACGATCCATATTGATTCTCTGTTTCCCACTCATTCTTTGCACTTTTATTTTTGGTTTCATGCATTCTCCATTTTTCTTATTGGTTGCATGTAGATTGCATAGGAAATATAAAAGATTTGATCTTATCATTTAATCCTTTGCGATTCATCATATGTCAGCCATGAAAATAGTTTACATCTTCATTTATAAAGTTACAGACTCATATGTGTATTCTATGTTACTCGGCACTTACTAATCCCAGATGCTTGGCACATGTAACAAACTGGCTTACTCAAATCCTGTTGCATTTTTGTATTTCTTTGCATCGTCTATGACTCAGCACTTGTATCATGCTCAGCACCTAAAGTCATTCAGCACTTGATCTTCACTTGGCACCTGATCCTCACTCAACACTTGAAGGCTACTCGGCACCTGAAGATCACTCAACACCTATTGGATTTCTTGACTTGGCTTATGTTGTGGCTCGGCATACATAGTGTGCTTGGCTCCAATGTAGAAAATGGTTAAGTGTGATGACACTCAAATGTCAAAACCATTTTGAGACTAACAATCTCCCCCTTTGACATGAGTGACAAAAACACCTAGCTGGCCTTATGAGTACATTCAGGTTTTAAAAACCTCAATCAAAATTTTGTAATATACAATATATACCTCAAAATTGTTGTAACTCCCCCTGAGTTGATTGTGACATTATCTATGCTATCTTGGTAACCCAAATTTTATGTTGTATATCATGCTCCCCTTTTATCTTTTTTCCCCCTATTAACTTATCTCTCCCCTTGTTAACTTGTCTCTTTGTCTCCCTCATTCATCTTGACTTCCCCATTCATCTTGTCTCCCCCTTTTTTGACACTTATGTCAAAGGGTTTTAAGGGTTAAGACCATATTTTGTCAAAAATGTGTTGTTTACCTCCATAATAATCCTAAGAGTTGCATCCCAATTATGCAAAGAAATTTTCAATGACTTGTAATGGATGGCAGTCTCAATAGCAAGGTGAATAAGTCCTTCTAAAGTAGAAATATTTGGATCTTTCTTGAGAACAGCTTTAGCATAGACCTGTTCTTTATGGAGTACTTCTAAATGTGGGGTAATGGAGGATTGGAGTTGTATCAATTTTTCCTTGATGTTGGCCTCTTCTATTGTTAATACAACTATTTCTTTCTAAGTGTGAAGCATTTGAGCAAAATGCTTCTCACTTTGAGCTGGATCTTTTGGTAGTTGCATTCTTGAAATATTCAAATTCCTCTCCATACTCATTATCTTTTGGCTTGTCTCCTGTGTGAAGTATGAAAAGTCACACAACTTTTTGTACAATTTCTTCCATTTTGTTTTGGGGAATGAAGAATGCCCTATACTTAGGTGTAAACCTAGTATTATGACTTTTGACTACTTTCTCTATTTGATCCTTAGTCAAATTAGGAAATATGATTGCTAGGGTTGATTCTCTCATCTCCTTCTCCATTTTCAAACAAGAATGCCATCTATCTTCTACAATTTTAGATAGTTCATTTGGAAATTGTCCATCTAGTTCAAGAGGAGTATACTTGAATTGTGTTAGAGTAATTATTTGTTCTAACTTATTAATTAAATCACTTTGATTTAATTAATTAAGTTGCCTATTACTCTAGTTTTCTTAAGCTATCTTGTAGGTGCATATAATTAATATTTTATTAATTATATTGTGCAACCCTAGCTTTTTTAGGCTTTAGTTTCCCTTTTCGGGTTTCCTGATTCCTTTATAAGGATTCACCTCTTTGTATGTTATTAATTCACTTATTGGATTATATGAGATATTGCTCTTTGCATGTCCATAAGATGGATCTGGCTTTTTGGCCTCCTCTTTTTTTCCTTGCCTCTGTTCTTTGCTTCATCCATGTGACAGGGTTATGCATGCAGGTGTTCTTGGGAGATTAGTTTTTCACCTAATCTGACATGGTATCAGAGCTAGCTTACTGCTCGTTGTTCGTGGTTTTTTGAAGTGTTTCAGAAGCTGCATTTTTCAGAGCAATGGGAGGTTGTATGGACAACTTTAAAAAGATTTTGGGGGCACTTTGGGCTCAAACGGACGCTTCCATTGGATCCGAAAGGCCATTTGCAGTCAAAATCCATATAAAATTTGTCCATTTTGGACACCGTTGGTCTGGGACGCAAATTTTTTTTATCATACAGGGCCGTACGGCCCCCTGCACATAGTACGAGGTGAAAATTAAAAAAAATTGCAAAAAAAATTGATTTTGCGACTGTTTTAAGCCGCTGCGGTTAAGAAACCGCAGCTGAGCCGCTAGCGGTCACCACTGGCGGTCCGCCAGCGGCCCGCAGCAGCTCTGTCGGCGGTTCTCGTTGTAGCCCCACCCGTGGCGACCTCCGCTCTGCCCTCCCACCACTCGGCCTCCGCTCTGCCAGCGGTGTGGTGGTGGTGGAGGTTATTTCTTTTTTTTATTGTTTTTTTATTTAAAATTAATAATTTTTTGCATTTTCAGAGGCCCTGGAGGTTTTTCTTCCATAACTCAAGCATACGGACGTATTTTTTTCATTCGAAAAATGTGCTGAAAAGCTGGTTTCAAGACGGAGATATTGGTATAGGTGTTTTTGGGTTTTGATGCAGTTTGGTTGCCTATTTTGGCAGTCAAAGCTAGATTTTCTATTTTGCACTCTGGGAGGTGTATCTTGAGCTTCCGATCTTTGATTTTGGACTTCTTTATATCGTTGGAAAGCTCTTTCTGTGCTCTTTCTAGTGATGCTGGTTGTTGTTCCAGATTTTGTTCTAGGCACATCCTATTCAGTCTTTTGAGTTTTAGCATCCTGGTGGATATTCTGTTTGTTTCAGGTCCGGAGATCGATTTTGTTGCTTCAGTTGCTTCATTTTGGGCTCTACCTTCTGTTGTTTCAGCTTTATGTTTTTTTTATCATTGTTGATATTCATTGTAAGCATCTTTATGCAAAGCACTGAGATAAAGTGCCACTCTTGCGTTTCGGGATCCTTTTCATCATTGTGATTCTTTGTACTCGCACTATTTTATAAAGTGCCATGGGGGGGATAGTTGTTTACCGCTTATAGGCCCTCTTTCTTTAATTCCTCATGTAGTGTCGATGACACGTGCCTTTATCGGTGTTTTGTACCTCACTCTCGATGTGTTTGGCTCTTGTGTTGTAGGAGATTCTTGGCCCATCTTTTCAGCTACCTGTCACCTCACCTGCCTTAAGGGGAGGTTATATTGTTGTTCTATGCTTCTTTGGTTGATGGTTCGTGCCTTCTATTTCCATGGAGGTTCCTTTGGTTGATGGTTCGTGCCTTCTATTTCCATGGAGGTTCTACAAATCAGCATTTTGACAGAGTTTTGCGGTTCTTCATGCTTCAATGATTGTCTTTTGATCTCTTTGTTCCTTCTTCTGGAACATTCTTTGCTATCTCTTTTTGGAGTAGGGTTTTTCCCATGTGGTTTTCTCTATTTCTCCTCTTTATAGAGATTTTGTTGAGATTGGGTACCTGATCTGGCCTTGTTGTCGGGACCCAATTCTCTTTCATAGCTGTGCTAGGTTAGCTTCCTCCCAAGCTTCGCTTAAGGGGGGGTGTTAGAGTAATTATTTGTTCTAACTTATTAATTAAATCACTTTGATTTAATTAATTAAGTTGCCTATTATTCTAGTTTTCTTAAGCTATCTTGTAGGTGCATATAATTAATATTTTATTAATTATATTGTGCAACCCTAGCTTTTTTAGGCTTTAGTTTCCCTTTTTAGGTTTCGTGATTCCTTTATAAGGATTCACCTCTTTGTATGTTATTCATTCACTTATTGGATTATATGAGATATTTCTCTTTGCATGTCCATAAGATGGATCTGGCTTTTTGGCCTCCTTATTTTTTCCTTTCCTTTGTTCTTTGCTTCATCCATGTGACAGGGTTATGCATGCAGGTGTTCTTGGGAGATTAGTTTTTCACCTAATCTAACAAATTGTGCCATCATTCCATACATTGATTCTTCTATTCTATTTTTTTCATCTTGAGTGAACTTATTGAAATCAACTTTATTTATGTTCCTTAAGTCTCCATTTACAATCTTTTTACATAATTTATCAACTGAAAAATGGCTTACCTTTTCAGATTGATCTTCTTCATTAGTATCAGGTTGAGCCACATATTTTCTTCTTTTCCTTGGCTCTTCCTGTGTCTTCTTGGTTGTTTCCTTCTTTGTGACTTCGTCTTTAGATTTTTGTGTGGCGTCCCTTGTTGCAACTCTATTTGTTGGCTTTTGGGGTGATGGCATGGTAGTTTTTTTTTGTGTGGGCTGAGCTAGATGTTGTTCTATTGCCTTTCTCTTCTTTGGCTCAGCTTGGATTGGTGCTTCCTTGGCTTCTTCTTCCTCTGCACCTTCCTCCTTTTCTTCACCTAGGCCTTGAGTTAATTCCATTGGACCTTGTTCTTGTTCATCCTCATCATCATCATTGTCATCATCATCTTTTTCTTCAGCTTCAGCCTCTATTCCTTCACCAAATTTCTTCTTAATTTTCTTCATCAATTTATCTTTCTTTTTCAATGTGGAGGTAGTTTTTAATTCCATGTTTATCTTTGACCTTACCACATAATAAGTGCCAAAGTGTGGGGCACTCTTATCTATCTCTTCTACCAACAATACAGTTATTGCTACAGATGCTTCATCTATGTTGATCTCATAACCAAATGACCTTAGCCATCTCACCCTTGGATTTGTTGCTTGGATATAGGTGAAGTCAATATCAACTAAGAAGCATATATCATTAATATGTTTTTCCACTAAGGAAATTGGTATTCTCACCCTTTGCTTCATGGATTTCTTAAAATCCTCAAAATAGCTTGTCATCAGGGTATCAAAATTGTCTCCCATTTGTTCTATATATTCATTAATTTGGGATATGATAGTTCTATCACTTCTCCATGTAACTTTTCCAAAAGAGGGAAATTCATTCTGAAGATAAAAGAATACACAAACCAGAATTGCTCCAAATTTACATTGAGCACCCTTTGTCCTTCTTATGGCTACTAGGTTTTCATTAATTTTTTGTAGTTGTAGTTCTACAAGATCATAAGTATGATCCTTTTTCACCAGTTTGTAGCCTACATCTACTGCAATACATGGCACACTGTTGAGTCTACTAGATTGGTAGAATTTTTGGGCAATAACTCTAATAGCAAACTCAACTAGAGGATCTTGAATGGTGTGAATTGTCATTCCTCTTTTATTCCACTAAGCACTTGTGTTCTTTTCTATAACCTCCTTGGATTCACTTCTTAAGGTCTTGAACCAATCTAGGGTAGGATATCTAGTTACCCTATGAATGATTCTTTTCGTAATTTTGATAGGGACATCTTCTAACCATAGACTACCATCATGAATTCTACTCAACACAAGTCTGATCCATTCTATTTTAAATACAGTAGGAAAAATCAAAACTCATATTAAACCCTTCTTTTCAGCAATTTTGTATTCATCTTTCAAGACTCCATTCACACACAGCTTTGCATAGGCTTCTCTTATTTCCATGTCTCCTATGGCTCCTATCTTGTAATTATAGCATCTCCTTACATCCTAAACCATAACAACATTTGGGGGTATGCAAGAAGGGCTCCAACGGGATCATTTTTGTATGCAACTTCAGGGATAGGGAAAAAATTAGGCTGCCTAACCTCATTAGATACTAATTGGACTTCAAATGACTCTTTGTCCTAGGTTGTCTTAGAACTTGAAGCCATTTATGCAAACTAGGGTTTCATTTTCATAGAAATATGAAACTGCATAGCTCGGCACAAATGAAAAATACCTCAAGATCAATGAAAATGCATTGTAAGGGGTTACAATCTGCTTGGAATGCTAGATTCGTTGTTATGAAGTCACTCTACTCTCTTTCTCTTCTCTACTTCTTGATCGCGATGAGAAAGAATGATTAAAATCAAGATAATATATCCTATTTGCATCGCATTAAATGCTCAACTACAAACTCAGCCTCTAAAAGATTTTTGACATTACTCGGCTTGCACTACATTTCCACTTCACTCGGCTTCCATAGGAGTTACTCAACTCGGCATCAATTATCAACTCGGTCTCTGTTAAGAACTCGACATGTATTGGAGTTTTACTTGGCATCCAAAGATAGCTCGGCATCATCATTTAAAATTTTTTCTTGGCATCTTGTTTCATGCTTATTTCTACTTTGCATTGCTTCTTCATGGTTTAGGGCTGATGTATTATACTTTTTTATATGTATCAACCCTCTAGTCTCTTTCTTGTGTTTAATTGAATGAGAAATGATCACTTGACCTTGTGGGTGAAGTGACCCTTTCATTGGATGAACTTGATTCATTCTTTTTCTGCCATGTTTTCTTCATGTCTATTCTTATGTGTTTCACATCAATATTTTTTTTTCCCTTGTTTACTTCAATCTTTGGTGCCTTTGACCTTGTAGGACAGTTTATGCTGATATGACTAGTTTTCAGGCAACTAAAACATGTGGTTTGGTTCAACCATCTTTTATAGTTCACTTTGAAATGTGTTCTTATGTAGTTTTTGGGTATATGTCCATATTCTTGACAATAATGACAACTATACTTGGTGTTGTAATCCTAATGGTATTGAGTTTCATTTCCTTTTGTTTTTGTTGGTTGATTTGATGCCCACATAGGATTTGATCTACATTCAAATGCTATATGTCCATACTTCTTACAATTATGACAATGTCCATTAAATCTTTGTGTCTTTGTGACTTTGGATTTGCAATCTTGTGTCATATGTCCTTGCATGTTGCACTTGTGATAGTAACTCTTGCTCTTGGGTGTGTTTTGCTGATTGAATCTTCTACTCCTACAAATATTAGCAGTATGCCCTCTTTTATTACAGTAATGACAAATGGGTTTAGAGTCCTTACCTTTGTCACCCTTTTTCTCAACATTCTTTGATGATTCCCCAATTTTAGTGCTGTTGTATCCAAGTCTTGATGTATCATGGGTTGATCTTGGAAATTTCATCAACTGTTCAAAGTACTTGATGGCTTCACTTGACTTGTTTAGATTCTTTGCTACCTCTTTTTCTCTATTCAATTCATTCACTATTTTTTCATTCTACATCTTCAGAGTAGATATCTCAATATCTTTCATATTGAGTTCATGATGAAGGTTCATCATCTGGGCAAGTGTATCCATCTGCATGTTTGACATCCTTGTTAATTCAGTACATTTTTCTTCAAGTCTGTTTGCAAGATTTCTTTTGTCATCTTCCATCATGACTTTATCCTCGACTGCTCTTTTCTTTTGTTCAGTGATTTCACATAACATTATGGCCTATGATTCATGTTCCATCTTGAGAGATCTTATCTCTTCTACTTGAACTTTGTTTTTCTCCATCAGTTCTGCTATTGCTGCATCAAACTCTTTAGTGTCTCCATTGGAAAATAGCTTTGTGGTATCTATCTCCTTGTAGTTTGTATCATTTTCAGCTATGGCTATATCCTTTCTTCTTTTCAAGGATTTTCTTAGTTCCTCCCTTGCTTCCTCTACTTTGTGTAGAGCCAGTTGCACATCAATCACTTGATTGTCAATAATCTTTCCAAGTTTGAAGACTTCCATATTCAGACCTTTTTCTCCAAGCTATTAGACTTCTTCTTGTGAGAACCTTACAGCTCTAATACCAATTGTTGCAATATCTTAATGGAAAGAATTCTTCTGAGGGGGGGTAGGGGGGGTAGGGTGTGGTTGAATTAGAAGTACTAGCTTTCAACCTATTTTTCACAAATCCTTAATAACATAATATTACATGCATGCATATCAACATTAAGCAATTATGAAAAACACATGTGCATCACCACATAACACTAAAAATTTTGGTAACCCAGAAACCCTCCAGGAATAAGAAGGTAAAACTGGGGTGGGAATGATACCCACAAAAATTACTGCAGCAATAATGTTTAACCACTTCTAATGGTCTGCCCTATTAAAGGCCTGCCCTGTTAAAGGCTTTACACTGTATCAAGAGTGACCTAGTTAAAGGATTTACAAACACTTTACATGAAGTGTTATCTTGTTAAAGGATTTAATCACCTATTTAAAGGATCTACAAAATAGTTGTTAAGCTAACCTATCACCATAGGGTTTCCTTTCTAATACAGTTGCTAGAGAGTATTAGGTATAATAAACTTGATAGTTTACAATCCTTCAGTTGCTAAATACAGGCACTTGATCTGCTTTCTCTAATCTTGATCCTTTGAGATTTGATATTCTTCACTCTGAAAATAGTTTGCCTTCCACACCTTTGTCCATCATCATAAAATGAGACTTAGTCTTCCTTATAAAGACATTCAAAGACTTAGGGTTAGATGTGGATCTACAATCCATATTGATTCTCTATTTTCCACTCATTCCTTGCACTTTTATTTTTGGTTTCATGCCTTCTCCATTTTTCTTACTAGCTACATGTAAATTGCATAGGAAATATAAAAGATTTGATCTTATCATTTAATCCTTCAAGATTCATCATACGTCAGCCATGGAAATGGTTTACATCTGCATTTGTAAATTTATAGACTCATATGTGTATTCTGTGTTGCTCGGCACTTACTGATCCTAGATGCTCGTCACATGTAACAAACTGGGTTACTTGGCTCCTGTTGCATTTTTGTATTTCTTTGCATCATCTATGACTTGGCACTCAAATATCACTTGGCACTTGTATCATGCTTGGCACCTAAAGTCATTCAGCACTTGATCTTCACTCAGCACCTAAAGATCACTCGGCACCTGTTGGATTTCTTGACTTGGCTTATGTTATGCCTCGGTATACATAGTGTGCTCGGCTCCAATGTAGAAAATGGTTAAGTGTGATGACACTCAAATGTCAAAAGGATTTTGAGACTAAGAAACTATGAGTTCCTCCTTACCCAAATACAACTTGGTCAACCAATTACTTAAGACACCTGCCCATATCTCCATTTTTGAATTGTTG
This sequence comes from Cupressus sempervirens, assembly GCA_028749045.1. Classification (NCBI taxonomy): domain Eukaryota; kingdom Viridiplantae; phylum Streptophyta; class Pinopsida; order Cupressales; family Cupressaceae; genus Cupressus; species Cupressus sempervirens. The sequence goes on along the minus strand of CM053788.1, from coordinate 153,871,186 downwards.
CAAATTTCCCTAGAGCATAAAGAAATCCTCACCAAAGCCCTAGTGCCAAATGACTTGGGTGCGAGTAGGTTTCAAAACATGGTCAGCAATCTAGTTTCCCCTCACTGCATATTCTTTTCAGCCCTAGATGACATGTCCATCATCCAACCACAAAATTCTCCTTTTCATATTGAAGTATTTATCTATATATATAGAGTTAAGAGAGCTTTGGTTGATGGTGGGGCATGTCTCAACATTTGCACATTAAATTTAGTGATAGCCCTAGGATATACAGAGGATGTTATTGATCCAAGGAATAAAATCACCATCAAAGCTTATGATGATGAGGAGAGATCCTCCAAAGGCATGGTTATTCTACCGATCAAGGTAGAACTAGTTGTGAAAGAAACCATTCATCAGGTCTTAGACTTCCAATTAACTTATAGCATACTATTAGGAAGACTGTGGATTCATGACATGTAGGCTGTTCCCTTCACTTACCATCAATGTCTTAAATTTTCATACATGGGTCAATAGGTGACCATACTTGGGGATCAACACCTTTGCCAATATTGTAATGTCTTTGTTCCTTACAATAGGGAAGAAACTAACACTTTGACAGATAACATCAGTCGGACCACATCAATGGAAACTTCATGTTATACTAGCTGAAATAATGACCACTCATCTACATCAACTAAGGGTAAAGAGAAAGTTGATTGTTCAAGTTTTTCACTCTCTTCATCATCATCATGAAAGGACCCTAAATAGTCACATTATTAAGAGATGTATCGGTTAATGAAGGAGTTTGATAGGTAGTGTAAATTGTAATGCAAATGGGTAGGTGAGTATTTGGTCTCCTTATTTGATCCCCCACTTTCTCCAAGACCTCATGGCAAACCATCATCCACCACTAGACCTTACCATACACATTTTGTCAAAGCTAGTGGAGTACTTCCAAGATTGGTAGAAGAAATCAATGCACCGAGTGTTGACATCTCCTCTCACCTACATGGAAAAGGTTTTGATTTGATGAAGAAGATGGGATATATGGGAGATGGTCCCTTAGGGAAAGGAAAAGGCATTGTTGAACCCTTAGTAGCAGAGTTTAGGTCCAACAAATCTAAAATAGAGGTAGGGTACAATGAACAAGATAATGCATAGATTAGTCTCAAGTCTTGGCCTAAGCATAGTGACTCCTCCTCTTCCACTTCGGTGTGGATGTCTAAAGAAAGGGATGGTAATAACAAGAAAGTAGCTAACATTATAAATGTAAATCCATCCCTCCCAAGTTTTCATCACACAAGAGAACCACTTATGTATGCCTCTAATAACAAAGATGATGAAAATTATACTAAGTGTGAATTTGAATCACTATCCAAAGAGTCCATTCATGAAAAAGAATGTGATGTTTTTCACATTCCTTTTTCCACTACTTTCACTACACAAGGGTCCACCTCTCATCTAAAATTAACTTCACCAAGAGTTAGAGTAAAACATCACAACTTAGAGGTTATTATAGAATAGACATGTCACATCACATCATATGAGGATGATGAACATATTGAAGGGTTTTAGTTTCAAACCCTATTTCCTAACTTCTTTCCAGTAGAAATTGAAGATAATTGCTATGAGCCACTCATAAGCTCTACTTTTCCTAGAACTTTAGAGGAAGCACATTTCATAGACCTAACTGATATAGCATATGAGTCATCTAATGAGATCATGTCTTTAAACCCCATGGAACCCTCCTCACACTATGAATCACTCTCCCTAGTCCATCCCAAACTCATTAGCTGGGATACAACTGAGCCTCATCATATTTGCCACTTTGACATTGACCATGATGTCTTCATCTACCTTAATTTAGTTGAATCATCTCATCCATGAAGAATAGAATAAATGTGCACAACTGGATCTGATATCAATCATTTCAGTCACACTAGAATAGGCTGAGCATTTCATAGCCCTAATGATCACTACCAAGTTATAGTTGATCTTGGGAAGAAAATAGAAACAAATAGAAGTGATAAATCCCAAGGTGAAAACCCAATTGTGGCACCCACAAATGAGGTGATTGGTACTTTACCTAAGGACTTTGAGCAAAGATCATCTATCTTGATTGAACCAATAGAAAAAGTCAACATTGGTATAGAGTAGGAATCAAGAATCATCTATTTGGAATAGTCCTTAAGCATAGAAGAAAGAAGCACATTCACTCACTTCTTCAAAGAGAAGTAGATAAACTTTACATGGTCTTACACAGACATCTAGGATTAGACCCAAATTTAATCCTCCATCACCTCAACATTTCTCCAGAGGTCAAGACAATTAAGCAAAAGCTTGGAAAAATGCATCCCCACATAGCTCTACTAGTCAAAGAAAAATTAGAGAAATTGATCAGCACCAACTTCATCTAGCCCTTGGCATATGAATCATGGATATCCAACATTGTGCCTATATCAAAGAAAAATGGTAGCATACACATCTGCATTGATTTTTGGGATGTAAACAAAGCATGTCCCAAGGATGATTTCCCCCTTCCCAACATTGACACTATTTTAGATCTAATAGCAGACCATTCCATGTTTTCACTCATGGATGGATTTTCAAGGTATAATTAGATTAGGATAGCACTAGAGGACCAAGATAAAATAGTCTTTACTTGTGCATTGGGTAGATTTTTTGAAATGTAATACATTTTGGGCTAAAGAATGCAAGGGTCACCTATTAGCGGGCCATGACCACTATCTTTCATGACATGATGCACATCTTTATGGAAGATTATGTAGATGATATCCTTACCAAATCTCATACTTAAGAAGAAAATCTCCCCATCTTGGACAAGATATTTACCCACCTAGAAGCATTCAAAGTTAGGCTAAATCCAAAGAAATGTGCTTTCAGCATCAAATCCAACAAGCTTCTAGGATACATTATCTTGGCCAAAGGGATAGAAATTGATCTTGAAAAGGTACATGCCATAGTCAACATGAAACCTCTGAAGAACCTAAGTCAACTACTCTCTCTTCAAGGAAGACTTCAATTAGTCTATTGTTTCATTTACCAGTTAGCAAAAAAGTCTATGCCTTTCATCCACTTATTACACAAAGACATAATTTTTAAATGCAATGATTAGTGTCAGAAAGCTTTTGATTTACCCAAAGCCTACTTGATGAATCCACCTATGTTGGTGCCTCTAGTATCTCACAAACCATTGTTTCTATACATTTTCTTGATCAATAAATCAATTGGATCCCTCTTAGAACATGAAAATGACCAAGGAAAAGAAAGGGTTATTTATTACATCAATTACACCTTGGTCAACTATGAGCTCAATTACTCTTTTCTTGAAAAGGCCTGTCTAGCCATAGTTTTTGCTTCCCAAAAACTACGCCATTATCTATTGACACATAAGGTCAAGCTCATCTCCAAGATTCATCCCTTCAAATATCTTCTTATTAAAACAACATTAATAGGTAGGTTGGCCAAGTGGGTGATGATCCTATTGGATATTTTGATAGGAAAGCAATAAAAGGATAGGCCATACTCGATCAATTGACAAATGTGCCTATAGAGAGATCAACTCCTATCTTAGCTAATTTTTTAGATATGTACATTATTTAGATAGAGCCAATAACTTAGAAGTTCTAGGCTAAAAGCACAAACTTGTGTCACCCTTTTGTAAGGGAAAAGGCTAACAAAAGTATAATTGTTCATCTTCAATGATATAAAACTAGTACTATTATTTAGAATTTGAAAAATATGTAAACTAATGAAATGTGTAGAAATGCTTCAAGTTTAGGATTATAAATTTAATAATTATTTGAAATAAGAAATTATATATTTTCCTAAATTTTATAGATAATTTTTTAGTTGTTGAAAAATGCTGAAAATTAGGGGTTTTGTTCCCACCACAAAACTATATGGAAATAAATGTATTTTCTTTTGAACTTGGACTATGTTATAGATAACACATATAGCTAGAGCAATCAAAAATAAAAATTGACTTTAGACCTATATTTTCTCTTTTATAGTGATTTAAATTTTAACTCACCTAAAATCTATAGTTTTCATCTCCCACCACATTTTTGGAAGAAAATCTATTCTAACAAAAAGAAAAATTATACATTCTAAAAGAGGACTCTCTCCTCTAGAACATCATATAATTTCTAAATTTTTTTGATATGATTTAATATTTTTTCTTTTTCAAAATTGACATCTTTTCGAGTGTTAAAATATGTGCTTGTAGAATTTTTAAATTACAATATACTATATCTAACTAAAACACTATAAACTCTATATGAGAATATTCTTGGCTTTGAGATCTATAAAATGGTGTTTATATTTTACCAAAAAAATATTAATAGTTATTGAAATGCCAATTTTTTGAAATAATTGTATTTCTTTAGTAATTGGATACAAACTAGTATAAAATGTGTATTTAATAGACATTTCCAATTGAAAAACTATGAGACCATATATAACTTATCTAGAATGAATTTATCTAGATCACATGTTTGAGAAAAAATTATTTTTGGATAGAAATACTCAAATTTAGTCATTTTGATAAGTCAACTTGAAAGGTGACACAACTTTGTACTTTTACCTTCTATTTTGATGGTTGTTACACATGCCATGGATTAGGCATTGGTATTTTGTTCATCACACTCCTGGGTGTTACCATTCCCAAATCCTACAAACTAATTTTACCTTGTACCAATAAAATGGCCAAATATGAAGCCTTGGTCTTAGGCCTCAAACTAGCTTTGGAATGGAAACTAACAGTGGTAAAAGTTTATGGAGATTCCTAGCTGATCATCAATCAAGTCACCAACACATATCAGACTAAAGATGAAAAGTTATTGCCTTACAAACATATGGTTGACACATTTAAGGCATTTTTTTTCATATTACTTTTGAAAAAATTCCCAAATATAAGAATGAAGTAGCAGACACCATGGCCACTTTGGCCTCCTTTCTCTAGTTACCAGAACAACACAAGTGGTGTGAGTTCGTAGTAGAAGAGGTGGTTCAACTCATGTTTACTCAACCATATTCCCTTATTATTTTCCATTTAGATGCTCTTGATTCCCTCTAGTATAACTCCATCATCACTTACCTTTGAATATGTAATTCCATTCGATAGACCTTACACTATACGTTGTTTAGGAAGGGTCTTAATAGTACTTTGTTTAGATGTCTCGAAAAGGATGAGTCGAGAGTTACTTTCCAAGAAGTCCATGCAGGGATCTGTGGGTCACACTCTAGTGAGTTTACACTAGCAAAGAAGATCCTTAGGATGGGTTAATTTTATCCAACCATGGAAAAGGATTCTATTGACTATGTTAAGACTTGCAAAAAATCTCAAATCCATGGTAACCTTGTTCATGCACTAGCCCAAGAGCTCAAACATTAGGCCACGCTATGACCTTTTTATCAGTGGGGTTTCAATTTAATTGGAGTCATCCACCCACCTTCCTCTAACAAACATAAATGGATTATTACCACAATAGAATACTTCAACAAGTGGGTTGAAGTGGCACCACTTGCTGACTCTACAGGAAAGCAAATCTCTTCCTTCATTCTAAACCATATCATTTGTTAGTTTGGTATACCTCATGCCATTCTCACTGACAATGGCTTGTACATCAAGAATCAAATAATTGATGAATTATGTGAGAAATTTCACATTATACACCACTCCTCATCAATTTACTATCCTCGAGCAATGGCCAAGTTGAGGCCATGAACAAAACCATTATAGAAATTCTCAAAAGAATTGTCAATGACATTGATAGAGATTGGCATTTATAGCTGAATCCTACCCTCTAGGCCTACAAGATGAGTGTTAGGACACCTATAGGTGCAACACCCTTCTCCTTGGTTTATGGTTGTGAATTCATTCTTCCTTTAGAGGTTGAAATCCCATCTTTGAGAGTTACTCTTCGTGATGTCCTATCAGATGAGGACTACAAGGTGGCCCATCTAGAGCAATTGGAACTATTAGAAGAATATCAAAGGACTACACATGAACACCTCAAAGTGTATTAGAATAGGCCATCAAGACATTACAACAAAAAGTTCAAACCCCATGTCTTTTAGGTTGGTGACCTAGTCCTCTAAGAAAACCCTTAAAACCAAGCTACTAGGAAAAAGAAAGGAAAATGGGAGGGCAATTTGATTGGTCCCTACGTTATCATAGAATCTTTTGGGACTAGTACTTATAGACTTTTTAATTGTGATGGCATAGACCTAGCAGAGCCCATTAACAACATCCACCTTGAAAATTTTTATGTCTAGAGCTTTGAGAAACACCTCACCACCGAAAATACCAAAAAAATCAAAATACTAGAAAAAACATTTTAAAAAACTAGTACAAGAGAGATGAGAAATGCCACATTTGGTTTAAAAATGGGTGAGAGATAGCACATTTGGAATTCCCTAGACAAGACAAGTCCCTCAATGTAAAAAGAAAATCAAGGTAGGACTCAAGCAACTTCCTCTAAGATAAATTTTGCTTGTTTGTGGCTTGCCTAGCATAGTTGAGTTAATTTCACACATACCCAATTGAGAAACACTTGTAGGTTATGGTTCAATGGTTTCTTGGCATCAAACACAACTCACATCAATAGAAATAGTCAGTTTAATAGCACCAAAGAGAAGAACAACAAAGTAGGAACAACATGGAGTTAGATTATATATCGAGATACCACAAACATGAATTATAGGAAAATCAATACACATCTTAGCCAAACACCATGGCCAAATATTTCCTAATATCCATGTTTAGCTTTTATTCAATGCTTTTGAAATCCTAAAATTCCTTTTGCCCCCATTGTCTCCAATATAGTTGTCCAAGCCTACTCTTAGCCCTTTTGGTCCACTTTGATCTCTTTGACTCTTTAGGTGCTTCCACATGGTCCTAGTTATCTCCATAGTCCAACAAATCTCACTCACATCCTTGTTTCACCCCCACCAGGTCAAAAATTATTAAAAATTATCAAAAACATTAAAAAATTATCAAAAACATTAAAAAATTGTCAAAAATTATCAAAAACATTCAAAAATTGTCAAAAATAATAAAAAACATTTAAAAATTATTTATAATTATCAAAAATATTCGAAATGCAGTAATAATTGCCAAAATTAGCCAATCAATCTTGAAAAGTTAATAACAACCCAAAATTCATGTCAAACATGGATCACTTCACCACAAATAAGCTATTTAACTAGGCATAAATTATTGATGTATTTTTCAAACTAATGATCCATTGATTTCATGTTGAACTAGTGTCCATCTATAATTGTTGCTCCTTCGAGACAAGTTTGCATACCTCAACCAATTTTATATGAAATCAATGGTGAGGCCCAACATATTGAAAGATATTTAAATATTTTATGGCTCTATTAGCTATGGCAAAATAATAAAGAGTACCTCAAAAGGTTTAAGAAGAAGCATAGTTATGTCCTGAAACATCTCGTTGGGCTTTGGAAAATCTAGCACAACGTGAATAGAGAAAGAGGATCTAGTAGAGTCCCTCTTCTTTCTTGTAGCCAAGGACAACAATTCTTGATGGATTATCAATCTTATTTATGTTGCAGTGGCCATAATTGATCTAGACCCCTTGAAAAAATATATCAATGCTATCCTAAAAGGTCCAGATATCTGTCAGATTCTTTCACCATCCCTTAATAGGGGGCACAAAATAAGTAAGCATAAATTTGAGAGATCGCAGTGGTCTCCTTGCCTTTTTAGGCCCCTCAAGCACCATTTTAAGCTAAAACACCTTTTTCTAGGCATTGTTTCACCCTTTCATGGCCCCCAAAGTGCCTTTTTAGGCCCCCAAACCACCTCTTTAGGTCGAAACGCCTTTTTTAGGCCCCTCAAGCACCTTTTCAAGCCCCCAAAGTGCCTTTTTAGGCCCAAACGCCTTTTTCAAGGCCCTATTTTGGCCTTTTTAGGCCCCCAGAGTGAATTCTTAGGCCATCAAGTGCCTTTTCAAGCCCTAAATGCCTTTTTCAAAGCCCAAATGTCCTTCTCAGACACCCAAGCACCTTTTTCAGGGTCCTTCTTGGCCTCTTTTAGTGATTAAAGCCTCCCATAGGCCTTGACACCTTTTCACAAGCATCGTGAGCATTCGTCTTAGAGCACACGTAGAGAAAATCCCAACTTTGGCCTTAAGCTCATATGTAAAGGCTATAAATATATACATACTTGTGCTTAATAATTTGTAGTTTAGCACTTCATACTTTTTCCACCTTAAATGTCATGACTCTCTAAATATTACACAAATTTATACTCATCTTTCATTGAGATCCCACACAGACATTCAGTTCTTCACATACAAGTAATGGTCTTTCTTCCTCTACGGATCATATTGTTCTCACTTTTATGGAGATTGACACCTTTCCAAATATTTGCCAAAATCCCCAAAAAAATTAAATATTTCCAAAAAATCCCAAAAACATTGAAATATTCACAAAAATTCCAAAAACATCCACATATTTTTGAAAATGCTAAAAGCATCCAAATACATTTTGAAAATATCAAAAAAAAACACGACAATGTTCATCCAATGCGTTAACATCATCACTAGTTGTCATTTTGTTTGCCACAAAAACAAACACAAGTTTATTCTATTATGACAGCAATGACAGCATTACGTTCAAACAACATCTAGTGGACTATTTATTCTGGCCTCCCTGGTAGAGGGGGCAATACAAGGTGTCCAATCAATGGCATTTCTTTAGTCCCTACTCCTGACAAAGAAACCCAGGGCATCAATCCTCTACAAACCCACCCCACATCCATAGGAATAAAAAACCTACCATTACATAATTGCATATTTAATAGTTGTGTAAATTCCCTATCCACAAATTATGTCTCTTGTTGGTTCTCATTTAGGAATGCCTAATGATAATGTCCAATATAATAAGTGGCTTCCCATTGTACCTTCAATATCCATTGCATATCCATGAATACATTCTCCACTAGTTTGTTTATCCTTGGAATGGTGATCACTCATTGGGCCACATCTCACTCTTGCTACATTTGATTAGTCGCCATTCACCACTACTCCACATCTGCTTTTGCCTCACTCAACCACTACTGCAACTGTCTCACCTTCGACTCACTCAATGTTAACCACTCCTGCAACTTCAATGATAGCGAGTTTGACTTCACAATTGCCTCCCTAAATGACCTAGACTATGACTCTAGTAACATCAACTCATTTTGCGCACTCTCCAAACACACTTGCACCATCCTTAGAGATTCCTACAACAACTGAGCTAGTGTTCACTCTGCCCACATCCTTGCATCATTTCCCTCTACTCATGATTACTCCACCCATCCCCACTTTGTATTCACCACCACTTAGAGCCATGTTTCCTTTTTTTAGGCTCCATCTTCCCATGCCTTCTCCATCAACCCCAACAAAAATGTGACTTCCTATTTCACATTTTTTGCTCGAACTCTCTCTGTAGCCAACATTTTCTATAATTCTTCTACATCACTTGATGATTGATCTCCACCCCCTACCTCTAGCTGTGGCTCCTTTATGTTCACACCACTTGCTTCTGCTTACATGGACCCTTGTCTTGGAATCTCAAGACTAACCAACCAACATGCTCCACTCATCACCTCACCCACACTAATGTCTTCCACCTCCCTCGAAGCTTTTCCCATAGACTTTTATGGAGATTTTATCTCCCCTACCTCCTTTGTCACCTATAACATGCTCTTTGTCATCTTGGGTGGACTATTATCTACTTGCATCATTGACTCATCATCCAATACCACCAACAACACCTACTACACTGTAGTCCCTGACAACATCATTAATGTTGACAAGGGTGTCTCTTCCACCCTAACCCTCACATCCATAGGTTGTGCTAGCCCCCATCCTACATGACTTGATTCACCCTACTCCTAAACTAACGTTTGAAGTTCAAAATAATACACAAGTTCCCTAGAGGTCCACTGACTATGCTTTTCTCTTCACCCCTCCCTAATCCACCTTCCCTGGCTAGCATCACGTCCCTCCTACTATGACTAATCTGGTGAGCTTGAAAATGTTCCACTTGCACAATTCCTTAGACTTCTCAATAAGCCTAATAGCCAAGTTATACTCTTCACCTTGCTTCATTCCATCTCCATTCTATCTACCTATTTATGGTTATTTCTCTCCTAGACTCATTCTTTACCAACCTTGCCACATGTCCACTCTCTACATCTCATCGCACCAATACCAAGTACACTTGACACTCAGTTCTGACACTTAGACACCCTAGTTCATGTTGATGCATCTTGCTAGATAGAATCCATTACTAAATTGCCACTAACACATCCTCTGCTTTGTTATCAAACTTGTACAATAGTTGCTTCCAAGAAGAATTAAAAGAACTTGACACTGTTGCACACAACTGTCTACACTCCTCGTCTATAAATAATGGTTTTTCTACTATTATTTACTTCTAGTACCTCGATGATGTACTTGACTAGTGGTACTCGAATGAAGTCATGCTATTTTATTTGCCTTTGGATTTTCACTGTTCAACTCCAATAATCCTCTGATTTCATGCATTATTGGTGTCCACTTGTAAGTGCCTCCTCTCATTTGGAAGGCCATGTGTACCTCGACCAATTGTGTACAATATCTTAGGTGAGGTTTTTTCTTTGACATGTGACTGTTTGCATGCCTATTTTTATTTCCTATGGCTATAACTTTTATTTTTAGTATTTGTCATATTTTTCATGTACATTGTCTATGTCTGATAGTACTTCTCAACATGACACAATATTCATATCACCATAGTTGAGCTAGTGGTGGTTGTACTTGGTCACTTTGTATTAAATGGTCTATGATGATAGTTAATTTGCATCTCTTAACAATAAAGTGATAGTTAGTTGCATTCATTTAGTTTTCATTTTCATCTTGGGTACCTTAAAATACACTGTTGGTACATAAATCAGGGTAGCACACACACATGTCTCATCAATAGTGATCAAACAAAAAGGGCTTAAAAATTTGAGTAAGGCTATCCAACAACAAGTTACAAACCCATAGACTTGTACATGGTTAACACTCTACTATTGTGGGCTTGGTCTCATCACAACACTACCACCTCGCATCATACTTCATTCTCACCTATCATTTATTTCACCTATTGTATTATGTGGCTTTCAAATCTCAAACAATTATGGCCATTATTTCATTACCCCATTCATCACATTTTATGCACTCACTTCTTCATCTATTCTTATGGGGGCCTCAAGTTTCATTTCATGGCTTTTCAATCTAAAAGGTTGAGTCCTATCCCATGTATTTTCATCTCTAGCACATTCATTTCCTTCCATTGTTCACTCTCATTCACCTCATTTTTACTCCTATTTGTATCTCATTATTACCTTCTCATTTTTAAACCTCCTTTACAAATTTCCATTCCATCTTATTTATCCCATTTTATCACATCTCATTTCATTACATTTTATCACATTTCCATTTCATTTCATTTTCATTTCACTCCATTATATTTTCATGTATTTACAAATTTCATTTCATTTCATTTTATCATACAACTTTTTCATCACATTTTCCTTAGATTTTCATTTCATCTCATTACATTTTCATCACATTCTCTTTATATTTTCATTTCCTCTCATTACATTTCCATTACATTAACATTTCATCTCATTAAATTTCATTGCATATTACATTACTATTTCATTTATTACATTCCATTTTCTCACATTTTCATTCCTTTACAAGTTTCATTTCATTACATCAAAATTTCATTACATTTTCATTCATTCCATCACATTGCAATCAAATTTCATTTCATTACATTCATAGTATTCCATTACATTTTATCTCATTCATGCATGCTATTTGATCACTTCATTCCTTATCCACATATCATGCTATTCTATATACTATATTAATCATCCACAAACACATCAATTTCTACAACTATTGTATCCATCACACAATATCATCACATGCATAATATAAGTCCACGGTATAACCAGTGCACAATTCATAACATCAACAAGCTCAAATATCTCATAAATCAAAAGATCAAACAATATATCAGAAGGATCACATTAACATGAATATAAGATGAACTACATCAACATAAACATCCAAATGATAACATCACATGAACATAACAAGATCACAAAGTATATCTACATGAACATCAACAGGTCACCAAATACATCAGCATGAATATCAAATTGTCCTCATCAATAACAAAACATATGATAAGTACTACAAGGATAAACAATATATAATCATCCCTATGTCTCACCACCCACATCATCCCTATGTGGCACATCTGGAGGACCTTGCTTGCTAGGGGCACTTCTATCCACTCATGGAGCCTACTCAATTGCATTTGTCATCACTATAATGTGTGTGGCTATAGCCTCCTAACTAGTTATAGCCCCATCTATCCTCAGTGGCATTGGTGGTAGTGGTGGCCTTGGTGTCATCATAGCTATAAAAGCCTATAATGTACTCGCTAACTCACCCATCTTAGCCTCCATAGCACTCATCTAGGTCTCCATATCTATGAATCGTCTTGGCCTCTCTAGTGGTTGTTGTACATCCAATGACACCTACTACTACACTCATGGCTATAAATCCTACATAATTCTAATAAGAACCTATACACATGGCCTCTGTCACCATATAAATTGTACATCATCAAGTAGCCTAACCCTCACATGCTCTATCCTACTTTGTCCAACACTACTATCTCACTGGCCAAATCCTACACCACTTCTCATACCTCCTCCAACACTCACTCCACCCTAGCCATGGATCCTCACTAATCTCCCTACACCCACATCACCTAGCCTCTGTACTGGACCTCATACAACAACCCTTTGTGGTAGTACAACTATTGCTCGACCTCAGCCTCTATATCTCCTCTAAGCTCTAACCACATCTCTAACTGCACCTCTAGCTATACCTCTATCTCTCCCTCTAGCCTATTGCCTCCCTATACCTCTCTCCTGGCCATCATCCTCACCATATAATTCCTCTCCTCCACTCAACTGCTCATCAATCGCATGAATAAGTGCTACTAGATCCATGTATCTAGGAAATGGATGCGCTCAGAACCATCATGCATAATCCCCCTCCATCCCCACATTTTTCTATCCATCTCTTAATGCCCATGGCTATGGAGTATCTATCTTTTGAAGAAAAGCCTCAAGGCATGTCTCATACTCCAAGGTTAGTCCCCATACAACCCTCTCAGCCTGCACTTGAGCATAATGTGCTAATCCTTGTGGCATGCCATGCCACCACCCAAACTATCTCACAACCCACCTAAAAAAAAATCTCTCTATCACCAAGGGAACCTTGCTAAGAAAATATATTTGGCCAAAGAAATATACCATCTCATTATCATCCTTAGCCCACAACTCAATAAACCTGTACAGTCTCCATGTGACCTCATCAATTTAATCCAATATTTGTCACCAATACTTTGTCTTTCACAAATGCAATTGCATGATCACATTGGACCAAGTATATATAGGGCATATCCTAAGGGCCTTGTCACACACATATTAGATGAGTAATGGGTAGATGCTCCCATGTCCATACCTATAACAATATCACCCCTGCTAATAGTGATGATGCTCTAGAATATACAACTTGATGCAAGTCATGGTATAAGTGGGCCAATATGAAACATCCCTTCCCTTGTCTATCTAGCAATAAAAACACTCCTATCAATCCAACCAACACTGTCAGCAATGACTCATATTACAACATCTCAAACTATAAGACATGACCATTTATAGTCTAATCATAGTACACCAAATCTCCCACTATCAGGTTCTGCAATAACTGATATACATACTCCAATGTCATATTCATCTCACCCATAGGCAAATGAAAGGTGTTGTAGTCTCAGTGCCATCGCTTGGCCATAGCTGTCAATAGCCCTCTATTCACTTGGAACTAGGGCATCTATAAAAAATAAGTGAAACCGCATCTATTAATGACCTATAACTTTGTAGCCAACAATATACCTATTGACTCTAGGGGCCATGGATACAATCCTCACACCATGAGCCTTCACCTAGATACCTATTTGCATCAAAAAAACACACAATAATGTTAGTCTTCATCTCAAGTGATCATCATACATCAATATCCTATCAACATCTAAGCCAATCAGCTATTAGTTCCATCTTGGACCTACCAATTATCCTTCTTTATCTTGAATCAGACATGTTTGTTTTCCCTACTTTGTATCATGAGCTGGGGCATCATTCTTATCTATCTATCATCAAATTGATCCTATGACATCACTTTATGACTACCTAGTTGCTATTGTTTGCTTGTCCGGATAGATCACTATCTGACAAACCTCGAATCTAGTATTTGGTGTTATCTTCTACTAAATTAGATCTTCACATTTGATTTCTATGCTTCAAGTCCCCATTAGCACCATTTTAACAAGTATATGCACTTTAACATTCATTTGCACTATTTCTTAGCACATATGCTCTATTAAAATAGATGGATATGCTAGCAAAGCATATGTTCTATTAGAACACTCAAAAGCATTATCAAATGCTTTGGATGTGCTATGGAAACATAAGCACTATTACCTAACATGAATGCACTATTTCAAAGGACATAAGCACCTAAAAATTGAAATATGAAACAATATCATTCATATGCACTAGAAAATTCTTTGAATGCGCTAAAATGTTCACATGTGCTATTAAATACCTCATATGTGCTATTGTTTTCCTATATGGGCTGCTTAGCCCCTAAACTAGGGTTTTATATGTGCTAAATCATCCTATGTATGTGCTAATCTATCATTCAAATGCACTAATATATTTCATATGCACCAAAAGAAAACTTGTAAATGTGCTAAGCTATCTAAACTACCACATTCACAACAAAAATGCACGTAAAATTCAAACACCTCACATAAAAATGCAAAAATCTTAAAAATGGAGGATCTTGATGACTTACCAAGGCATCGCAATTAGTTGGATGCTCGTACCTATGACCCCTCTTGAATCTATACTCTTGTAAATAAACCACCATCCTCACTAGCTCAAAGCTCAAAATTGCCAAATGTCAAAGGAGAGTGTGAAAATGACAAGGGTAAAAGGTCTTTTGACATATTTAACCCTCCCTAGGGCCATTTATATCACTTTTTCACCCTATTTACCCAACATTAGAACCTTTTTACTCAATTTTATGAATTGGGTATTGTATTCAACCAACTTGATCATCTTTCTCAAACATTTTAGAAATAAAATAGAACCTCCTTAATTTTTGCACACTCATTTTTTTTTCCAATTTCATTTCTGAGGTGGCAATATATCCATATCAAACCGGGGCATCTAAACTAGGGCATAAATTTTTTCTGAAAAATAAAAAATGTTCTACCCCAACCAAAATTTCAAACATCAAATCAAAAAAAAAAAGGGTATCCAAGCAAAAACATTGCAACATCAATGAACAAAATTAGTGACAATCAAACATCATGACAACTACAAAAGTCAAAATATCATCAAACAGATATTCAATCATCAGAATTTGACCTAAAATCAGAGAATCAAGATAGTTTTTGAACTAATATGCTTTGGATATTAGCTCAAAGAGGGGCATTTGTAGACACCCCAAAATTAATTTCAAATAATCAATGCAAATTAAGGAGGAAATTAGAAGAATACATCAAACTTTAAAATCAAAAATCACATTAGGACATTAATCATTTATCAAATCAACTTTTAAAAAGAGGAGAAAAATAATTCAAAATCATAAAATGAAATTTAAAAAGGGAGAAAGAAAAATATAGACTTTTGAAAATAAATAGAATATTTATTAAATCAATAAAGTCTGTTATTCTCACAAAAGTGAAAATCCCTCTTTTAGATTTAAAAGAATTGAAAAAATCCTCATTTATCCTCAAAACCAAGTTTGTTTGACTCTTCCTCCTGGTCTCTTATGAGATATTTTCAAGTGTCACCTCCATCCACCAGCCAAAGGTAAAATCCTAATTCTTACCCCAACCCCTTCTAAAATCCTATAAATAGGTGAGAAATTCAAGAGCTAAGGGACCCAAGTTTTAGGCATCTGCACTATAGGTACATTTTAAGTTATCATCTTAGCATTGTCATTATAGCAAGATTATGTCATTTTGAATAGCATTTTAGATTTCTTTTCATGTTATTTAGTATCATTTTAGCACATGTTTAGCTCATTGCATGCTAGAAATTCATTTTTGATAGTTGGGAAAATTTTGAATTTTTTGGAATTTGTCATCAAGGTGCATAGGTGCACAAGGTGCATAGGTGTGCAAGGTGTGTAGGTTCATTATTCATAGAGGTGTGTTGACAATTTTGAAGAAGTAATAGTGTGCTGATAGTTAATAACCAGTTCCTAATTTAGAGCTTCCCATGCACCAGAAACACATTGTAATGACATTTCAACTGCTAGAAATAGCCAAAGAAGGTCAAGCTTCCATTTTTAGAGCTTCTAGTGACACTTAGATACTCTTGTAGCTTCCTTCTTCCTATCTACTTTATCTTTTATTATTTTAAGTCATGTAAAGGCTCATGTGTTAGAAACAATAGTCCACCAAGATAACTAAGAAGGGGGGTGGGGGTGAATTAGTTATCCAACAATTAATACATTTATCTTTTTAAAAAAAACTTTACCATTCAACCAAAATAAACAACAACCATAATAAGATGCACGTAGACAATTACACCAGATATGTTCACTATGGAAACCCTTGATCAGAGGTAAAACCTCAATGAGAATGATTCCCACAAGATGATGTACTAATATAAATATTCCTTGTTAGAGGATGGACCCTATTAGGAGTCTATTAAAATATTTAGTACGTAGAGTCCCTATTAGGAGACTTTGAATTCCTATTAGGAGATTCCAACCCTATTAGGAGTTGTAGTACAATGTACGCAAGAAGAGCCCATTGCCTAAACATGCAATTTCAACTACAAGAAGAGCTCACTACTCAAAAAAGTAATTTATTATTATGTTCTTCTTTCCTCCATTCCATTAACCAAGCCAATCATTGCTAGACCTTGTAGACTAGGTCATGAACCTTGGATCCAAATACCAAACCTTAGATCACTCAACAAAACCTAAGCAATGAAGTTTCCTTCACTTTTGCACTACCTTGCTCAACTTCAGATTTTTCTCTTATTGCTACTTATCATCAATGAAAAACCATACAATCTCATCCATGCTAGATAAAGGAAAATTTCCTTCCTTTATACTAAGTCCATAAATCAATTCCCTAAGTTGGTCATTAGACCTTCTCAATTGATTATTATAGGACCACATTAAGAACACATTACACGTAGTGATAACATTAATCTTTCGCCTTGCAACTTGAATAATTTTTTTTATATGCAATATTATGATGCATGAAGTTAGCCACATCATCACCAACATGTCTTCTACACATCCTCAACCTCAATTATCAAAATAACAAATATATTAAGAGATATAACAAGTTTATCAGAACATGCCTCTATAAACTCTATCTCAAAATAGACATCATCAAAACTTACATAACTTCTTCTAGACTTATCATTTCATCTTCCAACATTAACTATATATACTAGATACTCTAACATATCTCCCATAACCTCAGGTAGTTAGAATACTCAACTAGGCATCTGTACCAACTTGGTATTTCCATTGTTCTTCTATCAGATACCACAGAAAACTACTATATTGACATTAATGACAAACTTAGTCATGAATGTAACATACCATCAGAGTAACATATCTACAATACTCCCCTATAAGAATATCATCAGCATTCATGCTTGCAACAATCTTCCCCTTTGGCATTGATGGAAACATAGATGAAAAACATCTAGTTCCAAGAATACCAACAAAAGATCGTTCATCATCTTTTCAAATCCTCTTCATCAATCATTCTCCCCCATTCATATACCTCACTATGATTTCTATCAAACTATCATTCCATGATGTACTCATGCTTAACTTCTCCAACTATCATGTTCTACATACTATTGTTCTTCTCCCCAACATGATGTTTTTCCCATAATGATCTTCTCATAATATAGTACTTCTCCCAAACATATTTTTCATGATAAACTTCTTCCCCCATTGATATTAATGTCAAAGGTTTCAGCAACCAACTTCACTACATCAAAACTCTACAACAAGTGATTCTTACTTAGCTCAAATGTCAAAATACATTGTTCAAAACAATATCCAACATGAGTCCTCAATGACTCTGTCCATCATAGATACTTCCCCATACAAGAAGCATCAACATTCAATCCAAACAATAATGGTGCTTTGTTACACTGGACTGATGCATCCTTGCATCTTCTACTCTAATATGGGAAGGGTCATGACCCCAATCATACCTCACAAACACTCAAAAGTCTCTTTGGGAAGAGGCTTAGTGAATATATCTACAATCTTCTCTTTAGTGCTCACATACTCCAATCTAATTTCTTTATATATAAATTTCTCTCTTAGCATGTGATACTTAATAGAAATTTGCTTAGTCTTTGAATGCAACACTCGATTCTTAGACATATTTACCATGCTTGTTGTTACAATGTATGACAATAGGTTCACTAATTTCTATCCTTATATCCTTCAACATATGCTTCATCCAAACAACTTGATTGCAATTGTTTGTTGTTGTAACATATTCTGCTTCTGCTAAACTTTATTGTGTACAATCCTACTTCTTGCTCAACCAAGACACCAAACTTCCTCCAAGAAAGAAGGCTCCACCATTGGTGCTCTTTCTATCATTAATACTACCTACCCAATCAACATTAATATAAGCACTTAGAGTAAAATTATTAGATCTACCACACCATAATCCAAACTTAGATGTTCCTTTCAGATATCTAAATATCCTTTTGACTACTACATAATGTGCTTCTCTAAGATCAGCTTGAAATCTTGCAACAATTCCAACTACATTTGCTATATCTAGCCTTATGAGAGTTAGATATTGTAAACCTCTAATCATAGATTTGTACTTCTTCTCAAGAGTAGGTGTCTCATCCTTTGTAGATAACTTGTGTCTAGTTACCATAAGTGGTCCAATAGGTTTGCATGTTTCCAAACCAAACCTTTTCAGTAAATCCTTCAAGTACTTAGTTTGATAAATAAATATTCCTTCTTTATTTTGTGCAATCTGCAATCCTAGAAAATATTTCATTTCTCCTATCATACTCATCTCAAATTCTTTCTTCATTTCTTGTAAAGACTTCTCACTTTCCTCATCATTTCCTCCAAATATGATATCGTCAACAAATATTACCAAAATCATCAAACCATCATCAATTTCTTTCTAATATAGATTACTATATGTCATACCTTTTCTATATCCAAGCTTTGTCAAATACTTGTCGAACATCACATACCATATTCTCAATGCTTGCTTCAAGCCATATAATGCTTTCTTTAGTTTGCATACTATGTCCTTGTCATCTATCAAAGGACAACCTTTAGGTTGTTTAATGTACACTTCTTTAAGTTCTCCATTCAGAAATGTTGACTTGACATCCATCTGATATATTTTGAATTTCTTTTGTGCTGCCTATTCCTTCTTGATGTGAGTAACTTTACATACCAATCTTGCTTTGTTCCTTACAACTTCTCCTTGCTCATTCATCTTGTTCTTGGAAACCCATTTAGTTCCTATCACATTCTTGTCTGCTAGTTTGGGGGCCAATTCCCATGTATCAATCTTTACTATCTGATCTAATTCATCTTTCATAGCTTGTTTCCAATAATCATCTTTGCATTCTTCATTTGTATTCTTAGGTTCAACTTGAGATATCAAAAATATTTCTTTCTTGACTCTACTTCTTATCATCATACCTTTATTTTTCTTCTGATGATCTGCTCAAATGGGTGATTCTTTATCATATTCTTTCCTAAAGTTTGAGTTGCTATCTCAACTCTTGGCTCTATTGAAGGTTCTAAGCATTGTTCCTACCTTCGTTCTCCTTCATTCTGCAAATCATTGTTAGTCTAAAGAAATACTTTATCATTCCTTGTCTTAGTAACAACATCATCATCTAAATTGTAATCAACTATTCTTTCTTGTCTCCTGAATTTATCATTAATTCTCACATTTGCACTTTCCATAATAGTCTCCAAAGTTGTTTCTTCTAACACTTTCTTTTCATTAAACAATCTAGAATCATTATCATAATCTTTCTAGGATCTTTCCATACATGCTCTAAATTCTTCAACTTGATTAGAAAGTAAACTCTTTCTAGTTTTCCTTACTCTCTTAGGACATCTAGATGAAAAATGACCAAATTCATTACATTTCCAACAAACAAAAATTTCCATACCTTTTGGTTCTCTCTTTGCAAGTAGATCAATACCTTCCTTTATCTTTACATCTTCTTCAGATCTAGATCTATCTATGCTTATACTTGCGTTCCCTTGTATACAATAGAAGGATTTTGGATCTAAAAAACTCAATATTGTACTCTTTACACAAATCTAATAACTCACCAAGAATTTCCACCACTTGAATGTCATAATTTCTTCTATCAGACGTAGGACTATCTTTCTTGAACATGCTTTCCATGGATCTCCCAATGTTGTTAAACTTTATATTCAAGGACTTGATGCTTTGATACTAATTTTTAGAAACAATAGTTCACCAAGATAACTAGGGGGGTCATGGGTGAATTAGTTATCCAACAATTAATACATTTATCTAATTTAAACAAACTTAACCATTCAACAAAAATAAACAGCAACCATAATATGATGCACATAGACAATTACACTAGATATGTTGACTAGGTAAACTCTTAATCAGAGGGAAAGCTCCAATGGGAATGATGCCCACAAGATGATGTACTAATATAAATATTCCTTGATAGAGAATGGATTGTGTTAGGATTCTATTACAACATTTAGTACATAAAGTCCTTGTTAGGAGACTTTGAATCCCTTTTAGGATATTCTAACCCTATTAGGAGTTGTAGTACAATGTATGCAAGAAGAACCCACTACCCAAATATGCAATTTCAACTACAAGTAGAGCTCACTACTCAAACAAGTAATTTACTATTATGTTCTTCTTTTCTTTGTTCTATCAACCAAATCAATTACTGTAAAACCTTGTAGACTAGGTCATGAACCTTAGATCCAAATATCAAACCTCAAATCACTCAGCAAAACATCATTAATGAAGTTTCCTTCACTTCCACACTGCTCTAATCAACTTTGCATTCTACTCTTATTGCTTCTTATCATCAGTTAACACCATACCATCTCATCCATTTTAGATAAAGGAAAATTTCCTTCCTTTATACTAAGCCCATAAAATAATTCCCTAAGTCAATTGTTAGACCTTCTTAATTAATTATTATAGGACCACATTAAGAACACGTTACACTTAGCGATAACATTAATCTTCCACCTTTCAACTTGAATAAATTTCCATGCATGAATTATTATGATGAGTCAACTTAGCCACATCATCACAACATGTCTTCTACACATCCTCAACCTTGATTATCAAAATAACAACTTTGCTAAGAGATATAACAAGTTTACCACAACATGTCTCTGTAAACTCTATCTTAGAATAGACATCACCAAAACTTACATAACTTCTTCTAGACTTATCATTTCATCTTCCAACATTAATTTCATATACTAGATACTCAAACATATCTCCCATAACCTTGGATAGTTAGAATACTCAACTAGGTATCTGTACCAACTTGATCTTGGTGTTGTTCTTTAGTTAGATACCATAGAAAACTACTATGTTAACATCAATGAAAAACTTAGTGATGAATGTAACATACCATTATAGTTACATATCTATAATACTCCCCCATAGGAATATCATCAACATTCAATCTTGCAACATTATGCACCCATTAATTGATATAAAAAATGGTGGAGGCCTACTTAGCACCATTTAGAGAGTCAATTTGTATATAATTAGATTTCTTTTATTATTTTTAAGCATATGTTTACATTCTAAGAGCTCTCACTCTCAACACAAAAAGAGGAGGTGACTTCTTATAAATATATGGATGTAATATGTACTCTAGGCCATTATTTTTATGCAATAATATATGTTATTGGTGCTCTCATTTTGAGTGTAGTTATTCTTGTTAGAGTGTGTTACTTTTGTGAATGCATGTTCATGAATAATAATGGAGCCAATGGTTTTGTTGTGTTGTTTTTATTGTGCATTATTTTAGTTTTGGTTTTTTCCTTATGTTATTACTAAGTTCCCATCGATGATTGCATCAGTGGAATTGAGGAAACACTGCCCCTATTTTCATTGCTTTCCTACCTGGTCTTTTCGACAATTTAACTCATAGAGGTGTTGTTACTATGGTTTATGTCCATTAGGAATTTCTCTTTCAAGTTATTTTCTTTAATCTCTCATTACCTTATCTTTTTATTTTCTTTTTTCTAACACTTGGTTAAATTAGGAATTCATATAGTTGCATTGATAAATTGCATTCATCATAAAATAGAAAATACCAAAAATATATCTCTTTTGTGGTTACTTTTGAAAATAGTAGATCAAACATCTTATCCAAATTGGTTTGAACTAGAAAAGGCCTCCCTATGAATAGATACATTTATCTTCAATTTAGCGGATTCTAGTAGATCACAAGATATATCAGATCCTTGGAGTTGATCCTAGATTAGCTTTTCAAGAGAGTAAATTGAAAGGATTCATGCCATTGAGCATTGTGAAAAACCACAACTCAATAGAAGTGGTGATAGAAGGAGGGCATCATACCATTCAGAATAGAAAAACAATTCCTATTTTTAAATTCTAATTTTTTTGGCAGTTTAGAAAAAAAATTGTCTGAAACTATCAGATGGTGCACAGGTGTGCAAGGTGCACAAGTGTGTTGTTTTTGATAAAGTGTGCTTCTAAAAAGGTGCTCTTTTTCTAGAATTAACACAAGCTAAAAGATCCTAATCCAACATCTCCATTTCAATGAGCTCTAAGATCTTCAGATAGTGAACTAGAGTTCTTAGAACTCAGTCATTTTTGTAAGCCTCATAGTGACAAAAGATTTGCCAAAATTCTACCACTTCCATTTCAAATTTCATATTCTTCAATTCCACCTCCAAACCAACCTCCACCCATTATTCCACCAAATCCTCCACTAATGGCCTTCTTTGCAAACATGGTAGATTAACCAATTAACTTGCAAGGTGCACTTAATGACCTTCCCAAGAATCTTGAGAAATTCTGCCAAAGGTTAATCTACAAAGAAATATGAACAACTAATGACCATGTCAAAGTTTTTAAAAAAATTTGCAATTGAAAGAAAGTTTAACAAGAGAATGTGGTCCTCTATTTATTCTCATACTAATTGTGAGAGGTTGTATTTACTTGGTATGTGAATTTTCCACAATGATATATCCAGAATTGGGCCACGTTCAAAAAGTTGTTCCTCGAACAATTTAAAACAATTGTTAACCCAGTTGTGATATATCATCAATTCATATCAATCAAAATGGATCCAGTGGAGACTATTTCACATTTCAATCATTGCTTTCATATGGATTTCTACAAGTTGGAAACACCCTATACTATACTAGTTAAAGCTATAATTCAAATTTATCTTAATTCTACGGACCTTTTTATGGCTATCTTTATATGAAGACTCCCTACTGTAAACATTGACACATTAGAAAAGGTATTTGAGGAAGCAATTACCTTTACCAAGTAAGCCAATCCTAATGGAGGAGGATTGATGGTTCCAACTCAAGAAACTACAATGATACCAATGTATCCTAGTGGAACACCACTAATGCCTAATCAATTCATTCTAATGAATCTAGTCCTATTATAATAGGCACCAACCATACTAGTTCTAGCCATAACCTATCCAAGATATGAACCTCCAAAAGTTGCCTTCTTCAAGAAAAAAGAAGCAATTTTTATTGAACCAGAAAATAACCTCAAGTCTCAAATTAAAAATGAATTAACCTACTTCAAGTTGTCACAAAAGAAAAATAATAACTTTGAGAGAATGAATGCAGCCCCTTGCAACAACAACTATGGTCAGAATTACAATAAGAATTTCAATGAAAATAACAATGCAGGAAATAATAATGAAGGGAATAATTACAATCCTTTAGATGGAAACAATGGCTTCCAAAGGTATAATCGATAATGGAATACTTGTCCTAAAAATAGAAGCATGCATGTTGATAATAACAACAATGCTCAATATGTGGACATCAACCAATATGATAATAACTAGAATATACCTGATGATGACAACTCATATTTCAATGGAAATTAAGAGATGAACCAGAATTCACAAGGAAATAATGGTGAGTCTCCTATGCAATATAATGCTATGGTGTTAGAATTATATGATTCTCCAAAAAATCCTCAAATGGAATAACCAACCAGTGAATCATTCACTTTTCCATTTAATTAAGAATTGGATCCTCAACTAGAAGAGATGCTAGTTTTTCAAAATGGCAATCAGAATACTTACAACTTGCATAACCAAAAGGAACCTATGACCAATGGGATTCCTCCCACCTTCCATCCAACACCTCTTGATCCAAGAGATAATAAAAATCTAGTACCTACTAGAGCACCCTACATTAAAAAATAAAATCAAAATCAAGGGAACGTACCTATGATCCTAAAGAATCCTATATGGGAAACTAACAAGTATAATGTAGTGGAAGATCTAAAGAGAACCAAGGCTAATATGTCCATGTTTGATATGCTACAAAATTCTCCTAATCAAAGGGAAGCAGCACTGAGGACTTTGGATCATGCAAAGGCCACACCAAATGCAAACACAATCCCTGAAAAGAAAACATCACAACAAGTCAATACTTCTGAGGCAATTCCTACCATGTATAAATATAAGGTTGAAGTGCCTCCTTTCTTGCTTAGTCTCAAAAATTTTAGAAAGAACTTACACAATTTTCTTATGGATTCAAGAGCTTCTTGCAATGTCATGCTACTTTTGATAGCTCAAAGGTTGGGAGTCACTCCTCAACCCTCAAATCGCATAGTGATACAACTCAATAAGATAGAAGTAAAAGTTTTCAGGCTATTGAAAGATGTTAGAATATAGTTAACTGTAGACCCTCAAATTCAAGAAATTATAGACATACATGTAGTTGAAATCCCTTAAACTTAAGGATTATTGCTAATTAAGTAGATAATGGAAAAAGTTCTTGAGAGGATGGTTTTCAATTGATTTTACTCAATTATGGCTACCTTGGAAGGGATTGAATAATCAAATCAAGATTGATGTTGAGCCAAAGGTAAAGACAATGATCATAGGATAGAATGCACCAAATGAGGTAGCATTTTTTCAATCCAAGCTAGACTCCTACAAAGTGATGTCTCTTGGCATAGATGAAGCCGAGAAACTCAATTAGTTGAATAAAGAATATATGATTCGTACTCCAAAAGAAGAACTCGTCACTTAGTTTTTAGACACTATAGTTGCAAACTTACAATTCTTAGGAGAAGAAGAAGATCTAAATATTTTTCTCCTTCTGAGATTTTGTAGGTTATACAAAGTCAGTCATTTAGAATTTGAATGTTCACATTGTCAAGAAGTAGCCACTAGGGTACTCACTCAGATAATGAAATTGAAAAATAACCAAATACCAAATGAG
This sequence comes from Cupressus sempervirens, assembly GCA_028749045.1. Classification (NCBI taxonomy): domain Eukaryota; kingdom Viridiplantae; phylum Streptophyta; class Pinopsida; order Cupressales; family Cupressaceae; genus Cupressus; species Cupressus sempervirens. The sequence continues at coordinate 153,845,504 of CM053788.1, read as the reverse complement.
GTACAAAAGGAAATTTCTAATTCTACAAGAGCATCTAAAATAGTTGAGATTTAAGAAGAAGAAAAGGAAGATTCCAATGTGTCATATAGTGACACTTCTTCAGATGGTGGGGGTTTATCCAATCCTCCACCTAGAATGATCAAAGTCCAGAGGAGAAGACATTTTGTAAAAGGTCAAGGTTGGATCTTAGTGGTCATTCCATTAAAACCCTAGATTGATAAGATCACTCAATTGTATTGGGAATATTAAAAGTCAAAAAGAAAAATAAATAGTCCCTATATCCAAGATAAACTATGGCAACTCACCAAGTCCACCACGGGAAAGATTGCAATGGGTCTCAAAGAAATAATCTTTTAAAACTCAAGTCAAGGAAAAGTTATGTATAAACAAGCACAAGATCAGAGAGCCCAAAGAACAACTAATCTGGACACTCAAGTTTGATGGCTCTAAATGCAAATTAGGAGCCAACATAGGTATTGAGTTAATTAATCCTAAAGGTAAGTCTTTTTATGTAGCATATCATTTACAATTTAGATGTACTAACAATGTTGTAGAGTATGAAGCCCTGATTCATGAACTCCTCTTCATGTTGGAGAAAGAGGTCAAAGCTCTCACAATTGAAGGAGACTCTTAGTTAGTCATCAAATAGGTGAAATCAGTCTACTTGTGTAATGATAGGAGAATGCTTGTGTATTGGAAAAGAGTTTGGCACTTGTTGGAAGATTTTGATGCCCTAAACATAAGGTTCGTCGCAAGAAAAAAAACATGGTATTTGATGCCCTTGCCATTTTAGCAAGTGCATTGTAACCCATTGAAAGGTAAAAGCTAATAATATTTTTAATTGAATTGGTTGCTACCCCATCCATTCAAGATAATATTATGAACTTCTAAGTCTTTCAAGATGACCAATACATTCTCAAGTTTATCATGAACAATGGCCTTTTTGAGGGACAAGATATTGATGATACTCCTAACAAAAAACCCAAAGAAGATGAGCTAGAGGATAAAGATGGAATTTTAAATTTGAAGACCAATAATATTCCTAGGGGGATGGTAGAGTTAGAATGCATCTTTGATTGAGATGAATCAACATATAGTAAAAGAAATGTTGAAGAAAAAGGGGTTGAAGAATGTGATTCATATAATTAGTCATGCAAGAAGACCTAAAGATGGTCAAAATCATAAAATCTTGTAACTTTCAAGACTGAGAGAGTATGCTTCAAATGCTTACAAAGTACAAAGACGTCATAGCATGGAGTTATGATGAACTCAAGACCTATGATCCTGCGATCATCACTTATGACATTTTGATGAAACTTGATGCCAAAACCTTTCATCAGAGACAAAGACTAGTGAATCCCATAATTCAGCCTTTGATAACATAAGAAGTAAAGAAGTTACTTGATGCTAAAATTATCTTCCCAATCTAAAATTCTACATGGGTTTCTAACTTAGTCCTAGTAAGGAAAAAGACTACCAAAATTTTCCTTTGCATGGATTTTTGAAATTTGAGCTTGGCTAACCAGAAGGATAATTACCCATTGCCCTCACTCAATGAAGTGTTACAAATTATGAATGGGTCTAAAATGATGTCTTTTCTAGATGAATATTCTAGATATAATAAAGTGATGGTAGATGAAGAACACGGGTTGAAGACTAAATTTACAACAAAATGGGGAACCTTTGCATGCCAAAGGATGCCTTTTGGACTAATCAATGTGGGAGCCACCTTCCAAAGAGTGATGAACAAAGAATTTAAAGGATTGATAAACAAGTGCATAGTCATCTACATGGATGACCTTTCTATCTTTCCTAAAGATAGGAGTACTCATATTGTAGACTTGAAACAAGTTTTCAACTGATATTGAAGGTATGATATATCATTGAATCCAAAAAAATGTTCATTTGGGGTCACCAATAGAAAGCTTCTTGGTTATATTATTTCTGAAGTTGGGATATCTATTGATCCTAAAAGGATAGAGGCCATTCTTAATTTGTCATCTCCTCATAGTCATAGAGAGATGAAATCTTTCTTTGGAAAATCAATTTTGTGTGTAAGTTCATTAGTGGATTTTTTGAGATAATATGTCCTCTTAATGATCTTCTCAAGAAAGGATCAAAGACTAAATGGGCTCCTAAAAGAAAGAAATCTTTTAAAGACATCAAAATGGAAATCTCTGTGGCCCCAATGCTTGTAAGTATAGATTATGAGTTACCATTAAAAATCTATTCATTTGATTTAGAAGATTCATGTGCTAGGATTCTTACTCAAAAGAAAGAAAAAGAGGATGAGAGAACTATCGTGTTCACGAGTTTCCTGCTAAAGAATGTTGAGTTGAACTATTCTAATCTTGACAAAAAGTCTTTTACATTGATAAAATCAGTTAAGAAATTTTTCCATTATATACTCATGAGCAAGATATATGCAATTGTGCATGACCCTGTAGTTAAGATATTTTTGATGCAGAATGAACTATGCAAGAGATGAGGAAAATGGATGGCTATATTGCAAGAGTTTGATTTGGAGACTCAACTAATGAAGTTGTTAAGAGGACAAGGATTAACCAAGATGATTTTTGATAATGAGATTGGTAATGATAACAAAATCAGATTTGATGACAAAATCAATACTAATAATCAACAAAAAATCATCATGTCTCAAGTAGAACACGACTTGTCCTCTTTAGAAATAGTCTTGCACTAAAGAACAATTTATCCTATAAACACATTCAAAATATTTATCTTTTGGTAAAGAAAGCCATTGACCTATCTAAATATTAAATCTTTACAAGAAGATAAGTGGTGAAGAGAATAGCATTATTTACCTACTAGAATGACTTATGAGTAACTCTGCATAGACCAAATAGTTCTTCCTTGGGGTCCATACAAAAAAAATCCCCAAAAGCCATTATACATATTATAATTGTGGAGCCCACCAAAAACTAGAATTTCACCCCTAATGGCTTGTAGCAGAGTAGATATTGATCAAGGAATAGTAATTGATGTTTGGTATCAAGATATTGTTTATTACATTTTGCAAAATCAATACCCCAATAGGATGAATAGTTCCCAGTGTAGAGAACTCAAGATGAAATGTGAATACTACATGTTGCAAGATAGAAAACTTTACCAAAGGAACTATGTGGGAATTTATTTGAAATGCTTGGGACATGAAGAAGTGAAAGAATTTTCGAAACAATTTCATGATAGATATGGCATAGCACATGGATCAGTGAAAGCTATAGTGCATATGATTTTGAGATTAGGTTATTTTTGGCCTACCATTTTTAAGGATACATTTGAATATGTACATTATTTCCATATTTTTCAAACAAGTGCAAATAGATAAAGCCATCTTGCTATGCCACTACAACTAGTATTTGAGGTATGCCCTTTTGCTAAGTGGAGGCTAGATTTTATTGGTCCAGTAAACCCACCATCATCTATAGGACATATTTTCATCCTTGCGACTATAGAATATTGCATGCACTAGATAGAATTTGAAACTTTTTGAAATTGCATGACAAAGGTGGTAATATATTTCTTGGAAGAACACATTGTCACAAGGCTTGGTATGTCATTCTTCCTAGTATGTGATAATGGATCATCATTTGCATCGATCTTCCTTACTCAATGGGCACTAGATAATTAGGTTATAATCAATTTCCCTTAAAATTACTATCCCCAAGGGAATGGTGTGGCTGAGTCCACCAATAAGAACTTGATTACAATGATAAAGAAATTGCTACAAGAAATTCCAAAAGATTGGCACGCCTAGCTGAAGTATCCATTATGGACAAATAGAGTGAGGATAAAAAATTCTTTGGGCACATCCCCCTATTTACTTATCTACAAAAAAGAACTAGTCTTTCCACTTAATCTTAGGATTCTAGTATTTAAATTTATGAAGGGATGTTGAGGACACAGATAGAGTTTAAATCAGATTAATGTATCTCTTTGAATTGGATGATAAAATAACAACAACCTTGGAGCATATGGAAAAACATCAGGATATCATCAAATGGTGGTTTGATAAGTAGGCCATAATAAAATATTTTAGAATATCCAACCTTGTTCTCCTATGGGATAAGGTGAAAGAAAAGTTAGGCAGTCACAATAAGTTTTAAAGCTTGTGGATTGGACCTTATGAAATTGTGGACATTTTGGGAGAAAATACTTTTAGGCTAAGTTCCTTAAAAGGGTAATGGTCCCATTGCCTATCAATAGCCAATTCCTAAGACATTACTTCAAGGCCTAAAAGCTAAAAAAAATTCCCTTTTTGCAAGTGTGTTTTCTTTCAATTGTGCGTTTAGTTTCAACAAGTGTATTTATTTTATGCAAGTGTGTTTATTTTCTGCAAGTATGTTTTCTTTTAGTTGTGTATTTAATTTTAGTCATGTGTTTTTTTGTTGGTCTTAGATTGGTTTTGACAATTAAGTGTCAGCATAGTTAACCAATTCTCAAGTTGATGCCGAGTATAATACAAATGTTGAGCTATAGTATGTGTCAAGACAAAGATTCAATAGGTGCTAAGTGAACTTCATGTGTTGATAAAATATCAAGTGTCGAGTGATAAGTGATGCCGAGTGACTATAGGTGCTGAGAAAAGTATAGATGTCAAGAAAAATAGAATTACTATAGGAGCCGAGTGAGACAAAATTCCTATATGTGCTGAGCATCAGCAATTACTAAGTGTCGAGTAACATAGAATCAACATATGAGTTTGTATCTTCACAAACTCAGATGTAAACTATTTTTGAGCTGACGCAGGATGAATCTCGAAGGATCTTGAAGATAAGATTGAATCTTTTTCATTACAGATGTAATCAGCATGTAACCAATAAGAAAAATGGAGAAAGCATGCAGCCAATAGGAAAAGTCAAAGAATTGAGTGGGAAAAGAAGAATGAATATTGATCATAGATTCATACCTAAACCTATGTCTTTGAAGCCTTTAAAAGGAGAATGAAACCCCATTGTGTGTGTGCATGAATAAGAGTTTATGGGAGAATGCTAGCAAAGTGTAGAGGGGTGTAAAGACTTAGAAAAGTAGGACAACATTGTAGAATTTAGTTGATCAAGAATAGAGTATCAAAATTTTAAGAAGGAGAAATTAGATCAAGCAAGGATAAAAACAAATAGAGAAGAACAAGGATCTAGAATCAAAAATTGAAGATTGCAAGTCATCAGGTCAATACTTTTTAATACTCTCTAGCCATTGTATTAGGAATGAAAATCCTATGATGATAGATTGGTTTAATAGCCATGTTGTAAGCCTTTAAACAAGGTGCTAAAACCTTTAACAAGGTAACATTCTAAGTGATTGTTTGTAAATCGTTAACCAGGTTGCTTTTAATAGGGTGTCAAGTCTTTAATAGTATAGGCCTTTCATAGGGCAAACCATTAGAAGTGGCCAAACTTTGTTACATATTGTTGTAGTGATACCTTGTGGGTGTCATCCCCACCCAAATTTTACCTTCTCTTTTTGGAGGGTTTCTGGGTTACCAAAATCTTGTGTTATCTATTTTCATGCATTTCTTTACTTTTATGTTTATTAGATGAATTAGATGCATGTGAATTATTTCAGCTGAAAGGTTTTGAAAAAATTAAAGTTAGTTACTTCTGTTTTACCCCCCTCTCAAAAGTAAATCTTCCCACTTGTAAATTCCAACATTTTTTTCAAAGTTGTGTCAGTCTAGGGATTAGGTGAAATCAAGACTCATTCCTCATGCATTTCATAAATCACTTCATGTGGTTTCAACTTTTAGGAAGAGCTATTTTTTTGTCAAAGCATTCAGATGATTTTTTTTCTTGTACGAAATGGGGAATGAATGTTACTTATAGTCATAAAGTTCTTTTAGTTCTCAAATTAGAATTGCAAATCAATAACTCTCAACATTTTTTAGATTTTTAAAGATTGACTATCTTGGTGTTTTCAAATCAAGGTTGATGACACCAAGAGATAGTCCAAAACTTTCTAGTTTAGACAAAAGGTCTTTTCAAAGAATTTTTAAGGTCACTATTTGGTGTGAGAGTTTCCAAAAGTTCTTAAAAGAGGAACATAGAGGTTATCAAATTATAGAAATAATTTGAGAAATGACACCAATGTCTTGGCCACAAAGTATAAATGTGGTCAAGGTACAAAAAGAAAACAAGAAAGGGGAATGATGGTGTTAAGAATGAAAGATTCCAAAAGGTCTAAGAAAGATAATCAGACAATAGGGATATGCCCTCCAAAATGGCTATCCAGTATCTACACAAATCACTTCATGGAAGAATCAAATGGAAACATGTGAGCTTCATGAGGCAAGGTTCCAAAAGATTACTCAAGACCCTAAATAAAAATATGAAAACCTTTCAAGAGCCCTCTAAAAAAAGTATCTTATCTAGTTAGATAGTGATTGATACACATGATCTATGAGGATTGCTGATGAATGGACTGGTGGAGTAGAGGATTTTTTCCAAGTTGCCATAGACTCATGATAGATTACATCTTGAAACATCAAAAGAAATGAATACACTATGCACACATTGAGCTTGAAGATTCAAGATTCTAAATTTTTTACAACTAATGAACTTGAAAGCTATTTGAAGTGTTCAAGATTTAGTTTTTATTTGACACATGCTAGATGAATGTTTGCTAGTGAAGAATTGCCTTTTTCATTTCTTCCTTTTAGTTGGGGCTATTTGTTGTGGTTTCACAATACAAACCCCATTTCTCATAGAAATAGGGACCCCCAAATAAATTTTTGTCTCTTAGACTACTAGTCTAGGACCTAGGTTATTTTGGAGGTCCCCTTGGAGTCTAGGTCTAGCCTTTGTCTTTAACTGAGAAACCCCTGGTGTCAAAACTAAGAAAATTTGGGAGAAAAGAGGTGCATAAAAGCACACTTAGTGCACATGCATGCCTATCTAAGGTGTGTAGGTGTGCTAAATGTGCAAGTGCACACTTTTTTCCCTTTGGAGATGTGCACCTACACGTGTACACCTCTAAAGGGTTCACACACTAGGTGCAATCCTATATAAGCCCTGTACCCCATCCCCTTACCTCATTTCTCTCAACACTCCTAGTTTGACTGCACCTCTATACCTCCAAAGGTGCACTAAACTTGCACACAACACAAAAAACCAAGTGTTATATAACACAAAAGGTGCACACATGCACAACTCATCGAGGGGTACATGTGCACACATTTTTCCATTCATTTAAAACCTAAAAAGTATTTTTAAAAAGAGCCTAACACAAACTAAACATCTACAAAAACACTTTTTTGGTTTATAACCTAAGGATTTTCCTAGGGTAATGGTGCGAAGATGTGTACCTTGTAGGGTTGCACATTTGTACAACATTTTTGTTGCTTTAACAAACACTAAAGGTATGTTGAGGTGCATACATATGCACACATTAAGGTGTGCATGTGCACAACCTTTAAAGATTAAAAAACTAAGTTTTCCCTCTTTCATATATGCACTACTACATGCATATGTGTATTAGCGCACATGCATATGTGTGCACCCCATCAAGGTATGCACATACACACATGCACAACTATGCATAAAATGACCAATTAGAGATCATTAAGTACACCTAGTTCACCTTGCGCAAGGTGTGCTATTTTGCATTCAAGGGCTATTGGGGGGGATTAAACTAGTTTTTCACTATTTTGTATTTTGGGTTAGGTTTTTTGATAGATTAGGGTTTGTGTTTAGGCTTAATTGTAGCTTTCTAGACTAATTTATATTCTTTTGTGTAGATAAAATGTTATCATCATCATCCTCAATGGAAAAAAATATTTTTCTTAAGCCTATTTTCTTCAAATGCCAAGGTAAACCAAAAAAATCCCACTTTCACGATGGACATGTTGAAATCAGAGACACTGAGCTTGGACATATTGATTGGAATGCATTCCTCACCATTTGCAACAAGTCTAAAGAAACATCTATGATGGTATCAACTATGTTCAAGTTGGGGCTAGTAAATGCAACATCACATCTAACTTATGTCCAATCCTTTGAGTTAATTATGACCTTGGTAGAACATTATGTGGCTAAAGAAGAGGGTTGTTAAGAGTTTCACAAGGGATATAGTCTTGGACATCAGAATGAGGAATATTGAGAAGGTGTTTCATCTCCCAAGGGCCAATCAATATGTAAAAATAAACTATGACTGGGTAGAAAGATGGTATAGGGAGAACAAAAAGGAAGCAAAAGAAATAATTCAATCTTCCTTCCTAATAGATACAACACTAGTAGGTCATATAGTTGGGAAAGTAGTTATGACATGAGGGTATATGAAGGATGATATTGTCTACACAATTTTACTTTTGAGCAGAGCCATGTAGGGACTCTCTACAAAGGGACACCTTTACATTTGGATGGTGCACTTCATAGAGACCATCAGGTTGCCAAAAATGCCAATAAACTAGGCTACTATCCTTAGTGATAATGTACATGAGAAATTGATAAATGTAAAAGTAGATCCAAGATTTTATATGACATCATACATGGTGTACTTATTGGCAGCTCAAACAATTGACTACTTAGGACTTTACAAAAGAGGTAGCATGTAAAATGGTAATACATGGCCTTATGTGGTATACCCTTAGCTAGTGAAGAAGAAACTTTTAGATCAAAGTAAATAATATAGGATAGTGAATGATAGTTTTATATGCACAATCATCTTATTCATAGAGGGTGATTATGCTAAACAGATGTTAGTAGAGGCAACGGCCAGAATCATATAGATTAGTTCCTACTACATCTAGTTCAAAATATTCACATACCTAAGGGTAGAAGGCATATAGGTGAACCCAATGAAACTCCCAAGATATCCTTCTGATAGGTTTGTTTTGTTGGATATTGTGATGCAACTTACATCTACATATGATAGAGTGAGGAAACAACACAAGGAGACATGGGTATGGTTGATCACCATAGGTGCTTTCAAGGTCAAGTAGAAGAAATAAATTATGACATTTGATTTATAATGGGATTTTTATCCCTTGGAAGAGTACACCTCTCCTTGCCCATACTTTGATAATATTGGGATGATGCACCATTTGACAAGGAAGTAGTTCATACACAAGGATGCACTAGAAGACCATTGGATGAATGTGATAGATGACTAAGATATCTGAATAAGGGATTATTGTAGAATGACTCTATAATCTACTAGAAAAGACTTTGAAAATGAAGATCCCATTAAAGGTTATCAAGAAAGACACAGAAGATTTCTTTGATCCATTGTATAATAAGGATAAAATTTATGATAGACTAATAATGAATGCAAAGATTGACAGAGATGAAAATGAAGACATTAATAATAGAGCCAAGCACATAGTCCAAATAACAAGGGAATGGATTAAGAAACCCTTCAAACTTGATCTAGTTCCCTAGACTATTCCTCTTTAAGCCACAATAGACCCAACTAGGGGTAAAGGTACATAAGTCACAATACCAACCTTCCCTACTCAATTACCACTGAGGCTAGAAATAGTATATCAACATGAGAGGGAGGTTGAGTACTTTAGGGTAGATAAGGGAAAGAACAAAAGGAAAAGAGTGTCTAGGAAAGTTGAACCTTAAGTTCCAAAGCCCCAAGCTAACCTAGAAGCTCGAGTCCAAGAGACTAAGAAAGAACCTCCACCAAGAGAGGAACAAGAGTAGGAAGTGGGAGAATAGAGGGTATCATAGACAAGTCAAGAGGAAGAAGCCTCACCCTCAATTCCCAAGAAGGCTAGGGTTGATTCCACTATGGGAGGGCCATTTAGGAGACAATTGAAGAAAAATAATACTCCTCTACCAAAGGTGCCTAAAATCATTTTGGAAGCTCAAGTAGAAGAAAAAGAAAGGTGAGAAAATTCAATATCTCCCCTTGAGTTAGAGGACTCACTTGGCTAGGTTATAGAAGAGGAAAGAAGTGTTAGAAATAGGGATTACTAAAAGGGGGGGTGAATCAGTAATCTTCACACTTTGGTTTCCAACTAGATATTATTACTTAATTTAAACCATGCATAACAAAGAAATAAAGTTATGTTGAATAGTAACAATAACAATGCATAAAGATAACTCATGACACAATATTTTGTTAACTAGGGAAACCCTAGCCAAGGGAAAACCCTAGTGGGGATGATACCCACTAGATAATATACTAATATATATGTTCCTTGTTAGAGAATGGACCCTTTTAGGAGTCAATGAGAAAATCTAGTATAACTAGTCCCTATTAGGAGACTTTGAATCCTTCTTAGGAGATTCCAACCCTATTAGGAGTTGTAGTTTAATGTATGCAAGAAGAGCCCGCTGCCCAAACATGCAATTTCAACTACAAGAAGAGCTCACTACTCAAACAAGTAGTCTGCTATTATTTTCCTTCCTTCATTGATCTTTCATCTTCAGCTTGATCTCAAATCACTAGATAGTTCATACAAAACTTTCAATATATCACTTTCACAAAACTTTGCTCACTTTGCATAACTTAAAAATTACACAATCTCATAAGTTCGTACACTTGATACATAATAGCACACTTCTTATCACAAGATATCCTTTGCATAAATATCATGCCCTTACATAAAATACTATTGTGTTGGCTAAGACCAAAATTCACTTTTCCAAGTTAGAGTAAACATCTAGGATGTCGGCCCTAATTGGACAAGTAGATGTTTTGTAAACAAAACAATTCTTTCCTTCAATTCTTCTATCTTGCTTCATCAAAACATGATTAACTCTATTCCATAAAATCTATACAAACTTTTGAGGTTATAAATGTCATCACCAACATATATACAATCTCCATATAGCTTCACTTATCATAATATGATATCTGCAACATGTTGTAAACAAAATAATAAACTGTTGTAAACCAAAATCTATACTAAGATAATTTTCTAATACCAAAATACTAAGTATCTTTATTTCTAAGGTTTCTTGTCAACATGTACACGATGTGTTGCTATTAATGACAACAATTACATATCACTATTAGCCAATTTTCACCAACAACAAGAATCTCTAGCATATTGCACCATCCATTTAGAAAGAACCTATTCAGGTTATTACTTTAGAGAATGCGCAGTAGCAAGTGATTGCAGATATAGATGGTCAAGAGATAGATGTCTTTGACCTCTCAAATTTTGATTTCATGCATGTTAGCACTCAGATGGTGGGGGAGAAGATAAGGGATACTCCAATTAGTCAATCCCTATGAGAAGACTGGAACCAACTACCATGTCTTCCTCGAGGACCTTTGGGCCTACCCCCACTACCATCTCATGATTTGTCACTTCTAGAAAAAGGTTTGGCAACACCACTTCCTCTAGTAATAGACTCTAAGGAATGGGTTGTGAAGGAAAATGAGCCCCAATAAATGCAAGCTAATGAAGTATCAAAGGAGGGGAAAATACACAAGGAATCTCAAAAAAATCCTCACAATACTAAGGTTGGGACCTTAGCCTAGGAAGAAATAGAGACTCAAACTAGTAATCTCACTCAATGAGAAAGGAATCGAGAGAGGAATGATAAGGGAAATGGACCTATAGTGCAAACCCCATTTTCAGTCAAATATATGTCTCCAATGGGAACTAAACCCACTTGGCTAAAGAGGGAGGTCATGGTTCAATAAAAGAGGCAATTAAATGTAACTAATGAGGAGGGAATGGATGAGATAGTAAAAGCCATCAAGAAGCCTAAGCCACCTACAAGTGATGAATGACTATTGGCCTTCATTATGAAGAATGAACATTAGGACTTTCTTGCACATATAGCCATCCCTCCTCCACATGCTGACACCAAGGATTTAACTCCTGACAATTACCCAATCAAGGAGGTCCTATTAGGAAGGCCCATAGTAGACACTACCAAGGTATTGATTACTATGGGTGTGAAAGAGGTGTTCAAGCATATGGATAGAAATGAGTTAGAATTATTGATGTTGTGAAAAAAAAATGAGATTATAAGAGGCTATCTACATGGAATAGTGGGCCCAATTGACTTGGATCATATAGAGATCGCTCTTGCTACAACATTAGGGATGAAGGAAAAGGGGATGATTCAAATGGATTTATTTTTGGGAGCATGTTAGCAATGGCAAAACAATTTTGAGGAGAAGGGTGTACAAATAATATAGGGTAATTTGAACATGTTGCATTACATTCAGTCAAGTATGGATAAACTAGTGTCCATAGTGCACCATGATTTTGGGTTAATGCATGAAGTACATACCTAGGTGGAAGAACTAAAGATTTTGACATTAATAAAAGGTCAAAGGTATCATACACTCATGGAGATGTATACAGTGGAAGATATTGATAAGCTCAAGGATTGGATTGAGAAGACAGTTGTTGGCAATAAGGTCATGGAAGAACTTCATGAAGATATTCAGAGGTTAAGAGACTAGACACAAGAGAAGTTTTTTAAAATAGAGAAGTACTACGACACTTCTACCCTTGAGATTTTTTATGATGAGTCAAAAATAAAGCTCAATTTAGTGCAATTAGTTGTCCAACTAAAGAGGTATTGTTAGATCTGGACACTAAACTAGAGGATTTTGCAAAGACCCGTATGGAGGTTAGTAACTACCAACAAACAGTTAAAGATAAATATGCATCTTTGGACTTTCTGGAAGCTTCCTAAGTAGTGGAAATTATAGAGAAATTCTAGAGAAAACATCCAGACATCACTTTTTGATAAGGAAGGAAAAACCCTAGATGCTAGAAATTCATTTTTGACACTTGGGAAAATTTTGAATTTTTTGGAACATGTCATCAAGGTGCATAGGTGTGCTATTCATAGAGGTGCACTGTCAATTTTGAAGAAGTAATAGTGCACTTACAGTTAACTACTAGTTCCTAATTTAGAGCTTTTCATGCATTGAAAAACATTCTGATGACAAATCAACTCCTAGAAACACCTAGAGAAGGTCAAGCTTCATTTTTTAGAGCTTCCAATGACTCTCAAATCCTCTTGCAGCTTCCTTCTTCTTGTCTACTTTTTCTTTTATTTTTTTAAGTCATGTAAAGGCTCATGCACCCATTAATTGATATAAACAAGGGTGGAGACCTACTTAGCACCATTTAGAGAGTTGGTTTGTATATAAGTAGATTTGTTTTATTAGTTTTAAGCCTATGTTTGCATTTTAAGAGCTCTCACTCTCAACACAAAAAGAGGAGATGAATTCTTATAAATATATGGATGTAATATGTACTCTAGGCCATTATTTTGATACAATAATATATGCTATTGGTGCTCTCATTCTAAGTGTTGTTATTCTTGTCAAAGTGTGTTCTTTTTGTAAATGCATGTTCATGAATAATAATGGATCTAACAGTTTTGTTGTGTTGATTTTATTATGCAATACTAGTGTTTTCCTCATGTTAACAAATTTTTCTAATGTACTGAGTTGGAGAAAAGATCATCTTATTGTTTTTACATAGCTTCTTTTCTCACATGAGAGCATTTTCTATGGCCTTTTGATTTGATGTAAAGTGAAACATCTTTTGGTTATTACTAAGTTCCCATCAACAACTGCATCAATGGAATTGGGGAAATGTTGATCTTATTTTCACTAGTTTCCTACCTGATCTTTTTGATGATTTAACTCATAGACATGTTGTTACCATGGTTTATGTCTATTAAGATTGAATTTCCCATTCAAGTTATGTTCTTTAATCTCTCATTACCTTATCTTTTTTCTTTTCTTTGCTAACACTTGGTTATATTAGGAATTCATATAGTTGCATTGATAAATTGCATTCATCATAAAATAGAAAATACCAAAAATATATCTCTTCTGTGGTTACTTTTCAAAATAGCAGATCAAATATCTTATTTGAATTGGTTTGAACTAGCAAAGGTTTCCCTATGAAAAAATGAATTTATCTTCAATTGAGAATATTTAAGTAGGTTTCAAGACCACTTAGAACCTTGGAGTTGATCCTAGATTAGATTTTCAAGAGAGGAATTTGAAAGGATTCCTATCATTAAGTATCATGCAAAACTATAGCTCAATAGAAACCTAATATGGTCCTATGTAAGAATTGTCAAATTGGTAAGATGGGCAAGACAAGTTTCAAGACAAAGAATTATCATTCTGAAGAAGTCTTGGTGCTGGTTCATATAGACCTTTGTGGACCTATTACCATTGAAAGATACATTGAGATAAGTACTTTATTTTATTTGTTGATGATTACTCTAGAATGATGACAATAACGTATCTGAAAGATAAGTCTGAAGCTTTTCAAAAGTTTAAGTGGCATCTAGCACAAGTAGAGAAGGAAATAGGAAATAAGCTAAAAAATTTAAGATCACATAGAGGAGGTGAATTTATTTCTAATGAAGTCAATCAATTCTACATTGAAAGAGGAATCAAAAGAAAACTATCAGCCCTTGTTACACCTCAGCAGAATGGTATAGCAGAAAGAAGGAATAGATCAATCATGGATTGTGCAAGAACCTTGATGATAGAAGAGAATGTTGCAATCAAATATTAGAAGGAAGTAGTCAGTACAATAGTTCATACCTTGAACAAAGTATAGTTGAAGAAAGACTCTATTCAAACACGTTGTGAACTATGGTATGGATACAAACCTAATGTAAGTTACTTGAAAGTATTTGGTAGCAAATGTAATATTTTGAAGGAGACTAAGAAAGGTAAATTTGATGTCAAAAGTGATGAAGGAATATTCCTAAGATACTCCAATAGAAGTAAAGCATACAAATGTTTGAATCTAACTACTCATAAGATCATAAAAAGTGAAAATGTGAAGATTGATGAGTTTGCAGAAAAGAGTGAAGAAGATAGTAGCAAAGAACCTAAAGATTACAAAAAGTTTATTTACTTTGAACTTGATACATTGCCTAATCTAATTGGAAGTCAGAAAACTTCAGCTCCTGAGTCCCCAAAATTTCTAGAAATACTTGAGTCATAGTCTAAAGGACCTAAGTCACAGTTAGAGACTATCAAGTTGTAGCCAGTGCAACCCAAGTCATAAATTGAAGGACCCCAAGTCACAGATAATGGGACCCAAGCATGATGCAAAAGATCATGGTGAGGCAAGTGGAAAAAGTTTTAAATCCAAATTATCTATGTTAGAAATATATGTTAGAAGGCACCATGGACCTAAGAAGATCATTGGAGACAATTTAGACGGTACAATGACAAGAAACAAATTGAAAGATACATGTTTTCTTACTACATTTGAACCTAGAACAATTAAAGATGATTTGGATAATGAAATTTGGGTTGAATAAATTAATGAAGAGATAGAATAGATAGAAAGGAATAAGACCTAAACTCTTGTTCTTAGACCCAAGGATAAGACTATAATTGACACAAAGTGGGTTTTCAGAAATAAGCAAGGTTAGTATGCAAAGGATATTCTCAAGAGGAAGGTATTGATTATGGTGAAACTTTTTCTCCTATTACAAGATTAGAAGGTGTTAGGACTTTCCTTTCTTGTGCTACATATAAAGGATTTAAAGTGTATCAAATGGATGTCAAATCTACATTCTTGAATAGAATTCTTGAAGAAGAAGTTTACATAGAACAACTTAAAGTTTCTATAGATCCTAGCAAAAGGGATATGGTTTGTAAACTACACGAAGCATTGTATGGTCTCAAGAAATCTCCCAGAGCTTGGTATGAAAGACTTCATAACTATTTGATGAAGATTATTTTTCAAAGGAAAAATGATAACATTAGCCTACACATCAAAGAAGAACCAAACAAGAAGATTGTGTTGGAAGAAATATTTGTGGATGACACATTGTTTATTAGAAATGATGATTATGTAAATCTTTTTCAGAGGAAATGAGTAAAGAATTTGAGATGTCAATGTTTGGTAAAATCAAATTCTTTTTTGGCTTGTAGATTTAATAGAAGAAAGATAGTATCTATATTACTCAATCTAAATATATCAAGGAGATACTAAAGAAATTTGGAATGGAGGATTCAAGACCAGTTGGAACACCTATCTGTACTAGATAAAGGCTTTCCAAAAATAATGATTCCAAGGAGGTAGATTAGACCACATACAAATCAATGATTGAAAAAATTTAGTATGTTGTACATACTAGGCCTGATATTGCTCTTGTAGTTGGTATGGTGGGAAGATTCTCAACTAATTCTAAAGAAAATCACATGATGGAAATAAAGAGAACCATGAGGTATCTGAAGGGTACTAAAGACTATGGATTATGGTACAAGAAAGGAGAAAATTTAGATTTGAAAGCCTTACTTGATGTAGATTATGCAGGAAGTGTTGATGGCAGGAAGAGTACTAGTGGTAGAGCATTCTTTCTTGGTAAGATACTAGTGTCTTGGACAAGTAAGAAGTAAAATTTCATTTCTAAGTCTATAGCAGAGGTAGAGTATGTTGTAATAGTAGTTAATTATTCTAGTGTTGTTTGGTTCAAGTAACTATTGGTAGGTATGAAGGTAGAAATCAAGGATCCATTGGCTATCTTCTTTGATAACACAAGTCCAATTAATATATCAAAGAATCTTGTCATGCATACCAAAACCAAGCACATTGTAATAAAATATCATTTTCTGAGAGAATTGGTGCAAGACAAAGAGGTGAGATTGGAATATGTGAATACTAAATAAAAAATTATAGACATATTCACAAAGACATTACCTAAGAATGAATTTTTGTATCTAAGAGGTAAGTTAGCGGTTATTTTCTATCTGAAGCTCACTAAATGAAGTTTAGTAATGCATCAACTAGAGCATGTTGAAGGTTAGTCTAGTTGATGCAGTAATGAAAGGGAAGATTGCATATGAATATGTACATTAGGTATATTGATATTCATTGAATATTTTCTTTGGCATAAGATATCAAAGAGGGAGAGTTGTGTCATATCATAGGAATTTAAGATGTCAAAGAGGAAGAACTTGATCTGATATCAAAGAGGGAGAGTTTTCTATTAGAAGAAGATGTTGAAGATAGAGTTTTTATGATAGAGGGAGAAAGTGAAGTCAAAGATAGTTCACACTAATAGAGGGAGTTCTCATAGATGAGAATCAGAATGAAAGTAAGGATATTATCCTTCTTTTATTTTTCTCTAAAATTTCAGTGTATTATGACATGTGTTGTCATTAATGCCAAAGAGGGAGATTGTTGAAAACAATTGATCCATTGTATATTGTCTTTGATGTTACACAAAATGTCATATCTTTACCAATAGTATATTCTGACCTCACTTGGGTGATGAAGATAGTTTCCTAGGTCTGTTGACCATTCTAGTGTTTGCTAAGTTTAGAAGATAGTGTCTATCGATTTCACTTGCGTGTCAAAAAAAAGTACATAGAAGTTGAGTGTCAATCAAGATCACTCAAGTAACAAAGAAAAGTTGGATGGAACCAGTGTTAACCGAGCTCACTTAGTTACCAAAGGAAATTTGAAGAGATGTATTGTTAACTCAGTTCACTTGGTCAACACAAGAAAATCATTTTCATGTTAATATCTACTGAGTAGGGTTGGCTAACAAAGGATTTTCTTGTTTTGACATAATGAGTTTAATGGATTTGTTTGTTGGTTCTAGCCTACTAGAGATATGAATATTAATTGTTATAAGTTATATTCGAGCTGACTTGATAATGTATATGGTATAAGTATAAGGTCAATTTGAGGATTGAATGTGAGTGTGTGAAAGATAAGAAGATTCTTAGAGGAATCAAATTGGAAGGATAAGCAGAATATCCTTGTTGGACAGAAAATATTATTCTAATCAGGAAGGATCAAGTTTTTGTGAATTGAGATTTAAAATTGGTAATACACTATCATTAGCAATCAGGTCATATTATTGTTACTCTCTAACCATTTTAGCACTATATCAAATCTCTTAATTGAGTTGTCTTAACAGCTATTTGTCAAATCCTCTAACAAGGTAGCATTTCTAGATTGAAGTGTCTAAAGACCTCTAACAATGCCATTCCTAATAGGGTGATTAAATCCTCTAATACGATCACACCTAATAGTGTGTCTTTTAACCTTTAACAAGGTTGGCTCCTAATAAGGTTTATTTCAAAAGAGTGAAAAATAGTAACTAGTTGCAATTGGTGGTTTTTCCCAAATTGGGTTTCCACATTTAATCTTGGTGTCACTTGTTCATGCCATTTATTTTATGTGTATGCAACTAACTTACTTAAGATTAATCATAGTTAATATCTTAAGATCTACATGTTTAGCATTTGTCAAGTAACAGTTGATATTATAGTTCTTATTGAGTTACAACATATTGTTTGCTTTTATCAAGTGCTTGTTTGTTAATCGAGTAATAACACATTCAATGGAGTTTATGTTTTGTATTGACATCTATGGGATCTAGGATTTATTTTTTTGGTAACTTATTCACCCCTCCCCTCTTTATTACTCATCTTATATTTCCAATAGTTTAATTTGCATTTTGAATTAATTATTTATGTTTACCTCATTTTGTTCGAGACTGATGATAAAAAAAATTATTTTAGTTTATAGTTGTGAACTCCACTTATCAATTTATTTTTCATGCCATAGAATTAGGGATTTGTTTGACTATTCTTATAAATTAGAAGAATCTAGAAAAACTAGGAATCCTTATCATTTTATTTTCTTTCTTACTCAAGAATAATTTTTGACCATGTTTCACCAAAGTTAGGGCCTATGCTTATTGAGCTCTCATATCTTTTCAATGCAATCACAAACTATGTCAATCTCCTTGGGAATTGCAAAACAAATCACCATGGTTTCTTTCTTAAAAAAGAGTCAAGGTGGTAAAACATTTGGATCTACTTACAATTCTTGTGGGTGTGAGCCTTTCCATTTGTATAGAGCTATTTATAGAGAAAAAGCAATACTAGTCAACTAATTTTTGAGCCACTTGCACCAAAACCATCCTCTCTAACAAAGTAATATGTGTGCATTTGACATTTGAAATCTTATCATGATGTATATGTACATAATACAAGAATTTTAATGGTCTTGATAAAGTGCTATGATAAATATCTTCATAAGAGTCTTAGGAAAGCAACGGAAGCACAAGGACATGCTTTCTATGCTAGAGGATTTGATAATGTAGGGAATTAGACCACAATGCCTCAAGAAACTAGATTTATTTTGTGATGGAGAGGACTATTACATCTATTATGGTCATTTTTTCCTTCACTGGTATTCAGAAGTTTTATTAGATCACGGCAATCATGTGGTCTCTCTTGCAAATCTAGCATATGAAGGAAATAGAAAATTTCCTAAAGTAAGAAAGTTACACGTGTACATTTTACAAATTTTTAGGAACTTTGTGAACCATGCTTTAAATAGTGACATTTGGAAATCATTTTGGCTTGTTTGTAGGTTTTAGAAATATGATGGTATTGTTAGAAATATAAGAGTAACTGAGAGGGGAGGGGTCAATCGATTACCATAAAAATAAATCCCAGATCACTTAGATGTCAATACAAATCAAAACTCGGTGAAAAAAAAAGCTTTTTTTAACTCAACAAATACAAAGGCACTAAGTTTACACTAACAAATGTTGAACCTTGGAAAACACTAAAATAACTTGGAAAATGCTTATCATGAAAAACTTAAGATATTATATGTGATTGATCTTACTTTAACTTAGTTGCACACACATAAAGGAAATAAAATGAACACAATTGACACCAAGATTTGAACACATGGAAACTTAATTTGGAAAAAACCATCAATTGCAACTAGTTACTAGTTTTCACTCTTCTAAAGTGAGCCTTGTTAGGAGCCAACCCTATTAAAGGTTACAAAACACACTGTTAGATGTGAGAGGATTTAATCACCCTATTAGGAGTGGCCTTGTTAGAGGTTTTTAGACAATTTAATAGAACTGCCACATTGTTAGAGGATTTACAAATAGTTGTTAAGCCAACTCTATTAAGATGACCTGATTTATGATGTGACTAAATAGTTGATTACATATCTCAATTCTAGCTTGTATACTTGATCCTTCCTGATCAAATGTATCTTTGCATCTCAAGAAGGATATTTTTCTTATCCTTCTAATTTTCTTCCTCTAAGCATCATCAAATCTTCAATTATGTTCCACACTTGCAATCCTCAACTTGACCTTATATTTATATCTTACACATTGTCAAGTCAACTTGAATATCACTTAGAATAATTAATATTCATGTTCTCAATTGGCTAGAACCAATAACCAAATCAATTGAACTTAATATGCCAAAAAAAGAAAATCCTTCATTAGCTGACCTTGCTCTATGGATACTAACTTAAAGCAATTTTCCTATGTTTACCAAGTGAACTTGGTTAAAGTTGTATATTCACAAATTTCCTTTGGTAACCAAGTGAGCTTAGTTAACACTAGTTTCATCCAACATTTTCTTCATTAACTAAGTGAGCTCAATTAAGACTCAAATTCTGCAAACTTTCCTTTGTCACTCGAGTTAACTTATTAGACACTATCTTCTAAACTAGGCAAACTCTGGAATGCTCAGAAAACATAGGCAGCTATCTTGAATTCCTAAGTGAGCTTGGCATACACTGACTGGTAATGATATGACATTTTGTGTAACATAAAAGGAAATACACAATTAATCAATTGTTTCCTACAATCTCCCTCTTTGGCATAGATGGCAACACAACATATCATAATACAATGAAATTTTTAGAGCAAGAATAAATTAAGGAATGTATCCTTTGTTTCATTCAGATTCACATCTTTGAGAACTCAACTCCCTTTATCAATGTGAATTCCCTCTACCTTCAGTTCTTTCCTTTAATAGCAAAACTCTGCCTTCAACATCTTCTTCTAGTGGAAAATTTTCCCTCTTTAGTATTAGACCAAGTTGTTCCTCATTGACATCAAAAAAAAATTCTTTTGATATGACATCCAAACTATCCCTCTTTGACATCTCATGCTAAAGACAATATTCAATGAATTTCAATGTACCTTATGTATTGATTCATTTGCAATGTGTATTGACTCTAGTTGATGCATCACTAAACTTTATTTAGTGAGCTTCAAATGGGGGAATGACCTTTAACTTGCCTCTTAGATACAGAAATGTATCCTTGGGTAATGGCTTAGTGAATATGTCTACAATTTGTTCTTTTTTATTCACATATTCCAATCTTACCTATTTATCTTGTACTAATTCTCTCAAAAATAATATTTTATAGAAATGTGTTTTGTTTTGGTATGCATCACTAGATTCTTGGATATATTAGTGGCATTGGTGTTATCACAACATATAACCATTGGATCATTGATCTCTATCTTCATACCTACCAATAGTTGCTTGAACCAAACAATATTAGAACAATTAACTATTGCTACCACATATTTTGCCTCTATTGTGGATTGAGAAATACAATTTTGTTTCTTGATTTTCCAAGACACTAGTATTTTACCAAGAAAGAATGCTCCACCACTAGTGCTCTTTCTACCATTAACACTTCTTGTCCAATCAACATTTTTGTATGCTTTCAAATCCAAACTGCCTTCTTTTTTGTATCATGATCCATAGTCTATAGTAACTTTTAGATATCTCATTATTCTTTTGATTGCCATCATGTGATTTTCTTTGAGATTTGCTAATAATCTTGCCACCATACCAACTAGTAATGCAATATCAAACCTTGTATGCACTACATACTACAAATTTCCAATCATTGATCTGTATGTGTTCTGATCTACCTCCTTGGAATCATCATTTTTGGAAAGCTTATGTCTAGTAGACATAGGACTTCCAACTGGTCCTAAATCTTCCATTCCAAACTTTTTAAGTATCTCCTTGATATATTTAGATTGAGTAATGTAGATACCATCTTGCTTCTACTAGATCTACAATCCAACAAAGAATTTTATTTCACCAAACATAGGCATCTCAAATTCTTTACTCATTTCTTCTCAAAATGATTTTCACAAGTTATCATTTCCTATGAATAAAGTTTCATCCACAAATATTTCTACCAACACAATCTTATTATCTACTCCTTTGATATATAGACTGTTGTTGTCATTTTTTCTTTAAAAACCAATCTTTATCAAATATTTATGAAGTCTTTCATACCAAGATCTAGGAGCTTGCTTGAGACCATACATAGCTTTGTGTAATTTGTAGACCATATCTCTTTTGTTGGGATCTACAAAACCTTCAAGTTGTTTTATGTAGACTTCTTCATCAAGAATTTCATTCAAGAATGCTAGTAAATTTCTAACACTATCTAATCTTGCAATAGGAGCAAAATTTTTACCATAATCAATACCTTCTTCTTGAGAATAACCTTTACATACTAACCTTGCTTTGTTTATGGAAAATTCTCCATCTTCATTTAGCATATTTCTAAATACCCACTTTGTGCCAATTACATTTTTGTCCTTGGGTCTAGGAACAAGAGTTTGAGTTTTACTCTTCTCTATCTATTTGATTTCCTCATTCATTGCTTCAATCCAACTTTCATTAGCCAAAGCATCTTTAACATTTCTAAGTTCAAATTCAGCAAGAAAACATGTACCTTTCAATTTTTTTCTTGTCATTGTTCCATCTGACTTGTCTCCATTGATCTAATCAGGTGCATGATGCCTTCTGACATATCTTGCTAACATAGGTGCTTTAGATTTGGAGTTTGTTCCACTAACTTCTTCATGATCTTTTGTATTAAGCTCAAGTCCTACTATTTGCAACTTGGGTCCATAAGACTCGATTTTCTCTAGCAATAGCTTGGTAGCTTCTGACTACAACTTAGGTCATTTAGACTATGACTCAAGTTACATTGGATGCAACTCAGTAGCTTTTAGAGATTTTGGGGACTTAGGAGGTGAGGCTTTCAGACTTCCAAATAGATTTGGCATTATATCAAGGTCAAACTAAACAAATATTTTGTAATCCTTAGGTTCTTTGTTGCTCTCTTCTTCACTCTTTTATGCAAACTCATCAATTCTCACATGTGCACTTTGTTAGGAAAAAACCATGAATAGGAATAAAAATTCCATGCAAATATAAATAATATCAGAAAATAATAGATCAAATAGAAAATAACACAAGACACCAAGATTTAATGTGGTTCACCCAATCCCTAGGCTACATCTACCAAACAAAAAGTCTAATATTATTATGATCCAGTGATTACAACCTTATTACAATCTATAATCCCTTTGTGAGAAATATAAATTAAAAAAATTTTAAAATTCACAAACCTAACTATAAAAAAAAACTTTGCTCGGCACTTAAATATTTGCTCGGCACATGAAGGTGCTGAGTGCCAGTATTGCTCGGCACTTTTTCAGCACTTAAATATTTTTTCGACACATGAAGGTTCTGAGTGCCAGTATTTCTCGGCACTTAAAGGTGTCAAGTGACAGATTTCTTGGCACTTGATGGTGCCGAGTGATAGGCAACAGGTGCTGAGTAAGCTCGGCACTCAAAGGAGAAAGCTCAACACCAATGGATGTCGAGTGGGCTTAGCTCACAAAGGAAATGCTTTGCACAAGAAGAGCTTGGCACACAAAAATGTAGTAGGTGCTGAGTGTTTTGTTTCAACTAAAATATTATAACTTAGAGAAATTCAACGTGAATGCTTTCACTATTAAAACCAGAAACCCAAAGCTTTAACCTTTCAAACAAACTTGTCAAATGCAATGAATAGAAGAGGAAGATAGATTCAAGTATGCCTGCTTGCTTTCCATTCAATCTTTCATTTAAACTATTACAAAATTTGAGAGCATTCGGCTTCAACTAGGAAACCCTAAACTGGTAAAACTTCAAACAACTTTAATACTTCAAAAAAAAAACTTTAAACCTGAAACTCTAATGGCTGCATACAATGGTGCCTGGAGCAATCACTGCTTCAACAGGACAAAAAAAAATAACAACAAAATCACAGAATGAATAGGGGAGTCACGTGCAACTGGAGACACAGAACATACTTCCTTTTGTCTCTGCAATAAGTGGATTTGTTGACCACTTTCTTCTTCTTCCTTTTCTCTGCTCTGCTGAACTAAAACTCTGAATAATCTGACTGAATGAATGAATGAATAAACATTCCTTTTGTCACATACAATTTTCCCCCTCTTTTCAGAATTTGAAAAAACTTCACCTACCCGTATTAATTTTTCTGTCTGTTCTAGATGTCAAGGGGGTAGGTGAGTGTTTGGCTCTAGGGGCAAATGTCAATGCTGCATTAAATATTCCATCACCCTTACAACTCAATTTTTTCATCACAAATATGAAACAATCCCTAACCCTAAGCCATTTTATACAAGTATTAAACCACTTTAGGGTTATAATTAATAATTACATGTCAGCCCAAAATCCTAATAAAATAGGGCCCAATTTTATTTTTTCGAGCTAATGCCTCAAGCCCCAAAGAATTTATGAAGTATGTACAATATTTTCCTGATTAGTCACCACAAACTAACAATCTCCCACTTCGAGATTGATCCTAGAGCTATGCCGCTACTCCATGAGGCTCCCACTAGATCAAACCACCCTGGAATCTATTGTTCTTTTTGTCATGTTCAGTTTAGAAGACCAACCAAAGCTGAAGAGGAGTTCAACTTCTTCCTTGTTACAATATTTGTCAACATATCTATGGGATTGTTATTTGTATGTATCTTATCTAGCTTTAATTGTCCATCCTCCAAAATTGACCGAATGAAATGGTACTATAATTATATGTGTTTTGTCTTTGAATGTAGAGCTAAATTCTTTGCAAGATGAATGACACTCTGAGTATCGATAAAAAAAAAATCATCCTTTTGAGGATGTTCCAATTCTTCCATGAATAACTAAAGCCATATACTCTCCTTGGCTACCTCTATAGTAGGAACATACTCTACATCTGTAGTAGATAGAGAATTAATATTCTATAATCTAGAAACCTAGGTCACGATTGCCCCACCAATAGTAAAGACATAACCTATAGTACTTTGCCTGGTATCAATATCCCCTAACATATCTAAGTCAACATAGCCCTATAAATCAGTAGTAGAGCCCCCAAAATGTAAACACTTATTGGATGTTCCTCTCAAATATTTGAGAATCCATTTGATTGCATTCCAATACTCAATTCTTGGATGACTCATATACTTACTAATGACTCCCACTACATATGCAATATCTGGGCTGGTACATACCATGGTATACATTAAGTTTCCTACAACTAAAGCATAGGATACCTTGTACATCTTATCCTCCTCTTCTTGTGTCTTGGGACACATCTCCTTAGTCAACTTCAAATGACTAGGTAAAGGTGTGCTAACAGCTTTAGCATTCTCCATAGAAAAATGTCGCAACACCTTCTCCACATAATCAGCCTAAGATAGCATCAATTTTTTATTCTTTCTATCTCTACAAATCTTCATACCAAGGATTTTTTTTGCTACCCCCAAATCCTTAACCCCTTAAAATGATCCATGTTAGACCTAGCTACAAGCATATCATCAACATATAAACATAAAATAATGTAGCTGTCATCATCCAACCTCTTAAAATAAATAGAATGATTTGAATGACACCTATTGTATCCATGCTAATGCATAAAACTATCAAACTTTAGATACCATTGCCAAGGTGCTTACTTCAAGCCATATAAACTTTTCTTCAATTTGCACACTAAGTTCTCCTTACCTTCGACATCAAAACCCTATGGCTAAGCCATATATATCTCTTCATCCAAATCACCATGAAGGAAGATTGTTTTAACATCAAGTTTCTCTAAATGAAAATATTTAGTAGCCACAATACTTAAAACAGTACGGATAGAAGTCATCTTAACAATAGGAGAAAATATCTCATCAAAATCAATGCCCTTTTTCAATGCAAATCCTTTCACAACTAACCTAGCTTTAAATATTTTCTTACCTCCATCCCCTTCTTTTAACTTGTAAACCAATGTATTTTGTAAAGCTCTTTTACCTACAGGAAACTTGCACAAATCCCATGTCTTATTCTTCAGCAAAGAGTCCATTTCGTCATTTATTGCAAACTCCCACTAAATCTTAGTATCCACCTACACAACTTCATCATAACATTCAAGTTCACCAACATTTGTTAATAAAATAGAATACAAAGAGGGAGAAAATATTTTTGGAGGTCTAATTTGCCTTGTTGACCATCTAACATTCACCAATGTGTGTGGTATTTTCTATTGCAGTTGTTACAAATCATGAGGAATGGTTGGAACATCATCTTTTGGAGTATCATCTAGAACTACATAATCATCTTCTTTATTCTCATGTTGCTACAACAGATCTTTGTACAACACTTTCTAATTGAACATGACATTCCTACTTCTTACAATCTTATGATTTTTAAAATTTCAAAGCCTATAACCAAATTCATTAATGTCATATCCAACAAATACACATTTCTTTGACTTAGCTTCTAGCTTGCTTTTTCTTTCAAAATCTATGTGAGCAAATGCTTCACAACCAAAAGTTTTGAGAAAGGAATAACTCACCTTCTTAACATTTCATGCTATCTTTGGAATACCACAACCCAAAGGAGTATAGGGACCTCTATTAATCAAATATATAGAAGTATTGACAACATCTACCCACATGTATAAGGGTAACCCAACATGCAACCTCATGCTCTCTGCGTGCTCCATTATAGTCTTGTTCATGCATTCAACCACTCCATTTTCCTATGGAGTCCTTGGAACAATTTTTTATCTATGAATACCATTAGTGGAGCAATAATCTTCAAATTTATGACTATGATACTCACCACCATTATCAAATCTAAGACATTTTAATTTCTTACCAGTCTCATTTTCAACCAAGCATTTCCATTTCTTAAAAGTTTGAAATACATCAGATTTATGTCTAAGGAAATAAACTCATACATTTCTAGTTGTGTCATCAATAAATGTAACATAATAATGAGAACCATCAAGGGAAGATACCTAAGAAAGTCCCCATGTATTGGTATGCACAACCTCTAATTTCTCCTTCTTGTTTTCCTTCCTAGTCTTCACAAAACTCACTCTCTTTTGTTTTCCATACACACAAATTTCACAGAAATCCATATTAACACATTGTAGACCTAGTAAAACTTTCTTTGAATGAAGTACTTTCATACCTTTCTCACTCATGTGCTCAAGTCTATTGTGCCATAGTGTTGTATCAAGATTTATAGCAGCTATTTGTTCTCCCTACTCAACTACAACAACTATTCCTAAAAATTCATTTTTCACTAAAACAATTAAAGTAGAAGGAATAATATGATCTGTACAAAGATAAAAAGTTCCTACTTTCACACCTTTTTCTACTACAAGGGAACCTTTCAAAACCTTCCAATTTTTATCATTAAAAGTAACTACACAACCCTCATCACTAAGTTGCCCTGCTGAAATTAAATTCTTACTTAGCCTTGGAACATGTCTTACCTCATGTAGTAGCCAATGACTCCCATACTACAACTTAATCTTAACTTTTCCCTTTCCAACAATCTAACATGGTTCATTATACCCCAAATAAACAAGTCCAAAATCTCCTTGGACATAATCAATGAAATAACCTCTATGAGGCGTAGCATGAAATAAAGTACTAGAATCTAAAACCCATGAATCATCAACACTTTCTAAAGAAGAAAAGCATCCTCTTTAGATTTGTTACTTACCACATTTGCCTCCTTGTCTCCATCTGGTTTATCTCCTTCATATTTCTTTCAATTCCAACAATCTTTCTTTTTATGATCTGGTTTCCCATAGTACCAACAGTTATTTAGTCCTCTAGATTGAGACCTCCTTCCCATTGACTTTTCTCTTGATTTTCCACAATTTATGGAATTACTTCCTCTTTTAGTTGTTCTGCCCCTACTTTGTGCATTTAAAGCACTTCCTGATGTAGATCCACCTAAGGATTTCCTACAACTTTCCTTACTCAAAACAACACCAATCACATTGATGGAGACACAACCAAAGACTAGAATGAATACACAGGAAAAGGAAAAATATTATTATCAATAAAAAATAACCTATGGGCTTACAATAGTATGATTATGGAGAAAGAAATCCTCTACATAGTACCTTCTCTCTAACTCCATTGAGAACTACCTTTACAATGCCATAAGTGTTCTTAAATAAGCCCCAAATGGTTTAGGGTTAGGAATACATTCTAGAATATGTCAATTAGCAACCACCACCAAAACATAAGGTTTTTAAAGTTGTGTTCCAAGTTGGTGTAAAATTAGAAGAATCTAAAAATGGTAGTCCAACTTTCGAGAGGCATAACTTTTGAACCATGACTTTGATTGATGAATTGTTTACATTTTCAAAAAGATCTCGAAGTGCTCTATAGCCCTATGGAGATCTTTGCTTGTCACCCATTTTTCAGCCCCATAAGAGGCCATTTAGTGCCCGAATCTAACTTTGAAGCATTCTTAGGAGGTCTCTGAGTTAAAACTACAATAACTTTCTAACCATAAAGCTTTTTGACTCGATTCTTTTTTTGGATCATTTTTAATTACAAGTATAATCATCCCTCCAACTTACACCCTTTAACTCATAATAATATTGGCTCAATTACAAAATAACTCATCTTCCACATTTACACATATCCCAAGGTGCTTAAAAATTCTAACACAAAAAACTAATAGTGGAATTGTGAGATTTGGAACCTTTATTTAACTAAAATGGGTATCCAAAAATATTAAATAGAAACTATCTTAAGTATATTTTTGGGTGATACAAGATTGCCCTTACACCACTGGATGCTCCTACATCAGACACCCAGGGTAGATTGAAAAGTGACCCTGTCACTTTATGGTAGAGGAAAACCCAAATGGGCAACCTTCACTACTGATATCCAAGTTGAGTCCTCTATTAGTCATTGTTTCCACTTCACCAAGTACTCTTCATACTGCTTATTTTTGGTACTCCTACCCACCTGACTATCCGGAATCTCTTCTATCTCCTCCTTCTTAGAAGTATGAATTGGACATGGCTCTAGCATCAATCCCTCATCTGCACCATCATCATGATATTCTATTAAGTCTATAATGTTGAAGATAGGAGAAATGTGAATCCCATCTAGCAACTCCACCTCATATGCATTTTCCAAGTCATGTTTCTTCAAAATTTTACAAGGGCCAAATTTTTTCATCTTTAGCTTGTTGTAAGTATCCATTGGAAACCATTCTTTTGGTAAGTGTTCCATAACCAGATCCCCTACTTGGAATTCCTTATGTCTCCTCCTTTGATCCCTAGCTTTATACTATTGATTCATCTTGGTAATGTGTGCATGGACCTCCTCATGTAGGCTCTTGACATGTTTAGCAAATTCTTGTACCTTGGCACTTGTCCTCTCCCCTTGCTCCATCTTTCTTAATTCTAGTGTAATCCTTGGGCTACTTCCATACACAATTTGGAATGGTGATCTACCAGTACTCTAATTTATAAAATTATTGTAAGAAAATTCTACCTGTGGTAGAATCAAATCCCATCCCTTAGGCTTATCTCCCACTAAACACCTTAGCAAATTGCCAAGACTTCTATTTACCACTTATGTCTATCCATCAATCTATGGATGATGTGTAGAACTGAACTTCAATTCCATCCTTAACTTCTTTCGTAAAGTCCTCTAGAAATACCCCACAAATTTAGTATCTCTATCAAAAGCAATACTCTTTGGGAGACCATGCAGTCTCACCACCTCTCTAAAAAACAAATATACAATATGTACAACATCATGATTCTTGTGGCATGGAATGAAATGTGCCTTCTTGGAGAACCTATTAACCACCACAAATACTAAGTCATTACCCCTTTTTGTCCTTAGCAACCCAAGAACAAAATCCATACTTATATCCTCCCATGGCTTTAATGGAATAGGTAATGGCTAATAGAGTATAATATTGTGACTAAATCCCTTGGTTGCTTAACATACTTGACAACTCTATAAAAACTTCTTCACATCTTGTGACATTTGAGGCCAAAAATAATGTTCTCTAAGAATGGAAATGGTCTTATCTCGACCAAAGTGTCTTGCCATCCTCCCACTGTGCTTCTCCTTGATCAAATTTTTCCTCATGGAACTCCTTGGAATGCATAACTAACTACCCTTGAATAGCATACCATCTTGAATCAAATAATCTAGCCACCTGGTTCTATCTATAGTAATAGGTTCTTTACAATCCTTTCAAAAATATTAAATAAAAACTACCTCTAAGCATATTTTTGGGTGATATAGGATTTCCCTTACACCATTGGATGCTCCTACATCATAGATCATCATATTTTAGGGTACTAGATCCAAGAATAGAATTACTCATAGTCATTACCAAGCCATTCTAGCTTTCAGGCAAAGAACACAAAATCAAGAGAGCCCTTATTTCTTCATCAAAATTAATTCCCATAGAAGATAACTGACTAGCAATAGTATTAAACTCATTTAAATGATCTACAAAAAATCCACCTTTTGTCATATTCATACTAAATAAGTACTTCATGAGAAATACCTTGTTTAAAATAAAGGGCTTTTCATATAGTGTCACTAGCGTTTTCATCAACTCTTTTGTTGTCTTCACTTTTGTAATATTAAATGCCATTGATGATTCCAAACATAATTCGAATGCTTCCAAGTGCCTTTCTATCCATAAGATCCCATTTGTCATTTGGCATAGATCCTTGATTCTTGCCTTTTCCTTCCAACATCTTCCATAAATCCTTCTAATAAAGAAAGTCTTCCATTTGCATCTTCCATAATTGGAAGTTCTACCCATTAAACGTATCAACCCTTAGCTTACCCTCATTTTCCATCACTCCAACTCAACTATGAAACTTTTCTATGGAGGATAACTGAAAAACCTCACTATAATACCACTTTTTAGGAATATACCATGGACAAGAATAATAATTCCATACAAATATAAACAATATCAAAAAATAATAGATCACACAGAAAATAACACAAGACACCAAGATTTAAGATGGTTCACCCAATCCTTGGGCTACATCCACCAAACAACAAGTCTGATATTATTATGATTTAGTGATTACAACTTGATTACAATCTATAATCCCTTATATCTCAATACCACCACAAGACCCAATTTTTACATCACAACTATGAAATAATCCCTAACCCTAAGCCCTTTTATACAAGTATTAAATTTCTTTAGGGTTATAATTAATAATGACATGTCGGCCAAAAATCCTAATAAAATAGGGCCCAAAAATTTTATGAAGTATGTATAGTACTTTCCTAATTAGTCACCACAAACTAACACACTTTCTATGATTTTATGAGTAGACAAATTCAAACATATGTATGTTTTACTTTTGGCGGAGTATCCTAGGAATATGCTTTATCACCTTTTACATCAAATTTACCTATCCTAAATTCTTTCAAGATATGACATTTGCTACCAAATACTTTCAAGTAACTTACATTAGGTTTGTAGTCATACCATAGTTCATAAGGAGTTTGATTTGAGTCTTTCTTAAACTGTACTCCATTCGAGGTATGCACTGCAGTATCGATTGGTTCCTTCCAATATTTGATTACAACATTATTTTATATCATCAATGTTCTTCCACAATCCATGATGGATATGTTCCTTCTTTCAACTATACCATTCTGTTGAGGCTTACCAAGGGCTAATACCTTTCTCTTAATTCTTTTTTCAATGCAAAATAGATTGAACTCGTTGGATATGAATTCATCACCTTTGTCTAATCTAAAACATTTCAGCTTCTTTCTAGTTTCTTTCTCTACTTTTGTCAAATACCACTTAAATTTTTGAAAAGCTTCAGATTTTTATTTTAGATATATTACAATTATAATTCTAGAATAATCATCAAGAAAAAGAATGAAAAAATTATCTCCACTATAACTCTCTATTCCAATAGGTCCACATAAGTTTGTGTGTACAAGCTCTAAGACTTTGTCAGAATGATAGTTCTTTCTTTTAAAACTAGTTTTTCTCATCTCACCAATTTGGTAGTTTTTGCATAGACCCATATCAGGTTTCCTTAAGCTAGGAATACCTCTTACTCTTCTATTTTTTCTTATCTTGACCAGATTATCAAAGTTTACATTACACAATATTTTATGCCATAACTAGCTTTCTTCTACTTGAGCAATAAAATATGAACTTTCATTGAGATCAAGATAGAATAGATTACCTTTTCTTTTTTTGCCAAATCCAACCAAATTTTCTTTTCCATCTAGAAGTTTGGCCTTCTGATTCATAAATTCTACCTTGAATCCAATGTTATTCAACTGGGTCACACTTAGTAGATTATGCTTTAGTCCTTCAACCCAATAAGCATTATCACATCTAGGTCCATTAGTTAATGAGATACACCCTTTTCCCTTTATGCAACAAGGTTCATTGTTTCCAAATCTCACACTACCACCATCAAAATGTTTCATGTGTTCAAATTTTGTTTTATCACTAGTCATATGATGTGAGTAGTAACTATCAATAATCCATGTATCATTTTTCTAACATGAGAGATAAGTGTTATTTTATCTCCTTCATCATCAAATTCATTTTTTTTATAGCAATATATACCATTTCATCTTCATTGTTATTAGAATCTTTAGCCATAAAATAATATTTCTTACCTTTGTCCTTGTAGTCCTTATAGTTTTTGAATTCCTTCTTGCCTTTGAAATTAGTGCTTTTATTTTCATCTTTCTCTTCTTTGTTTGGGCACCTTGTAGAATTGTGACCAACTTCTTCACAAGAAAAATAGATTTGAGAAATCTTACCTTTGTACTTTCCTCTACCTTTAGAATATTTCCTTACAAGTAGGGCTTCATCAACTTCAAGATCACTATTTGAACTTTCTTCCTCTTGTTCACTTTCTAATTGATTGGCTTTTGATCTCTTACCCTTTTTCTTGACTGAAATCTTGTCTTCAAATGCAAACTCAATACCTTTGGAACTAGGGACATAGTTATCATATTTATCCAACTCAAAAGCTATCAATCTTCCAACTAGAGCATTGAAATTTATATTGCTATTTGGATCACATATCATTTCTTGAATAGCAGACACTCTTATTACATATATAGGAAGAAGGGTTTTGAGTACCTTTCTTACAACTATTTTTTCATCAATGTCTCCTCTAGATGCTTTGATTGCACTCACACTTGCTTTAATTCACTCAACATATTTTGCAATGTTTTTATCTTCTCTCTCTCATCTTGATTTGATCAAATTATCCTTTGAGACTTTTCACTTTAGCTCTTCTTACTTTATCATATCCTCCATAGATGGCTTTTAGTTTGATCCACATATCATAAGCTATATTTCAACTTTTGACTTCATCAAATTCAGCACAATTAAGAGTAGAAGCAATGTCAATCATCATCATATGATTTTTCTTTTTAGTAATTTGTTCAACTGATAATGTTCCAGTAGGAGTCTTGTATTCACTATCAAGATATTTACAACTTGAATCACTAATAGCTACCAAATGTAACCTCATAAGTCCTTTCCATGTTGCAAAGTTTTCTTGGTTCAACTTGGGAATCTCTTTTATAAGACATCGTGATCTTTAGCTTTGGTCCTTGAAACCTTCTCTATAGGCACCAAAAGCTTTGATACCAATTGTTGGAAATATAAGAGGAGTAATTGAGAGGGGAGGGGTGAATTAGTTACCACAAAAATAAATCCTAGATTCCTTATATGTCAATATAAATCAAAACTCAATGAAAATAGAACTCTATTGTAAGTCAGCAAATACATAGGCACTTGCTTTACACTAAAAAATGTTGAAACTCAGTAGACACTAAAATAACTCAAAAAATTCTTATCATGAAAAAATTAATGTATTATCTATAATTGATCTTACTTTAACTTAGTTACAGACACATTAAGGAAATAGCATGAACATAATTGACACCAAGATTTTAAACGTGGAAACCTAATTTGGAAAAAACCACCAATTACAACTAGTTACTGATTTTCACTCTTCTAAAGTGAGCCTTGTTAGGAGCCAACCCTATTAAAGGATACAAAATACACTATTAGGTGTGACCCTATTACAGAATTTAATCACCCTATTAGGAGTGGCCTTGTTAGAGGTCTTTAGAAAATTCAATAGAAATACCACTTTGTTAAAGGATTTACAAATAGTTGTTAAACCAACTCTATTAAGAGATTTAGATCACTTCTATAGTGGTTAGAGAGTAACAATGAGATGACATGATTTTTGATTCAACTAAATTGTTGATTACATATCTCAATTCTAGCTTTTATGCTTGATCCTTCTTGATCAAATGTGTCTTTGCATCTCAACAAGGATATTCTTCTTATCCTTCTAATTCACTTCCTCTAAGCATCATCAAATTTTTAATTATGTTTCACAGTTTCAATCCTCAACTTGACCTTATATTTATATCTTACACATCATCAAGTTGGCTTGAATATGAATTAGAATAATTAATATTTATCTTCTCAATTGGCTAGAACCAAAAAAAAAAAAAAAATTGAACTCAATATGCCTAAACAAGAAAATCTTTCGTTAGCCAACCCTTTTTAGTAGATACCAACTCAAAGTGATTTTCCTATGTTAACCATGTGAACTTGGTTAACACTATATATTCACAAAGTTCCTTTGGTAATAGAATGAGTTTGGTTAACACTAGTTCCATCTAACATTTCCTTCATTAATTGAGTGAGCTCAGTTAACACTCAACTTCTGCAAACTTTCCTTTGTCACCCGAGTCAACTTGGTAGACATTGTCTTTTGAACTAGGCAAACTCTAGAATGCTCGGTAGACATAGGAAACTATCTTCAATACCTGAGTGAGCTTGACATATACTAGCTTGTAATTATATGACATTTTGTGTAACATCAAAGGAAATACATAATTAATGAATTGTTTCCAATAGTTATAAGATCATTAGTCATGTTGGAAAACTTGCAACAATTTTTGATAATCCTAATTGTGGTGGTTGTGAACCAATTACTCATGCTTGAGAAACATGGTGCTACATTCAACTTTACATGTGTTGAACTTTGTATTTTGGCACATGAAGAAGGATTTACCAAGGCCATAATAGATCTAGAGGGTCTAGTTTAGTAGGTAAAAGAGTATTTCCATGTTCCAACTCTCATATAGAATAAAAATGCATTATAATTTTTTTGTATCTTTGTTATTTTAGGTTTTGAATGTGGCTTGGGATGTTGGTAATCATGTAGCTAGATAAAATTCTTTACAATGTTGTGATAGAGATGGATGTAATAAGATCCTAGAAAATAAAAATCCAAGGAATGATCCTAATTGACAGTGCTTGGTAGCTTTCACATATCTAAGAGTCGGTCTTGCTTTGATGAGGCCACCAATTTTAATAAGTTTGAACATTTTGTAGAATGTATGCATACTAAGAAATATGCCATTTTTTTCTTTCATGCAGATGATACTTAATTTCATTGATTGATTGTACTTTCAACTTGTTGCAAAAGTAGTAGATATGAAATCAGATGCATATAGGACAACATGCATGTAATGACAATTGTACACCTTCATTCCTCTTTTTCTCATATAATAAAATTTCATGTCAAAAACTAAAGGAAAGTGATTAGATCTAACTACTTTTTGAAACAAGATAAATACAAATGTTAGGTATGAGAACTATTCAGCTATTATCAACTTTATTATAGGACAAAATTGGATTATTTGATAACCAAAAGACATTGTTCCTGGTCTTCAAGCTTGGTTGTAGTTACATGGCATTTTAGAATGAGGAAAATTAAAGTAATAGGGTGGAATTTCTACCATTATCCACTAGGCGTGCATATAGATTAGGGGTAATACAATATATCCAACTATATTTTTATGTTAGAAAGGCCAAATTGTAATTTATGTACATAATATTATGAATATTCAATGTTTAAGTAGAGTTCTTTTCTAGTACATTAATTATATTAGTATATTCCCTCTGTCTAATGATTATATGCCATTGATATAGTTAGTATTTTGTGAAAAAAAATTGCATTGGCCACATGTAATGGTAATAAAGAATTTGAAATAAAAGTGGAAATTTTGTAAAAAATACAGTTTTGTAATGGTACACTGTTACCATTTTTGTATGGGTGGTGAATATGCGAATAAATTTAGAATGTGCAAAATCAATATTTGTATTATGACAATAGGCTAGAATTTACCAAAATTGTTCCTTCTTCATGGTAGTTGATATTCTCATTTGTTCTCACTTCAAAGTTTTACTAAGTATGAATAGAATGTGAATATTTTGAGTGTAGTATTTTCCTCATAAGAAGACATATAAGATAAAAAGAGTTCTTCCTTATCCTTTTGTCTTCATTCATTCTATTTTGGATTTGGAGATGTCATATTAGTTTAGGTTTCGACGCTAACAAGTTTAGGTAATTAGACTTCTTGATTTTTAAGTATAGATTAATAATGATTCTAAAGAAAGCTAATAGCCTAATAATTTCACCTAAAAATATAAGGTTCTAATTATAATGATAATAGTAAAAAAATTAACTAAAATTTACATTCAAAAGTTAGAATATATAGTCCACTTATATAACTAAGAGGTGGGGGGGGGGGGGGGGGGGGGGAGGTGTGAATTAGTTATCCAACTAATATCACAATTAACAACCTTAAGTAATCTTAACCATATGAGTGATATAAACTAAAACCACAATAAGATACTCATACACAATAACAATAGATATTTTAACTAAGGAAACCCTTGATTAGAGGGAAAAACCCAGTGGAGATGGTACCCACAAGAGGATGTACTAATATAAATATTCCTTGTTAAAGGATAGACCCTATAAGGAGTCTGTTACGACATTCAATACATATGAGTCCCTATTCGAAGACTTTGAACCCATGTTAGGAGATTCCAACCCTATTAGGAGTTGTGTTGAGCTTGTTAGGAGTTGTGGAAGATAGTTAGACCCACTACCCAAACAACTTCAAGGGAGAGACCAATAAACCCACTGTCCAAATGATCTTTGTATTATTCCTTGCAAAATAATAGAACTAAAATGTACTTTTTCCCTCTATCTTTGTCCTATCAACTAGACTTGTACTTCTTAAAATCTTGTAACTAGATCTTGAATCTTGCATCCAATAATCCCTTAGATAACTTAAATGCATTTAGTAAGCACTCTATTTCTTTTAGCACTTTGCACTTCAACAATGATCTCAATACACATAATACTTTTTACAAATAAGGAAAACATCTTTCCTTTATGCCATATCTTCATAATAATTCCTTGACTTAGCCTTGAGGCTTTCCCAATTAATTAAAATAAGATAATTAATTAATTTTAATTACAATAGCATTGTCATCTCACGGTCTTTACAAAACTTCACATATGCGATATTAAGGCTTGCGCACTTGCTAACATCATCAGTGGATATCTTCTGTCGCTGCCTAACTATGCATCTCTTCATTTCATCTTAGATGTAAGATAGCCAACAACCATCAAGAACTTCTTTCCAATACTTTTTCTCTAAATTGCTTTCTATAAATTAGGTACAACTTCTGTATGTGTTTGACTCAAACACTGTGCACTTGACCACATCATCATGACATTGTGCTAAACATTTCCATAACTACACATGACAAAAAAATCAAACCATTGTCCATACCATCAAGATCTATGCCTCTTGCTTAGCTAGTCTTTATAGAAACCATGCTATGTTGAGATCAATGAAAAATATAGTCATGAATGCAACATATCAATACTCTCTAGTGCTCAAGATACTCTCCCAAAGTAGTATCATCAACATTCATGCTAAAATCAAATGCCCTTTTTTCTAAGTAGGTAGAAAAATAGTCCAAAATTATAATTTACTCTAGGAAATTTTTGTATTTTAAAATATTTTATTTTCTCTCTAGTTCATTTTTTACAATCTAAGATGTTTGTGAAAGGAAAGGCATAGCTTTGTCCTTGTGACAATTGATTTATAGCTCACTTTGATGACTTTTATCGAGTACATATTCAAAAATCTAAGAAAAGATTAAAAAATTTAAATAGGTCATTCTTTTCATTAATGTTAGAAAGATAATAATAATAACAAAAAAATTATCACAATTATCTTCCATCGCCCATTCAAAGTGTCTATCATCAATACTCTAGCTAATGTTGATCTATAGTAAATTTATTATTTAACATGTATTGTTCTATAAATCTAATATCCTGGGTATGAATCCTTAGAGCCCATATTTTGGTTTCTAATCTATTGGCTTCTCCTCTATGTTGTATTTTTCAACTATTACTAATACCAATTATAGAATATAATGTTTGGCATAGAGATTTGTGTATTCAAACTTTGTCACTTGATAGTACCCTCTTCTCGTTCTCTATTATGGTGATTACCTTACAACGTCATAATAATACTACCAACTAGTATTTTGTAGAAAACTCTCAATGTTGGTTCCCATTATTTTAGCTCAGCCTCAATTTTTAGTGTCAATTGCATTCATTTACCTAATTTACCTTATTATATTTACTAATATTTAACAACATGTTGAATTTATCTATGCACACTTTTCCCTCCCCCACCATAGGTAGGGACTCAACTACATCCAACTCTTGTTTGTAATAATGAAATACCCTAATTTAAATATTGATTCTTGTATAAGAATATATTATAAATAATTCTACTTTTTATAATTACTGTGATAATAATTATTTCATTTAAATTTTAAGTATTTGTGGTATCAATGTTCAATCATGTATTTCTTTGATATTCACATGTCATATATATATGAAATGTCATATAAGAATTTTATAAATTAAAAAAATAGCTTTTACTATTTAATAGAAAATATATAACTCTAATATAACATAGCTCACAGGGCTTGCCCTTATATTTTGAAGATTATTTTCCCCTTCTTATAAGGTGGTCCTATACTTGCCACTTTATGGGATTATAATGCCAACATGGTCTTCTTTGAGGGTTATTCCCATAGATAGGAAAATTTCAGCCCATCCTCGCATTGAATGTTAAACATTTTTTTTTAATAATTTGGTTGTTTTTCTTGTCTGATGGTGGTTTTATATTCCTAGAATATGCTTTGTAATTTATTTCCCATTCAATGCCCTTTTAACATAGCATTAGTCATATTTATATTGTATGTATCTAAGATTGGTCACGCCCCTTCATGAATCAATTTAGGTTTAGTATTAGTGGATTTAGTTAATAGTTATTCATATATTGTTTTATTGATTCATTTATACATAGTTTATTTTTTATATTTTGATATTTGTTCATCTATTGATAAAAAATAATTTATTTTATGAATTTTAGATGTTTATTTAATGATCAATTTCTATAGTGAAGTATTTATTATAAATGTGTAATATTACAGTTGATCTCTCATCCAGATATCTAGTAATCATTTTTTCCCTTAATTTTCAAATAGGGATGTTGACTATTATAATTTAATATTTTATTAAGGTGATATCATAGTCCTACCCTCCCAAAAAAAAATTCCTTAAGCAATTACAATTTGTATTCATTGATTAGATCAACTCTTGTTCAAGTTCCAATATATAATTATGAGTTTCAAGATTAAATTGATTAGTGCATAGATATATTGAATTTTGTGAGTAATTTGATTTCAATTGTTTATAAGTTAATCATATTATTGAATGTAAGATTGATCACACCTAAGGTTAGGTGATTAATTGAACATGCTTGATTATTAACTGATTTATCTTTTGATGATAAGAAAATTGACAGATTTCATGATGCCCAGAGTAGATGAGTTTCCCAAGGATAATTTGATTGATAACTTTATAAGTGAAAGATATGGTGTAATTGAACTTCATAACTTTGTTGTGTTTGATTATTCATTTAATAGTCTCTTGGAGGATCATTAGTATGCATTTGAAGTCAAGTAGATTTAATAGTCACCATATTGAGATCAAGTACTTTTTCCT
The DNA here is from genome assembly GCA_028749045.1 of Cupressus sempervirens. NCBI lineage: Eukaryota > Viridiplantae > Streptophyta > Pinopsida > Cupressales > Cupressaceae > Cupressus > Cupressus sempervirens. Next base: position 153,805,639 of record CM053788.1, on the reverse strand, counting down.
TCTTACCTATCTTCCCTAAGAGGATAAAAATTTCACTATTGTGGGGTGCTAGATACTCATCTATGAGTAGGTTCCCTCAAGATATTAAGAGTTCACGTTTGTACCCATCTTGGAATCTTTCCTTAAGGTTTTTTGAATCATGTCTTATCCCATCTTAGAATCTTTCTGCAAGGTATTATGAACCATGTCCTCACCTAGCTTGGAATTATCTCATGAGGATTTAATCTACCTCTCCCATATTGAAAATAAATTACTTGTATTCATGAACTTATATTCATCATTTATGTTATCATGTCTCTAGGATAAATTATCACTTGTACTCAATATTTTGATCTTTTATTGATTGAAATACTTATAATCATATTCACCCTATAGGATGAAAGGTCATGCTCTGATAGTAATTATAATGTTCTCCTTTGAGATTTTTAGGTTTGAAATTGAATAAGATAGGCTATCACATAAATATATGAAGAATGAATGAATCATATCATCTTTATGTTGAAGAGAATGTTTTTGCTAACCCTTATATAATTGGGTTGTGGAATTAAGGATAGAGTTTAGCATGGAATAGCTGAGAGGAGTGAAGTTGAACATAGATGATATCTAAGTGTGAAATTGGGAAACAAGAAGGTTTCTTGGTGGCTTTTAAGCAAAAGTTTAGATTCTTCTTGGAGTTCCTACTAGATTATGGGTCTAGGATAGCTAGAGATTGGATCATGAGAGGTATTGAAAAATTATTACTATAATTGCTAATGTATTTGGCCATAACCTAGAAGGCCTTATAGTTGGGCATGTTGGATGTAAATTGTATTATTCTATTATGAGAATATATGTTTTAGTTGATCTAAATCTTTGATTTATTGGTAATCTTCCACTATGTGCTTTTTATGGGGGGCTAGGTCATCTCCTTTGGGTATACACCTTTGTTTCACTGCATCAAGTGGTATTAGAGCTAGTTGATTCAGTGGATCTATTTTTTTGGATTTGCAAAGATCTTGGAAGATTACTTAAAGAGTATTGGACCCTAGGGTGATTGAAGACCTCTATGATGTGGTGGAGACTAATATTTCAAAGAATTTTAGATCAAATTTCAGATCTAAGATCAAGCTGATGAAGAATGATATGGTTACTAAGATCATGAGAGCTATAGCTGGTCTACCAAGGAATGTGGGTATTGAAGATAGTTATGATCAAGTTGCTAAAGACTTTGAGGCTATTGGATCTAGTGGTGAAGAAAGAGTTGATCAAATGGAGAGGCTTGTGGAAGACAGAGTTGGTTGGTTGGATAGATCTAAAACTCCCTTAAAATTGAAGCATAAGATGGATGTTTCTAATTTCTTAGGTACTTTGATTCTTGAAGACCTAATTGATTGGATTGGTGAGCTAGAAGACTACTTTGAGTAAGAATATTGGAGATCCACTGAGAGTGATGTTGGCATAGACTAGGTTGAAGGAATAGGCTTCTCTTTAGTGGAAATAATTACAAAGAGATAGAGAAAAAGAAGGTGAAATAAAGATCACTAGGTGGACATTGATGGTGAAAAAATTGAAGGCTAGGTATATCCCTGTTGATTATAAACTTGAATTTTTTAAAATATTACATTATTTGAAGCAAAGGATATGACTGTGAAGGATTACACCAAGGGGTTTTACAAGTTAATAGTTTGGTATGGACATAGAGAACTTTCTAAGGAAAATGTGGCTAGATATATTAATGATTTGAGATTTGATAGTTAGGATGAGATTGGTATGTTGAAGATTGATTTGGTTGAGGATGATTATTAGTATACTCTTAGGGAAGAATATAAGTTGAAGAGATTACATTAAGGTAATTCTTGAGTGAAGTAGAAGCAAGATCACTTGGTGAAGGATTAAAAAACTATAGAGGATGAACCCAAACCTATTGAACAAAGGAGAATAATAGATATAGGTACATTTAAGGGTACTTGTTTCAGATGTCGAGAAGAAGGTCACATATATTTTATATGTTTCTAGAAGGATGGTGATAAAATATTTGTTGTGGTAAATGAGAATGTGACTTTAGTAAATGGGCTTGAGCAGGAGAAGAACTTGTTGGCTCAATTATTTTTTGTTGGTATGAAGATGTTAGAACATTGTCAGAGGAGGAATTTGTTCATAATTCATTGTAAGTCTCAAGGTAAGTGTTAGAATTTGATTGTGGTTGGTGGTAGTACTAATAACCTAGTTGTTGAGGAGACGGTTTAGAAACTTAGTGTGAAGAGAGTGTGACTTCCTTTTCTTTATAGGATTAGTTGGTTGCAAGATGAATATGCTTTTGAGGTGATGTAGAAATGTCTTGTTAATTTCCATAATAGACAATATGCATATAATGTGTTGTGTGATATTATGGACATTAGAAGTTGCTACATATTACCTTGTATACCTTGGTAGTATGATTGTAGGGTAGTGCATGATTGTGTCATAGATGTGTTTACTATTGAGAAGGGTGATAGGAATTTTTCATTGATTCCTTTATAGAGTAAGAGGAACATGATTTTGGTAGCCAAGTTGAGTTGAAGGATTACCAAAGGGTTAGAGATTAGTGTGGGAAATATACCTATGGCATGCCAAGGATAGTTGTGAAGATAAAATTTATAGGAAAGGAGTTGTCAAAGTAGAGAAAAGGAAAGAGTGTAAAATTTAATGACTTGGAGGACATGTATGTGAAGAATAAATTTGGGTTTTATGTGTTAAACCTTGCAATATTTTTTTCTTTCTATTAAGAACATCCTTTCTTCACACCTAGGGTGTTTGATGTAGGAGCCTCCTAGGGAAGTCAACAATCTTGTATGTAGGAGCATCGAGCTCATATTTGTGGACCTATGGATCATATAGTTAGGGATGTTTTCAAGGAACATTGGGGAACTTTGACCTAAGTGTACATAATAATTCAAATAATCATGTTGGAATTAGAGCCTTTTTGGTGGTTGTTGGTAGTGTTCCTGTTTCCCAAGTCAACTTTGGAGATTATTTCTATGAACTTCAATCCATGGGAGTTAGTTCATGAACTTTTAGATTTAGATTGTTGGATGTCACATAGACCTATGCCTAAGAGTACTTTGATGATGTCATATGACTTAGTTATGTATTGTAAACTTGGGGGATGTCCTAAGTATTTGTTAATTTAGTCTATCAGGATGACTTGTGGCTTAAGTGTGTATTTAATGAGATTTTTTATTTAATGTAACTTGCTAGGCTGACTTGTGGCCTGGTTTTGTAATTAGGGGGTCTTGTCTTGTCTTGATACATTAGTAGATCATGGAATTTTGGATGAATTTCAACATGGAGTAGCTAAGAGGAGAAAAGTTGAGTAGAGATGGTAACTAAGTGTGGGCTTGGGAAATGAGAAGGTTTCTTGGTGGCTTGCAAGTACAAGTTTAAATTCTTCTTGGAGTGCCTACTAGATTGTCCTTCTAAGCTAGCTAGAGTTTGGATTTTGTGAGATCTTACACAAATATTTTTGTAATTACTAATGTATTTTTCCATAACTTAGAAGGTCTTACAAAAAATCATGTTGTATGTAAATTTGATTATTCTAGTATGAGAATCTCTATTGCACTTGATCTAAATCTCTGAGTTATTATTAATCTTTCATTGTGTGGTTATTTGTTGGGGGCTGGGTCATCTCCTTTGGGAAAATACCTTCCTTGCAATTTATCATAGAGAGAGAGAGAGAGAGAGAGAGAGAGAGTATGAATAGAGAGAGTGAGAGGATGGAGAGAGAGATGGGGGATAGGGAAAGAGTAAAAGAGATAGTAGGGGATAGGAAGAGAGAGTGGATAGGATGGAGAGATAGAGAAGGGGGGGATAGGATGGACTAGATCAGAATAGGGGAGTAAGAGGATGTAGATAGAGAGGTGGTAGGGGTTAGTTAGAGAGAGAAAGAGAGGTTAAGGGTTATGAGTTAAATAGAGATATGTTAGGATTAAGTGAGAGAATGAGAGAGGTTCCGAGTTAGTAAGAGAGAGATTGGGATTTGGTGAGTAAATGAGTGTGTGTGTGTGTGTGTGTGTGTGTGTGTGTGTGTGTGTGTGAGAGAGAGAGAGAGAGGAGGAGGAATATGATAGTGCTCTTATCTACCTATTTGTTTATGTTTGAGAAATAATGACTATCTATTTTAGACTATGTTTGATTCAAATAGATAGAAGATATTATCTCGATGTCCTACAATTATTTTAGTTCAATTATTTTATATATATTCAATATCTCTCCAATGAAATTTGAATAGGGTGAATTAGACTTTCAATGTGAAAGTTATTGATTCTAGAGTAGAGCGTATTTTCACTTCTTCAAGAATTGGTTGAGTTTGAAGAAGTAAGCTTATTGTTAGTCTTCTCCATAACTCAATTGGGTTTTGAAGACATTTTTGGAAATTGAATCTAATTGCATTTTTTGACATTTTAAGTAACACAATCAGGTTATTAACATTTTTTGTGTTTTATATGGTGGTATCCACCTTTTGGTAAATCATCTTGGCACACATGCCCCTTTATCAAAACTTACTAGAAGGTCTTCTTATACATACATATATTCTTCTTGTCCATACAATACATAGGATGAAGAATATCTAGACTCTTCATTTTCATCTTTATGTGGACTTTCCCTTTGCTATTGATTATGATTTTTAGGTGCTAATGGTTCTAATACTACTAGAGTATGATCTTGTTCTCCAAGAACCAAAAAATTGAAAGATACCAATTCTTTGTTTTCTTATTTTTCCTTCCGTATCTTTGTGGAAACAAACACTTCTCATTTAAGGACCTTGAGATGATAATAACTTTCATGCACACATTTTAGCAATAAGGAAGATCTATGATCTTATGAGGGATTTAATCTATTCTTTTTAGCTTCACAAATACTTTATTTAAATGCATTCCAAAGATATTGCAATGTTTCATCATTTTTATAATTGAACTCTTTATTTGTAGGTTTCTTTCTAAAAGAAATTCTTGGTTGGACTTCTTTCTCACTCAAAACTGAAAGTTTTTTAGAGATAAAAGACTTTTAGATAGCCATACCTCCATCATCATCAACATGCAATTCTTTCCTAATTTGTAATACTTTCTTTCCATGAGTTTGTGGAAAAAACATTTCTTCTAAATCTTTCACAAAGGTTCTTCCACAATGGAGAAGATATGTGATCATCTCCAATACTTAGATTCATTTTGATATCATCAGAAATAGTTTCCTTACATTCATCCCATATTTCATACAATAATTTGTCATCCATTTGGAGAATCTCCAAGATGGTGGGATTTAGTCTTTTCCTAATTTATGCAACATTTGTGACTTGTATAATGGTTTAACAAAGTCACCAATCTCTTGCTCACATAGATAAATAAAAATTTGGAGAATAAAAAAAGTGCAGATATTTGTTTCCAGTTCCCCAGTGGAGTTACCAAAAATATGTTAGTAAAAAATTTTTTCCTTCGATAAGAGATACAAAGAAAGACTCAAAAATTCCCAAATAGATTAACAAAAGCTACTAATTGTTTGGCAGATTACCATTACATTGATAACCCTCCTCCAAATTTATAGGTACAACTCCCTTTTAAGATTTACAATGAATTGAACATTGATTATATTTTTAACTAGAAGACACAAAGGCATGGGGACTCACCCATCAACATGGAATGAATGCACTTATAGATTTAAATAACTAAGAAAAGAATAACTAGACAACCTATAGAATACCTATTATCTCTTTCTATTGTAGAGAAACAAAAGGGAAACCTTAACAGTTTTCTTGCATATATATGAATACATACAAAACCACAAAATTTTGCAATATTTCATATACTTGATAAGAAAAAGTAGGACAAAAAAGGAATGTGATTGGAATGACCACAAGATCATTTTTAATTAGAAAAATAAATCTTACACCACAAGATCTGAAGATACATTTATCTTTATTCTAGATACATTATAAGAATAACCATAAGACCATGTTATCCTTGCTCTCAAAAGAAATTATATAGAAATCAAAATATATTATTTTTCCTCATCCTAATGACAATTTAAAAATAGAAAAATATATTCTCTCCTTCACATAGCCACATGACTACTACGAAAAGATGAGCCTTGATTTAGTGATATGTTGTATATTTATTCTTGGTCATCGCCATAGCATATCGGTTGCATAACTAATTCTTGGAAAGATTATTAATTGATCCTTTTTTTCTTTCCTTTCATCTTCCCTTTGGTGACTTATCCATTTTATATTTCCCTTTCTATTACAATTTTTTTAACATTTAATACAAAACCTTTGAAAATACAAAATTACAATAAAGTATCAATGAGCAGGGATTAAAAAAAAATCAGTTATGACTTTTCTAGTCACACCTCATAGTCATTTTTTATATACTTGTACTTTGGTGGTCATAAATTTTTACTAGAATCATACTTAACAAGTTAAATCAATGATAATTTATAAAGTTTGATTTTGGACAACATATCAAAAAATTTAAAAGATCCAACGGTTGAGAATAATGTTATTCCCCTTGCATTGAGATCCATTTTTCAGCTTTTAGAAAATCTATTGTCACAGGTTGTTAAAATTAGAAAATTTGAACCTGAAACTTGAACCTATACATTCCGAACCTTCAAAATTAAACCTAAGAACCTAAAATTTTGAACCATAATGATTTTGAATTGCATTCACTATTTGGAGATCTTGAGTCACATTTGGATTTTGAATTTGAACTTGGATCTACACTTTCAAACCTAGGAACTTGAACCTTGAACTTTGAATTATAACTTGCTGACCTAAAATTTTGAAGAACAATAATGAATTATTAGACCAATTGAGTTTTTAAATTTTTGAAATCTTGAACCTCAAACCTAAACCTACACTTCTAAACTAATGAATCTAAACTTTTAACCTTGAACTTTTAGGTTCGAGGGTCAACTTCACCATCTCTCTCCAATGCTTCTTTAATATGAATATAAAAAGTGATTATTAGAAAAAACTAATATAAATATGGGGAGAATTGGGTAGATCCTTTGTTGGGCTTGATTTTTAAAATCTTAAAACTGGGGTACCAAATGTAATCCAACACAATTGATACCTTTGTGTAGGAGGGTTTTGAATTTGTTGAGATTGTTCCATATTTTGGACCACTGGGGTAGGTTCCCTTTCATGAATAGCTCACTAAATGAGCACAAATTTAGATACTTGGCATGCATTAAGTTATGCCAATCCTCTTTCCCCATGATTAGTTTCCAAGCCACTTTGAATTTTAGTTTCTTATTGAGATTATTCATTTTCCTTAATTCAAGAGCACAAAACTTTTTAGGGGAGCATATAGTGTCCCAATTGATTGAGAAAATCTTTTTTTAAAAAAAAATTGTCCCCATCTAGAGTAAATTGAATTGAATATTTTCAAGTTTATCCTCCCTAACTCTTAAAATTTTGATAAGTGATAGGAAGATATTGGTATGCCTTGAAGTGAAGATTTTAGAAGTTAAAGTTTTCCCACGTGACTTAGAAGTTTTCCTTTCCACCTTGTGAGCTTGTTTTTAGTGTGTTCCAAAACATTGAACTAGAAATCATCTTTTACCTCTTTGACACTAAGGGGGAGCCCCAAGTAGGTGGAGGAGAGGTTAGATGATTGAAAACCTAGGATTATAATGACCTTCATTTCTAGATCATTGTTAGTATTCAAGAATAATATCCTACTCTTTTGGAAATTAATACTTTGTCAAAATGAAGAAGCTTATATACCAATCTATCAGGAGCTTCCACTACTAAGGTGTCACCAAAGAAGAAGTATCATCCACAAATTGTTGCATAATAGGTGGGGAGGGTTGAGGCCAGTTTGATACCTTTGATTATTCTTTGGTTCACCAAATTTTTACTACTACCATTGAGGTCATTTTTCCATGAAAAACCATCACAATGGAGATAAAAGAACTATTATAGGATCAAAAAATGGAAGTCTTGAATCCACTCTATCCCATGTATAGCAATAGCTCAAGGTGTCACAATGAGGTCACAATTGTGATAGAAAAAGTCATCAAAGATCTCATGTTTGATAGCCATATGGCATGATGCAAAGTCTATCACAATTTAAGAATTGGGAGGACTTGATGTCCCACACTTGCAACACTATAGTGTCACAAACATTCTTGGTCAAAATTAATCTACAACACTAAAATGATGGATATGTTTTATGTGTGATAAATATGTGTAACAATTATGTGACACTATCTTTTTGTAGGTTCCAGTGAGCAATATCCTATCAATAGAGATGATATATATGACATAGATAGGTGTCATAATTTAGTAGTATGTAGGTTTTGGACAGATAGATGTTTCAATGTTACTTTATCCCTATTTTGATGTTTGGTCATCATAATTTTGATAGTGCATGCATAGTCTTTGATAGGGTTGCTACCTTCTCAAAGATTACCTTCAAGATGTTAAGCTCGCTTTTAATAGAGATAGCTCTCTATCATTAGTCTTTGATCCCCCTCGTAATGACCAAAATTTGATAGCCACAAGACTTATCCTCTCTCTTCTATTAGTTAAAAATTAAAGAAAAAAATATGAACACGTGTTCATATTTCGTGCTATAATTTTTAGCTTATAGAATAGAGAGTGGATGACTATTGTTCCTATCATATTTTGGCCATTATGGGAGGATCAAAGAGTAATAATTGAGACCTATTTGTGGCATAGTCGAGATTGGTGTCTCAAACATAACCTTCAAGAAGGTGACAACCCTATCAAAGACCATAATGCATCACCCAAATTATGTCATGGAAATGTACTAGCACTCAATGAAATGAGAGAGATAGATGGCAATGAGAGATCAATCTTACAAATGATAAAAGACATTAATCTAATCTATACGATGTTATGATTTATACATGATTAACCATGGATGAGAATATGTGGGATTCTCATGAAAGTGGTTTGGGTTCCTACACATGTAATTGAATTACATTATGTTAGTTGGTTAGTAAAAAAATCATGATACATATACTCAGTATTACATAGTAGACAACCACTAGCCTTAAATTTCACATTCCGTCAGCTCTTGGTTTATGCAAGTACCTCATGATCGCAATAGAAGACAACTAAGTAGATTTTCACTAATCTACTTCAAGATACCACATATCACTTGGTTCAAGTCCTATTCTTTATCTTTGAATTGTCCTAGGAAATGAGTGCCACCATGAGGATCAAGCACTGTAGGCTTCTAAATGCCATTACTAGGGTTATTTGGTTTCAACGTCTTGTCACCAAGTTTTAGCATTTAGTTTTAAACACCCATCTATCATATAAATGACAGTCAAATTTCTATTCAAATTTTGTGAAACCTTGACCACCATTAATAGATCAAGTTATGCACCACATTTGAAAGCTTTTATTCATTAATGAGTTACTTATCTCCAACTTATAATTTTGTATGCCTTATTTATACATCTTATTATCATATGCATATGAATATGAGAAGATCAACAAGTCTACTACGAAAATGCAAGTTAAGTACATATAATGTAAATGAGTCAAGACACTCTTTGACTAAGAAACTACTATACATTAAGGTATGGATTACAACCCTATGAGTGTTATTGATCTAAACCTTCCTTTTATATCACTTTTAGAATGACATCCTTTCAGCATTGTTTTTATTTCATCAGTTTTAATTTGTCCCCAAACATTATATCAATGAAGCAAAAGACAACAATAACAAAGGCGAATGACCCAAGATAAAATGGGATGCATAGTAGATGAAATTATAGACTCGAAGATAAGATTTATAGTCATCATAATAGGGTACAAATTGTATTACTCTAGCAATGAAAATCAAATACCTAGTAGCGAAGCCTATGGGGCATACCAAGCCATTCATAACAAGTCGATGATTGAGCTATGTAGATGCTTGCACATTAAAATGATGAAGAAAGGTACACATTTCATCATTTATTGACAATATTGGCATATATATATATATATATATATATATATATATATATATATATATATATATATATATATATATATATATATATATATATATATATATATATATATATATATATATATGATGCAGGAGCATCCAGAGGTATAAGAGCAATCCTGTGTCACCCAAAAAAATATACTTAGACTTAGTTTCTGTTTCATGTGTTTTCATTTTTGGATACCCATTTGGGTCAAATAAAGGTTCCAACTCTCACAGTTCCACTATCAGTGTTTGTGTAAATCCTGAAAAAATAGGAGTATGTAATTGAGCCATCATTTTGGTGAACTAGGAGGTGTAAATTGGCTAGATAAATGTAATTGTAATTTAGAGCATTCCAAAAAAAGAATCAGGTCAAAAGGCCCCACGGTTTGAGAGTTATTGCAATTTTTCGAGTTGTGGAGACCTCTTAAGAATGCTTCAAAGTCATGTTAGGGGAATTAAATGACCTCGAAAAGGGCCAAAAAATGGGGGATGAGCAAAGCTAGTCCATAGGGCTATAGAGCGCTTTGAGAGCTTTTCAAAAATGTAAGCAGTTCATCAATCGGAGCTACGGTTCAAAAGTTATGCCTCCCAGAAGTTTGGTTACCGTTACTGGATTCTTCTAGATTGGCGTCAACTTCTAATGCAGCTTCTGGAACCTTCTATTTGGTCAGTGGATGCCTACTAGCACTTTCTAGAATGTACTCCTAGTCCTTAACCCTTCGGGGTCTATTTAAGGAGATTTCTAGCATTGTAAAAGGCAGTTCGGAGTGGAATTTGAGAGAAGGTATTGAAAGGAGAAATTATCTCCACATTTATGCTATTGTAAGCCCTTAGGCCATGTTTTGAAGTTTATTTTCTCTGTACTGAATGTACTAGCTTATTTTTTCAGTTAATATAGTTTCCCTTTTTTGTTGTGTCCATTATGTTCTTGGGTTGTGTCCCCATCAATATATATATATATGAATATGAAAAACCTTAGCATACATGACATTGTTATGTTAGATAAACCATTCATAACCTTCAAATTTACCAATAACAATACAATAGAGAGAAGATTTGTTTGGGATCCTTCACAAAGGGTCTTGTTTTCCATCTCAAGTAGAGGTATATCATGCACAACATCAACATCATTGTCATCAGCATAATTGCAATCATCATCATGATCACTTGCATTAGTACCCAATGTGTCATGGATCAATGTATTTGTATCATCATCTTCAAATGTGTTTTTTGGAACTTGATCGCCAACTTCCACGGAATTATGCCCTTTAGCCTCAATATATGCACCTCTATGTTCCTCCATTTTGTAAACCATATTCCACAAGATGTTGTCGCACATATCATGCATTTCCCTAGGGAGATTGACCTATATAGAAATTATGAACATAGAGAATTCATATGTATATTAATTTTTTTAAACAATATAACAAACAACTTACTAATGGATGATATTCAAACCCCCTTCATTGTGACCATTTTCCCTATAATGTATCTTAGTTGTTTTGATTAGTAGTCTTCTAGTTTTTAAGCCCTAATTTGATCTAACCCACTTCTATTATCTATTGTGATCCTTCTTTACAACAATATCATATTCTTCTACCCATAATCAATTGGTTGTACTTGCTAGATCAATCATTGATAACCATTTCACCATACACATTAACCTTTTAGAGAAAATGTTGAAAATGAACAATGAATTTTATAATGATAAATTATGAGATGTGCTTGGTGAATCTGACCATTGAAACCATCTATATATGAGTGTAGATATGAACATGGTATAACATGGTTTGAGTTTTACTTGTTAAATTTGACTATTAGGTCCCTTGTTTGGTGGTTTTCATTATGTGTTTTGGACAATAAATATGCAAACCTTTCTATTATCTCTAGGTGTAGATGTTAGATTTTGTTGATTATGTGACTTTGAGATTTGCAATCTACAAGATATATAGATATTAAGACCAAATTAATATTATTTTCTCTAAAAAATTTTAGTGAACCAATGAGCTAACATACCCTAAGAAGACAATGTTAACTATAGAGTTTTCATACAAAAATAAATAAACATAGAAACATTCAAAAAATATAATATTTTTTATAGAAACAATAAACATAGAAGGCAATGAAGGAAACAAAAGAGTTTTCATACAAACTATAGAAGGTCTCAATGAATGCAACATCTATGATAGGTAGTGATATGCTTCCTTCTCCACTAAGAAAGATCACTATAGAGACATAGATCACAAGGACATGTCAAGAGACAAAAAATACATTCACTCCTGAATCCAAAAAGAATGTGTGAATTTGTGTATCGGTAGCTTAGATTGATATGAGCATAACCTTGAAGGAAAGGAACTAGAATTACCTTATTTACATGAAGATAACCTTGTAGGCAAGGTTTCAATGAAAGCAATAGGTGTGTTATACCAAGTGATGATTAACCAAGGTAAAATACCTCTATTACATCAACATTGTAGAAATCGACAACATAAGAAATTAGAAGTTGCATACACACCTAGTACTTGATATGTTACATATGTTTACAATCATCAACAAAAGGTCTATATAAAATTAGATAACTATGAAAAAGAATTATATTTTCCAAGATTTATATATGCTAGCTGCTTATAAAATGCAAGTGTAAAGTGATAAGAATTTATTTATGCATAACTATAAAGTATGTAATAATGTCCTCTTAAGATAAAATCTCCACATTAAATGCTTGTGTTGGTTCTCTTTATTAATATCCCCAATTCTAAGATATAACATAATGCCCATACCTTGGGGTCAATTAAGTTGATCAAGGTAAAATGAAAAGGCTATGATTGGACCTAGAAAAATGAATGAGACAAGACTAGAATCTATCTTTTATAGTTTGAGAAATTCATAAGACTCAGGAGGGTAGTCTTGACAAGATTTTTATAAAATAAAAAAGATATATAACATTAACTATGTTCTAAATATGAAACTAATTCCAAATTACATAGTGCATGTAAGCCCAATTTTATTTTCCAACCATTTTTTTAGTTTATATTATCATAGCCATACTTTTCTAAATATATTCTACCATCAATGACAAGGTCATGGTAATGGTTCCCATTTTTTGGCCAAGTTTGACACTAAAATTGGTATTTTTAAAAAAAACTTCATTTTCAAATGCATATTTCTAAAAAATCATAAAGAATTTGACTATGATGTAAACTAGTAATTTTTATCATTTTCTATCTAGTTTCTAACAATATTTTTAAATATTTTTAAAACTTTTATTTGAAGTCCATTTTTCCTTCTTTGAGAAGTGGTTTATATAAAAACCAACATTTTCAAAGAATGATGGGTGTTTTGATCAACATAACATTTTTCTAAAATATGATAATTACCAAATTCTTTCAAGGCTAGAGTAGTAACATCGATATCTAGCAAGTATTTTTGGTTTCATTCAATTTTGTCAAAAATTGTAGAATTTATTTAGTGGAAAGGTGACACTAATGATAATTTAGACATATGTTCCTTTTGATCAATATAATTTGATTTGTATTTATCAAAATAATTTTTTTCTTGATTTGGTAGAAAACTAACACGCATAGCTTAGATGATCATTTTTCAAAAATATTCTCTCATTTTCTATTTTTCCTAAAGCTTCAAATAAAGATTTCTAAAATGGAAAATCCCTATACTTAATAAAACTAAAAAATAAAAAACCATGATAAACATAATAAATGCTAAAAATATATTCATTGCAAATATTATTGGGAGGACAACAATTTTCTATATTTAGTTTCATAATTGGAACCCATTTGGCCCTTTTTTGAGCCCTCTAAAAGACAAAATTTGATAGAAATTATGAACAATTTTTAAAATTTCCATTTTTAGAGGCTTCACTTGAAGCCATCTTTGAGTGAAGTCCATTTTGGAGTCATCACCTGAAGGGGATTCATACAAAGTCCAAAGGGTGGTTTCCTACCATTTGATGTGGGCTTCATGTGAACCCCCAAGGGTTGTTTCCTAGCAACATCAATAGCCATTGAAGTTTGCACATGGAGCTTCATTTGAAGCCCCTGGGCCTCATTTGAAGCCCCCTAAATGCCCAAGGTCATTCCAATGGGGTTCATTCAAAACCCCCTATCTACTGAAGGGGATTTCAAGGAGATTGATGCAAGGGACTCCCCTTAATACCATAAACTCATAATGGAAATAAAGAAACAACAGCAAATGCAAAAACAAAATATGAACTTCTTATTACTGTCGTAAATGTGGAATTACAAAATTCTCAATTACAATATGCTATGCTAACCCAAATGGGTGCCTTCATTACAATAATCTGGAAGACAATGCTTCAAACTATCACCCAGAGATGTCCTAGACAATCTTTGAGCCTTTCTTAAATAAGAAATTTTATGCTGCTCGGGAAGGTTCTAGATGCTTAAACTTAATACCTAGGGCTGACAAACCCTAACAATACACATAGAGTTGGCCAAATACATCTTTAACAAATTATTTTAGAAATTTTAGTAGCCCAACTTTTGAAGGCCATAACTCATGAACCATTACTCTAATTGGCTATTATAATCACTTTAAAAAAATGCCAGCTCCTGATCTACAGGCTCAAAATGGTGCTAGTGCCCTTCCATTGAGTTTTCAAACCTCATCCAGGCACTCTAAGGCCTCCAATGGTGAGCCTAAAGATTTTTCTACAAATTTTTCCACCAAAAATCTGCAATAACTTCTCTAATACTAATGCTTGAGCAATGAGATTTTTATGGTAGGCTTACAACTCTAAAATGAACCTTCATGTCAAAAATGAGAACATTCTAAGCTCATATGAAAAACTTACTAAAAATAGTATGTTCCCATGAATAGTAACCACCTTATCTACTAGTCCTTATTAAAATAGAAAAGACTGAAAATAAAATATTTTTGGGTGATGCAAGATTGCCCTTACACCTAGGATGCTCCTACATTAGACACCTAGGGTAATTATAGAAGTGACCCCATCACGTCTCACATGTTCAAAGGAAAACCAAGATGGTTGACCTACTCCTTTGCTAGCCATGATGAATCCTCAACTAGTCTCCCTTTCCATTTGACTAGATATTTCTCATAAGTTCTGTTTCTAGTACTTTTTCCAATACAACTATCTAGTATCTCCTCAATCTTGTTGGTAGTCAAACTAGCTACTGGAATGTGTCACTCTACTTCTGTAACTTCATCTCCATCACCTCCTTCATAATACTTTCTCAAATCTGAAATATTAAATACTAGCAAAATATTCAATTTAGTAGGAAACTCCACTTCATGCGCATTTCTAGAATCATTCCTCTTCACTATCTTGTACAATCCAAACTTCTTCATCTTTAGCTTATTATATGTATCTACTAGAAAATGCCCCTTTCTCAAATGAACCATGAGTTCATCTCCAATATGAAATTCCTTATATCCCCTTTTCACATCTGCCTTAGCCTTATACTATGTATTCATCTTTATGATGTACTTCCTTACTTCCTCATGGATGTTCTTCAAATGTGTTTAGCAAAATCTTCTACTTTAGCACCACTTATCTCTCCCTTATCCAACTTCCTTAATTCAAAAACATTTATGAGACTGCTCCTATATACAATTTGGAATGGTGATTTACCAATACTCCTATTGACAAAATTATTATATGCAAATTCTACCTATGGTAAAATCATATCTCATCCTTTTGGTTTATCTACAACCAAGCATCTCAACAAGTTTCCCAAACTGCGATTCACAACTTCTATCTGCCCATCAATCTATGGATGATGTGATGAACTAAAGTTCAAATTTTTCTTCAACTTCTTCCATAATGTATGCTAGAAATACCCAACAAATTTGGTATCTCTATCTGAAACTATACTCTTTGGCAGACTATACAATCTCACCACTTCTTTGAAAAATAACTCTACTACATGAACAACATCACCAGTCTTCTTGCAAGGAATAAATATGCCATCCTTGAAAACTTTTCAACCACCACAAAAATAGAATCATGCCCACATTGTTTCCTTGGTAATCCAACAACAAAATCCATGCTAACATGCTCCTATGGATTCTTTGGTATAGGTAATGGCTGACACAACCCTGTATTCTACTTCACTCCTTTCACCATCTGACATACTCAAAAAAAATTGTACAAACTTGGTCACATCTTGTTGTAACTGTGGTCAGTAATAATTTTCAGCAACTAAAGCTATAGTTTTATCTCTGCCAAAATGTCCAGTCAATCCTCCACTATGCTTCTCCTTGATGAGGTTATTTCTCATTGAACTTCTTGGAATGTGTAACTGGCTTCCTTTGAACAACATATTATCTTGGATCATAAAATCTAACCACTTTGTCTTGTCAAGTGTAATAGGTTCTATACAAGCTTTCCACGCTTCACCAAAATCAAGATCATCTAGATACAATGTACTAAGTTCCTTGAACCCAACCACCTCTATCTACATTTTTGTCAACAAAATTTTCCTTCTACTAAGAGCATCTGAAACTTTTTCAAACTTCCTACTTCTATGTTTCAAAATAAATGTATAACTCTGCAAAAACTCAACCCACTTTAAATGCCTTTGGTTCAATTTTTCTTGACTATTCAAATATTGCAAAGCTTGATGATCAGTATACAAAACAAAATCCTTGGGAAGAAGATAGTGCCTCAACTTTTTCAATGCTTGAACTATGGTATAAAATTCATGATCATAAATAGAATATTTTCTTTTTGCATCATTCAACTTCTCATTGAAATAAGCAATAGGTCTACCTTCTTGGCCCAAAAATAGCTCCTATTGTAGTACCACTAGCATCATAGTCTACTTCAAACACCTTATTAAAATTAGGAAGTGCTAAAATAGGTTGCTCAGTAACATTTTGTTTCAACCGATTGAAACTCTTATCTGCTCATACAGTCCACTTAAACTCTTTCCTATCTCGTCTCATTGTTTGAGTCAAGGGTCCAAAAATATTGCTATAACTTATTTTGAACTTTTGTAAAATGTAGCCAGTCCATGAAAAGATCTTACCTCTATCACACTCCTTAGAGTAGGCCATTCAAGGATAGCCTTCACTTTCTCTGGGTCCATTTCAGACCTTCTCCTGAGACTACAAATCCTAGGTACACCAACTCCTTCTTTACAAAATTGCACTTCTTCAAGTTTATCAACAACTTTTCCTCCCTCAACTTTTCAAACAGCTTGTGAATATGAGTCAAATTCTCCTCCAATGTCTTATTAAATATCAATATATCATCTAGGTAAACAATGACAAAATTACCTAGAAACTCCTTCAATACCTCATTCATGAGCCTCATGAAAGTGTTTGGTGCACTAGTTAGCCAAAAGGCATGATGAACCACTCATATAGTCCTTCTATTGTCTTGAAAGTAGTCTTCCACTCATCACCTTCTCTAATATGAATTTGATGGTGCCCACTCTTTAGATCTATCTTTGTGAGATACTGAGCTGCACTCAAATAGTCCATAATATCATCCATCCTTGTCAAAGGAAATCTATACTTGATGGTGATCTTGTTAATAGCACAAGAATCTATGGATATCCTTCATTCTCCATTCTTCTTTGGTGCTAATACTACTAGTACAACACATGGACTTAGACTCTCTCAAATCAACCCCTTTTGCAACAACTCATGAACTTTCCTATTCAACTGTTCACTTTCTATTGGTGTCATTCTACGTGCTGCCTTGTTTGAAAAATTGGCTCTTGGAAGTAAATCCATCCGGTGATTAATCTTCCTCATTACAGGCAATCATTAGATAAATTATCTAATATAATATCAAAAAACTCTTCCAACATATATACAACTTCTATAGGTACCTCCTCTACTTCTTCTTTACTATCTTTAGGAATTATAGCAAAATACATATGCTCATGTTTCATACCTTTAAGAAACTCTTTTCCATCAAAAAAACATATTTTGGTAGCACTATATACCTTTTCTTCTTTATCCTTCAATGGCTTCAACTTATGTTTCACTCCATCCTTAGAGTGTAGGTATTTGCTCACCCATCATGTACAACATGCATGTCAAACTACCATGGCCTACCCAACAACATATGACATATGTCCATAGGTATGATATCACATAGTACCCCATTGTAGTAGCTTCTAATCTTGAACTTTACTAAGCACTGCTCATTGACCATAATCTTGTGGTCATCTTGCACCCAAGCAATATGGTATGGATGTAGATGTTTCTATCTCTTCAACTTCAACTTGGTGACCATTGTTTTTAACACCAGATTGTCAATACTTCCACTATCAATGATCACATCACAATACTTATCTTCACATCTACACCTTGTTCAAAACAAACTCCTTCTTTGAGAAAGTTCATTCTCACCACTCAACAGGACTTCTCCTCTTTCAACATCTTCAGAATGTGAGGATCTGGCATCTTCATCAACATGTGCAACTCTTGCCTAACCTTCTTTTCTTTTATTTATCCTTCCTTGGCACTAGGTACATTCAAATGCTCTATGCCCTTCTTCCCCATAGTGAAAACATTTTCCATGGAAGCCTCCTCTTCTAGATCCTTGTCCACTACCTCTTCCTCTCTAATCTTTATTGTTCTAATCATGGAAATGATTGGAATTGTTTCCCCTTTGGTTGTGGTTGCCACTTCCAGCCTCATCCTTGTTCTTCTGATCATCATTATGGCCTCCATAAGATCATCCACTAGATCTTCCACCATGACCTCTTCCACTATTCTTATTGTAAAACTTCTTGCTCATTTTCTCCTCAACTCTTAGGGAAAATCGGTATGCCTCCTCAATACTATTCATCTGAACCAAACTTAGCTTGTCCTAAATGCTAGGCCTTAAACCATTAATGACTTTCTCCTTATCAGCTTCTACATGGTTGGTTCTAATGAGAACTTGGTAGAACTCCTTAATATACTCTTGAATAGATTTTCTCAGTTGCTTCATTCCTTACATCTTCTTTAACAGATCAAAGATCATAATCTATAGGAATGAATTATCACTTCATTTTAGCTATCATTCAATCCCATCTAGTGCTTTTTTCCTTTCCCTTTCTATTTCATTCCAACCAAACCTCTTGCCACGAAATCTTTGCATGTCCCTTCAGTTTTGCCTTCACAAACTTGACCCTATCTAGATCCTTAATATCTTCATACTCAAAATACTCCTCTAGTTCATTGATCTAATCGATTAGCTCTTATGAGTTAAGATTTCCTAAAAATGTGGGAACCTTAGGCTTAGGTCTTTTTCCAATCTTGGAGATGGCCCTAAAAAGCCTCTCTTCCTCTAGGTTTACAACTACCTCTACTTCAGCATTTTCTTCTACTTCATCCTCACCCTTGCTTTCATCTCTTATGGGAAGATTCATTCTTCTACACATTTTTTTCTCCAATGCTTGCATTTTTCTTTAGAGGGCTCAAAAAACATTAGGTGTAACACCTAGAGCTCTTTTTCCATGCTCTCTTCATGGAGGCATTTTCATGTTTATGCTAAAACCCTTGTATAAACTACCTCACAATCAATTATCTATCCACACACTTAGCCCAAACCATGGTCCTGGTGTGAACTACCTCACAATCAACAATCTATTGACATACTCAAGAACTTTAGCTCTAATACCACTTGATGTAGGGGACTCCCCTTAATACCATAAACTCAAAACAAAAACAAAGAAACAACAAAAAATACAAGAACAAAATATGAACTTCTTATTATTACTGCCAATGTAGAATTACAGAATTGTCAATTACAATATGCTAACCCAAATGGGTGCCTTCATTATAGTAATCTACAAGATAGTGTTGTGAACTATCACCTAGAGTTGTCCTAGACAATCTTTGGGCCTTTCTTAAATAGGCAGTTTTATGCTACTCGAGAAGGTTCTAGATGCTTCAACTTAATACCTAGGGCTGACAAACCCTAACAATACACATAGAGTTGGCCAAAAACATCTTTGACAAATTATTTTAGAAATTTTAGTATCCCAACTTTCGAAGGCCATAACTCATGAACTGTTGTTCTAATTGGCTATTATAACCACTTTTCAAAAATGCCAACTCTTGATCTACAGGCTCAAAATGGTGTTGGTGCCCTTCTGTCGAGTTTTTGGACCTTATTTGGGCAATCTAGGGCCTCCAATGGTGAGCTTGGAGATTTGTCTACAAATTTTTCCATTGAAAATCTATAATAAATTCTCTAATTCTAATGCTTGAGCAATGAGATTTTTATGGTAGGCTTACAACTCTAAAATGAACCTTCTTTTAGAAAATGAGAACATTTTGAGCTTGTATAACAAACTTACTAAAAATAGTAAGTTCGCATAAATAGTAACCACCCTATCTACTAGTCCTTATTAAAATAGAAAAGGTTAAAAATAAAATATTTTTGTGTGATGCAAGATTGCCCTTATACCTAGGATGCTCCTGCATTAGAGATTCTGACAGATCCCCTTGTTTTCCTTTGCCCAAATAAATTTGTTTGTACATGTTAGCTAAGGGACATTTGAATGAAGCATGTCAGAAAATATTGATTTTTTTGAAAAAAATTGATTGATATAAAAAGTAGTTTTCCTTCATTATTAAAATGAATCCAAAACAACCTTATAAGGAATTCACTATTTTTGAAGAAAAGGGAAGAAGACCGAAGACAACTTGAAATATTTTGGTACTTTTTTCTAGGTCCTAAAGAAAATTCAAAATAATTTGATAGTTTTTTGAAGACCAAAGATGGGATGATAGTGAGGAAGACAAAGTAGGTCTAGAAGAAATAGATCATCTAGTGCAAAATAGAGAAATCATGAAAAAACTTTAGTAAATTATCATAAAAAAATAGAAGGTATGTACATGTGTACATTCATATGCACATATATTTGTAATTTTATAAATAATTTTATTCATTTATATGCATGTAGCTCTTAATAAATAATCAAAAGATGAGAAAATGCATGTTGGAGAAGATTTGAGTCATGACAATTTAGGACATAACAATTCAGGACATAAAGCAATGGAAGTTGGAGAAGGTTTAGGATAATTTTCTCAAATTGGTACAAATGAATGCATAAGACTAGCCACAAGTGTAAAGAAAAATATCACTCATAGAAATTTAGATCATTTACTTGCAACGGATGTGGAAATTGAAATTACTTTCTAATATTAAATCATTAAATATTTCCAAAAAAAGAGCTTAGAATAAGATAGTAAAAGAAATAACAAGTAAATTTTATGTTTTGGAAACATTTTTAAAAGCCCAAGTACTTGCTCATGTTCTTTTAGAAAAAAAAAAACTTTTGAAGTCATTAAAATTTCTATGTGTAGACACAAAATAAAAAAAGAGAATTTTCTAACATGCAAAGTGATATTATTGAAAATGTTAAGAAAGATTTGAGCTTTATAGGGAAGACAAGTCAAAGTTAAAAGCACTACAAGAAGATTTATTTTGACATCTATTCTTGGTAGTACTATACCCAAAAATAGAAAAATATCTTGAATTTCATAACATATTGGTTTTAGTAGAAAAACTATATCAAAATATGTTAAGAGGAGAATGGTTTTGGATGCTATCACTTTGGAAGGAAATTGGGTAGTTTTGTGTAGAGCACCTCGTTATGATAGTATTGATGATAGAATCAAAAATTTGGTAATATCATTTTGGAATGATAATACTCACCCTTCATCAAATACTAGAGATGTTCTTAGACATAGGGTTATAGATAATCTTCACAAACATAATACAAAATATAGGTCAGGCCAAAATTCGTGACCTGGTGTCTCAACTGGAGGGATCTAAATGTATCATCATGGGCAATTTCAACACTCCTCTCCTTATTTCAAACAAGTTAGGAGGGCTCCGACCAAATGGGGAAAGTAGGAAAAACTTGGCGGATTTGATTCAAGACTTAGCTCTAATGGATGTGGACCTAGGGGGTTGCAAGTTTACCTAGTCTAACAAAATAGTGGGTTAGGATTGAATGTAGGTAAGATTGGATAGGGATCTTATCTCCTTGGATTGGTTGGGTGGTTTCTATTGCAAACTCTCTACTTTGGTTAGAATAAGTTCTGATCACTCACCGATCTCCCTCTCTTTGGACAAGATCAACAAGAAGAAAGCTTTTTTGTTCAGATTTGAGAAGATGTGGCTGGACCACCTTGGTTTATGCCTAGAAATTAAGGAGTTGTGGGGAATTTCCATGGATGGCATGACTATGTACAAGGTTACTAAGAAACTTTGTTTTATCAAATCTAAAACCCACAAGTGGAACAAGTCTGATTTTGGCAATATCTTTCAAGACAAAGAAAAATTGATGAGCAATCTTACGAATGTTCATAATGGCATCCAATCCTGGGGGTATGATGAGGCTTCTTTCAATGCTAAGAAGGAAATCCTTTGTGAGCTTTATAATGTGGTTGGGAAAGACAAAATGTTTTGGAGACAAAGATCTAGAGCAGTTTGGCTTAAGGAATGAGACAAAAACACTCGTTTCTTCCCCTTGTCCACTCTGAAACATTGTGCAACTAATAGAATCAGCAAAATCAAGATAGGGGATGAGACCATCAAAGAAGACTAGCTAATAGTTGAAGAAGCCATAAAATATTTCTCTAATATTCTCACTAAGGATCTCAACTTGAACTTGGATGACCAAGATAAGGTTATCAGGTCTATTCCCAATTTAATATCATAGGACTAGAACTAGAACCTGTTGGCCATCCCCAAGCACCAGGAAATTAAAGAGGTGGTTTTTGGCCTTCCTACTAAGAAGGCCCCTGGTCTAGATGGTTTTCCCACTTTCTTCTTCCAAATCTTCTAAGATATTATTCATGAGGATGTTGTCCATGTTGTTCAAGAATTCTTTGGAGTGAGGGATCTCCTGAAAGAAGTCAATGCCACCTTCCTTGTTCTTGTTCCTAAGACTATTGGAGCTGACACCTTTGGTTCTTTTAGGCCTATCAGTCTCTATAATTCTTTTTTATAAGATCTTTGCTAAGGTCTTGGCCAACCACCTTTTAGGTATCATGTCGGCTATCATCTCTCCCCAAAAATCAGGGTTTGTCCCAAGTAGGAAAATTCTTGATTCTATTATGGAAGTTCATGAGGTTATTCACTCTCTGGGTACTAATAGGTAAGAGGGCTTCCTTCTTAAACTGGACCTCTCTAAGGCTTATGATAGAGTGGATTCTAGGTTCTTGGACCAGATACTTGAGGCTTTTGGTTTCAATTCTAAGGTGAGGGAGATCTTTTTCTTAGTTGATCAACACTCCTTTTTCTATCCTAGTGAACAATGTGCCTTCCAACTTCTGTAAACCCTCTAGGGGCCTCAGACAAGGTGACCCTTTGTCCCCCATCATGTTCATTATCCTGGCTAAAGGTCTGGGGAGGCTCATCTCCTCCAAAAGATTTGAAGGGGTCCTAGTGGGATTGAAACCCTCCTCTAGCACTTCAATGTTCACTCACTAATAGTTTGTCAATGATAATATCATTGAGGGAGAATCCTCTATTAAGGAAGCCAACTTTGTTAAAAGTATTTTGAAAACCTACTCTCAGGCCTCTGGTTAGCTAATCTATTGGGATAAAAGTTATGTGTTCTTCTTTAACACCTCGATCAGGAGGGAGAAGAAGATTGTTAACATTTTGGGATGCAAGGCTGGCATTCTCCCTTCCACTTACTTAGGTCTTCATCTTGGAGTTAAACCCCTAGAGTCCTTCTAGGATATGCTAATGGATCATTTCAATAGGAATTTGGTTGGATGGAAAGGGTTCACTCTGACTCATGCCGGCAAGGTTGTTTTGATCAAGTCTACCCTTCAAAACCTTCCTACTTATGCCCTTAGCCTACTTACCATCCCCTCCAAGGTGGCAACCCATCTAGAAAGAATCCAAAGGAACTTTATGTGGTATGGACCTGATGACAACAAAAAGTACCCCGTAGTGGCCTGGGACTCCATATGTAAGCCCAAAAATCATAGAGGGTTGGGCATTAGAAAGCTGAAGCAGTTCAACTCTACCCTCCAAGCTAAATGCATTTGGAGAATCTTCAATAATATTGGAGAGTGGAGAGATATTTTGACTTCAAATTATGCTAACAACCTCAATTTTCTTCAATTCATCAATAAAGAGGTCCACCCCAGTGGCTCTTTCATTAGGAATGGGCTCTTGCAATCCAAGATCCTAGCCTTTGGCAAAGCCAAATGGTTAGTGGGCAATGGTACCGATATCAATTTCTAGAAGGATGATTGGCTTAGCCCAAGACCACCCAAGGAGAGTGAGACCTTCAATCCCTAGGCTAATGCTTGCATTGAGAGATTTGGAAACAAGGTTAGGGACTACAGAATCAATGATAGTTGGATAGACCTCACCTAGGTCTCTAAGGACCTAAGACCGCTTATGGAACAGCTGAGACTCATCCCTTTATCCAATAATAAGGATGCTATTGTCTAGGGGGACACTGCTAATGGTCTCTACATGGTTGCCTTTGGATATGCATATCTCCTTCCCTAGGTCTAGGCCCTAGAGTGGGCAAAAGCCTAGCTTCATGGCCTTACTCAAAAGATTAACTTCTTTTTCTGGACTCTCTTGCAAAATTGCATTCTCATGGTTGACAGTCTAACCAAACATGGCAACATATTACGCAATAGATGCATCCTTTGCAAAAGGTATTGTGAGAGTGTGGATCATTTATTTTTACATTGCCCCTTTACTATTGTAGTCTGGTCCCACTTCCTACCTTTTTTTGAAGTTTCCTGGTGCTTTCCCTTAAACACCCTTGAGCTCTTCGTTCAATGGCAGTTTGGTTTGGAGGGAAACCACCCTAATTCTTTATGGATTTGGGCTCTCCCCCATCTCTTTTGGGGGGTGTGGAAGGAGAGGAACAATTGCATCTTTAGGGACAAAGAGGAATATGAGTTGGTTGTTTTCCATAAATGCTTCCATGTCCTTATGGAAAACCACACCATTGCCAAGGGCCCCTCCCCTCCCCATCTCAAGATCAAGAATAATAGAGACAATTGTTGTTGGTCTCTCCCTCCTACTAGTTGGCTCAAGGCCAACTTTGATGAGGTTGCTAAAGGCAAGTTGGGTAGGGTTGGAGTGGGTGGAATTATTAGGAATGAACATGGAAAAGGCATTGTAGCTTTTGCTACTCCCATTAGGTGACAAACCAATCACTTTGCTGAGGCCCTGGCTACTCACCAAATTATCAAGTTGGCCAAAGATGTGGAAGTGAAATGTCTGTGGTTAGAGGGAGACTCCAAAAACATTATCGGCTACCTTAAGGAGAAAATTAAACCAACCTAGACTCCAAAAAATATTATCGAGGAGAGCATCAAAGACCTTCAAACCTTTGATAAAATTCATGTGCCACACAAATTCTGTGAAGCCAACAAGGTGGCGGATAGGTTGGCAAACTGGGGGATCAAAAATGGTGAGGTGGCTAGATGGACAGATGGAAGTGACATTCCATTAGAAATTAATGAAACCATCAATATGGACCGAATCCCAGGAAAATTGGGTATTATTAATGATAATAATGAATATTAGTTTCCTACAGGCTGATTTCAGTACACACATGTTTGTTCTCAAAAGGGTAATAATTTTCTTTTCAGGAAGGTGTAGATCTATGAAGCAAAAGTATAATCTTATGGGTACTCCCCATGTCACCAAAATATTTCACCACAAGCTAAGCATCTATTATGACAAGGAAAGTGCTAGAAACATGAAAAATAGAGGTGTTTATAGTTGGAAAATTTTGCAGGTTTTGGCTCTCAGAAGTATAGGCAAGAAGAGAGTCATGGTGGGTGAATGACATAGGCGAGAGCTGGAGGATGAGGCCTTGAAATGGAAGAGAAGAACTAAAGTTTGGGAGATCCTGAAGAAAGGGGAGATCACCAATTACATTGAGCATCTCCATGGCTGGAAAGCTTCAGTCACCAAAGCTATGGTGAAACATTGGAATGAGGGCAACGTGGAGATTGATGGGGTGGATTTCACTATCATGGAGGAAATTATTTCTCATGTAACTAGCATCCCCATTATTGGGAAAAAAATTTACAGAGATCGCAAAATCTCAGGGCAAGTGGTGATGGAGTTCACCAAAAACTTGGAGGAGAAGAAAAAGCTCACAAAAAGTGCAAACCACTATCTCCTGAGGTCTATGATGTAGTGCCTCTCCTATTTGACTTCTGTAAGTCATCTTGATGGATGCAACCTTGTTGATCTTTTGTTGAGATGGGATCATGATTGTGCCCCTGAGTGGTCTACACCGTCGAGGTGTTTGGATTTATGTTTCTGTATCAGTTGCTTTGTTTATGCTTTTGACTAATCTATGAGATTATGTTGTGATTTTTGGTTCACTGAGATTTGTGCCAGTGGTTACCAGGATCAATGTGGTATCATGAGTTTGTTCTGTGATTACCTTGAGATGTGTGCAGAGATTGCACTATGTACTATTACCATGCTACACTGGACTAGGTTCCTATAGCAGTGGTTAGTCATGTTTATGACTATGGTTGTTTATGTGTTTTTAATGCCTTTTTTTATGCATAGTAAAAAATCATTATTAAATGCTTAAGTAATTAAAGGGATTGTTCATGTTGGATTCTTTGGTTATGTATTGCAGACATTTACCTTGTTATATTTTTTATTAGAGAAATATTTGTTACTCATGTGATGCTTTACATTTGAGACAATCTGAGGGTCAGATGTTATACTTTGATTTCAGTATCATAGATATTAGACTACTATGATGATGCCATTTTGAGATGATGGTGTGTTTTATGATGATATCTGGTTATCTAGTTTTTGGACATACCTCTAATTATGTTATGTGATGGATTTGATGCTATGGTTATTTATTTCATTCCTGCATTGTTATACTTTATACGAACGTGAGTGATGTAAATAAATTATTTTAATATAATTAATTAAATGGTTAAATTAAGTGATTTGATGCATTTATTTCCTCCGCTATGTTATTATATGCGATTGCACTTGATCATGTTGTTTAGTGTGCAGGATTTATATCCCTGGCAGTGGCACATGGAGTTAGTGATTCAACCATTCATATTTTACCAATGTCATCCTTATATGGTCGATGTATCCTTTATTAAATGTTTAATTTAAACCTTTTCAGTGATAATTAAATCCGAACTCATTTGCATTATGTGATTAGACCAGTAAGAAAGTCTGTGCATTTTAGAGGTTTGCATTGTCGCAAAAGTTGTTAAGGAGATTTATGTGTTTTTTGGGTTTTCAGGCTTTTTAATTGATTTATTTTAATTTTTGGCAGCTTTTCCATAGATGAATTCCTATTTATAGGAATATCCTTTTTTTTGGGTCGATTCGGGGTTTAACTAAATCGGTTGGTTAAATGCCCTAATCAATTATTCACTCGAATAGTGAATAAGTATCCAAAAAGGAATTTAATTCCTCACTTCTCACTTTCAAATTGGAAAGTTGGAGAGTAAAACCCAAAATCCTCTTCATGAGGATTTATTGTTTTGTTCATTGTGGGAGCTACGGGCATGGGATCGTCACAAGGTTGGGCTCGTTGGATCCAGCTCAAAGAAACTTTGGATTGCCGCAATTTTTAGCTACTTCTGCGAGATATTTATTTTATTGTTCAGATTCCCATTTTGCCCTTTTGGCTGTGAGGTAGGGCTTTCTCGTTTTATTGTTTCTGCTCTATTTCTGCTTCTATTTTTGGTAGCCATTTGTTTGGAGGCTGAGAACTAGTGTTCCCCTCCATTTTTGTATGCTAGTTCTACCCAGTTGGGTGGGTATGAACATTTTCCTATTTTTCGAGATGAAGGTTTGAGGTTTTGCACCGTTATGCTGGCCATTTTTGCATACGGTGTTTGATTCCATTTATTTTTGGATTTATGGGGTTTTTGTGCCCAAAGGTCAAATGGGTTTTAATTTTGCAATTTTTCCAAAATTTGGGATTTTTACCTCATTTTGCGTGTCACCCTATTTTCTTGAGTTTTCTTAGCACAATGTGGGTCGTGGACTTGGATGATCCATTTGGATATCAGTCAGACCACTTCTGCACTCTTATATTGCATTGGGATGTGTGTTTCATCTATACTCCCGATGTTGTATTCGGTTGAGTGATTTTATACCTCATGTTATTGTTTCTTTTAGACCTTTGCTTTCATTTTGTGAATGCTAGGATTCATGTAGAATCCATACTCTCATATTGAGGCCAGTTGAGTAAGTTCATGAATTTTGGTCTTGTTACATCATTGGGATTCATGTAGAATCCATACTCTCAGATTGAGGCTGGTTGAGTGATTTTATGATGTATGATTTTATTGGCTTGGGATTCGTATAGAATCCATCCTTCCTATGTTGCTTTCAGTTGGGTGTTTTCTTTGCATTGTGTTCTCATTCTTGCCCTAGTGTTATGATCTTTGTGTTGGTGGTGTGCCACACACGAGTACATGCACATACATTTGTTGGGTGACTTGCGAGGCCCGATCTTCTATGGATTTGTCAAAAGTTATGATCATTGGGGTTGGGATGAGAGTATGCATGCCCACGGGCACTTGTCATAAGATGAGCATGGGTAGGGTAGGGTAGCATATGGAGGGGCTTCTATCCTACAACTTGGTGACTATTCCCTGGTTGGTAGAGGAAGTTTTATATAAGTGATAATTAAATTAAAACAATGGGTGGTAGTAAATAAAAGATAATAAAATGTGTGGGTTGTGCGCCTTCTGTCATGAAGAGTTGCTACCCTAGGTTGTGTGCCTTCTATTGAGAAGAGTAGTTGCCTATACTAGCTTGGGCTTTTAGATGCCAAGTGACTCTCCATGATGTCAAACCCTACTTAGTAGCCTTTTGACTGTCTGACCAGGACCTATACTTCTTGCATTGTCTGAGGTTCTTGGTTCAGCCATCATACTGTCTGGCGTGAGTGTTAGCCTTAGATGTTGTTTTTGTGTGTTTTTGGTTGCATCTTTATCTCCATTAGCACGGTGGGTGTAGACCTATGGGTTCCACATGGTTGGGAGGCATAGCTACCTTCACCAGTGCTAGGGACCGATGTACAAAGACGGCCTTGTCCTAGTGCGACCATTGCTCGATGTTTTCAGTTGGTACTTTGGGTTTCAGAGTACGCTTTCTTGTGATTTGTGCTTTCATTGGGATGCTTGTATATCAAATTTAGATGATGTTAGTTTATTTGATGCACTCTCTTATTATAATGTTTAGCATATGATTAGATGATGTGAATTGTTGTAGTAGCGTGTCTATTGCTTATTGATGTTTAGCATGTGATAGGTGATGTTATCTACTGTAGGATTATCTTATGCTT
Organism: Cupressus sempervirens; assembly: GCA_028749045.1. Taxonomy (NCBI): domain Eukaryota; kingdom Viridiplantae; phylum Streptophyta; class Pinopsida; order Cupressales; family Cupressaceae; genus Cupressus; species Cupressus sempervirens. Next base: position 153,776,355 of record CM053788.1, on the reverse strand, counting down.
TACTACTAGCATGTTAGATTTCCTTATGCTTATATTGTTACATGTTTTAGTAGTGACATCCCTATTATGACAGTACTGATGATTTGGTCGGTGGCTTGGGATGTTATGCGCAGGGGATGGCTAGGACCCACGATGGTCTTATGATGCTATTGATGGTTGGGAGGAACCAAGAACTTAGTTTGGTTGTTCAGTTCACTGTGATGTTTATTTTAGTGTGTTCTTTTCTGTTGTAGTTTAGATGGATAGATGTTCTTTATTCTGTGTTGTTCTTGCACTCGAGTGTTCATTCCTCGAGCCTTTGTGGATTCGGCACTCCTTGGTGTGGAGGTTCTTTGCTCTATTTTGGTCCTTTATGCTTCTGGGAGTGTTTTTGTGTTCTTTGGGTGACTTTTTTTAGCATGGTACGACATTAAAAATGTATTGCATGCCCATGCAAACTATGTTGTACGACACTATAAAGTGTCACATGCCTTCTTGAGAAATGTCGTACGACACTGTAAAGTGTCGTACACCTTTTTCAAAAATTTTGTACAACACTAGAAGAGTGTCGCACACCTTCTTGAGAAGTGTTGTACGACACTGGAAGAGTGTCGCACGCCTTTAGGAGAAGTGTCACCCTCCCTTAGTAAAAAGTGTCGCATGATTTTTGTAAAAAACTTGCGTGTGCCATCAGCGGGCACTTTTCTTTGTGATTCAAACTTTTTGAGGGTTGATCTAGATACCCTTTTGGGTGTTCTTTGACCCTATGCTATTGCATTTTGAATTCTATCAGTTTCTCTTGAAACCTAGTTTTCATGTTTCTGTTTTAGTCTCTTGGGGTTTAAAATATATTGTTTAAGGGGTTTAAAATATATCGTTTAAGTTTTTGTGTTTCTTATACTTAAGATATATTTTAATATATATGATGAATCTTTTGAGATAGGTTTCAGACCTCTCAGAGATAAGTTAAGGATTCTGGGAAATTTTAGGGCTTCAAAAATCCAGACTTAGCCAATTTTTTGGAATTCAAGATTTCAGGCTTAGCCAAATTTTAAGATTTTGAATTTTATCAAAGCTTGGTGTTTTGTTGATGAGTGGTCATTTCTTGAGCCCTCATCTTGTTGTGGTGGTGGTTGGCTTTTTTTTGCATGTGTTAGTTGGTAGTGGCGTTCGAAGATCTATTGGTTGCCGGGATTGTGATGAAGTCTTCCATTGCAATCATTGTGATCCCTGTATAATGTTATCATGTGCATTCATACTTGTAAAAAATAAATTCTTGGCTTGCATTTCATCCTTGTTTCCAAGGATCTTTGCGTAGGGCATTACATATCAAGCCCATTTGGAGGTACATGGTAAGAGCTATTATCAAATACATAACTCTAGACACTAGGTTTGATCACATCTGCACCTACCACTTTGTGCTACTAAACCACTTCAGGTATGAGGTTAAAATTTCCATTCCTTTTTACCTCTATTCATCGATGAATGATAATATCCATGAATTTCAATATAAGAAAATGAGGAACCCTACTTTCCATGAAGGGCTGCTCTTACTATTATATGAATATTTCAAGTCTAAAACAATAAGCAAGCAAATTAAGGAAAAGAAAGAGGGCAAAAGGGCTAAAAGGGATTCAAGTGATACTGATGAAATTTACTCCCCCTTTGAGACTAATGAGGTGGATTTGTACACAGATTTGGATGGTCCTGAATCCCCTTAGCATAGTATGGACAAGTCTCCCTATTTCAGCAAGGAGGTTGCCACTCCCCCTAAGACTGGGAGAGATACCTCTTTAGACAAAGGGTATAATGAACATGATGATGGCATGGAGGCTAGGGGTGATAGTGTTGATGGCAAGGAGATGACCAAGGCTAAAAAAGGAAAAGATAGTAGGAAGAGCAAGAAAAAGATTATTATCAAAGTGCCTTCTAGCAGAGACAAGGAAGCCATGGAGATAGCCAAGAATAAGAGGAAGAAGGAGGAAGTCAATAAGGAGAAGTAGGGTGAGGGAAGTGCAATGATGGAGGAGAACTCGATGGACAAGCCAGAGCAGTAGCTTGACTTGGAACCCAACCAGGGTTACGATGATGTGGGCACTTCCACCTATAGGTGCTCCATCACTAGCAAGGATAGGAAGGTGGTCTAGAGAAATTTTGACCACACCACTACCAATTTGGGGATCAAGAGAGAGATTATCCGTACCTAGGCCCATGAGAATGGGGAGGGTAGGATCTAGATAGAAGAACTTATAGACCATTCCTTGATCATCCTCAGTGACATTGCTAGGGAAAACCTAGAGATGGATGTGCTGAATAATGCTAAGAACAACACTATGGACAGCTATAAGAAAACTAAATGGCTCTACCATGAGATCCTTGATCTCAAACACAGACTCAGTGAGTTGGAAACAAAGACCTATAGCCATAGGAATAGGGTTAACGAGGATGAACTCAACATAGAGAAGAAGTTGGAGGCTTTCAACACTACCTCACTGGATATGGTGAAGACCTTGTAGCGCATGTCTGAGAAAAACCTCAACATCCTCAAGGATCATGATAACATAAAGAGGCTCATCCATCATGGCAAGGATCAAAGCGGCAAGGAGAAGGAACAGGGTATAAATTAGAAAGACAAGCCCCTAGAGGAAGGTGTTCGGAAAAGAATCAAGGCCAGCACCAAAAAGAAAGATACCATCACCCTTGAGCAGGACACTATGGAAATGAAGGAGGAGACGGGCAAGCTGTCTAAGCTTGAGATCAATGTCACAAAGATGCTCAAAGACATTGGTTGATTTTCCCTAGCCTTTGGTGGCTTGTCCTGGTTTTTGGTGCTCTTCCCTAGCTTTTTCTTGCTTTATGTTTTAGGGAGTTGTTGTTTTACTTTCAGGCTCTTGGTGGCCTTTTTCATTTAAACTGATGACTTTCTTTTCTATGTTTGGGGTTTTAGGGCCATTTTAAAGCCTGTTTTCCTTACTCAAAAACATGAATGTCTGTTTCATTTTGTAGTTCAAATTTGGATATAAAGATTAGGCAGACAATATTTGAAAGATTAAAATCATATTATGTTAGGAGAAACAAAGTGTTTGAAACTTGTTGTTGTCATTATCATAATGAATTTGGTCTCTAGCATCAAGTTTAACAAAAAATTATAGAAGAAACTTTTTGCTAAAAAAATGCCCCTCCTAGTAAACAAAGTGAATTCATCTCATTTTTTATACGTGACAAAATAGATGATCTTGTTGGTCAAATTAATTGCATTAGAGGAACATGTGACACATGTTCTAATTTGGCTCTTTTTCCTTTGAAGAATAAAGATATTGATGTCACAAAAATGATAACTTGCAAGGGTTACAAGTATGTAAGGAATGAAACTAAATTTGGGAAATGATAAAAAAAGATTAGAATATGTTGAAGAGGGGATGAGTGTTGGAAGATTTATGGACAAATTTTAAATTTTGATACAACCATATATTCATCTTGTATTTTTTGCAAAGTGAAAAGCACAAAAATTTCAAACACATAGAGATAACTTTACACTTGGAACCATTTTATCAGTTGTTGACTTTGCAAAAAACTATTCTTTTATTCATCAAAATGGTGTTCAATAATATTAGGTAACTATTATGGTGCACATGTTCTATCATCATGCACAATTGGATTTGGATGGTATTCAAAGAATAGATGAAGCACGATTCATGATGGGGACACAACCCAACAACAGAATAGACACAATAGAAAGGGGAATTATATTAACTGAGAAAATATGCCAGTACAAACAGTGCATAGAAAATAAACTTCAAAACATGCCCTGCGGGCTTACAATAGCATAAATCTAGAGAATATTTCTCCTTTTAGCACCTCCTCTCAAGCTCCAATCCGAACTGCCTTTTACAATGCCAAAAATCTCCTTAAATAGACCCCGGAGGGTTAAGGACTAGGAGTACATTCTAGAAAGTGCTAGTAGGCATCCACCGACAAAATAGAAGGTTCCGGAAGCTGTGTTAGAAGTCGGTGCAATTCTAGAAGAATCCAGAAATGGTAGCCGAACTTCCAGGAGGCATAACTTTTGAACCGTAACTCCGATTGACGAACCGTTTACATTTTTGGAAAGCTCTCGAAGCGCTCTATAGCCCTATGGATGCTTCGCTTGTCCCCCATTTTTCGACCCTTTTTGAGGTCATTTAATGCCCCAAACCTGACTTTGAAGCATTCTTAGGGGGTCTCCAAAACCCGAAAAATTGCAATAACTTTCAAACCGTGGGGCCTTTTGACCTGATTCTTTTTCTGGAATGCTCTAAATCTCGATTACATTCATCTGGCCAAGTCACACCTTCTAGGTCACCAAAATGATGGTCAAATTGCATGCTCCTATTTTTTTGAGATTTTCAAATGCACTGATAGTTGAACTATGAGAGTTGGCACCTTTATTTGAGCCAAATGGGTATCCAAAAATGTAAAGACATAAAATAGAAACTAAGTCTAAGTACTTTTTTTTTTGGGTGACACAGGATTGCCCTTATACCTCTGGATGCTCCTGCATCAATTCATCAAGAAAGAATATCACTTCTACATAAGTGATGATAAAGAGCATGATATTCATTATGTAGAATATTGTTTCAAGAAAAATTTTGCATATATCAAAGAAAGAGGCATAACTATCAATAAACATTATGTTTGGTTAGATGGTTGTACTGTACAATTCAAATCATCTAGACCATTTTATACACTTTTTCAATATCATTCTATTGAAAACATACCACATGTATGGAGTTTATTTGAAAGTGAATACGGAAAAGGTGAACATGATGGTGTTGTAGCTTGCATCAAATGTGCTCTATGAAAGTATCAAATAAATTATAAGGAAGTTCACATAAATAATGCACATGGCATTGTTCAATGGTGCAAGACACATTTTAAATCAAATGAGGTTGGTGCATCATTAAGAATGAGTCAAGAAGTACCATGTAGAGTCTTTTGGGAGATATTAGGTAAATGTTTGCACGTGTATATATTTTGTCTTATCTAATTTAAGTTATACAAGTTGTATATAAATATAGATTTGTCTCTGATTTTTTGTTTATATTAAATATGTATCTTTAGGTGTGGATAGAAAAACTATGCATAGTTGCAAGAGGATAGAAAAAACATGATCCTTACATTCCGATATGAGTACCAATCATCACAATTAGATATTATACATGAGAGACTATTTGTGTTTTTTTTTTTTCTTGCATTTTTGAGAATTACAATGAATGCATCAATCAAGATCATGGATATGCAGGTCTATGGACTTTGGTAACACTTGTTGTTACTGATATAGTCAATGGAGATGAAGATGAAAAATTTGATGACATTACTTTCATTTCTACTGATTATAACCATGTATTTGGACTAGTTTGAATTGGTAAGTTAAATTATATATATATATATATACATATATATATATATATATATATATATATATATATATATATATATATATATATATATATGTATATATATACATATATGTATATATACATATATATATATATACATATATATACATATATATATATATGTATATATAATATATGTATATATATATATGTATATATATATATATGTATGTATGTATGTATGTATGTATGTATGTATACATAATATGCATACATAGATACATATATATATATGTATGTATATATCTATACATATATACATGCATATACATATATATACATACATATACATATATACATACATATATATACATATATAATATATACATATATATATATGTATATACGTATATATGTATGTATATATATGTGTATATATATACATACATATATACATATATATACATATATATATACATATATATATGTATACATACATATATACATATATATATATATATATATGTATGTATATATATATGTATACATGTATATATGTATGTATATATGTATATATATATACATACATATATACATATATATATATATATATATATATATATATATATATATATATATATATGTATGTATGTATATATATATATGTATGTATATATGTATGTATATATATGTATACATATATATATACATACATATATATATATATATACATACATATATATATACATATATATATATATATACATATATATATATATATATATATATATATATATATATATGTATGTATGTATGTATATGTCAAAAAAAAATTTAGAATTCACATATACATGTATGATATTTATTGTTTGTAGGAGAAGTCTTTGTAGTTGTTGAGCTTGGAAATGTAGAAGTAGTGAGTTATTATTTATTGCCTTGCATTGCAAAAAGGATGAAGTTGACTAAACATGAAGAAAGTGATGGAATTTTATTCACTATAGGTATTTTTTTGAATATATATAAATTATGTGTGTTTATTATTAAATGATGAATTATTTATTACATGTAAACATTAAATTAATTTTTGAATGCATGGTGTGTATGTTTAGTTGTTTGGAGGGAACATATCTCAACCCAAAAAGATTAGTTAAACATGGAATTCACTTCATTGATTACCAACCTAAGAATAAAGTGCTTTAGTATAGTCACCATGTTATTGCTACCTTCATTCCTCTACATCTAGTTAAACATAAAAGTGGACATTGCAAGTGGATATTAGATACTTAGGACAATGAGAGAATATCAAATGTTTTACATGAGCGTGTAGAACCACTTGGAATCACTTGAGATATTTCATATTTAGAGCACTTTCTTAGATATTTCATATTTCTAGAACTTGCTTAGATATTTCATAAATTTACCAAGTCACTCTTTGATCTAGTTAAAATGTATGTATATGTATGTATGTATCTTTATTTAATACATTTCATGTGTGTATGTTCATTTCATGTAACTTAGGACAATTATATGTGTAGACATGTGTACATGTTCATTTCATACATAACATGCAGGACTTATATCATGTGCATGTGTTTATTTCATGTAACTTAGGACTTATATGTGTAAACATTGTACATGAACTCATTTTATGTAATGTGTGTAGGAATTATATTGAATACATACATTTTCATTTTATATTAAGTTTTGGATTTTATATGTGTACATATACATTTTGATCAATCATGTCTCTTTAAATAATTTTCATCGTGTTTTTAATGTAAATCATGTACATCTAATCATAAACTAGAAAGGTACATATATTACATGTCTAGTCATAAATTGAACCAATCATGTACATCTAACCATAAACTAAATACATATATAACATGGACCATAAACTAGAAACATATATCACCTATCTAATCATAAATTGAACCAATCATGTACATATAACCATAAACTAGAAATGTATATTACATATCTAATCATAAATTAAATCGATCATGTACATCTAACCAAAAACTAAATACATACATCACATGGGCCATAAAATACAAACATATATCACATATCTAATCATTTATTTAACCAATCATGTACATCTAACCATAAACCAAATGCATATATCACATGGACCATAAACTAGAAACATATATAACATATCTAAACATTAATTGAACCAATCATGTGTCTAATCATAAATGAATCATAAACACACATGTGCAAAGATCAATAAGTATATATAAATGTCAAATCATAAATTTATGTCTTGACAAGACAAATGATAAAGTAAACATGTGCATGTGTCTTGAACTAGAGAGTCATCTAGATGCATATGAATAGAGCAACCCTCAGATCAAGACTCATGAGGATCATGTGTCTTTGGAGTATCAACTGAGCCATGTAAACTAAAATATAATAATTCGTTAAACATGCACATGTATGTATACATGGGAACTAGTTTCAAACAAATTTAAATGCATTGATGCAATTGCATGTATCTAGTATTAAATTAATTTAAATTTTTATTTTAAAATCACCTAACCACTAGTGGGTGTCACATCCATCATATTTGTACCCCCATGAGTAGTAGATGTCACATTAATAACATCTCTCCTCCCACTACAATTGAAGCCCACATTGAAATAAGTGTACTTTGCTACCTATACCTACAAAAATATAATTCATTTGGAAATATGAGTACATAAATATATACTTGTGAATAGAAATTTTTTATTGTAAAAATGAAATTTAAAAGAGGTACCTGGGTTTGAGGAGCAAGATGGTCATCAATGACCCATACTAAGGTGTCATCAATAGAAACTCCATCTTCAATAGTCTCAATCCTCTATAATATGAGGTGTGCAAAGGAGTAAAAAGTTGGCATGTAAGTGGTGTAGACTCAATAGAGTTAAATAACATGTCCATGTATGATCCTATCTTAGTGGGAACATGAATTCGACTCAAATATCACAACTACTAATTAAGCACATTAAGTCCATTAGTAGAAATAGAAACACCTCAATCAACTCCTAAGGTCCTCTTAGGTGGAGTTGCAATAGACTGTTGTGCATCTGAGTGTTAAGCACCAGAGTATTGTGTAGAGTGCTCAACACTAAAGTCTTGTATAGGGTGTTATTTACTCTAGTGTGCATGACCTAATGGAATGTCATGGGTCACTTGAAATATAGGGCTCTATGAAACTATCTCTATGAAACTATGTAAAGGCATCTGCTATGTATCTGTGATGTACTAATACTCTTGTAAGAGATCATCTAGAAGATACAAGGCCATCTCCATATGTTTATGCTCTCCAGTGAGGCCACGTATATCTCCTTAGGTAGGAGTATGTAAAATTATATAGATCTCATCAATGGGCAGTGTAGTACTCAATGATGCTCTAAAGTTGATCTGTTGACTAGGTCTACTCAAAAGATATCTACCTAGAGTGTCAAATAAAATGCTTCTAGTTGTAGATGCAATGTATCCTATATAGTCAATTCTTTCATTTGAGAAGCAATAAAAACTCTATATGCAATATAAGTCATCACTAGAGTCACTACTAGGGTTCTAGATCCCACCAATGCATGATGAGGAGGAATAGTACAAGTTGTTTCATAGTATGCATCATGATCACAAACTCTACCACATCCCTGACCATAATATCTTGGAATATCTAAATAGTTGGCATGGTGCTCCAAATAGATCTCCATGTCCTTGTTCCTACCCATAATCATAGCCCTATACCTAACCCTCTCCCTATCCATGACCCTTGCCCTGTCTTTGATTGTGAGCTTGAGGTTGAGGTTGAAGCTAAGTTTGTCGATGATGATGGGATTTTATCTACAGTTAACATGTGCAAACTAATTATTAGCTTAAAATTACAAGAACATAAGGGGTCAATAAAGGGATGTCATATAATTACAAGAGCATGTATTTAATAAGGGTTTGTGATAGGTTCTATCAATAATCTAGGGTCATAAGGGGTCCTATTAGGTCTTATAAGTATTTATAATGTCTTAAGAGGTCATGTTTAAGGTGCTCATAGGTCATATTAGGTGTTAATCAAAATAAATTAAATGTAGGAGAGATTAATTTAAGAGAGTGAAAGTGACAAAGAGGAGAAAGAAAGTGGAGAGAAAAAGTGGGGAGAGAGAGGTGAGAGAAAGTGAGGAGAAAGAGAGAGAAGAGAGAAGAGAGAGAAAGTGGAGAGAGGGTTAGGAGAGAGAAAGTGAGAAGAGGGAGAGAGTAAGAAGAGAGAAAGTGAGGAGAGAAAAAGTGAGGAGAGAGAATTTGAGGAGAGAGAGGAGAGAGAAGTGAGGAGAAGAGAGTGTGAGGATAGAGAAAGTGAGAAGAGGGAGAGAGAAAGTGAGAAGAGAGAAAGTGAGAGGAGAGCAGAAGTGAGAAGAGGGAGAGAGTAAGGAGAGATAAAGTGAAGAGAGAGAGAGAGAGAGAGAGAGAGAGAGAGAGAGAGAGAGAGAGAGAGAGAGAAGAGAGAGAGTGAGGAGAGATTGAATGAGGAAAGAGAAAGTGAAAAGAGAGAGAGAGAGAGAGAGAGAGAGAGTAAGAAGAGAGAGAAAATGAGAAGAGAAAGTAAGGAGAGAGAAAGTGATAAGAGAGATAGTGAGAGTGAGTGTAAAGAGAGAGAAAGTGAGAAGAGAGACAAAGAGATTGAGGAAAGATAAAGTGAGAAGAGAGAGAGAGTGAGGAGAGAGAAAGTAAGGAAAACAAGAGAGAGATTGAAGACCTAGAGAAAGTGAGAGCTCGAGAATTTTAAATCATGAGGGGAAAGAGAGACAGTGTGTGTTTTTTCTACATATCCTAGGTTTTTATTTTTTTATTTATCTAGAGTTTTAAATGGTTTTTTGTTTTCCATATCTACCTAGTCCTATTTTTTGTTATTCTTGTCAATCTACTTAAGAATTTATATTTCTAAACATAATATTTCTTCCAACTACAATTTTAACTATATTTTTCAATATTTTCTAACATGTAAACTAAAACACAACATATAAACATAAAAATTAACATATATTAAAAATAATTAAATACCCATTTAAAAAAACTCAATATTCATTAAAAATAAATAAACTTTCATAAAAAACTACTAAACATTCATTAAAAACAATTAAATATTCATCAAAAATACAAAAATGAAAAAATATAAATATACCTAGTAGGATGAATGCTTGAAGAAAATCGAAAATGGTTCATTAGAGTGATGATACAGCTAAAGACATCACAAATTTTTCTCTAAGCCCTTCCATGAAATTATAGCAGTAAAAATTAAATGTAAAATGGTAAAGTGCCAGTTAAAAATCAATTTTCAGTAGCAAAAATGTGGTCTTTATGGCTACAAATAAAGCCTTATAAGCTTTGCACCAAGCCCTATGGGACCAATAGCTCCATTGGGCTCGCTTGAAGCCCAAGGTTTTGTGTGAAACCCTAGCCACATGGCTTCATGCAAAGCCATGTGCTGGCTTCACATGAAGCCTTTTCTTCATTCAAAGCATCTAACAATCAATATTAAATATTCCCACTTTTCATCTAATTTGTTCATGATGGCCCGGCCCAACACAATTTCAGATAATGCAATAATTTTTTATAGTATTTGAATCAATATGGCATCTACTTGAAGCCACTATTAAAGAATTACACTAAATATAATGACTTAGTTGAGTCAACTATGAATAATTTGATTAAAATAATCAAGACAATGGAGGAAAATTAGAGCTTGCAGCACACAAAATATAGCCTTTTGGTTGTTAAAACTACACCAAAAGAAATCATTTGATGCAAAGGTAAGTATGGTGGAATTTAATTTCAAAGTTATTTCTATCAACATTAGTTAAAGTTCACCAAATAGAGCCTATTCCCAAAGGCTTCCTTAAGGAACTCGCTAGATTCCCATAGCCCAAATATGAAATTGGCTTTCACTATGGTCTCCAAGGGATCTTAGAGTCTTAATAAAACCTAATCAACTCAAATAATCACTTATCAAAGTTCCAAGTGATCAGTTATCAAGCCAAACCTATTCACCTTTCCAAGTCAAGCCAAGTCAAATAGGTCACCTTTCCAAAGAAAGTGTTATAAATATTCACTCTCTGACATTTTAACCAAATGGTCTATTAAGAAACCTCCAATTAACCAAATCCATAGTCAATTTTGACCTAGAGGCCCATTTACTATAGAAGCCCCAAATTTGGCTTCAAACCCTCACCAAATCCTCATGAAGCTAGAGCCTCTTCAATGTCTATCTTCCAATCACTTACAAACCAAAAAAATGATGGATTCACCTTTAAAATGACATGCCTAAGAAATTCAAAACATAAAGCATACCTCTTATTAAGACAAAATCCTTACTATTGTACCTTAACACTCAATTTCATTAGTTTTTTCCCAAAAATTGTCATTGTCATCACCAAATCTCTATACTATATCTACACATATTATGTTAGAGATGTGTTTTACAAGTCAAATAAAGGTCATTCCACAAGGACAATAAGATGGCATTCACAAAATGACCATGATTCCGTCAAAAGACCAAACTGTTGTGAGAAAAATAGTGAGATAAGATGGCAATTAACATAAATTGTTTAAGCCTGAAGAAAACCTTGATATCAAAGCATTCAAAAGTGTTTGAAAATGATAAGTAAGTATTCCTAGAACATTTTAAGTAGCCACATACCAATATGAAACTTAAACCATGCAAGGAAACATCAAAATTTTCAATATTACTATGTTTTTATTGAAATTCTAAGTCTCAATCCATACACCAAGCTTATGTATCATACAATGATCATTCCCAACATTTTTTTTAAGGCTTTTCATGTAGTTTTCCAATTAATTTTTTTCTCTTTAATTTAGTGGAATACTTAAGAATCCATGTCCATCTAACTAGTAAAGTTATTGGATTAATGATTAGTAAGCAATCATCCTATAGAGGTAACCAAAATGTTATCATTTTATGTCATGTTTCTATAGATCTCAGATTAGTTTTGATGAGTGTAAACACACTTAATTTGTTTTCTTAGTTCATGCCAAACAAGTAGCACATGTTGAGCACAACATGTATATTATAGAGCATGTCAAGTCCGCAGTGAGTGTTAAGCAGACAGTATGTGTTGAGTGATTCAAGAGCTGAGTAAACAATGGATGTCGAGTGATACAGATACTGAGTCATAGCAAAAAGATTAGTGTATGCCAAGAATCAAAGACTTTAGATGCCAAGTAAGATAGTTTTGACATATTTGTTTGTAATGGCACAAAAAGCTATGTAAACCATTTTTGAGCTGACTTAAGGATGAAATACGATATTTTGGAGATAAGGACGAATCCTAAGTTGGATTCCAATGAAATTACATGTAGCCAATCAGTAAATGGGAATGATTAAGTGGCAAAATTGATGACTCTCAATCATATACTCATACCTAACCCTAAGTCACCAAAGTCTTCTTAAGGATGAGAAACCCTAAATTTTCTATGGATGTTGAAGGAGCGAAGAGAGCAATTTGTATGAGAAAATAGAGCATTCATGGTGGCTAAGGTGTTATGAAGTGTGACAACATTGTAGAATTAGTTAGAGAAGAATAGAGGAAAGAATATAATATATAACAAAGAGATGTATGATCAAGAAGGATCAAGAAGATAATTGTTTAGATGTGATATTTATTGAGAAATCAAGTGCTAACTACAGGATCAAAGCTAAGAAATTTTAATAGGTAATTTTAGTCAAAATCTCTTAATAGAGTAGTCCTAATAGGCTATATTGAAATCCTTTAATAGGGTGCTTACTTAGGTTCAAGTTAAAATCCTTTAGCAAGGCACACTTCTAATAGGGTATTGAAATCCTTTAATAGGGTGAGACCTAATAGTCTTTGTAAGTTTTTAATAGGGTGTACTTTTCATAGGGTAGATCATGTTTCATGATCAAAACATTGTAACCTTAATTGATACACTTTATTACTATAGTAGTGAAGATTTTTGGGTGTCATCCCCACCCCAATTTTACCTTCTCAATTGGAGGGTTTTTGGGTAATCATATTTGGTGTTATATATGTGTTATTTCTTACTTGCTTACATGCTTTAGATGTACATGCTTTACATGTTATTTCAATTTACATATTGAATGTATGAAATTGATGTGTGGTAAAAGTTTTATGGGTCCAAGTTTAAACTACTGATTCACCCCCCACCCCCCTCTTCTCAAAAGTTTACCTTTCCTATTGTAATTCCAACAATTGGTATTAGAGCCTTGTTCTCTAAAAGAGAAGCTTTGTAGCTTTGAGGAAAGATCTTGAAATGGAAGTCTACAAGTTGGGAAAGACTATTGAGAAATTAGGAGATTGAAATACATCTCATTCTACTTCAATTGAATGAGGCAAGAGAAGAACTAAAGAAATCCTTGAAGAGAAGGAAGGAAATTGCTATTGTGCAGAATGACACACAATAAAAAGAGATAGACACTACTAAGCTATTTGTAGATGGAGATTCAAAATAATTTGATGCAGTAGTTGTAGATCTAATGGAAAATAATAGAGCCCAAGTTGAGGAAATCAAAAATCTCAAGTTAGAGAAAGAATCACAAGCCATACTATTATGTGAGGTGACTAAATAGAAGAAGAAAGCCATGAAAGACAAAGCTAAGATTGAAGAAGATAAAAGAGTTTTAGTCAAAAAAATAGAAGAGAATTCAACAGAGCTAACCAAGATATCCAACATGTAATTGGATACTCTAAGTCAAATGATGAATGCCAACTATGAGCTGAATGTCAAGGACATTGAGATAACAACATTGAAGTTGCAGAATGAACAACTACAAAATGACCTAAAGAGAGAAAATAAGTTTGCTAAAAGTTTCAAAAAGAAGAATGAAGCCATCAAATACTTTGTGCAATTATTGGGATCCCCTAGATCCAATAATGATACATCTAGACTAGGATACAAAAGCACTAAAGAAGGAGAGTCATCCAAAAGTGCTAAAGAAAGGAACAACAAGGTAAGAACTCCAAACTTACTTGTCATAATTGTGGTAAGAAAGGACATACTACTAATGTGTACAGGAGCAGAACTACAAATTAGAATGTCAATCATAAGAGCATGGTTCACTACCATAAGTACAAAAAACAAGGTCATTAGGCACATGAATGCAAAAGCAAGACCATGCACACATAGAGATTTGAAGGATATTGCTACAAATATCAGAAGTATGGACATAGAGGTTTTGAGTGCAGATCTAAATCCATGTGGTCATCAAACAGGTAAACAAAGGTAAGGAACAATGACAACTCTTATAACTAGGATTATAATACAAGATATAGCTATCATTATTGTCAAGAATATGAATATGTTCCTAAGAATTATATTAGGACACACTTTACAGGTGACTACAAGAGATGGTTGAGTCAAACCACATGTTTTAGTTGTTTGGAGACTATTCACATGAGTAGTTATTGCCCAACAAGGTCAAAAGAACCAAGTTGTGAGTTTGATAAAGGAAAAGGTAAGGAATATGTTAAGAATGTCAAAAATGGAATGAACAAGAGATGGAAGAAGAAAGATGATTGCAGCACATCAAATGGAGAAGGGATCACTTCACCCAATGGGTCAGGTGATCACATCTCATCAAACTAGGCAATCAAGAGGTATGTGAGACTGATATTCATAAGGTTATATCATACATTAGTTCCAAAGGATTTAGTACTAAAAATATTACATTAGCATGAATAAAGATGCAAGATGTTATTAGGAATCCAAGAAAAATCTTTAAGTTTTTCATGTTACTGCCAAATGTCAAATATTTTCTACGTATGTCAACTAAAATGATAGAAGATACTAAGCTATCAAATTGGCTACTTGATGTTGAGCTTGTAATGGTTTCAAAGTGTTTGAAATGTTAATGGATATCAAGTGAGCCTAAAATTAGTTGATGCTAAGCTTACAACTATGTAAGCACTCAACATTTATTGTAGATTTTTCAAAGGGTATTTGATCAATTTTAGCTCATTTCACATCATTTCAACTTTGAAAAAGAGGAAGGAGAGTAGAAGGAAATCTAGAAATCTATTTTAAAGTAGTTATGGAAGATTTTAGCAGTGATTCTACACTAGATCATCAGATCTCATAAGGTATTTATCAAGAGCAGAGCTATGCAGTTTATGTTTTTGTAAACCCTAGTTTCACACAAATGGCATCTAGTTCAAAGAATGTAGAGAGAAAGGAGGTTTTGAATGTTCAATTAGTAAGTAATAAAGTTAAGCAACCAATTTTCAAAGATATTCCTAATATTTCTTACAATCAAGACCCTTCTAGTGCATTATCTATGATACCACCAAATGTTTTAATGGTGCAAGATGTGAGAAAATGCTATAACTATAAGATAGGAAGCATTGGTGATATGGAGATTAGGGAAGCATACAATAGATTATTTGAGAATGGTGTGTTGAAAGAAGAATTCAAAATTGTAGAGAGGAAAGGGTTAAATCATGCACTAGATTTTCCAAATGTATCTAAGACATAGTGGATTAGGATAGTGCATAGTTGAATTCATGATAGTTCATTATGGCTAGATAATGGACCTATCAAAAAAATTAAAACAATAGTCCATAGGGTTACTAGTTACCCAACCCTAGATCAGCCGAAGACATTGAGAAGTGATGCTAAATAGGTGATTGAGAACATTAAAGTTGTATGGAACAAGAGAGGCATAATAATTAACACAATCATTGATCCTTTGATAGAGTTTGTTGTGAGGGTTATATCACACAAGTTTTACCAATCTAGTAGATTAAATAGTGTTCCTTGTATAGCTATGGATGTTGGATACAAGATTGTCAAGAAAGATCATACATGCGATCTAGTAAAGCTACAATTACAATAACTAGTTGGGAACCTTGGAGCAATCAGAAAGAAAAAGAGTGAACAATACAAATTTGGTTCTATAATTATTTGTATATTATTTTATGGGAAAAAACACATTCCCTACATTTGGAACAATTGCATGGAAAACCAATAGATTAGTAGCAGTGAAAATAGGTGAATACATTGAGAAATTGGAAGAGAACTTTGAATCTATGATGACTAGCTATTTTGAGGACTTCAAGTAGTTAATGAAGAAGAGACTGAGAATACTAGTAACACTAGTAGAGAAACACTATAGTGATACTTGTTTCCTAGTGGCTGCTAACTATACATTTTTCCAAGTTGCTACACCAAGGGTGAGATGGTTGAGACCCTTAGGATATGAAATAAATATGGATGAAGCCTCTACAACTATAACAACTTTACTTGCAAAAGAGGTAGATTAAATTGCAAAGGCATTTGGAAACTATGATTTTGTGAAGTCCAAAATTACCATGGAATTGAATATAGCTTTTGTTATAAAAAAGAAGGATAAGCTAGTGAAGAAGCTAGAATCTAAATTTGGAGAGGGTGTCGAGTAGGAGGAAGAAGAAGAAGAAGAAGAAGAAGAAGAAGAGGAAGAGGAAGAAGATTCTAAAACACAAGCACCTCTTGCACTAACACAAGGTATAGGAGAGGACCAATAGGAAGAGGAAGAGATTGAAGTCACTAAAGGTGCCAAGGAAGCACCTACTCCCACAAAGAAAAAGAAGAGGAAGGCTAAAGCCCAACCTATGACAAGGGCTAAGAAGACTATCAAACCAAGCCAACCTAAACCTAGTGTACGTACTACAAGGGCTAGTACACATGCAATAACTCAAAAGGCTAAGGAAAAGACCAAACCAGTAGAGCAAGGAGGTCAAGAGTAGAAGAGACCAAGAAGGAAATATGTTGCACAAGTAGAATTAGATGAGGAGAAAATAGAGTTAGATGATGATAGCCAATTGAAGGTGGTGAGTCAGAATCCTCTTCTAGATCTAGAAAATTTATGTGAAAATGTTAAGAATAGTTTAGGCTTATTAAGATTCACACATGTTGATTTTGATAATTGGGTAAAGTGGAGAAGAATCAAGTGGAGGGGGCCATATATACCATGATGGAAAAATTCAAAACTACCTCACTAGAGATTGCCAACTCAATGCCAAAGAGTTTATATGATAGAGTTGAGAAAAAATGGCACTATTGTCTGAACCTAGAGAGACAAATAAGAGAAATCTCACTTGCACAAGTGATGCCTAAACTAACTAAGGCAAAAATTGCTAAGGTTATGAAGAAATATGCAGTTAGGTTTGTACCTAAATATAGAGCCTTTAGTATTTTGCAAAATAACATTGAGGATGTAGTAAAGAAGTCCACATAAATGTGGAAAGTAACATATGGGTTAACTACAATAAGGAAAGGTGAGGAAGAACCCATTGAGGTCAAGGATGATGAAGAAGATGATAAGAATGAAGGTACTGTTGAGAGAGGAATAGAAATACAAATAGATGACAAGGTAATAGCTAAGGAAGAGCAGCATGGAGAACAAAGTGTACAAGACACACAATTGTCGAGTATCAATCCTCAACATGTAACAAGTATGGATACTAAAATAGTAACTACTAAGGATGTTTCTAATGTCATAGCTTAGATTAAAAATCCCCTTACTGAGGAAGATCTCAAGAAGATACTAGATCAGTCTAGAATACAAGAAAAACACTGTGATAATCCTATATTGGTTAGTGTGGATGAACTACATAAGAAAATGAGTGATACTGAAAGGGAAAAGGTGAATCCACAAGAACCATGTTCAATCATCCCTCAAGTCACTCATGCACAACCTTTGGTCAAACAACTTGAAGCTATATCAAACAAGGTTGATATTGTTGAGAAGGATATAGTGGAAGTAAAAACCACTACTAGAGAATAGTAAGAAATAGGTCAGATAGAGTCATCTACACCTACAACACAAAATCAAACTGTAAGTCAAGTCATTGTGGTAGAATAGGGCAAGCCTGCAGAGGCAGAGCCAACACCTAAGATGAAGGAGAAATTTTTCATCCAAGCCCTACTAACCATACCATCATCTGGCACTCCTTTCACTAACACTCTTCTAAAGCTAAGCATAGATGCAACACCATTTCAGATCTCAGTGTTGAGCCCAAGTTCATAAAATGGAAAAGGAAGTCATACAATATGGAGATGTGATACTTGATGAGGAGATCATTTTTCCCAAGTATGACTATGATACAATGACCATAGAATAGATGGGCATACTCCAACAAGCCCTAGCAAGGAAGAAGCATCAAGAAATGCTTAGAAGGGATTATAGGTACAAGTAGACATTACAAGATATAAAAGACATCTTTTTAGATGCATTTTATCTGCCAACTCTACATGAGACCAAGCCACTGATATAATAGCTAACAAATATAGTGGAATAGGTCAGTGATGTAGACCTAGATACAAATTCAAAAAATATAGAATTGTCAAAAAAGAAATTTTAGAGCAAAGTAAATGAAAAGATATCAGGTGATATAGCACTAAAACAAGTTGCATTGGCAACTAAGGTTGAGGATGTAAAGAAGGTACTTGAGAACATAATTTCATTGTACACAAAATTGTTCAATCCATCACTCTTTACCAAAGAGACTGGAAGTCATATCTTGAGCTTGGAAAGTTAGATCAATTCATCGAGTGCAAAAATACCTATGAATCTAGCTCAAAGTGAGAAGCACTTTAGGACATTGCTTCAATCCAAGAGTTAGTTAGTTGCATTGTTAGTAGATGAGGCCAATATAAGGGCCAAACTAACTAGCATCCATGCTACTATAACCCCTCATATGGAAATTTTACACAAGGAACTAGGATATGCTAAAACCCTAATGAAGAAAGACCTAAATCTTTCTACCCTAGATGGTCTAGTCCACCTTGTTATCGAGCTAGCTATCCAAATCAAGTCATTGGATGTAGCATGTGAGAACTGGGATGCAACTCTCAAGATAATATTGGATGTCCATAAATCTTTTCTAGACAAACACACTATAAGTGTACAGCTCATTGATCTAAGTGTCAAAAAGGGGGAGAAATATTTTGGGGAGATATAAGGAGAATGAGAAATGAGGGAGAGCAAGAAAAGGGGGAGACATAAAGGCAAGAGAAACAAAAGGGAAAAGAAGAAATAGGATAGAGAAAAGAGAGATTAAGATAAGGAGGAGCAAGAAAAAAATAGCATGAAGTGAAAGAGTATTAGTTGAGGCATATTTACTAAGCAGAAGTACAAAATTTTGGATACAAAATAGACACATCAATTTAGGGGGAGTTATCAAATTTTGAGGTATACAAGCTATTGCAAAATTTTGAAATTTTAAAGTTTTGTATATAAGTTGAGTCAGAGATATGTTATGCTCAAGAGATTAAGGATATTATTGTATAGTCAAGTGTTTTTGACACTCATGTCAAAGGGGGAGATTGTTGATCTCATATTAGTTCTAACAAGTGAGTGTCAAAACACTTAAGTTTTTTACTTAGTTCATGCTAAACAAGTAGTACATGTTGAGAAAAACATGTACATTATAGAGCATGTTGAGTAGACAATGAGTGCCAAGCCACTCATGTGCCGAGTCACTCAAGTGTCAAGCAGACAATATGTGTTGAGTGATTTAGGAGCTGAGTAAACAGTGGATGCCAAGAGATATAGATGTCGAGTCACAACAAAAAGATTAGTGTATGTTGAGTATTAGAGACTTCAAATGCCAAGTAAGGAAATTTTGACATATTTTTTTGTAATGGCACAAATAACTATGTAAACCATTTTTGAGCCAAAATAAGGATGAAATATGATATTTTGGAGATAAGGACAAATCTTAAGTTAGATTCCCAATGCAATTACATGTAGCCAATCAGCAAATGGGAAGGATTAAGTGGCAAAATGGATGAATCTAAGCCATAGATTCATACCTAACCCTAAGTCACCAAAGTCTTCTTAAGGATGAAAAACCCTAAACTTTTCATGGATGTTGAAGGAGTGAAGAGAGTAGTTTTTATGAGCAACAAAGAAATTCATGGTGGCTAAGGATTTATGAAGTGAGACAACATTATAGAATTAGTTAGAGCAAAATTGAGGAAAGAAGATAGTATATAGCAAAGAGACATCTAATCAAGAAGGATCAAGAAAACAATTGTTTAGAGGTTATATGTTATCAAGCAATCAAGTGATAACCATAGGATCAAAGATGAGACATTTTAATAGGTGATTTCAATCAAAATCTCTTAATAGAGTAGTCCTAACAGGTTGTATTGAAATTATTTAACAAGGTGCTTACTTAGTTGTAAGTTAAAGTTCTTTAGCAAGGCACACTTCTAATAGGGTGTCAAAATTCTTTAACAGGGTGAGACCTAATAGTCTTTGTAAGCCTTTAATAGGGCAGACCTTTCACAAGGCAGATCATGTTTCATGATCAAAACATTGCAACCTTCATTGGATACACTTTATTATTGTAGTAGTGAAGATTTGTGGGTGTCATCCCCACCCCAGATTTACCTTCTCACTTGGAGGGCTTTTGGGTAAATATATGGTGTTATGTGTGTGTGAATGCTTACCTACTTACATGCTTTATATGTACATGCTTTACATTTTATTTTAGTTTACACATTGAAAGTATGAAATGGGTATGTGATGAAAGTTTTATGGGTCCAAGTTTAAACTGTTGATTCACCCTCCCACCCAGAAGTTTACCATTCCTATTGTAGTTCCAATAGTTTCACCTTTCCTTCCCATCGTGTAGGTTTTAGTTCATGAGTATGAAGGGATTTTAGGTTATCCTTTATTTTTTCAATCTAATTCCTTTTATGTTTTTTGTTTCCTATTCTTTTTTGTCGTGCATTCTTCAACTAACATAAAGGAGTGGGGTATCTTAGATGTGAATATCTAATAAGTGGTTATGGTATCATAATGTAGTCTATATATGCAACAAAATGATTATTTTTTATTTATTCAGGATAAATAATTGGTATGAATTTTTCTTGGTCATCTTGATTATTTTAATATGATCATTTGAGTGTGAAAGTAGGTGATCACTATTGAAGCTTGTGTATTGGAGAGACACAATTTTGTGGGAAGAGTAGTGGAGTAGCCAATCTAGCCATTGGAGGCAAAGATATTATGATTGCAAGTAGTTTTTTATGTTCAAAAGAATGTATAAAAACTCTTAATTAATTGGGATTTGGCTAGGAGAGGTGATAATGAAGAAGTCCTAGTTTAGGCAAGGGTTTGGAGAATAATTTAAGGCTTTTTAGTATAGGCTACTTATAGATCCAAACTGAATGAATAAATATCATTTAATTAGGATCAACATAAGATACTCTCTAGAGTTACAAGGTTTTTATTGAGTTTGGCATGTAGTTCCTTTATGAAAGTTCCCTCTTTTAGGAGGTTCTTTGGGAAAAGTTTGAGTAGAATTGATTTCAATCACTTGAGTCTCGATTGCCAATTAGGCCTAGTAAGAAATAGATTTGGGGTTTACCATTAAATTAGGAAAGTGAGTCTTGGTAAGTCCATAAATTAGTGTTATTTGAGTTAGTAGAAGACTCCTAACCCCTTGGAAACCATTTTGGAAGTTGGTTGGGTAGTTCAAACCATTTGGGCCTTAGTAACCTTTGAAAACATTAAGGGTTATTTACAAGGTAATAGCTCACCATAGCAAGAGTTATTCTTTCTAACTTGGGCTTTGCATCATTAATATATCACTATTAAAACTCCCAAAGTAATAAAGAAAGACATAATCTATAGAAGGTCTTACAATGACATAATTATAATCCATATTACTTTTTAATTGACTTTTCAAGATGCATTATGTATTGACAAATACCTGATCACTACAGAGATGTAGATCACAAGGACATGAAAGAAATGAAGGTGTAAAATGGATAATTTTGGAGTACTCTATATACACACTTATAATTTAGTATTCATGTATCATCATTCAAGATCAAATGGGTGTGCATTGGAGCCCTTTCTTTTCCTTTCCCTTTCTTGCTTCTCCACTTAAAAAGATCACTACAAAGATACAAATCACAAGGGCACAACAACAAAAAATATGTCAATTAGAAGGGCATCATAGGAATAAAAAAATATTGATCACATATCATTAAATGTCTAGGCCTATACCATTCCAAAAATGAAAAAAATCATCACATTTACATGTCTATGAGGTTTTGGATGAATTGAAGGGGTGTTTCTTATCTGGTTTTCACATGAGACCAACTTTTCATGTAGGTGTGTAAGTAGCAATTTAAACACATTCAAAGGAGGACATTTTTCTATTTTTTAAAACTAATATCCCTGATATTGTCAAAATGTCAACGGATCCATCAATATTACAATGGTGTCATGGATAATTATTTTAAAAACAAGCAAGTTTACATTGAAATGGCTTTGTCATCACAAGCTATTGCAAATTGACCTGAAATATTATAGTGTTTGTACATTCCTTGCTAGGACCTCCACATTCAAGATGAATAGGTAGAGGTAGAGAGGGTTAACTTATCAAAGACCTTTTCTTGGGGAGAAGTATTCACCTAAGGTTCCATTGAAAATAACAAAGTAGTTATTAGTTTCCACACACTCTTTATTTATAGTGATTTTTTTCATTGAAGCCCAATAGAGTAAGAAATTTGTAAAGAAAGGACCAATTAACATTATCATAAGCTTTGGAAATATCAATTTTGAGAACCATACAAGTATTTTCTCTTCTATCCATAAATTGGATAATTTTGTGTGTGGAAATGGCAATATCCAAAATTTATCATCACAAGAAAAATCCTTTATGATTTTGGCTGATAATTTTATCCAACAATGGCATATTCTTGTTCACCATAATTTTGGAGATTATTTTGTAGAACTTTTTCCATAGATTTATGAGTTTGAAGTCAATTATGGACTTGGCTAGTTTGTTGTGTTTAGGAACCAACACAATAAAGGTTTTTCTATGTTGTTAAATAATTTTACCAATCCTAAAGAATTCTCTTTTATCCCTAGAGACATTTAGCCCAATAATATCCTAGAATTCCTAAAACAATATCAGAGGGAAACCATCTAGACTTGGGGATTTTAAGGAACTCATAGAAAAAACCACCCTTTTAACCTCTTCATTTAAAATATGACCAAGAATAAAGTCATTATCCCCTATCTTGACCACATTCTAGAGGTAGCACAAGAGGGGATCCTAGAATCTAGTGTTATCCCTCCCCTTGGAAGAGTAAAAATTCTTCAATGAGTTAGTAATATGAAGACCAAGCAACATCTTGTCATTAATTTTTTAGCCCATTTCATTTTGAAGAGATTCAAGAGTATTTAATATTCTATGATTGGTTGCAGATCAATGGTAGAAGGATGTGTTACAATCACCCTCTCTTAGCCTTTGCACTTGGGATCATTGCTTCCAATAAGTTTAGTCCTAGCCATGAGTTTCTTTTATTCTTGTCAACACTTTGTTTTCTTCTTTGGCACATCTAGAGGTGTGTTCCCCACTTCTAGTTGAGCTTGTAGGTGTTCCAAGGTGTTGGGGAGGTTTTTTTGTTAATAAAGATGTCCCCAAAAAAAAATTTACTCCATCCTTTACTTTTAGTCCTAATAATCTCTAATTTGGCAATAACCCAATGCATAGTAGAACATATGATTAGAATATCCCACCATGTTTCAACCATATTCTTGAAGGCAAGGTGAGATGTCCACATTATTTTAAATCTAAAAAGGGAGAATGATTTATGAAGCTAGCCAAGTCACTCATACTATCATTCCAATTAGATGAACCTCCATACTTCTCTTAGGGGTATAGGGGGAGTTTAAATTAACACCCAGTGGGAAGTTATCTAAAGGGTTTGGAAGCATGTAGTTCTTGATTTCCTCCTAGAGTGTCTTTCTACCCACCTTGGTATTAGGAGTGTAGATATTCAACAAATGCCAAAAAAATGAATCCTTATTGAAAGAGATGGCAAGATATTTATAAGAGAAGGACAAAGGAGTACCCTTGACATGACTAGGGTTCTAGAGGGTCAAAATAACTCCAAAATCCTTAGAAAAATTAGAGTAGGTGAACTGAGCCACCAACCAAAGGATGTTGACTAAGACAGAAAATTTATTGTAAGGTATTTTAACTTATTAAAGTAGCAAGATATCCACTTTATGTCAAAAAATATATTGTTTAATAGAATAAAATTTCCTTAGGCTATTGAGCCCCCTAATGTTCCATGAAATAAAAATCATTTCTTACCTTTTTTATTGGCATCCAGGGTGAATGTCCTCCCTACAGCAATCTCCCTTGCAATGAATTTCTATCTTCTTACTTTCTCTATTGATCTACCTATTATTGCTTCAAACCCCACATTTGTTTTTTCAAGTTTCTTTGTTTTGATTTTTTCTAAGTTTATCATCCCCACCCAGCCTCAACCTTTAGAGGTTCCTTAATAGTGCCAATAATTTTCTCCATGAATACCTTATCCTAGGGTAACCCCTCACCTTGAGGGTGAAGTGTAGTTGTTCTTGTATTATCATCTATGAAAACTTGGTCTAGTATGTTGTTTTCCATATTTATAAGGCTTCCTACCACACCTTCCATATTAGGAAGTTGATGGGTTTCACCACTCTTCTTGCTAGTATCAGTACAAACCATTAGTTCTTCTAAAGCCCTAACCTTATTAGGTTGTGGGGTTTCTAATATAGGAGCATCCTAGGGTAGTTAGCAATCCTATGCATTGGGAGTACTTTGGACCTTGGAGTTGGAGAACTCAATCAAAGAAAGGTTGATGCTTAGTCATTATGGGTTGTTCTTAGGGTATAGTTTTTCCCAAGGAACTTGACAATCAAAGGAGCTTAGTGAAGCTTGATTTCATGCTTGATTGATGTTTCTTGCTCATTTCTTGGTGGTGTTTAGTAGACATGTTGGCTTGATAATGCTTGGCTTTCTTGGTGATGCTTGTAGAGCTTAGTAGGCATGTTGCCTCAACAATGTTTAGCTTGATTAGTGATTCTTGGAGAGCTCAAAAGGCATGCTAGCTCAATAATGCTTGGCTTTCTCATTGATCCTTGGGGAGCTTGGTAGGAAATTTGGTACAATGATGCCTAGATTGCTTGATAGTTTTATTGGTGCTTGGTCATATGCTTTGTCGAATGGGGTTGTGTAAGATTTGATTAGCTAACTTGGTGTATTTAATGCACTTGGAGTGCAATGATGATGTAGAGCGATCACAGAGATGTATGTAGACCTAATTAGGTCTTGGTGATTTATCCTATGTGTATTGAATCTTTGTTGTAAGATGACTTGTGGTATATTATATTTTTTTGGGTTCTAGATAATCCTATTTGCAAGAAGATGACTTGTGGCTTTGCAAGTATAAAAGGACATGGGTAGAGTTGTAGGCAATTTAGTTAGGGAGATGGAGAGAAAAGATTCAAGTCTGGAATTTGGAGTTGGAATATGTAAGCAGAGTTTTTTGCTACAACTTTAATTGATATAAGGAGATTTCTTGGTGGCATATGAGCACAAGTTTAAATCTTGGTGGGGTTTTCTCTAGAATATTGTTGTGTTACAAATATGAGGTAGCTTGGGTTTAGGTGCAATATTGTAAGATCTTATAGACTTTTATTGTAATTTCTTCTATATTTGGTTGTAACCCAAAAGGCCTTACAATTGGCCATGTTGGATGTAAATATTATGATTTTATTATGAGTATTGGAATCATTGTGGATCTAAATATCCATGTTAATGTTTATATTATATTGTGTGGTTAATTTTTGGGGGCTAGGACATCTTCTTTGGGGATTCTCTTTCCTTGTACTATGTCAAATGGTATCAAGATGAAGGTTGGAGCTAGTTGATCTTGTAGATTTTTTTCTTTGGGTTTGCGAAGTTCTTGGAAGAATCCTCCAAGAAGATTGGACCCTAGGACATTTGATGATCTCTATAATTCTATGGGGACTAAGATTTCAAAGAAGGTTTAAAGAATATTTTAGATCTAAGATGGAGTTGATGAAGAATGAGATCATGAGAGTTATTTCTCATGTACCTAGGAATATGGGTACTAATGATGGATATGAGGAAATTTCTAGAGATGTTGAGGTTGTTGGATCTAGTGGTGAAGATAGAAATAATCACATGGAAAGACCTATGGAAGATAGGGATGCTCAATTAGAATATTTGGATCTCAATTGAAGTGAAAGCATAAGATGGATATTTCTAATTTCTCAGGTACTTTGAATCCTGAAGACCCAATTGATTGGATTGGTGCATTGGAAGACTACTTTGAGTTAGAGGATATTGGAGATCCTCTCAGAGTGATATTGGCATAAACTAATCTAAAAGGACATGATACTTTATGGTGGAATAAATTACAAAGAGATGGAGAAGAGGAAGGTGAAATGAAGATCAATAGATGAAAGCTGATGGTTACAAAATTAAAGACTAAGTTGATTCCTATTGATTTTTAACTTGAATTGTTTAAGAAATTGTAGAATTTAAAATAGAAGGATATGTCTGTGAAAGATTATACAGAGGAGTGTTATAAGATAAGTACTTGGTTTAGATATAGAGAACCTTCTAAGGAAAAGGTGGCTAGATATATTAATGGGTTGAGATTCAATATTCAAGATGAGGTTGGCATGATGAAGATTGATTCTATTAAGGATGCTTATCAATATACTCTAAAGGAAGAAGATAAGTTGAAAAGAAGACATCAAGGTAGTTCCCAAGGGAAGGAGAAGCAAGATCATTTTGTGAAAGATAAACCAAGTGGAGGAGGTGAGCCAAAATCTATTGAGAAAAAGAGAAGGATAAATAGAGGTGAATTTAATGGTACTTGTTTTTGTTGTCGAGAAGAAGGTTATAGATCTTTTGAATTTTCCCAAAAGGTTGGGGATAGGAGAGTTGTTGTAGTAAATCAAGATGTAGACTTGGTCAATGAACCTGAGTAGGAAGGAGAGAATTTTTTGGCTCGATAAGTAATTTTTGGTGAAAGGGTACTAGAACCTTGTCAAAGGAGTCATTTGTTCAAGACTTGTTATAAGTCTATTAGTAAAATCTGTAATGTGATTGTGGATTTTGGTAGCACTAATAACATTATTGTTGAAGAGATGGTTCAAAAACTTGGTTTTGAGAGAGTCAGACATCTTTTCCTTATAAGATTGGTTGGTTACAAGATGAACATACTTTGGAAGTGAGGGAGCAATGTCTTGTTGATTTTTAGATTGGGCAATCTAAGGATCAACTATTGTGTGATATTGTGAACATGAGTAATTATCACATATCACTTGATAGACCGTGGTATTATGATTGCAAGGTTATGCATGATTGTGTCAAAAATGTGTTTATAGTTGAGAAAGGTGCCCATAATTTTTTATTGATTCCTTTACAGAATGAGGCACTCAACAGAAGGAACCTGAGTTTTTGTAACTAAGTTAAAATGAAGGACTCTAAGAGGGTTAGCGATTAGTGTGAAAATAGACATATGGTACACTATAGAAGGATGTGAAGAGGAAGAGAAAATAATTGATTTTTTGTCAAATTGGTTGGCAGAAGTGGAATACAGGAAAGAGTGTACTAACTGAGGACTTGGAAGACATGTATGTAAAGAATCAATTTGGGGTTTATGTACTAAATCCTAGAAAATGTTCTTCTAATTACTAAGAACATCTTTTTTCATAAAGGGTGTCTGATGGAGGAGCATCGTAGGGAGTTTGCAATCTTGTATATTGGGATTACTTTAAACCTTAGAGTTGGAGAACTTAGTTGAAGAAAGGTTGGTTCTTGGTCATTATGGGTTGTTCTTGGGGTATGTTGTTGCCCAAGGAACTTGATAATCAAAAGAGTTTGATGAAGCTTGAGCTCATAGTCGGTTGTTGTTGTGTGGTCACCTCTTGGTAGTTCTCAACAGATGCATTAGCTTAGCAATACTTGGCTTTCTTAGCAATGCTTTAGGAGCTTAGAAAGCATGTTGGCTTAGTTATGCTTAACTTTCTTGGAAATACTTGGCTTTCTTGATAGGTATGTTGGCTCAATAATGCCTAGATTTATCAATAGTTTTGCTAGCAATCAATCATGTGGTTTCCCAAATAGGATTTTAGCATATTTGATAGGTCAGGGTACATTTGATATGCATGGAGTGTGATTGTCATATAGAGGGATCATATACATGTATATAGACCTGTTTAGGTCTTATTTATTTATCCTATGTGTATTTAACATTTTTTGTAAGTTTACTTTTGGCATATCCTATTTCTTTGGGTTGGGTTCTAGATGATTCTATTTGCAACAAGTTGACTTGTGGTCATGTAAGTATCAAAGAAAGGCTTGGGTAGACTTGTAGGAAATTCAATCAGAGAGATGGAGTGTAGAGATTTGAATTCAAAATCTAGAGTTGGAATTTGTAAGTAGAACTAGTAGTTGTGGCTTAAGAAATAAGGAGATTGTTTGGTGGTTTGTGAGCACAAGTTTAGATCTTTCTTGGGGTTTCTCCAAATTCTTGTTGTGTTACAGATTTGGGCTAGCTTTAGTTTGGGTTGGATCTTGTGAGATCTTATCGATTTTTATTTTAATTGCTCCTATATTTGATTATAACCTAGAAGGCCTTACAATCGGGCATGTTAGAAGTAAATATTATAATTCTATTATGAGAACTGGCATTGTTGTGGGTCTAAATCTTCATATTACTATTTATATTCTATTGTGTGGTGAATTTATAGGGGCTAGGACATTTCCTTTGGGGATTTTCTTGCCTTTTACTTTGTCAGTTTCTCTATCCTCCATCCAAGTATCTCTAAGAAATTTATAGGATTTTTCACTAGTAAGTGAGTAAGCACTCTCTAGTGATGAAAACAGAAACCTTGGGGAGGTTCTTTTCTCTCTTTTTTTTTTCTATAGATAAGCCTAACTTATAGGTATCATTACTATGTCCTTTAGTCTTGCACTTCTAATGGTACATGGTTTCATTCTCATATACTAGCACATGTGTGTATTTTTCAAATCTTGACTTGAGAATCACAAAGTTGGGTAGGGTTTTGTTAATGTGCACATTAACAATAAATAGTACAAAAGCCAACTGAGACTTGGAAAGGGTAACTAGGTCCACAATAATGTAATTTCCAAATGAGTTCCCTATCTATTTGTAGATCTTCTCATCCCAAAATTATAAGGGGATCCCCTATAGCCTAACCCTAACCACTGACATGTGTTTTAGATAATTTGTAGGGTCAAACCTTGTCTTCCATTTGGCCAATTGAGAGGGATTTTTCCATATATCCATAATCCCAACATGGCCAGTGAAAAGTCTTCAACAACTATAAAATGGAACAAAAAGAGCCCACTAGGCATTATTGAACTGGAAATGCTAACCTTTAGCTTACATTGTCCAAAGGTCCATTTTTTGACCATGTCAATTGGGGGTTTGAAGTTCACAAATCTCCCAACCAAAGCCTAATTATGGTCCTCCATTTTCTTGTCAACAATAGAGTTCACAAAGCCAATCTTTGTTATTGCATGTTGACCCAAAATTATATTTTTTGTTTATCTTATGTTTCTTTTTCCATTGTACTTTTAGTTTTGTTATCTTTTGTTAGGATAAACCATGGACAGAAATAAAAACTACATGCAAATATAACCAATAACAAAAAAAATAATAGATCACATAGAAATAAACATAAGGCACCAAGATTTAACATGGTTCAGCCAATCCTTGGGCTACATCCACCAAACAACAAGTCTGATCTTATTACAATCTAGTGATTACAACCTTATTACAGTCTATAATCCCTTACAGCTCAATGCCACTGCAAGAAGAAATTTTGCATCACAACATAATGAAAAATACCTAACCCTAAACCCTTTTATACAAGTATTTTATGCCATTTTAGGGTTACAACATGTCAGCCATATGTCAGCCATAATATGTCGGCTACAATATCGGCCATGGCCCAAAAAAATTTAATTATGAAGTATGTAAAGTACTTTCCTGATCAGTCACCATAATCTAACAATCTCCCACTTGGGGACTGATTAGGCTCCACACTAAACAACAATCTCCCACTTGGAGACTGATCCTATAGAAATACCACTACCACATGGGGCTCCCACTGGATCAAACCATGCTGGACTCTACTATTCTTTTATTCATATTCTGTCTAGAAGACCAACCGAAGCTGAAGAGGAGTTCAACTTCTCCTGTATTACAACCTTTGTCAACATATCTACTGGATTGCAATTTGTATGGATCTTCTCTAGCTTTAATTGTCCATCCTCCAAAACTGACCAAATGAAATGGTACTAAAACTATATGTGTTTGGTCTTAGAATGCAGAGCTGAATTATTTGCAAGATGAATGGCACTCTGACTATCTGTGAACAAATAATTATCCTTCTGAGGATGTCCCAATTCTTCCAAGAAGACTTGAAGCCATATCATCTCCTTGGTTGCCTCTATAGCAACAACATACTTTGCCTCTATAGTGGATAGAGCATTAATCTTTTGTAACCTAGAAACTCGACCCATGGCTGCCCCACCAATAGTAAAGACATAACCTATAGTGCTCCACCTGGTATCGATATCCCCTGCCAAATCTGAGTTAGCATAGCCCTGTAAAATAGTAGTAGAGGCCCCAAAATGTAAACACTTATTGGATGTTCCTCTCAAATCTCTAAGAATCCACTTGATAGCATTCCAATGCTCAAATTTTGGATGACTCATATACCTGCTAACGACTCCCACTGCATGTGCAATATCTGGCCTAGTACATACCATAGCATACATTAAGCTTCCTACAGCTGAAGCATAGGGTACCTTAGACATCTTATCCTAGTCTTCCTATGTCTTAGGACACATCTCCTTAGTCAACTTCAAATGACTAGGTAAAGGTGTGCTAACAGCTTTAGCATTCTCCATAGAGAAATTTTGCAACACCTTCTAAACATAATTAGCCTGAGATAGCGTCAATGTTCTATTCTTCCTATCTCTACAAATCTTCATGCCAAGGATTTTTTTTTTTGCCCCCAAATCCTTCATAGAAAATGCATGTGCTAACTGCCATTTTAGCCCCTTAATATGATCCATGTTAGACCTAGCTACAAGCATATCATCATCATATAAACATAAAATAATGTAGTTATCATTATCCAACCTCTTAAAATAAACATAGTAATCTAAATGACACCTATTATAGCCATGCTCATGCATAAAACTATCAAATTTTAGATACCATTGTCGAGGTGCTTGCTTTAAGCCATATAGACTTTTCTTCAATTTGCAGATTAAGTTGTCCTTACCTTTGACCTCAAAACCCTATGGCTGAGCCATATATATTTCTTCATCCAAATCACCATGAAGAAAGGCTATTTTAACATCCAATTACTCTAAATGAAAATCTTCAGTAGCCACAAGACTTAAAATAGTACGAATAGAAGTCATTTTAACAACAGGAGAAAATATCTCATCAAAATCAATTCCCTTTTTCTATTCAAATCCTTTTACAACTAAACTGGCCTTAAATCTTTTTTGACCTCCTTCCTCTTCTTTCAACCTATAAACATACTTATTCTGTAAAGCCTTTTTACCTAAAGGCAAATTGCATAGATCCCATGTCTTATTCTTTAGCAAAGATTCCATTTCATCTTTCATTGCAGACTCCCATTGAATCTTAGTATCCACCTGCACAACTTCATCATAACTTTCAGGTTCACTAGCATTAGTAAGTAAAATAGAATACAAAGAGGGAGAAAATATTTGTGGAGGTCTAATTTGCCTCATTGACCATCTAACATTCACTGGTGTATGTGGTATTTGTTGTTATAGTTGTTGCACATCATGAGGAATGGTTGGAACATCAGCTTTTGGAGTATCATTCAGCACTACATAATCATCTTCTTTCTTCTCATGTTGCTGCAAAAGATCTTTGTACAACACTTTCTCATTGAATATGACATCCCGACTTCTTACAATTTTATGATTTTCAAAATCCCAAAGCCTATAACCAAATTCATTAATGCCATATCCAACAAAGACACATTTCTTCGATTTAGCTTCTAGCTTGGTTCTATTTACAGAGTCTATATGAGCAAAAGCTTCACAATCGAAGGTCTTGAGAAGAGAATAACTCACCTTCACAACACCGATCACATCATCATATTTTAGGGTACTAGATCCAAGAACATAATTACTCACCACCATTACCAAGCCATTCTAGCTTTCAGGAAAAGAACACAAAATCAAGAGAGCCTTAATTTCTTCATCAAAATTTATACCCATAGAAGATAACTGACTAGTAATAGTATTAAACTCATTTAAATGATCTACAACATATCCACCTTCTGCCATTTTCATATTAAATAAACGCTTCATGAGAAATACCTTTTTTGAAGAGGAGGGCTTTTCATATAGTGTTGCTAGGATTTTCATCAACTCTTTTTTCATCTTTGCTTTTGTAAAATTAAATGCCACTAATGGTGCCAAGGATAACTGAATGCTTCCAAGTGCCTTTCTATCCAAAAGATCCCATTCAGCATCTAACATAGTTCCCTGATTCTTGGGGTTTGCCTTCCAACGGCTTCCATAAATCCTTCTGATACATATAGTCTTCCATTTCCATCTCCCATAGCTAGAAGTTCTGCCCATTAAACCTATCAACCCTCAGCTTACCCTCATCTTCCATTGCTCTCACTCAACCATGAGACTTCCACTCAATCATGAAACTTTCCTGCAGAGGATAACTGAAAAACAACTAGGCTCTGATACCACTTGTTAGGATAAACCATGGACAGAAATAAAAACTACATGCAAATATAACCAATAACAGAAAAATAATAGATCACACAGAAATGAACACAAGGCACCAAGATTTAACATGGTTCACCCAATCCTTGGGCTACGTCCACCAAACAACAAGTCTGATCTTATTACAATCCAGTGATTACAACTTGATTACAGTCTGTAATTCCTTACAGCTCAATACAGCTGCAAGAAGCAATTTCACATCACAACATAATGAAAAATACCTAACCCTAAACCCTTTTATACAAGTATTTTATGCCATAATCTAACATCTTTAAGGAATGAGGTTGATTCATACATTCATATTTGATATACATGATTACTAGATGTACATATTTTTTGACTAATCATCATTTTCCTCCTTCAAATTTGGGACATAAACTAGCCACTTCCTATATTTTTTTTTATCACTAGTGTTTCTATTAGGTTTTAGCAAGTTGACTTTTTGGCACAATGAAAAATAAGTTACAAAAAATGGTATTAGGCTAGGTCAAGGGTTTGGATCCCCTCAAATACACTAAGGGAAGGATTTTTGGAGTAATAACTAATATCCCCCTATGAATTCATGCCATGGACTAACCACTTCTTGTAGATCCATTTATCTCTATTTTTTGTTTTGGGTGTTAATAAGTAAATTTTTTTGTGTAATGACAAACATGTTTCAACACATAATAACCCTAGATAGTGAATCCCTTATGTGATCTTTTATTTGTATTGTTCCTTTAATTTTTCTATGTATAAGGGAATTTCACTATTGTAGTGTACTTTCCTTTTGTACTTTTGTATGCCACCTTAATGAAATTTATTTTAGCAAGGCAAACACAATCCATTTAACATGGTGGAATACACTCTAGTTAATGTTTACACTTTGTGCATACAATACAATTTTTTGTGTGTACACTTTGATGACATGCCATAATTTTATAGAAATTGAGTTTTCATATTACTTTGAAGTTGAGGCTTTGCTTTGTAATTTATTTATTGCATGAAGCTACTATTGGAGCATGCATATATGTTACTCATACACTCTTTTTTTTTGCAATGTACATAGTTTCTATTGCTACATTTCATAATTGTGTACATGCTTATGCATAATTGAGCATATGTATACTTAGCTTAAGTTCACTTAGTTGAGATTTACTTGAGCCTAATTTAGCATACTCTGGTCTAGTTGGGCTTTAGTTTGATTTTCTATCTTTAGTTATCTTTTATCTATATTTTGAGCCATATATTTCCATAAAACTAAATTATCTATGAATTTCAATTC
Organism: Cupressus sempervirens; assembly: GCA_028749045.1. Lineage (NCBI taxonomy): Eukaryota > Viridiplantae > Streptophyta > Pinopsida > Cupressales > Cupressaceae > Cupressus > Cupressus sempervirens. Next base: position 153,742,045 of record CM053788.1, on the reverse strand, counting down.
ATGTCATTCAATTCTATCTCTTAATCTCAATTTACTTTTAACAATATAAACATAATTCTCAACTTGTGTTGAGAAAATTGTTCTTGTTTGATTTAATTCAGTTCCAAGTAGTGTTCTTGCAAAGGATTCTTACTTTGTGGGTTCTAATCATCATCAACTTGTATATGAAACCAAAAATCAGTCTTTGCTCCTAAATGGTATTAGAGATCTTCAATATATGCATGCCCTTTTAAAATATTTTTCCCAAGGTACATTTTATTGATATTCTTGTGCTCTATATCTAGTCAATTACTTGTAAATTCTGGTACCTAGGATGGATCTATTTGTTTGAAAGGTATTTATTTGATTTGATTTGTATAGAGAGTGGTTTTTTAGATCTAATTATTTCATTTGAAAATTTATTATAATTTTTTATGGTCATCCTTATATAAATAGACTAGAAAAGGATAATTACGAGTCTTTATAATATCTTAGGTGGCTAGACTTCTAGCTCTTTTGTATGGACTCATCCCTCAACTAGACTTAGAGAGGGTATGTATTCTCTAATTGTTTTTCTACACACACACATATATATACATATCTATGTATATATATGTATATGTGTATATATATAGTGATTCTATATTTTTCCTTAACCACTTCAGGAACAGATTGTAGGAACAAACTTCTCTTCTTCTACTATTTATATATATACATAGATATATAATATATATGTATGTACATACATATACATATATATATGTGTGTGTGTCTATGTGTGTGTACATATGTATGTATATATGTGTGTATATGTATATATGTATGTATATATATGTATATATACATATGTACATATATATGTATACATACACACACACACACACACGTGTGTGTGTGTGTGTGTTTGTATATATAGATATGTATACATATGTAGGTATATATGTATGTATATATGTGTGTATGTGTGTCTGTATATGTGTGTGTATATATGTATATATACTTATAGACATGATGTTTGGGGACATCCCCTAAATCCCTCAATACATACTTCTCATCCATTAGTTTGTTACCTCTTATACTATTTAGGATGTCCTACAATACTTCCCTTCATATGCCTGTATCTATAGAAGGAAGGACTTACTTATAGACATGATTTTGGGGGAGCCCAACCCCCTGATACATCTTGATTTGTTATGAAGGTTCTGTTAGACAGATAAAGTGGGAATCAATAGCCTATACATTCAATACTTCCAAGCATGGGACATAGAAAAAGCCAAGGATATCCATAAGAGAAAAAAAGATAAGGTTATGTGCATTAGAGGAGTCAAGGGCTATTTCTTTCTATAAAATTAATTCATCTACATATTGTAAGTCATGTCATTCAATCTCATTTTGTAATCCCAATTTAGTTTTTACAATCATTACATAATTCTTAGGCTATGTTGAAAAAAAAATATTGTTTGATTTATCTTTGGGAAAGGTAGTGTTATTGTAGAGGATTATTGGCTGTTGAGTTGAAATTTCCATTAACTTCTATAGATACACTCATTTTGTCTAGTCTTCCTTTTTCTCAACAACTCCTCATTTGATATGGCTGAGTCCTAGTTGAACTCTAGCTTATCCTAAAGATATGCATGATTCCAATTTGTACTCTACTTTTGTAGAGGCTGTTGTTGAGTTCCATCAGGACTCTACTTCCTCCAAGCTAAGAAACTTCTCTCAACCTTATCCATGATTTCTATCAGCTCTTTCCTATATAAACATGCTAGCTTGTATGTATATTGCATATTAGAGAATTGACTCATATTGGTGCATTGTATCCTCCATACTAGAGATGTATTGGAATACTTGAATATTTCATATTTGGGACTTTACTTGATGTTGAGCATTCACATAAACTTTCTCTAAGTAATGATATTTTGTTTATTTTATTTTCAATTGTGATCTAACTCTTTCAATTCTATTCTATTTTTATATATGTTTTAAAATATTCTAACATGATATCAAAGAATGTTTTGAAAGATTAGATTTGATAGTCTTTATTTTGCATATATATGTTTTTTTCTTAATATGGAGGACTATTACACCTTGAAGGATCTAAAGAGCATTTATAATTCTACCATTAAGTCCATAAGGCTCAAGAAAGTTAAGATTTTTTGTTGTTTTATCCTTCTAAGAGATCATTTTCATAAGTTACATATAGGGATTTGTAGCTCGAATCAATAGAACATCATAGAAACATAACATTTTTAGGCTAATAGGATCTACCAGTAGGGCCCACCTCTAGTGGGGGCCTAACAATGGGAACTAAGTGGGCCCAATGGGGGCCACCTTCCAATGGGGTCCACCTCTAGCAACCATCACCTACACTGACCTCAACTAGTCCACCACTCTAGTGCCAACACTGTCCATCTCTATTACTAGTGTGCCACTCCCCTATACCATCTCCTACACATTTCCTAATGAGGAAAAATTATTTCCTCTATTTTGATAGGAAGTTTCTAGGTCTAGTTGTGCACCATGTCCTTAGGTTTTTTCAAGAAGACTTATTCTATTGTCATTTAGTTAGTGGAAAGAAACCACTGATACTTTTACTTCATGATCTTTTTGTTTATAAGTTTAGGATGGTTTAAGACTCTGGTTGAATAGTTTATATTCATGTTATGCAATATACTTGCACAAAATACTCTATTAATATGTTTTGATTGACATTTAATCATTTGGTACATGAATATGTTTTTCATTTCATGTATGTATAGATTTCTTCTTATTTCATGTTAAGTACTTATGATGCATGATAACACCTAGAAATAATGTTTTAAGTAAGGCACCTAAATTAGTTGAGAGAATACTTGGTCCTACAATAGAAAGAGATGTCTTAAAAATCACTCTACAACCAAATGATGGTGAAAACCAAAAGAGATGAGTCCTTAAGTTTGACAAAATTTAGGAAGTAGTGGGAGCTAGATTTGTAAGAATTTTCCGTAGGGAAAAATCATCCAAGACCAAGAAGCACAATAACTAGCACAAAATAGACCAATAGAGTATGATCAAAATAATAATATGATATTCAATTGATGTTGTAGTACAATAGGAGTGCCTAAATATAAAGGCCTCTAGGATGCTTCTAGAATGTCTAGGAGTTAGCAAATTGTTAAGCCTCACAACTAAGCACATGTCCACCAAGAGTGGGTTATTCTCCATTAAGCACAAGAGTTAGTGTAATGATGAGAGGATAAGCCTAAAAAGGTGTGTCATGTAAAATTATGTTGTACACACTATGTGCTTATTAAGAGTGCAAACAATTGTGTTGTCTACATGATGACTTAGTTGATTACGAAAACTCCAGTGTTGTAGACACCATGTGCTAAAATAGAGTTGATTACTCCTATGTTATCAACATGAAAACTCATATGAGTATGCAAATTCCTAGGTGTCTAACCTAATAAATAATAAAATAATGCATTTATCCTAAGTAAACTTAAGTAAAGTGTAAATAATAATTATTAACACTAACACCCCACCTTAAGTGCAACTTAGGGGAATGCACTTAAGCTCACAAAAGCTATGATGAAATTCATAATGGGTCCCAACTACTAGACCATGTTAGGTACCCAAGTACAAATGCAATGCTTAAATACAATAAAATATCTCTACAAATAGAGAAAGAGGAAAAACCTCATTAGAAAAACCCTCCCCAAAAAAGAGAGATGTGTAAAATATAAAAGAGAAGGATCATGTGACCCCCCTGGTGAAAAATCCCTCACCCCCAAGAGATCTCATAAATGAATACACTTGACCTCTATAAAGGGCTTGGTGAAGATGTTTCCTACTTGCTACTTTGTAGGAAAATACTGCAATGCAATGACCTACTCATGGATCAGCTCTCTGATGTAGTGCATATGAACCTTAATATGTTTTGTGCATTGATGTTGTACTGGATCTTTTGAGATCTCAATAGCACTTTGGTTATCACAATGGATGATTGTGGGTCTTGGTAGATCAAAACTAACCTCCTTTATAATCTTTTGTAGCCAAATAGCCTCTATTGTTACATTCATAGCTCCTTGATACTCAGCCTCAATCGATGAGAAGGAAATGGTGTTCTTTTTACTCTTCCAACAAATGGGGTTAGAACTAAGATGAAATAGATATCCTAAAGTAGACTTGCAATAATTGAGGTCCTCTACATAGTCTGAGTCTATATATCCCACTAACTAAAGTCTTGTACTAGCTACATAATGTATCCCATATGTATGTGTACCCTAGATATAGTGCAAGATTTGTTTGGTTGCCTTCCAATGAAGTTCATGTCACTCTTTGAGAAACCATGCCAACTACAAATGAGATGTTAGGGTATGTATGTGTCAAGTAGATAAGGCTTCAATCCAACTATCTATACAAAGTTACATCAACAAGTTTAGTGGAACACTTTGTTTCTAACTTAACACTTGAAAGGAATGGGGTAGATGCAACCTTGTAGTCTTTCATGCAAAACCAAGCAAGTAGATCAAGAGCATACTTGGGTTGTGATAAGGTGATCCTTGATGAAGACCGATGTATCTTGATACAAAGGAAATAGTGTAGTAGACCCAAGTGTGTCATTGAAAACCTATTCTGCAAAGTAGCCTTGACACTATCAATAATGGATGTTGTGCTCCATACAATGATCAAGTAATCAACATAAAGCACAAGAAGCAAATGTGAATCATCCTTTGAAGAATGTAGACATTCAAATTGGAATGACATCTAGTGAACCCTATTGAGAGAAGAAAAGAATCCATCTTAGCATACCAAGCTCTTGGAGTTTTTTTACGTCCATAGATAGATTTCTTCAATTTGCAAACCAAGGTAGCATCCTATATGAACCCTTGTGGCTTCTCCATATATATCTCCTCGTGAAGATCCCCATTCATTAATGCATTTTTCACATCCATCTAATGAACAACCCATCTTTGAGCTACTACTATAGCTAGTGTCAAATGAATGCAATTCATTTTGCCACTAGTGCAAAGGGCTTAGTGTAATCAATGTCAAGTACCTAAGAGAAACATTTGGCAATAATTTAAGCCTTATGTTTATCAACACTTCCATCCACTGAAAATTTGGTCTGGTAGATCCACTTACACTAAACCAATTTTCTTCCCTTAGGAATAGAGACTAAGTCCCATGTATCATTTCTCATAAGAGAATTATATTCTTACTCCATTTCTCTATCCCATTCTAGAATACCTGATACTTCTTTAAATGATTATGGATCTGAAGCAACTATAATATAAGCATGTAGAAGTGAGTTGTGTTGTGATATTGTCCTATTATCTGAAGGATTCCCTACCAATGGTCCTACAGCATCCAATTTCTACTTATCCCATCTTGATCTAGTGGAAGAAGATGTAGTAGGAGTATCCTCAACCTCAACTGGTTGAAGCTTCTATGTTGGTCAGGGATGAACATCTTCCAAGTCACTATTATCACTATCACTCTCTTCAATGAAGGAGGAAGAAGGAGGAGTTGAAGAAGTAAAGCTTGGAAAAAATTTTCAAAATGAACACTCCTTTGATAGAATATATCATGTGTCTCTAGATCCATCAAATTGTAGGCTTTATGTGAGTTCACATATCCAACAAAGATGAAAGGTTTTCTTTGAGCTTCTAATGCCTTGTGTTTCTATGGAGGTATTTGTGCCCATGTTGGACAACCAAAGACTCTGAAGTGCTTAATCATAGGTTTCCTACCAATCCATGCTTCAAAAGGAATTACACCATCCAAAGCTTTATGAGGACTTCTATTCTATATATAGTTAGCACAATTCATTACTTCAACCGAAAAGATTTAATTAAGAGACTTGTTTAGTAGCATGCAAGTGTTGGTCTCAGATTGGTTTTGACATTTGAGTGTCAACACACTTAACCAAATTCTCAAGTTAATGCTAAGTATAATACAACAGTCGAGCTACAATGTATGCCAAGCTAGATAATTCAATAGGTGCCGAGTGAACTTTAGGTGCTAAGTGAACTTCAAGTGCCGAGAAAAGTTCAAGTGCCAAGAAAAGTATAGCTTCCAAGTCACTATAGATGTCAAGTAAAACAATTGCTATAGGAGCCAAGTGAGTCAGTTTTTCTATATGTGCCAAGCATCAGCAAGTAGTATGTGCCGAGAAACATAGAATCAACATATGAGTTTGTATCTTCATAAACTTAGATGTAAACCATTTTTGGAGCTGACATGGGATGAATCTTGAAGTATCTTGAAGATAAGATTGAATCTTTTGCATTACCTATGCAATCAACATGCAACCAATAGGAAAAGTGCAAGAAATGAGTGGGAAATGAAGAATGAATATGGATTGTAGATTCATACCTAATTCTAAAGTCTTCAAAATCTTTAAAAAGAGAACAAAACCCCATTGTATGTGTGGATGAGAGATGTATATGGGTGAAATATAATGAAATTTAGAGGGGAGTTTAAAAAAGACTTAGTGAAGAATAGAGTAGTAAAGTAGAATTTAGTTGATCAAGAACAAAGTATCATAACTTCAAAGAGTGGCATATCAGATCAAACAAGGATTAGAGTGGTAGAGTAGAACAAGGATCTAGAATCAGCAATTAAAGATTGCAAGTAATTAGGTCAAGGCTTTCTAATACTCTCTAGCAATTATATTAGATATGGAAATCTTATGGACTTAGGTTGGCCTAGAAACCATTGTTAAATCCTTTAACAAGGTGGCATTCCAAGTGAATGTAGTAAAGTCCTTTAACCAGGCCTACTTTTAGTAGGGTAGTGAAATCCTTTAACCAGGTCACTTTTAACAGACTGTAAAGTCTTTAACAGGATAGGCCTTTCATAGGGCATACCATTGGAAGTGATCAAACATTGTAACCTTGAATAGTTATGCATTGCTATAGTGATATTTTGTGGGTGTCATCCCCACCCCAGTTTTACCTTCTCATTTTTGGAGGGTTTTTGGGTTACCAAATTTATGTGTTAACTTTTTTCATGCATGTCTTTACTTTCAAGTTTATTAGATGAATTAGATGCATGTGAATGGTTTTAGTTAAAATAATTTGAAAAGGTTAAAGTTAGTTACTTCCTATTCACCCCCCCTCTCAGAAGTAAATCTTTCCACTTGTTAATTCCAACAATTGGTATCAAAGCCTAGTTCTCACAAGGAGGAGCCTTACAGCTTGGAAAAAAGATATGGAAATGGAAGTCTACAAACTTGGGAAAATCATAGAGAATTAGGAAATTGACATACAACTTGCTTTACATGCCTTAGAAGAAGCTAGAGGAGAACTAAGGAAATCCTTAAAGAGAAGAAAAGAATTTTTTGTAGCTAAAAATGACACATTGTACAAGGATATTGACACCTCAAATCTATTTTCAAATGGAGATTCCAAAGAATTTGATGCAGCAATAGTAGACTTGATGGAGAAGAATAGAGCTCAAGTAGAAGAAATTAGGATACTCAAGCTTGAACAAGAATCACAAGCCATGACACTTTGTGACGTGATAGAATAGAAGAAAAGAGCTATTGAAGACAAGACTATGCTAGAAGAAGACAAGAGAAACCTTGTGAAAAGACTGGAAGAAAAATCAATTGAGCTTGCAAGAATCTCACACATGCAGCTAGACACCCTAAGTTAGATGATGAATGCACATCATGAACTGAATGTCAAGGACATTGAGATCTCTACACTAAAGATGAAAATTGAATAATTGCAAAATGATCTGAAAAGAGAGAAGGAGATTGCAGAAAGCTTCAACAAACCCAATGAGGCCATCAAGTACTTTGAATAGCTATTGAAATCACCAAGAGCTAGCAATGATACTTCAGGACTAGGTTACATCAGCACTGAACAAGGAGAGTCCTCCAAGACTATAGAAGAAAGGAGTAACAAAGGTAAGAACACCAAACCTACTTGTCATTTATGTGGTAAAAAGGGACATACTTCTAATGTATGTAGGAGCAAGAATGCCCATCGGCATGAAAAACCTAAGAATGCAAGTTATTGTCATAAGTGTAAAAAGCAAGGACATCAAGCACATAACTATAGGACTAGGACTATAAGAACACCAAAATTTGAAGGTCACTACTACAATTGAAATAAGTATGGACATAGATCTTATGAATGAAAATCAAAGCCTATGTAGACATCAAATCAAATAGCAAGGGAAGGTAACCATGGTCATCACTACAATTGGGACTATAACACCAAGTATAGTTGTCATTACTATTAGGAATATGGACACATTCCTAAAAATTGCATAAGGGCACATTTTAAAGGGAATTTCAGCAAATGGTTGAGCCAAACCACTATTTTAGTTTCTTAAAGACTGGTCATATTAGCAAGAATTTCCCAACAAAGTCAAAGGCACCCAACTTAGAGAATGACAAAGGTAAAGATAAGGTAGATTCTGAACACATCAAAGGAGAAATGAACAAGACATGGAAGAAGAAAGATGGGTGTAGCACATTAAATGAAGGAATCACTACACCTAATGGGTCAAGTGGTCACACTTTATCAAACTAAGCAAGAGAAGGCATAAGGGACTGATTTACAAAGTTTCACCATACATCAGTTCCTAGAGAAGAAAGTACTAAAAAAGGATAGATCAGCATGAACAAAGATGCTAAGTTAAAAATTAAAGAGATCACAAGTATTACCGAGTTTCCTTTAGATACTGAGTAAAAATCCCATACAAGTCGAGTTGATTGTCACGATCATAGGAGGTGACTAATTCGTACAAGCTAAGTTGGTAGAGGAAGCCAAATGGATAGTTGTGAATGTATTGAGCATTAAATACAATGAAAAATAGGGTATATTATCGCATTTTCAATCATTTTTCTTCATCGAGAACAAAGAGCAAAGATAAGAAACAGTGCAAAGCAAATCCCAAGTAGAGAATCTAGTGTATAAGAAGATTTCTACAACATTCCAAGAATGATTCCATCAATTTTAAGGTATTTACGACTGTGCCAAGCTACATAGTTTCATTTTTTCTTTGTGTTGAAGCCCTAATTTGTGTAAAATGGCATCTAGCTCAAGAAAAACTTAGGAGAAGGAAACATTCAAAGTTCAATTAGTGTCCAAAGAGGTTAGGCAACAAGGACAACCCAGCCAATGCCCTTTCCATCATGCCCCCAAAAGTTGTAATGGTTCAAGATGTAAGGAAATGTTATAACTAATAAATTGGAGCCATAGGTGACATGGAAATGAGGGAGGCATATGAGAAATTGTGTGATAATGAAGTGTTAAAGGAAGAATACAAAATTGTTGAGAGGAAGGGCTTAACATGTACCCTAGAATTCCCTTCCATTGTAAAAATAGAATGGATTAGAATAGTGTTGAGCCAAGTGCATCATGGTAGTTTATGGTTGGAGGATGGCCCTATAAAGATCACAAAGAGGATTGTACATAGAGTGACTAGGTACCCAACCCTAGATCGATCGAAGACTCTTAGGAGTGATCCCAAGAAGGAAATTGAGAAGAACACAGGTGCAAAATGGAATAAGAGAGGGATGAAAATTGACACTATCCAAGACCCTCTAGTTGACTTTGTTGTTAGGGTTATAGCACACAAATTCTATCAATCTAGTAGACTCAATAGTGTGCCCTGCAGTGTAGTGGATGTAGGATATAAACTAGTGAAGAAAGATCATACCTATGATCTTGCAGAGCGATAACTCTAATAGATCAATGAAAATCTAGCAACAATCAGAGGAACAAAGGGAGCACAAAGCAAATTTGGTGCAATTTTGATATGTATTTTCTTTTATGTTCAGAATGAATTCCCTTCTTTTGGCAAAGTGGTATGGAAGAATGATAGGTCCATTATAGTTCAAGTCAATGGATGCATAGAGCAAATGGGAGCTAATTTTGAAGCTTTGATGACTAGTTATTTTGAGGATTTTAAGAAATCAATGAAGTAGAGGCTCTAAATTCTAGTTTCCTTAGTAGAAAAACATGTAAATGATGTATGTTTCCTTGTAGATATAGACTATACATACATACAAGCAACCATACCAAGAGTGAGATGGTTGAAACCTCTTGGGTATGAAATAAACATAGATGAAGCATCAGCAGCAATAACTGCACTACTTGTAAAAGAGATTGACAAGGATGCACCACATTTTGGAACATATGATATGGTAAGATTCAAAGTGGATATGAACTTGAAGACTACCTCCACTTTGAAGAAGAAAGACAAGTTAGTTAAGAAGCTCAAAGCCAAATTTGGGGAAGGTAGAAGAAGAAGAGGAAGAAGGTGAAGATGCCAAGGCTGATGAAGAAGAGAAAGATCAAGGGCCACTTGCCCTAACCCAAGGTATAGGAGAGGATGAAGATGAAGAATAAGGTGCCAAGAAAGAAGCACCAAAGGCTGAGACAAAGAAAAGGAAAGCTTAGAAGTAGCCAGTTGCATAGCCTAAAGGGAAGAAGAAATCTACAAAGACAAGCCCAGCCAAGCCAACTACAAAGGCTGACACCAGGGCTACAACACAAGGGGAAAAGGTGTAGAAAAAATAGGAGGCAATAGAACAATAGGGGCCTATAGAGTAGAAAAGGGGAAGAAAGTATGTTGCACCCCCTAAATCAGATAAAGAGAGAATAGAGTTTGATGAAGATCAATTTAGACTAGTAAGCCATTCTACCACTTCTAAGTTGGAAGGCATTTGTAATAATATTAGAGATAATGCAAATTTATTTGGTCTAAAGACCATAGATTTTAATAAGTTGTCAAAAGAACAGAAAAACATAGTGGAAGAGTCTATCTACACTATGATGGCTAAGTTCAAGCGTACTCCACTTGAACTAGACAATTCAATGCCTAAGGAGCTAAGCTCGCTAGTTGAAAATAAGTGGCATTACTATCTCAAAATGGAGAAGGAAATAAGAGAGTCTACATTGGCTCATGTAATGCCAAACCTTACAAAATGTCAAATAACAAAGGCTAGTAAGAAGCATGGGAGAAAATTTGCACCCAAATAGAAAGCCTTCAAAATTTTGCAAAATCAAATTGATAATGTTGTCCAAAAGTCCACACAAATGTGAAAATTAATATATGGTTTTAAAACTATAAAGGAAGGGTAGGAAGACCCATTTGAGGGTATGAATGGTGAAGAAGAAGAAGAGAATGAGAAGGAGGAAGAAAGAGAGAAAGAAAAATATGAAGAAGAGAAAGAGATGGAGACAATGGAGAAGACAAATGGTAAAGAGGCAACAAAAGAAGAGTAGCAAACTGAACAGAGTGTCCAAGACAGACAACTGCCACCACCAAGTCCTCCACACACAACACCTATAGAAACAATAATTGCAAAGAATGTTCCTAACACCTCAAGCCAGAACATCAATCCTTTAATTGTAGAGTATCTCAAAAAGATCCTTCACCAATCACCATTACAAGCACAACTTTGCACAAATCTAGTTTTGGTGAGTGTTGATGAGTTGCAAAAGGCTATAGTAGAAATAACAAGAGAGAAAGAAAGCACACAAGAACAATCTTCACAACCTCCCACAGCTATAGTAGATCAACCCAAAGAGCAAGAAGAACAAGACAAAATTGCTAAGGTTGATTCTACAATAAAGGTAACATCTACTACCAAGGAGAAAACAAAGGAACAAATAGGGCAAGATGTTCTTGTAGCACAAATCCAAGGTGCACCTCCTCCAATTGTCATGATTGATCAAGGTAGTATAGGAGAGGAGAAAGAAGTAGAGAAAACCCCTAAGGAGCAGGAGGCAATACAAACATTAGTAAACTTGCCTACCTCGAGGACTCCTAATAAGAAGTCAAGCACTAATGCAATACCATTGAAAATTTCAGCACCAAGCTCAAGCACCACCAAGTTTGCAAGGGTACTTCACTATGGAGACCCTACACTTGATTAAGAAATAGTGATACCTAGATATGACCCAAGAACCATGAACATGCAAGAGGCACTAGAGAGGAGAAAAAGGCAAGAGATACTTAGAAATGAGTATAAGCAGAAGCAAGCACTAGTGGAAATCAAAGAAATATTTCTTGATGCATTTAGCTTACAAATACTTGATGAAACTCGGCCCATCAAGGAGCAACTATCCAACATTGTGGACTAGGTATAGAATTAGGACGTAGAAACTAATGTCAAATTATTAGAATGGTCAAAAAAAGAAATTTTAGATGAAAGTGAATGAGAAGATATCAAGTGAAATAGCACTTTCACAAGTTGAATTGGCAAATAAGATTGAAAAAGTAAAGAAAGTACTTGAGAATGTATTCTCATTGTACACCAAATTGTGTGATTCATCATATTTCACACAAGAAACAAGCCAAAGGATACAGAGCTTGGAGAAAAATCTAAATATTTATAAGACACAATTACCAAAAGATCCAGCTCAAAGTGAGAAGCATTTTGCAGCAATGCTTCACACACAAAAAGAGTTAGCTATCTTGACAGTAGAGGAGGCCAATATTAAGACAAAATTGATGCAAATTCAATCCTCCATAACTCCATATCTAGAAGTACTCCATAAGGAGTAGGCCTATGCAGAAAATGTACTAAAGAAATACCCAAATCTTTCTACTTTAGAAGGCCTTGCTCATCTTGCAGCGAAGACAATCATCCAGCATAAGTCATTGGAGATAACTTTAGATAATTGGGATGCTTCTCTCAAGATGATTATGGAGGTAAATAAAACATTTTTGGAAAAGTATTCTATTCATCCTTAGGACCCTTTGACATAAGTGTCAAAAAAGGGGAAGAATATAGAGAATATACTTAAGGGGGAGAATAAGAATATTCAATTCATTATTTATTGGAATATACTTAAGCGGGAGAATAAGAATATTGAATTCATTATTTATTGCATCTGATAAAAGGGTGAGAATAATACATTCTTTGATGGCAGCAATAAAAAATATCCAAAGAGGGAGATATTCATATTCACATTTTTGAAAGCCAAAATGATGCAAAACTGAAAGGAGATGTGAAAAGGGAATAGATATAGAGCACAGGATTTAGAAATAGGGTACACAGATATAGATAAAGATAGATAAGGAAAAAGAGTATCAGATATATCAGCATGAGACATATTCAACACAAGAATTTTTTTCTTAGGAATAAAAATGGCAGAATAGCTTAGGGGGAGTTACAAGATTTTGAGGTATACAAAATTTTGAATAAGTTCTTGAAGTCTCATACATATGCCAAACAAGAATGTGTAGTATACTCATAAAGATCAGATTTATAATGTCTAGTTAAGTGTTTTTGCCACTCCTGTCAAAGGGGGAGACTATTAGTCTCAAGTTGGTTTTGACATTTGAGTGTCAACACACTTAACCAAATTCTCAAGTTAATGACAAGTATAATATAGAAGCCAAGCTACAATGTATGTCAAACCAAAGAATTCAATAGGTGTCGAGTGAACTTCAGGTGCCGACAAAAGTTGAAGTGTCGAGAAAAGTATAGGTGTTGAGTCACTATAGATGCCAAGTGAAACAATTTCTATAGGAGCTAAGTGAGCTAGTTTTTCTATATGTATCAAGCATCAGCAACTAGTATGTGCCTTGTAACACAGAATCAGCATATGAGTTTGTATCTTCACAAAGTCAGATGTAATCATTTTTGGAGCCAACATGGGATGAATCTTGAAGGATCTTGAAGATAAGATTAAATCTTTTGCATTACCTATGTAATCAACATGCAACCAATAAGAAAAATGGATAAGGCATGAAACCAATAGGAAAAATGCCAGAAATGAGTAGGAAATGAAGAACGAATATGGATCGTAGATTCATACCTAATTCTAAGTCTTCAAAATCTTTAAAAGGAGAACAAAACCCCATTGTATGTGTGGATGAGAGAAGTATATGTGTGAACTATAGAAAAATTTAGAGGGAAGTTTAAAAATACTTAGTGAAGAATAGAGCAGCATAACAAAATTTAGTTGATCAAGAATAGAGTATCATAACTTCGAAGAGTGGCATACTAGATCAAGCAAGGATCAGAGTAATAGAGTAGAATAGGGATCTAAAATCAGCAATTAAAGATTGCAAGTAATTAGGTCAAGGCTTTCTTATACTCTCTAGCTATTGTATTAGATATGGAAATCCTATGGACTTAGGTTGGCCTAGTAGCCATTTGTAAATCCTTTAACAGGGTGGCATTCCAAGTGAATGTACTAAAGTCCTTTAACCAGGCTTACTTTTAGTAGGCTAGTGAAATTTTTTAACTAGGTCACTTTTAATAGAGTGTAAAGTCTTTAACTAGATAGGCCTTTTATAGGGTAGACCATTGGAAGTGGTCCAACATTGTAACCTTGAATAGTTACACATTGTTGCATTGATATTTTGTGGGTGTCATCCCACCCTAGGTTTACCTTCTCATTTTTGGAGGGTTTTTGGGTTACCAAATTTGTGTGTTATTTGTTTCCATGCATGTCTTTACTTTCAAGTTTATTAGATGAATTAGATACATGTGAATGGTTTTAGTTAAAAGAATTTGAAAAGGATAAAGTTAGTTTATAAAATTCTAGATACATTGTAAAATTCTAGATTTGAACTCCAAAAAGGAGGTTGCAAATTCTATATAAAAATGAATTTGAGCTCTAGTTTTCTAAAAAAATTGCTTCAAATTTGACTATGGCCCAACATATGTGAATTTATAGTCTATTTTCACCAAATCGACACTCCATATGTAATGGTGGGTCTACTTCGGCTCTAGATGCTCCCAATAGCTGTAGATACTCTAGATCTATATCAAGGTGTCCTCAAAGAGGTGAAACAAGAATGGTCTCCAATGGCTATGAAATGATGCCTCTATGGATTTGATACCATGTAATAATTTTCCTTAGGGAAAAATCACCCAAGACCAAGAAGCATAATAACTAGCACAAAATAGACCAACAAAGTATGATCAGAATAACAATATGATATTGAATTGATGTTATAGTACACTAGGAGTGCCTGAATATAAAGGCCTCTAGGATGCTTCTAGAATGTTTAGGAGTTAAAAAATTGATAAGACTCACAACTAAGGACATGTCCACCAAGAGTGGGTTATCCTCCATTAAGCATAGAAGTTAGTGTGATGATGAGAGGATAAGCCTAAAAAGGTGTGTCATGTAAAATTATGTTGTACACACTATGTGCTTATTAAGAGTGCAAACAACTGTGTTGTCTACATGATGACTTAGTTGATTATGAAAACTCCAGTGCTGTAGACACCATGTGCTAAAATAGAGTTGATTACTCTTCTGTTGTCAACATGAAAACTCATATGAGTATTCAAATTCCTAGGTGTCTAACCTAATAAATAATAAAAGAATGCATTTATCCTAAGTAAACTTAAGTAAAGTGTAAATAATAATTGTTTACACTAACAAGATTCATATATGTATATCATTGACACAATTTCTATTTCTTAATATTTATGTTTTTGATAAGAAAAATAGGTTTTACAAGGATCTTGAAACCCAATAGTTAAAACAAAAACCAAGGTTGATAATCACATGGCTGATAATAATCTTGGAAGCCTAGCCAAACATAAATGTGAACAAAAAGGCCAATTCAACTTGCATCCAAAAAGCCAACTTGACAAAAAAAAGCAGTACACTAATAGCAAAAGACAAGAAAAATTAAACCATGATTACTCTTATGTCTTTCACTTGAGCTCCTTCATCATTTGAGCTGCTTCATAGACTTTATGAGTTTCCTCAGTAATCTACTCCTAACTCTTTTGGGCTTTCTGGTCTAGGCTACTAAAATTAATTCATGTCACTGCATCCTATTCCACCCTAGCTCTTTCTCTATCCTTGTCCTCACTCTCATCCAGTAGGCCTCTAGATTTTAACATTCTAGTATGGGACAGAATGTTATCATTGATAAAATTGAGGATGGAGATCATCTAACTCACCAAATTGTGATTATAGTTTTCTAGGTTCAGGATTCTCTTCTCAGCTAAACTAATTCTATCCTCCTTATTCTTCTAATTTCCTAGACCTGGCTTCTTCCTATTATTTTCCATTTGGCCAATTTTTTCCCTGACCTCTTCCAATTTGTGGTAAATCCATTTGATTGACCTAAAAATTTTGATCATGTTACTATGAGAATTATTCAACAAATTCATGCCCATTTCCCTAGCATTATCCGTTATTGCCACCATAGCTAGATTGATGAGTTCTTTGAACTAGAACTAGCCCTGTTTTTCTTCTAGAATTTGGGGATTCATTGTCTCTCTAACAATCCCCATCTTAGATGTTCTAACATTGAAATTTCTCCATGCATTTTACATATCCTTAATAATCACTTCTCTACCCTCTCCTCCAATTTTCTCCTTCTCCTACTCCTAGGGATGAATAGGGGAAAGAGGAATAGCTGAGATATTTAGCCTTGACCCCAAAACCCTCTCAAAATTCATCTATTTTTTCCTCTTCCTTTTCTTTGTAACTAGTTTCTCCCTCTTAATTTCTATCTCCTCCTCATCATCATCATTAGATTTCATATTCTCCCTTTCCTTATTGTTTTCTTCATCACCCTAGCCTTTAATTTTTGGCCCATGTCCTCTAGGGCTCTTCCTACTTGGGGTAATAGATGAGGGTGATTTTTTCTCTGACTCTTTAGCCTTCTTTCTAGAGGAAACATTTTCCTCCCCCTCCGAGTTGATACTTTGAATATTCTCTAAATCAAAGGAAAAACTAGAGCTGCCTAAGTCCTCAAAGGCATCTGCACTAGGTTGAGGAGATTTTCTAAAATTCTGGGCTTTAAAATACTCATAAATTAATGGCAATAATCCTTTATGTAGGGCAGGATTTGCAAAAGGTTTTTTCTTGTATCCTGTGATAGCCTTGGTCATAGAAGTAAATAAATAAAAGGGGAAAGAAATCTTGATGCCATGGCAGAAATGGTTGAGAAAACCAAAGTGATGGGTTCTCACCCAGTCAAATCTAGTATCCAACAAAAAATAATCTATAACTTGTAAAACACACCTCCAAAGTTTTTTGATGGAATCCATTTCATAGTACATTTTGCATTTTACTAGATCATTCCTCTCCTCCATTTTCTTTGAAAAATTCGTGACCACATTCATCAACAACTTCTTGTCTCTATAAAATTTGAGGCCCTCTGCCAGAATTTTAGACACAAGAGCAATGACTTCCTTTGTAATCTAAAATGAAACTCCATTCACTTTAACTATCCCATCCTTCCAAGACTTTACGATACTATTAGTTACATCTGGGTCAAAGCCATGGAGTTTAGCAATGTAATTTACTATACCTCCCTTCTCCAATTTCTCCCATACTTTTGTCCTTTCTTTCCATTTTTTTGCTTCCCCCACAAGCTCCTTCCTACTCCATTTCCCCACCATTTTTGCGCTTTCCACCCCTACAATTCTCATAAATGCCAACCTCTGCAAACTATTCTTAACCCTTTGAAAGCTCTAGTTTTCACGTCTCTAAAAAGTGCCAATATATTTCTCTATACCCTAAGAAAAAAGGAAGAAGAAAATATCAACCCACAAAATGTGTCGATATGATACTGATAATCTCAACTCCTAACTATGTCTGGCATAAATACCTTCCATTAATAAACATTGTTACGTTAAGATCTCCACCATACCTCCCTAGACTTTTTCCAGTTCAATAAGACTCCTCACTTCTGTTGGAATATTCCCACACAAATTCTAAGTCATCACCTTATCTTGCCTGACTATTTCATTGGTGAACCAGTCAACCATGAGGTTAGCTTCCCTACTAACATGGGTGATGTGGACACATTCAAAATTTTGAAGGAGATTTTGGGTCTCTTCAATTAAATTAGCAATTGACCATGAAGGTTGAATGATTCCTTTAATACATCTTATAATGTTATTAGAATCCCCCTCCAACCATAATTTTTTAATCCCCATGTGAAAGGCCAATTTAACTGTATGGCAAGTAGCACTAGCTTCTACAAAATGGTTAGTTTGGAAACCCAATGGATGAGAAAAAGCTACCACCACTTCACCATAATTATTTCTTATGATTCCTCCACAACCTAAACGTTGAGGGTTACCTTTTGATGCACCATCAAAATTTTCTTTATGCCATCCCTCAGGAGGGAATAGCCATTTCACATCCTATCTTTTTGTCCTCCTGTAATTTTCTTTCTCCTTCTTATTATCACCATTTTCAATACCTCCCCTCTTCCTTACCTCATAGTTTTCTTTTATGCTTCTATAATTCTTCTCTTATAGAACATAAGTAGGTTCCTCTCTATCTCTTAAAATTCTATTGTTTCTTTCCTTCCACATTCCCCAAAAAAAATGAGGCAAAGTCTAGATACTTAAATCCAGCAACTCTAAACCCTTGAATATGCTTATCCAATGGCAAAAGGAATCCAAAAGATTAACTAGTTTACACCAGCTTACCCCAAAAAAAAAATTATGTTATCCCAAACCTCCCATGAGAAAGGGCAATGTATAAACATATGATTGACTGATTCCATTTGATTCTTACAAAGGATACACCAATTAGGCATAATATGACCTCTTTTTATTAAATTATCATGTGTAAGAATTTTTTCTTGCAAGGCCAACTAGTAAAAAATATTAATCTTTGGGGTAAGCCTAGGTAACCAATCTTTTTCCCAAGGGGGTTTCTCTTTTAGGCTCTAAAGGGAATTGTAGCCCGAAGATACCAAGTAACAACCATTAGGATTTTCACCCCATATAACTTTATCCCTCTTGTTATTAATAATCATAGAATTCAGCATAGTGATGATCAACTTGAGATCCTCATAGATGACAAATAGGTCTTTCCATTCCTAGTCAATTTTATAATCACTAACTTTCAAAGAAAATAGCCTAATACAATCATTAGCCCACATTTCAAAAGTAGTATTATTAATAAGAGGTCCTTGTAGTAGCCAATGATCAATCTAGAAGAAAGTATCCTCCCCATTCTCCACTTTCCAAACAACCTTAGCCTTGGCCAGCTCCCTTGCTTTAAGAATACCATTCCAAATAATAGACGTGCTCAAGATGTCCTCATTTTTTACTAAAAAATGGATTGAATGTCTTCTACGATACTTATAAACAAAGATATCTCTCCATTCCCCAGTACTATTAAAGATGTGCCAGATCTGTTTAGCTAGGAGAGCCATATTAAGATGCTTTAGTTTCCTAATACCCAATCCACCATAGCACTTTCGAAGACAGACATTATCCCAAGCCACAAGAGGATATCTATTCCACCCTTCAAGACTCAACCACAAAAAATCCCTCTAAATCTTTTCCATTTTCTCTATAAATATAATTAGAATCCCAAAAAGGCTCAAGCCATACATTGGGAGGTTTCGAAGAGTAGATTTAACCAGAAGGCATTTGCCAGCTTGACTAAGAGAAGCCCCTTTCCAACCTACTAGCTTCTTACTAAACCTATCAGTGATCCCATTCTAGAAGGAATTATGAGGCTTAGCACCCAAAGGGAGTCCAAGATAAGTAGAAGGAAGATTTCCCACTCCACATCCAAGGGTCCTCACAATTTTCCACTACCTGTCCTCTAGAGTATTAATAAAGAAAACTGAGCTTTTTCCCAATTAATAAGTTGTCCAAATCCTCTAGTGTAAAAATAAAGAATCTCCTTCATAACCTTAGCCTCCTTGACTAAAGCTTCCCCTCACATTATTATATCATCCACAAACTGTTGATGAGAAAAAAGATCACACCTAGAAGATAGTTTAAACCCTTTTAGCCTTCCTACTTGTTTGTTCTTCTCAATTAACCTTCCAATACATTCCACCAAAATAATGAAAAAAATAGGTGAGAGGGGATCTCCCTATCTAAGCCCTCTCATAGGTTTGAAAAAATTAGAAGGAGAATCATTAACCAAAATTGTAAGAGAAGAAGTTGAAATTAGCTAAGAAGTAAGCTTACAAACTTTTTGATCAAAGCCAAAAGCCTAGACAACCAAATCAAGGAAAGTCCAGTCAACCCAATCATAAGCTTTTGAAAGATCCAATTTGAGAAGCATTCCATCTCTCTTTCCAGCTTCTATTGAATGGATAACTTCATGCACCGTTATGATTGAATCCAAAATCTTTCTTCTAGGGACAAATCTCATTTGTTGCAAAGAAGAATTCTAACCATTCTCTACGTTAGCACCTTTGAGATAATCTTGTAGAAAGAGTTACACAAGCTGATTAGTTTGAGTTTATCTAAAGAGTTAACCCTAGGAGTTTTAGGAATGAGGGCCAAAAAAGTAGAATTAATCTCTTTTAGAATACTTCTAGCTCCAAAGAATTCTTGAAAAGCCTTCACAACATCTTCCATAACCACCTACTAGTAAATTTGGAAAAGAAGGTAGGAAATCTATCCAAGCCTAGGGACTTATCTACTAGCAAGGAAAAATGAGCTTCTCTAACTTCCTAAGCATTTGGTATAGCCATCAACATTTTATTGTGAAGGGATTGAATAATCTATTCAATACATGAGATAATTTTAGTTTGATCCAACTTCGATAACAAGGGGTCCCAGGATAAAAGAGAGGAGAAATAGGAAACAACCTTAGCAGCAATTTCATTCTCTTTTGTTGACATATCTTGCCCCTTTTTTAAAGTAGAAATTATGTTATTAGCTCTATGTTTTACAATAGAAATATGGAAAAACCTTTTCTTCTAATCCCCCTCTTTCAGCCAGTTAATTCTAGATCTTTACTTCCAGAACTTCTCTTCCTTACTTATAATATTATGCAAGTCGGAAAAAATAGACAACTCAACATTTCTATTCAAATCATTGCACCCTTCCTTTTGAATAGTATCCTAAATGGAGGTGAGTTTGATAGATAGATCATCTTTATCATTAAAAATATGACCAAAATCCATCTTATTCTAGACTTTTATCATTCTCTTCACATTACTCAACTTCTTTGCTACTCTAAACATGGTAGTACCTTCCACTTCTATCCCCCACTAGTGATATAGCTTATTCAATAAATTAGGATGTGAAGTCCACATCTTATCGAACCAAAAAGGGAAGTTCATTCTTGGCTCTAAAGAGACAACCGAGAGAGATATAGGGGAGTGATCAAAGCCAATTCTAGGAAGCAAAGACAACTTATAGGAAGAAGACTACAACTAGTCCAAAGAGATAAGAGTTTTATCCAACTACACCTGAATACATTCCATTCCAATTCTTTTATTTGACCAAGTAAAAGATCCTCCTGATAGATCCAAGTCCAAATAAGCCAGGCTATTTATGAAATTGGAGAGGTCCATTTTACTTTCCTAGTCAGGTGCCAATCCCCCCTTTTTCTCCTCATCCACTAACAAAGTATTAAAGTTCCCCATTATAATCTCTTTATTTATGCTACTAGTCTGAACCAAATCACAAACTTTGGACCAATGATTCTTTCTCTCCCTTTTGGAATTAGGAGCATAAACATTCAAAATGAACCAAAAATCATTGGAGTACATATGGAACACTTTACAAAAAAGGATGTTACCATCATTATACAAGGTAATGAATTTGAACAACTTATTATTGAAAAGGGTGAACAATCCTCCAGATCCTCCTTCGAAATTCAAGACTTCCCCACTCATGTTATTACTAAAATATATTTTACCCAAACTCTCTTTCTTCGTCTTAGTTTCTTGTATCATTAGAATATCAAGTCTCAGACCTCTGATCATATTCCTAATGTTTTCCTACTTATGGGCTCTATTAAGGCCCCTTATATTCCAAGAGATTATCTTCATTTAAAACTAGGGGAACATTCCAAAAGTGTTCTTTGGCTCCCATCTACCAAACTTCTTATGGTCTCATCTTCTCTAACTTGGCTAGCATGTCTCCTTCCTCTCAATCTTGACCTTATACCCAAGTCTAGTTTACTATGACTCCTAGTCTCTGCTAGCGAAATCGGGGAGGGTTCCTAATTACTTTTCTTTTTAGGCTTTAGAGATAAGGATTTTTTCCTCTCTAATCCCTTTTCTAGATTGCATGAAACATTTGGGTCCTTCATAGGAGACAAGGTGAGAGCCAAGACATCCTCTTGTTTTTCCCTCACTAACTCTCCTTCAAGAAAGACTTGTTCCCCCACTTCTTGCATATGAGTATCTGACACCATCATGTCCTAGAGTTGGCTTTCCTCCTCTGCCATGGTCTCCTTTCTCATTACTTGAGTAGTAACATATTTTTCTCCATTTGCCTCCTTAACTTTTAAAAATCTAGGATTAGCCTCCTCTTCTAAGAATCTAGGATTCATTGTTAAATCTTCCTCCTCTCTAATAGAAAAAATAAATGTCTCATCTTCCTTTGAGTCTCTGAGGACTATCTCTTTTCTTCCATTAGCAGAGACTTCCACTATCTTTTTTTGTTCTTCCACTATCTTTGTTGGTTTTGCAGGCCCATTAATCTTTAGTGCTAGTTCAGCCAGCACATTAATCTTTGCTCCAAATAGGACATTCTTATCTACCCTAGAAGTCATGTTGGCCAGTTTATTTCCTCCTTTAATAGGAGCATTTAACACCTCAACCTTTTGGCCACCCTTGATGTCTTTCCTTTTCCAGATCTTTTTCTCCTTTCCTTGGGAATAAGATGGAATCTTTTTCTTTTCTTCTTTACCTTTGGGCATTTATTTGCCTTGTATCCAAATTTTAGATAGTGAAAACAAGCAAAAGGGATACTTTCATAGATGAGCTACTGAGTATGTGTTCCCAGCTTAGAGTGAAATCTCACAACTTCTGGCATATCATCCCCTTTCTTGACATCAATACATATCCTTGCATACATTAATCTACTTCTAGAAGCTACTACTGGGTCTATTGACAAAAGTTACCCAAAAGAATTAGCTACTCCCACAAAAAAATCTTCATTCCAAAATTCCAAGGGCAGCTTTGGAAGTCTAACCCAAACCAATGCTTGCACAAAGAATGATTCATTCAAATCTAGCTTCGATGACCATTTCTAAAGCACAAGGGTAGACCAACCTATACTCCAAGGTCCTCTACATAGGATGTTGGATAAGTCCTCTTTGTAAGTAAAATCAAAAGATAAGAAGCCTTTTGCCATAGCCATAACATTGACCTACCCTTTAATCTACCATTTCTTCTGAGTGAAAATCTCACTATGTCTATGTTTGACCTTTGCCCAATAAACTTTCCCACTAGAGTGGATGTTATTGAGGCAATACTATGGTCTACCAGCTCATCTAAAATAGCAATTGCATAAGACCCCTTATCCAAGTTAGAAAGAATCTTAACTGGAGGGAAGGAAGACTTACCAGAGGGTTTAATACCAAAAAGTGATGACCATTTTGTTGAAAAACTAGACCGGTCTACCTTGGGCAGTGGAATAGATTTTTCCAGACCTCTACTCTTTTCACATGGGTCCCCATCCCCATTCTCTATTTCATCTCAATATAGTCCTCTAACACTCTACAAACCCATCCTTTGTTCTTGGTTTCTAATTTCCTCCTCCTTATGGACTCCCACCTAGGACATGTTTCAAATTTTGAAAAGTCGTGCTTCCCCATCCTTTCACCTATTCGCTCCTGCTCCTGCTCCCACATGTCATCTCCAAATTGTTAAATCTTTAGATATTTATGTTATTATTTCTTGTGATATAATAATTATACTCACATACTCTCATGGTGAGGTTAGTTAGGAAGTTAGTTCTTCTCTTTAAATAAGACACTCCTCTCCTGCACTAGAAGAATAATGATAGAGATTAAGAGAGATTCTTCTTTTTTAACTATCTATACTTATCCATCAACTTAATCTAGATGAATAAAGAAATGTTTTGAGAATCTATTATGTGTGATTGAGCTTCTAGATGCTCACTCAAGTCGGGGGGCACTTGGTGAGTAATCCATGTTGGTGAGCAATCTCTTTTTTGTAGTAGAGTATTTTCCTTTCTTGCAATTATAAGAACTTTTAGTTGTAGTAGTTACATGTTCCTACATCCAAAGAGGATTGAGTAGTTTTAGTTTGATTTCAAGAAGAATTTCATTTAGAAGAATGTCAAATGTCTTCTTTTACCTTTTTCATTTAGTTTATGTACTTGAGTTTAATTATTTCATTTGAGCACTCATTTCCTACAATCATAGAACATAATTCATTTTCAAGAAAAAAGTTACTCTAGCATTGTCGCAGTTGGTTCTTAGTGCATATATAGTGCAGTCCCATTTCAAGTAAAGATCTCTAGATTGTTAGTGTAAATAATTATTTATGCTTTACTTAAGTTTACTTTGGATAAATGCATTATTTTATTATTTCTTAGGTTAGACACTTAAAAATTTGTGTAATCATATGAGTTGTCTTGTTGACAACACTGGAGTAAGCAACTTTAATTAAGCACATGGTGTATACAACACTAGATTTTGCATAATTAACTGAGTTGTCATGTTGACAACACAGTTATTTGCACTCTTAATTAAGCACATGTTGTCTACAACATCATTTTATGTGCTACACCTTTGTAGGCTTATCCTCTCATCATTGCACTAACTCCTATGCTTAATGGAGGACAATCCACTCCTAGTGGACATGTGCCTCATTGTAAGACTTATTGGTGTGCTAACTCCTAGTCAATCTAGAGGCCTTTATATTCAGGCACTCCTAGTGTACTTATGAATCAATTGAATTAATTATAATCAATTGAATATCATATTTTTATTCTAATCATACTCTGTTGGTCTATTTTGTGCAAGTTATTGTGATTCTTGGCCTTAGGTAATTTTTCCTTAAGGTAAATTCTTACATGGTATTAGATCCATAGAGGTGTCATTTCATAACCATTGGAGACTGTTATTGCTTCACCTCTCTAAGGACACCTCAATTCAAATTTGGAGTATCCATAGATATTGGGAGCATCTAGAGCCAAAGTGAACCTCGCCATTGCATCTGGAGCATTGATTCAATGAAAATTGACTATAAATTCATCTATATTGGGCCATAGTCAAATTTGAGGAAAAACTTTTTTTGCAAACTAGCACCCAAAGGCTCGATTTGCAAATTTGGTATGATCATTTTCAAATCTACTTAATTTTTTTTAGATCTATTTTTTTTCTCTACAATATTTTAGAATTTTTAGATCTATAACTTTTCTATTATTAACTCGAAAAAAAATTTCAAAATATTTTTTGCAGGAATTGGATGGTGAAATCCCAACCCCTACAGGTGGAATATTTTGTGAATTTCATCATATTCCATTCTCATTAACCACAGGTCTTATCCATAAATTCTCAGTGACATTCAATACATAACTGTTGACCACCAGATTCGATGTCTTTACAATTCATGGTGACTGCCTTCAAAACCTAGTGGCTTCATTTACATTGAGCATAGTCACTTGTGTGTTTTAAACACACGTTGACACCATATTTTGGTGCACATGGGACTAACCCATATTGCACCATCGACATATGTGACTTTTTTGGCCTCTCACAATTCTTCCATCTTTAGTTGTGATAATAACCTCTTACGATCATTGAAACACCTATCATCACTAGAGATTCCCACCTACAGGCACTATGAAAGTTTCCTAGCATTGATTGCATGGGAGAAAACAATCACCATGTGAGCTTCATATATATTGCCAATGCAGTGCCTACACACTACCAACTCAACTACAAACTCAGCCACCACACGACTAATCATGTGAATAGTCACAATCAATAGTGATAGAGCTAGACACATGTTATTGACATGTCAGTAACTTGATCACCTGCCACATGTCTTATGTACCTACCAAAAAAAAAAATTTGTACACTACATGTAAAATCAGTATTGCCACATCACCCAGTGAGGCATTTTTTCGTTGATGTCAGTCAGACACTACATTAAATTTGATGACCATATGACCATCATCTACAAGGAAAAATACACTAATGTGACTACCGTTTGGATGTCAAATTTAACCTCATATTTTTTAGATTAGACCCCTCTCTAGATTATTTTTTGATTTGATAGTCTAACTTTGGAAGGCCATATCTCAATCATCTAGGCTCCAAATCAGGTGAAATTTGTTTTATTTTCGCTAGAATTTCCTAACCTTTTTAGTGGTGTTATTATTTTCTATTTTTGGTGCATAAATTTGTCAAAATTTGCAATTTATGTGACTCTACCTATCCAATTCTACATTTTGTAACTTCAATTGCTCCATACGGACTCATCTAGACTCCAAATTAGGTTCTTTTTTTTAAAAGTGAATAATTGTTTCTCTACTTTCTAGATGTGCAATCAGATTATAGGCTTGTGTGGGCAAAAATGTCAATTTTAGGAATAGTTCATTTCTTTTCATTGTATTGCTTCAAAATTATTGTATTTACAAGCTACATTTTAAAGTTCTAGATTTGAACTATAAGAGGAGGTTGTAAACTAAAAAATCAAATGTTCACTAAGGTCAAAATTGACAAAGTGGCCCATTGTAATCGCACTACTTATAAAGTGCCAAATCATGCATTAGGGGGGGTTGATTGATTAATTTTATATTTTTGGGGGTGCAAACATTCATTGATCTCATGGAGTTTTGTTTCACCTGTCAAGGTGGTCTTAGACCACGATTGACAAAGAGGAACTATAAAAAATGCAATGCCTTAATCATTGATCATCTCAGAAGAGAGTATAAGGAAGTATTTCCTTATCTATGTTTCAACAAACTATTAGAATTACTCTAGAATAACTGAGTGGGGGGGTGAATTATTTATTCAAGGTCCAGATGTCCTATTCAAACTTTTCTCTTAATACAGTGAACTAATCCAAGCATTCACTCTTCCAAAATTTAACTTTTCTAATTAGCAAGTTACTGTAAATTAACATGCAAGCATGACACATAAGGAATCAACACATAACACGGTGATCTACATAGAAACCCAATTTGGAAAAAACCACCAGTAACATGCTACTCAATTCTCACCCTTCTAAAGTGATGCTGTGAAAGGCCTGCCCTATTAAAGGCTTGCAACACACACTATTAAATGTGATCTCATTAGAGGATTTAACCACCTTGTTAGAAGTGGGCCTGGTAAAAGGACTTTAGAACATTCACTTGGAATTTCATCCTGTTAAAGGATTTACAAATGGTTGTTAGGCCAACCTAAGTCCATAGGATTTTTAGATCTAATACAATTTCTAGAGAGTATTAGAAAAAATTGACCTGACTACAACATACAACTTAGCTTGCAAATTTCATATCACCTCTCAACTCATATCCTTGCCTAGCCTTCTATTTGTGCAATTCTTAACTACTTGCCTTTTCTTTGAAGCTTTGTCTTTTTAAGTCTCCATATTCAATGTACCAATGCAATCATCTCTTCATGATCACTCTTATAAGTAGAGCCTCTATGCTCTTCCTTCTCCTAGATGTCTCCTCCTTGACACCCTTTTAATCACTTCATAGATTTTTTTTCACTTCTATAGCAATAGGATTAGCAGCCATTTGCTTCTTGGTCTATGACTTCTTAAATAGAAGTCTTGGAGTTCCTTTTCCTACTCGATTCTTCCAATTTTCAATTTTAATTCACATGGATTAGGTAGGATACATTGTACCTATTCCATATTTTTTTTCCTCTAGAAACCTCTTGAATAATCCTTTAGAATTCACCCAAAAATGGTTCACATAAGATTCTATACCAACAACTCATCTTCCTTATCTTCCAACTTGTTCACAAAATTCAATGCAACCACTATGTCGGCTCAAATTTGGAAAATCTTCGTTATTTGAAATTATGCAGCAACTCGGCACTATTGAAATACTGGTGCTCACCACATACTATATTACTCGACATTAACTATGTTTTTCTTGATGCTTGGCACCTAAAGATTACTTAGCACATACTAAAAATTTTCTTGATGCTTGGCACCTGATCTTTTACTCGACACTTGAAGATCACTCGACATTAACTAAGAATTTTGTTACTTGGCTTCAACTGACTTTCTCGGCACCTTCTGATGATCAAAGTTAAAGCTTTTCAATCAACCTTGTTACAACTTCTTCCTCCAATTTATCTAAATGTGACCAACCTTTATATCTTTGAGTTTGTCATCAATACATTACTTGACCATTGTCTTGACTAATTCTTGCACTTCATTACAATATCATAACTCAACCTTTCCCTTAGATGCTCTTGTTACATCTTGTTGATCAAATCCTCTTCATCAATCAACTAAGTGATAGTGCATGAATCTTTTAAGAAAATATCATCCCTACATGTAGTAGGTTTGACATCAATGGCAAAACAATGATTGAAAACAATCTTTTACAACAATCTCCCTCTTTGGTCTTCAACAACAATGAGCTTTTCAATCAGATTTCCAACATGAACTAATCTCTTCCATTGATCAACCACCTATTAAAAGACTTTTGGACATCACTTATTTCAGTATCACTCATTCTTGCTTTAAAGTCATTGACAAGTACAATTATCCTTATGATATTTGGATAGGTCTTTGGGAAGCATATGGAGATCCAAATATTCCTCCCTTTCCAAAAGACATTATATCTTTAGTCACTTCAGTTATGGTACCTACAACTCTAGATGAGATCACACATCTTGATACTCCTATTGATTCTATTGATCTAGTTCCAGCCATAGATGCTCCTGATTTAGTGCAGCAAATATTACCATGTCTTACTACTTCAACTTTATGGGATGACTTCCTTCCAAACATTGCAAGGCTGTTTGTGGAGTCTCACATTGAAGATGTGGGAGACATCATCAATGACATCAACCTTCTCTTTGTTGAGGAGACTTCTTCACTCATTGTGAGGGCACACTCTAACCCTCAACCACCTGATTATTCTAACATGATTGTGGCTTCTTTATAGTATTTGGAGGAGGACTCTTTCACTTATGAGGAGACATTTTAGTCTATGGAGATTGTACTCTAGTTTCCTCAAACATCATATTTTCTAAGGATTCATCCTACCAATTGGGGAGCATTCTCTACCACACCTTTGGCACCATTTCTTCCTATAGGGGGGACCATCATTCATCTTTCATGGTGTATGTTCTTTAGTTATCAAGGAGCTTCTTTCACAGGTGTGTCTACATCATTGAAGGGAGGCAACATTTCTTCTCTTCTGACATTTTCCTATCAGGATGCTTCATTATCTTTGGAATTTGATTCATCTTTATGCATACACATGTTCCCTTGCTTTCCACCTAATTTTGGGCATCCACTAAATTGGTTTGTGGCATCTTCATTTATCAAGGACTTGTTAACATTTGAGAAAACTTCAAAGGTAGCATCTACCACATACTACATCTATATCCCTCTTTCATCTTCCTATCTAAAGTGTGATGCATACTTGCACCTACATTGTTTGTCGGCATTAGATTTTCTTCTATCTTTAGAAACTTATCATTTTGAGATCCTTCACTAAGGGGGATATTTCATTGAGAGATTCTCTATTATATATGCAAGATGTATGTTAATATGGGGGGTCTTACTCCATCCATTCATGCATCTTTCTTTCTTGTACTTTTCTCTCTTTTGGGGGCAAGGTTTTTCCCATGAGGTTTTCCCTCTGTCCCCATTTGTAAAGAGATTGCATTGCATTGTTTGTTCAACACTGCATTTGTACATGGGTACCTAACATGGCCTAGTTATTGGTACCCATAATGCATTTCATCATAGCTTTTGTGAGTTTAAGTGAATTTCCCTAAGTTGCACTTAAGGGGGCTATTAGTGTAAATAATTATTATTTACACTTTACTTAAGTTTACTTAGGATAAATGCATTATTTTATTATTTCTTAAGTTAGACACTTAGGAGTTTGCATATGCATGAGTTGTCATGTTGACAACACTGGAGTAAGTAACTCTAATTAAGCACATGGTGTCTACAATGCTATAGTTTGCATAATTAACTAAGTTTTCATGTTGACAACATAGTTATTTGCACTCTTAATTAGGCACATGGTATCTACAAAATCATTTACATGCTACACCTTTGTAGGCTTATCCTCTCATCATCACACTAACTCTTTTGCTTAATGGAGGATAATCCACTCTTGGTGGACATGTGCCTCATTGTAAGCCTTATCAGTGTGCTTACTCCTAGTCAGTCTAGAGGCCTTTATATTCAGGCAGTCTTAGTGTACTTGTGAATCAATTGAATCAATTACAATCAATTGAATATCATTTTGTTATTCTGATCATACTCTATTGATCTATTTTGTGCTAGTTATTGTGCTTCTTGGCCCTAAGAAAAATTCTTACATAGATATGATGATTAAATGAATCTTTGCAAGGGAAAAATACATACAATGAATCTTTGCAAGGGAAAAATGCATACTCAATTAGGATAATCCATCCCTAAGTTGAGAATCATGTCTAGTTATTGATCCTAGTGTAATGACAAGAATTATCACAATGCCACCTATGATCATCTCACAAGACACCACCACTAGTGGTTTAACCAACAAGCCTCTTATGCTCCTCCAGGCCCCTATAAAGGGATTTTTCTCAAAATCGGAATAACTTTCACTCCAACAGTTGAAATTTTTCTAGCAAAAAATTGTTGAAAAGCTAGAGATTTTTTTTCGTATTGAAGGAGATTTGAATTAGATTTTTGTTTTATTTTACTAACCCTTTTGTAGGTTTAAGTTGATTATCACTTTTCTCTTCATTTGGCCATAGCTTTCACCCTAATGCTCCATTTTTTTCAATAAGATATCGCTAGAAAGCTAGTGAAGAGCACTACATAGTTACTAAGATCTTTTTTTCTAATTTTATCTCGAGTTTATTTTTCATCATAAATTGTATTTTTTTCCCATTATAAGCCTATCGAGCATTGACTCTAAAAAAAATCTTTGTAAATGCACTAAACTATAAACTGCCCAACTTGTAATATTTGGGGGTGATTTCCAATTTAGTATATTTGGGGGAAGTGATCTTGTCTTGTTCTGAATGAGTTCATTTGATTTTTTGAAATGTCTTAGTACACTAGGGAAATCTCAAATTGAAGTCCTAATTCCATATAATTATGAATCATGGAAGAAAATTATTATGGAATTATATAAGGGAAAAAAGTTTCATAAGATATGTAAATGAATCTATTCTTACACCTTGTGATGTTAATGATCTTAAAGCATGGGAGATCAATTGTGAAAGAGAACTTGGTTACATTTTTTCACTATTCCCTTTGATTTACACTTTCATCTTGAATCATTAAAGACACCTAAAGAGACATGGGATGCTTTTGAAACCTTGGATGGTAAAACTAACAAGATTAAAGATTATTATATTGATAATGATCTAATGAATCTTGATCTAAAAAGTTTCAACATCATATAAGACTACATCTCCAAGATTAAACAATTAAGAACACAACTAATGTATTGAAAGATAATTAAGAAATATGTAGAGTTGATTCTCAATGTGTTATACAAGCTTGGTCTTGAGATCTCTGTATTTATTTTTACCTTTCATACCAATAGGGTTTCTATGGGAGTTGCATATGTACTTAATCCTCCTTTTTATGCATTTTGAATTCTTTTAATCTAAGAGAAAGTGAAGCTAAATAGAATAGAAATCATCAAGACATCCAAATTGCAAGCTTTAATTGCTAGTGAGTCTAAGGTATACAAAGAAGTGAGAAATTCTAAACAAAAACAAAAGAAGAAAAAGAACAAGGCACTCGGAGAATTTGAATCTTCTTCCTCAAACAAGAAATCCTATAAAAAGAAGAAGTCCACATGTGCATATTGCAAGAAATATGGGCTTGATGAACATCACTGTAATTCAAAAAAAGTTGATGAGTTGAAATATCTTTTGACAAATGATAAAATCAATTGACCTTCATAAGATTCACCATATGTTAAGCTTGTAGATTTAGTCAAATTGATTTTATCTAAGATGCATTATTGTTATTAGTAAATCATCATTTCATGTATATACTTATCCATATTAAATAATATATATTATTATATTATTATTATATGTATAGTTATACATATTATTATTTTTGTTAATATATTGTTATTAATTAAATGATGATTAAACCATAGAAACATGTCTCTTCAAGAGACATATCTCCTCCTCTCATATTTATATGAGATTCAAATCAGCATTTGGAACACACCCATAACAATGGCAATGTTAGTACATTTGCAGCAATTCTAATAATTCAACATAGTATTAGAGCCAAACTACAAATGAAGATGGTAAAAAAAAAAATCCTAAAATTAACATATACAAATTGTTGGAATGCGTAATTTTCCCTCAAACGAAATGTAAAATAATACTAGAGGATTCTAGAAACTCCAGCTGGATTACCAAATAGGTTTAGGTAAAATTAATATTTAATTTTGAAAAGTTCTAGAAGTCATTTGTGTAGATATCTCTAGAAAAGTCTATTTGTTCTATGTCTATTAAATTAGATGTTTCTAGAAATAATCAAAGACCTCTATAAAAGAGGCATAGTGTAATGGTTTTTTATCAGTCAAGCAATAAATGATTTTATAATCTCTATAAGTGCCTATAGTATGTATTTTGTGTTTGATTGTCATTGTGGATCCAATCCATCCACCCCCATCAATTTGGTATTAGAGCCAGGTTGGATAGAAGATGGACAAAATGTAATTGATGTGGACAAAATGGGTAATGAAATATATTAGTGCCACAACACATTGAGTATTTTTCCATTTTAGTTTATTTTTTCCATCCACCTTTCACAAGGTGTATCAGAGTTGTCCTGGATTTCTACAAGTGGTATCAAAGCCAAAAAGACAATATTTGTGATTAAAGAGGAGGTGATGTTTTGGTGCTGCTAAAATATGGAGGATTGATTTGTGTTATAGAAAAGACTTTTTTTTTTAAGAAGACCACATAGCAAGTGTTGAGCAGCTAAGGGAAAGTTGGAAAGAAAGCACATTATTGAGAAAAAGAAGACTTTTCATGAAGATTATGAAAGAACCAAAGTGTTTGTAAAGCATGGAAGAAAGGATAGAGGAAAGAACAAAAGGTATGGTCATTTGAAAAATTCTCCTATTGATAAGTAGGAGATAATTTCCACAGCAAGTCAAATTGTGATATTGCTATCAGGATTTAACTATGTGATTTTGAGTCATACTCATTGACCCATATTTCATGAGTAGTGATTCAACATGAATCCATCTCTCATGAGAATAAATGGAATACTTAGCACTCATTGGATCTAGGTGATGCTCACAAGGGTGAAGCATTTGGACTTCCCGGGAGGTCACCCATCCCAATATTACTCCAGCCTGAGCATGCTTAACTATAGAGTTTCCTCCATGGTTAAACCCAAAGCTTGCAACCCCATTTGAAAAACCTTCACCAAGTGTTGTGCCTTATGAACCATTCATTAGAAAGCCCCTTAAGCTCATCAATTGATAAGTAGGAGATAATTTCCACAGGAAGTCAAATTGTGATATTGCTATCAGGATTTAACTATGTGATTTTGAGTCAAACTCATTGACCCATATTTCATGAGTAGTGATTCAACATGAATCCATCTCTCATGAGAATAAATGGAATACTTAGCACTCATTAGATCTAGGTGATGCTCACAGGGGTGAAGCATCGAGACTTCCCGAGAGGTCACCCATCCCAATACTACTTCACCCTGAGTGTGCTTAACTATAGATTTTCCTCCACGGTTAAACCCAAAGCTTGCAACCAAATTTTTAAAACCTTCACCAAGTGTTGTGCCTTATGAACCATTCATTAGAAAACCCCTTAAGCTCATCAATTGATAAGTAGGAGATAATTTCCACAACAAGTCAAATTGTGATATTGCTATCAGGATTTAATTGTGTGATTTTGAGTCAAACTCATTGACCCATATCACTACTCATGAAATATGGGTCAATGAGTTTGACTCAAAATCACAATTAAATTGCAATATCACAATTTGACTTGTTGTGGAAATTATCTCCTACTTATCAATTGATGAGCTTAAGGGGCTTTCTAATGAATGGTTCATAAGACACAACACTTGGTGAAGGTTTTGCAAATGGGGTTGCAAGCTTTTGGTTTAACCATGGAGGAAACTCTGTATTTAAGCACGCTCACACTGGAGTAGTACTAGGATGGGTGACCTCCCGAGAAGTCTCGGTGCTTCACCCCTATGAGCATCACCTAGATCCAATAAGTCCTAAGTGTTCCATTTATTCTCATGAGATATAGATTCATCTTGAATCACTACTCATGAAATATGGGTCAATGAATTTGACTCAAAATCACATAGTTAAATCCTGATAGCAATATCACAATTTGGCTTGTTGTGGAAAGTATCTCCTACTTATCAATTGATGAGCTTAAGGGGATTTCTAATGAATGGTTCATAAGGCACAACACTTGGTGAAGGTTTTACAAATGGGATTTCAAGCTTTGGGTTTAACCATGGAGGAAACTTTGTAGTTAAGCACACTTAGGCTGGAGTAGTACTGGGATGGGTGACCTCCCAGGAAGTCCTAGTGCTTCACCCCTGTGAGCATCACCTAGATCCAATGATTTCTAAGTGTTCCATTTATTCTCATGAGATATGGATTCATGTTGAATCACTACTCATGAAATATGGGTCAATGAGTATGACTCAAAATCACACAATTAAATCCTGATAGCAATATCACAAATTCTCCTATTGTCATTTAAAAAAAAAAAATATGACATGGAATCAAGTTTGATATTTATGTAGGGTTCATTTCAAGTTGATTGAAGATTTAATTCTAGAAGTAAAAAGGCATTTAGAATTTTCTAGAAAAAGTAAGGTGTGTTAAATTGTTGATTTCAATGGGAAAAGTTGGTAGTGTTTAGAAAGAGAAGACAAATAAGTTAGAAGAAGAATTAGTGATGGTGAAGAAAGAAAATTCAAGATTATTGTGTGAAAAAATATAATTAGCAAAAGGAATTGGCAAAAGTAAGAAATGAAATGGGAGAAGAAAAGTCTAAATTGTTAAATAAAATTAGTGTTTGCATAGAAGAAATTAAAGAGCTAGAAAATAAGTTAAAATTTGTGGAAGAAGTACATAATTGGCATGTGAAGAAAACATGCAAACTTAGAGAGCATAATAAAGAACTAGAAGAAAAATTAAAATTTTTTGATGATGTTGATAAAAAGATCAATGTTTTAGAAGAAAATTTGAAGAAATTGGAAGAGGAAAATAGTATGTTAAAGAAGGAATTGTCTACTCTTGAACAAGAGAAAGAATGTTTGAATGCAAAACCATTTGTATGTGACATATCTTGTGACACAAATGATTTAAGTGATTATGGGATTGAGAAATGTGATTTTGCTGAAGTTGTTTGCAAAAAGCAGTGTAATGATGAACATGAAAATTGTATTGATAGAACTTCTAGCTATTATAGTGAAAATATTGGTTTGAAGATTATAGAAAGAATGGGTTTTAAAGGTAAAGGTTTAGGAAAGGATGTATAGGGATTAAGGAATCTGATTGAGACTACAGTCAGTCCAAAATATGCAGGTGTTGGATATGATGTAGGCAGTGGAAAGATAAATAAAGATTTAAGAGAATCAATTAAAAGCATAAAGATTGTGCAATATTCACACTATAACAGGAAAGGGCATACAAAGGATAGATGTTGGGATATACATCCTTGTAATATTTGTGGCTTGAAAAATCATTTTGATAAGACATGTTGGAATAAAGAGTGCAATAAAGATTTTACGGAAGGTTGTATAAAAATGGATTGTGGATAGAGCTATTGATCGAATTGGTAGAAAATTATAGGAATGATTGAAGGTTTATTTAGGTACAAATGTTCAAGTGTAAGAAATAATGTAGCTATATTGGGAAACAGATTAGAGCAAGGCATCAAAGAGGCAAAAGGTTATCAACATTTGTGACAAATGAGGCAAGATTATCAATGGGTCTAGTGAAAAGAGGAAATTGTTGGCAGCCAATTGCTTAAAAAATGTTTGTATAAATTAAAGGCTGTAGCCTTGGGAGACACTATTAATGAAGAAATTAATAGATATGAAGATTATCAAAAAATGGCATTTTGGCATCAGGAAAAAGAAAGGATTTGGATTTGTATGCAACAACATTTGAGGTTGAAATTAGGGGAAAGTATTGGAATGTGTAATTTCCCCTCAAATGAAATGTAAAATAATACTAAAGGATTCTAGAAACTCTAGCTAGATTACCAAATAGGGTTAGGTAAAATTAATATTTAATTTTGTTAAGTTCTAGAAATCATTTGTGTAGATAGCTCTAGAAAAGTCTATTTGTTCTATGTCCATTAATTTAGATGTTTTTAGAAACAATCAAAGACCTCTATAAAAAAGGCACAATGTAATGGCATTTTATTGATTAGGCAATAAATGATTTTATAATCTCAATAAGTGTCTATAGTGTGTATTTTGTGTTCAATTATCATTGTGGATCCAATCCATCCACCCCCATCAATTCGGTATCAAAGCCAAGTTAGATAGAAGATGGACAAAACGTAATTGATATGGACAAAATGGGTAATGAAATATATTAGTGCCACAACATATTGAGTATTTTCCATTTTAGTTTATTTTGTCCATCCACCTTTCACAAGGTGTATCAGAGTTGTCCTAGGTTTCTACACAAATGTAAAATCATAGTCAAGAAAAATATGTAACAAATAATAGTGGAGATACTAATCAAAATAATCTGAAAGATGAGCTTTAGTTCTAATTATGCTTCTATGAAAAATGGAACCATAAAAAAGACTAAGCACTCGAAGATTGTAGACAAATTATGTGATGTAGAAGAAACAAATCCAACGATTGAAATTTCTAACAACCTTCCAAAGAAAATAGATAAGCACAACTTGGCTGATAAACTGTGGTAGAAAATAGAGTGCCTCCACATACACAAAGATAGTAAGTTTGGAAAATGTAAGGCAATGAACAGGAATAAAAGGAAAGCAATCAGAAAAGGAAGACGGGGGGGAGCACAACCCTATACAAGCATTGCAAATGTTACCTAATGAATTTAAAATCCATACTAATCTACAATCACCATCTAAGAAGACAAGGTGGGTAAATTTGTGATATGTGATAGGGATTGATATTCATTGGTGATTGATATTCATTTAGATTGCATAAGACAAAGATATATTGCCAATAAAATATTTAATCACATCAATCGTAAATCAATCTATACATGAGGAATATTGAAATGAAATTTCTCTCAAGTGTATGAATGGTCTTCAATAAAATATGTAGTAGTCCATGGATAAATTGAGTAAATTGAATGAAACATTCTTTGCAAGTAAAGGAAAATAATGAAGCATTTGTGAAGGTTGGTCATAGATGGCTATGTGTATTTCACAAATCATCGACATTGAGATGATATCCCAGCACAAGAAAGGCATGTGGGTGGAAGAAAAATCCCCAAGGAAAAGGTAACACTGATTGAGAGTAAACAAGGGGAATTATAGGAACAAAATATTTAAGTGTCCTAATAAGAAGTAAAGTCACAACTATATGCAATAGTTACTTCTGTGTAATGAGAAGAATCAACTAAGAAGAAGGGAAACATGACAAATCTATTTTTTTTAATGCATAAAAGAAATAATTCTTGAATTCAACCTAATGTTAGTTACAAATATTCTCAACCTAATGTTAGTTACAATATAACAATACTTCAGTCGTAGACAAGAAGAGAAAATAATGGACTCGATCAAACTAATCAACATATTTAATATCATAGTTGAATAAAGATGAAATAAGGAACGTGCCCAGTCGATATAAAAAATAGATGCATAAAACAATAAATTATAGTGATACAGGTCAGAATCATAATTAAGACATTTGATTCATACCATCCATTTCCATTCACCTTTGGGATATACATTAGCAAGTTGATTCAATGCATTCACCACATAACTATTACAAACTTGAATGAACAAATTGGATAAGACTAC
The DNA here is from genome assembly GCA_028749045.1 of Cupressus sempervirens. NCBI lineage: Eukaryota > Viridiplantae > Streptophyta > Pinopsida > Cupressales > Cupressaceae > Cupressus > Cupressus sempervirens. The sequence continues at coordinate 153,704,222 of CM053788.1, read as the reverse complement.
CATAAAAATTACTTGAGGAACCTATACGAGCCATACCATAGATTAAAAGAATGATTTTTTTTAACTTCTTATATATATCATAGATTGGGCTTTGGGAGTAATTCTTGCCTCAATTTACTTTCATCAAGATAATTTTATTGCTATGAGGAAGGGTTTACATATGAAGTTGAGATTGGAGAAATACAACAGATACAACTCTTGATAGTTAAACCTCTACCTATCAAAGAAATAGATTTAGATGGCCTCTTGTAAGATAATATTGGTCCTAATTTGAATAGGATTCAAGGACATTACATTGAGGCATCAATCTCTAGCATTGGATGGAAGATAGAATAATATGAAAATATAGAATAAGGGCTTTATGATATGGTAATGAAGAAAAGTCAAAACATTAGTTCAAAATTATTAGTTAAATAAATTATATTCCTAGGAGGGGCATTACAATGAGTTTTGATATCCTATGGACATGAATTAGTTAGGGAAACTAACATATCCAAAATTAGTACCAATGATGCTTAATCAATCAATCAATCTATATATATATATATATATATATATATATATATATAATCAAATAAGAATCTAGAAGGTGGGAATATGTCCATTTACTAAGAGAAAAAGGACTCTCAAGAAGAACAATAATATAATCTTGTTGAGCTACCATTTTGCACAAGGTTGAACAGTAGAGATCCTTTCAAATATATATATATATATATATATATATATATATATATATATATATATATATATATATAATCAAATAAGAATCTAGAAGGTGGGAATATGTCCATTTACTAAGAGAAAAAGGACTCTCAAGAAGAACAATAATATAATCTTGTTGAGCTACCATTTTGCACAAGGTTGAACAGTAGAGATCCTTTCAAATGTACATGTTCATGAGGAGACCTTTGCTTGTTCAAATCAATCTGCACAACCTATTGTTGAAATGTAACCACAAAGAGATTTTTTTTGTATTTTATATTTTTATGATGAATGCAACTATATGAATTCCTATTTTAACCAAGTGTCTCAAAAACAAATACAAAGCTAGAGTAATGAGAGATTAAAGAAAATTACTAAAAGGGAAATTCCTAATGGACATAAGCCAAAGTAATAACATGTCTATGAATTAAATTATAAAAAGGATCTGGTAGGAAACCAATGAAATTAGAAGCAGAACTTCCTCAACTCCAATGCAATTTTCAATGGAAACTTTAACAATAACCAAAAGATATTTCACATCTTATCAAATCGCAAGGCCATAGAAAGTGTGCTCACATGAGACAAAATGCTATGCAAGAACAATGATAATCCTTTCTCCAATTCATCCCAACAATTGAATTCATTAGCTCAAGGCAAACCCCTAAACTAAAAGATCACACAATCATAACAATGCAATAAAATCATTAGATCCATTATTATTCATGAATATGCATTCACAAATATAACACACTCTAGTAAGAATAACTACACTCAGAATGAGAGCACCAATAGCATATATTAGTGCATCAAAATAACAGCCTGGAGTACATTATACATCCATGTATTTAAAAGAAATCATCTTCTCCTTTTGTGTTCAAAGTGAGAGCTCTTCTAATGAAAACTCATGCTAAAAAACAAATAAAATAAAGCTAATTACATACAAAATGACTCTCTAAATGGTGCTACATAGGTCTCCAAGCTTGTTTATATCAATTAATGGGTGCATGAGCCTTTACATGACTTAAAAAATAAAATAAGAAGGAGATAAGAAGATAGAAACCATTAAATGATCTAGGAGTCACTAAGAGCTCTAAAAATTGAAGCTTGACCTTCTATAGGTGTCTCTATGAGTTGAACTATCATCAAAATGTGTTTTCAATGCATAAAATGCTCTAAAATAGCAAATGGGCAGTTAACTATTAGTGCATTACTTCTTCTTCAAAATTGTCAACATACCTTGGAGAAGTGCACCTTCGCACCTAGGTGACATGAACCAAAAATCCAAAAAATCTTCTAAGTTTCAAAACTTGATTTCCAGCATTTGGATTTTCATCCCCTTTATACCAAAATGATGTGCAGATGTTTCCCTTTGAACTTTTAGATAGCAAAGGTGATTTATTGAGCAACTAATAAATCTAAATCTTCATTCTTTTTCCTCACTTCATTGTGAAAATCATGAAGTGTGACTTCTTGGTGCATTCTATGGAACTTCAAATTCATGGATTTGAGTATGATCTTAGTTGCTACAGAAGATGAGGAAGCCATGGTAGTGTTCAAAACCTCAAGGAGGCTCTAGATTTTTTAGATATGCACACCTTTAGTGATAATTCATTCACTAAATCTTCAAATTGTGCACCTATGCACCTTCAAGAAAGTGTGCAAGGTGCTCAATTCACCAAAAAATCAAAGTTCTTATTTTTGAAAATGGTTTCTAGGTTTCACTCAAATGGAATTTTAGAACACTCTTGTGTAGTTATTTTGATATTTTTGATGATTTAGGCTCATTTGCACACCTTGTACACCTATGCAGTTTGCTCTTCAAAACTTCATAAAATTGTACACTTGGGCATCTTAGCATCTTTGGGACTTTTGGCATCTTCAAGACTTTTAGAATCATAGACCTCTGCACATTCATACATGCACACCTTCACACTTGTGCACCTTCAAGGAGTCCTTCAACTTATGCATATTTCAAAATTACAATGTGCACATGTGCATCTTTGCACCTTGGTGACAATTCCTTCACCAAATCTTCAAATTGTGCACCTACACACCTTTTGGAGTCCTTTAACTTACACATATTTCAAAATTACAATGCACACCTTGTGCACCTTTGTACCTACACACATTCTCACCTATGCACCTTGGTGAAAATTCCTTCACCAAATCAAGGTGCTCAAGTCACCAAAAAATTAAAATTCTCAGTTTTAAAAATGGTTTATTGGTTTTCTCAGACAGGGTCTAGGAGCACTCTAGTGTACTTATTTCAATATTTTTTATTATTTAGGCTTTCTTTAGACTCCAATATTGTTATAGACTTAGACTCCTACTTCTTCTATCTGAAATCCCAAGGCGTTTGTTTTGAAAACACACATGCAATACCATGGTAATGTTTTTTTCTATGGATGATGAGGATGCCATGATGACCTACACAAAAGATAAGCATAAATATATTAGTGTTAAGGGTTAAAAATAATACTAACTAACCAAACTCCTAAACCCAAACTAAAAAATTTCTACCCCTAAGACACCTTGAAAAATACCTTATTCTTATGAACGAGCTTCTATGAGCCAAAAAGGGGGTCCTCATTTCTGAAGTTGGCAATGAGGCATGTGTTGTGGAACCACAACAAATAGCCCTAAGAAAAGGAAGAAATGACAAAGAAATTTCTTTATCAGCAAGCAATTTTTGAACCCATATCAAGTTTTCAACTTGATTCCAGATGTCACTAGTGGCTTTTGAGAACTTCAAACAACAAACTCAAACTTTTTAGTTTTTATGCTCAATGTGTGTTCAACATCTTAACTCCCTTGATTCTCCTAAGTTCTAATCAACCCGAGTGTTTAGCAACATAGAAAAAATATTTCATTGACTAGTGAGAATTATCCCCATCAACAAATTTCCAATCATTATATGACAATATGTGAGAAACTATTCAAAAGACTCTTAATGAATCCTCAAATACTTGTCTTTTGTATTTTGTGTGATCCATTTGTCAGTTTCATGGAGCTCATTCATTTGCACTTGATTCTTCATTAAAAAATTTGTTTATTTGAAGTGAGCCACTGATTATATTGTGTTATCTCCTATTGATCACCTTATTTTGGTTCATACCAAATTCACAAATTCTATTTGGTGACACCAACTTTTTAAATTAAAAAAAATCTCTTAACAATGATTAGACTATGTGGTCAAGATGTTGGTTTTCCTTTCTTATGGACCTTTCCCAATCTAACTACTCATGTGTTCCTCCTTTAATTAACTTTTGGAAACTCACATGCCAACAAGTGATTTCAACAAAGCGCATGGCAAAATCCTCTATTCATACTAGAAAATTTTGGACTATCCCGTAGCCACTATCCACCTAAGTTGAAAGCAACCTAGATGACCAATTTTTAAAATTTTTAAAGTGTTGAGAGGGCTCTTAATGAGTCATCAATTACTTTTCTTTTGTATTTTTGGTGATCTATTTGTCAACTACATGGAGCTTTCACATTTCCACTTGATTCTTCCTTAAAAATATTGTTTACTAGAAGTGAGCCAACAATTATATTGTGTTATCTCTTGTTGATCACCTTATTTTGGTTCATGCCAAGTTTAGGAATCTATTTGGTGACACAAATTTTTATAATTTATGTTGATGTTCCTTTCTTATGGACCTTTCCCAATCTGATTACTCATGTGTTCCTCTTTTAATGAACTTTGGGAAACTCACATGCCAACCTATAATTTTGATAAGCCCATAGGAAAATCCTCTATTCAAGCCAAAAACATTTAGACTATCCCTTAGCCATTGTCCACCTAAGTTGAAAACAACTTGGATGACCAATTCTTTAAATTTTGTAAAGTGTTGAGAGTGGTCAGTCTAGAATTTGATTTTAAGGTCAAAAATTATCTTTATCCACAAGCAACATCTATATTTATTGCATACAAGAAACAAAGTTATCCAAATGCTTTGACGAAGAAACACCTCTTCCAAAAATTGAGACTAGTTCTAGTGGAAAACATGTTGGGAACAATCTTAACAAAACACACTGACTCCCCAACTCAAAGACTAAAAAAGAAAAAGAGGAAAAGTAAACCCAAACCAAATAGACTTGACATAAAGAAAACTAACACCTAACTAAAAAGACTTAAAAAACAAAAAAATTAATAATAACTTATATACAAAAAACCCTAAATAATAAGAACATAGGGTGGTCGTCAGTAAATTTCTCATTATGTGCGGTACTAATAAACCACCCCATATAGTTCTAAAAAATGATGACTTGTCTTTGTATTCAGAAAAATAAAATTTAAGAAATCTTGGTTCAAATTCTAGGTACAAATCACACAAAATTATAAGTTGTGGTAACCCTCCATGGCCATGATTAATGCACAAACAAGTTCTCTTACCTTTAGCACCATATTCAAAATGAAAATCATGAAACTAAGAGTGATAATGGAAAGATATCACCTAATCTAGTGAGTCCCCCACCATAGGGGTACACTCACACATTGTAATTTCTCCTTTTGGTGGTCTTATCTCATGGTACAAAACTCCCCATGCACATGGAAATTGTAGCATCAACGATGTAATATAGCTATCAAAACTAGACCCAAAAGATAGAATATTATTTTTATGGTCCTTATTATCACCATCATTAGCCTTAAACCATAAATTGTCACCTTTAGGATCCTTGGGACTACAAAACTAAATCATATGCCTTCCTTTCAAATTATAAGACTCATTAATATCATTAATCAAGGTGTTTTATCCCTCATATCCCAAAGAAGCATGTTTAAAATCATACTTACCCTCCATTGTGATCTCCCAAGATAATATTAAATTAGGACAACTTACTTCTGAATGGAACCCAAATAGATGGATTCTACATGACTTGGTTATTGCATGGTCTAATATATGTGTAGAATACCCACAAATAAATATTTCCTCAGTCAAGCTTGAGACCAAATTAAGCACTCTATCCATCTCTTCTAATGACATATTTTGTTTTGAGGGAGGTATCTTATCATTATCCAATGGGATATCAATATCATAGTAGGAAGCATTGGTATCTTCTTCTTGATGACTTCCTGATTCAAAAATCTCACCAACCTTGGGATCTTCAACATTTTCATCATTTTTGGCAACTTCGAGAGAATTTTTGAAACTCCATGGAGTTTTAGCACTTCAAAATTTTATACACCCTCAAAATTACTTGGGATATCCACACAAATTGCAACATCAAAACTTGAAACAATTTAATTACTTCCAATAATTTTAACAAGCTAATCTATCAATGTTAACACATTAGATACTTTATCTTGGCAACTAGCACATTCCAATTATGAATGAATCCTTTGATGGAGGCGATAATAGTTAGGAAGAAAAAGGATGTTTGGATTTTGATCTTCTCCAAGATATTTCAAATTTCTTGTTATGTTATCCATAAAACCTTTCAAAACCTCATCCTTTACATGTAATTCCTTCTAAACTATTGGGGTAATGTTGGTTGGAGCCTCATAGTGAATTACAGTGTTATAGACCTGCATGTCTAGAGGAGTAGGATGTAACCATAGCAAGACATCATCCATTAGAGATTCTTCTCTACTTTTCAAACTTTGTGTGTTCATATTATCACTGCAATACACATGTATCCCAAAGTGTCAATGCTCTTTCTCTTCATTGAATGAGAACACAAACTCCTCTTGATCATCTTAATCATTTTGTCTTGCTATAGATTTATCATATGATTCAAACACCATTACACTAAATTGTAAAGGTTGTTCATCCATGATTTGGGGTAGCTGATCTAAGATATCATTGTACTCATATCCATTTTTACTTGGACTTATACCAGTAATATCATTATTTTCATTGTTGATGTTATCATAGGGGCCATAATTTATGCTCTAATTTTGAGAATAATTGTTTTGGGTATAAACTTTTCTTGGATGATTGCCTTGGCTTCTTGAGGAATTTAACTTTATTTTGATGAGTTCATTGGATAAAAGAGACACTGTCTTCTTCATGGCCTTAAACTCTCCAGCCCTATTGTTCTCAAGTTTAGCAGGTGGAGAAGTCTTTTTGTCAAACAATACAATCTTTTGAGGCTCTAACCCTGAATATGTAATTGTTGGCATTCAAGCAGTAATAACCTATTCTAATAAAGGTACTAGATTGAACAACGCATTTTATTGGGCATAGTAGATGCTCCTATAAGAAATAGTGGTTTGGCTACTATATTATTCAAAGTGAAGGAAGTCACAAAGTTCCCTCCATCATGGGTATTTGTTGAGCTATCATTTTACACGATGCTAAATGGAAAGAATTATTGCGAACTCCTCTCTTGAAAAGTTGATCTTGTGAATTGAATCTAAGGTTCCAGGTGATTTTTTGACCTATAGAAACCCACCCAATTAAAGATAAATGTGAATGTTCACAAGGAGGCCTTTGCTAGTTTGTTTTGATTTCAGATGGAATGTAGAATCTGCGCACTATTTCAAAAATAACACTAAAAGAAAACTATATTTTTGTATTTTTATGTTTTGTATGAATGCAATCTAACAATGCAACTAATATGAGTTCCTATTCTAATAAGGGGTTAGCAAAGAAAATAACAAAACTAAAAGAAAATAACATGAAATTCAAAGCAAATAACATGAAATTAAAATCCTAATGGACATAAGCTACAGAAAACAACACACTATGAGTTAAGATTTCAAAGAGATCGGTAGGTAACCAATGAAAATAGGAGCAGTGCTTCCTAGATTCTGCTGATGCAATTGTCAATGGGAAATTTCAATAACCAAATGATGTTTCACTCTTCATCAAATTGCACGGCCATAGAAAGTGCACTCATGCAAGACAAAGAGTTATGTAGGCACAATTTGGTGATTTATTCTCAAGCTCATTACGTTAGTAGAATTTGTAAATTTGTAGCAAACACCAGAACTAAAAGATCACACAACCAAAAACAACACAATAAACCTTTAGCTCAATCAGAATCTTATGAACAAAATTCACAAAATAATGACACATTTAGGCAAGAATCACTACACTCCAAATTCTAGCACCAAAAGCATAATTTTATTGCATAATAATGGCAGCCTCTATTACATATTAGAATAGGATATTTATAAGAAATCATCTCCTATATTTGTGTTGAGAGTGAGAGATATCTTCATGCAATAAAATGCCTTTTAAACATTAAAACAAACTAAATATATACAAACTAATAATCAATCTGGTGTTTAGTAGGACTCCATCCATATTTTATTCATTAATTGGATGCATGAGTCTTTACATGTCAAAAAAAAAATATATGAGAGAAGAAAGAGGAGGAAGCCTTCAGTCAAAGTAGGAGTGTTTGGAGGTGCCAAAATTAGAAACTGGTCCTTCACTAGGCATGTGTCGAAGTTAAACTACCATTAGAATTCATTTTCAATGCATGGAAGTGCTATTTTTGGAACTAGTAGTTAACTATCAGAGCACCTCTGAATTGTGGAGCTGTGGAGCTCGAAAAGGTCAAAAAACTCAAAATTTTACCAAGTTTCAAAATTTAAATTCTGGCATTTGGGTTTTGTTCTTCTTCATCCCAAAGCTATGTTTAGATGTTTTCCCTTGAATTTCTCTATCATCTCAATAATTTTTTCTACATCTAATAAATCTAGAGCCTCATATTTTTCTTTGACCTTCTATTAGTAATTGTCTACCTCAATTTGGGTGTCAACAAAATCCCTAAGTTTGGTATCTAATTCTAACAATGCTTCTTTAGTCCTAAAGGCTTGTCGGATGTCCTCATCATCAGCAACCTACACAAAAATGTTCCTAAAATTCTCCACTATTGTCTTTACAGGTAATAACTTTTCTCATTCCTCATCTTCAAAAATATCCAAGCATGCATCACTATAGTGTCTCTCTACTTCTAAAATTCACTCTCGAGCTTGGTCCTTGAGCCAATGAATCTCCTCATGTAATGTTCAAATTACTTTATTGCTATCTGCTATATTTTCTATCAAGTCATCAATCATATCTAATTCTTCTCTGGTATATACATCAATCAAAACTCAATATATGTGTCCCTTTATGGCTTTTAGAGTTTGTAAATCCTTACTCCAAGCTCGTACTTCATCCATAATACTAAAGTCCTACTTCAAAATTCGTACAATTTTATTTACATTCTCCTATGTAGCATGTAGTAACTTCAAATTCCCTATGATGATTGTAACACCTTTCTCCTTAAAACTTCCATGCCACTGCTGATAGGATTTCAAAAATGGATCAATGTGCACCACTTCCCCTTCTCCAAGTGTAGTGTTTAAGGTCTGCTCAGGGTGCTCAAGACCTAGAGGACCAACTACTTTAGCTAGATATCCCTTTAGGATCTCAACCTGCCTTCGAAGTGCTTGGAGTTCAGCCCCATCTTGTTCCATATGCTTAAGGACCTCCTTGACTCTTAGGGTCATCATCAATCAGGTTGAATCCCATGTAGGCCTCCCAAACATAACATCCTTCAATTCATAATCCTCAAGACCAAGGCCTTTTGCATCTATGTCTTTAGGAGGGATAGCCACTTGTGTAAACAATTCTTGGTTTCATAGCTAGTGACAAATGCCAATGGTATTGCCTTGTGTGATGGAGACTTAGTTTTATTCAAAATATTTGCAATGTCATAAATGTCTTCCTTTAAAGCACAGAATTGAGGCTTAGTACTCCTCATTATTTCCTTCTAGATCTATCTAGGGATGTGTCCTATTGAGGACCTAGCTCTTGATAATGAAGGAGGATGTTCTATAACTTCCTTCCCTTTATTGCTCCTACTCAGAGTTCTCCTATTGGGAGGGCTCCTCTTCTATAGCCTCAATCTCAGTAGACCCTATAGCCTAAACCTCAGTGTCTTGGGAAGGTGGTTGAGAATATTCCATCATTTTTCCCTCCTTCAACACTTCATCGATCACCATTTGTTCTGGTCTCTCCTCCTATGATGGTTCCTTCTAAACCTACTCTTCTTCCAAATTATGAGGTGGAGGATTTATCAACTCCTATTCTACCACTATAACTCATGGTGGAGATGAAGGAGTAAGATCAGGACCCTATGTATCTAGTGGCATTTGTAGCTAGTCTTCCTATTGATGTTCACCTATATGGGTGTCCCTAATCTAATCCCCAATAAACTTTTTACCCACAAGCATAAAATCAAAATTTGACATTGAAGAAATGTCATTGCCCTCTTCACTCTACTCATACACCCACTGTTGTACTTAATCTTCCAAGGAAGAGAGTTCTAAGGGTACTGCTTGGGAACATGGCAAGGTACCCATGGCACTCTTTCTCCTTTGTAATTATGTGGTTCTTGCTAGCCAAGTTCTTTCTTGCAGGGGCACTTGTTCCTCTTCCTGTTCTGATTCTTCTTCTTCCTCCTCTTCATCTCCCTTATGAATGCTTTCAAGAATAGATGGGGAAGGCATCAAACTTATATTGATCCTTTGTCTCTTTTTCATTTGGATCTTAATCCTCTTCTTTTTTTTCTTGGAGGTAGAAAGAGAAGCTAGATCATCTTATACAAGAGAAATAGAGACTTGTAGAATCTCTCCCTCTTCTGGTTGGCTGGGTACAATGGGAAGCAATTGAGGTTCATCCTAGATTTGACAAGCTCCAGTATCTTTGAACCCTCGAGCATTCTCTTCTTGCTACTAGGCACGCACCTATTCTTTAGCCTATTCTGTCTAAATCCTCTAAGGGGAGGTCTTCTTTATTTTGTTCTTTCTCTTCCTTTCTAGAGGGTAATAATATCCAACTGGGCGATTGATGCAGGAGCATCTAGAGGTATAAGGGCAATCCTGTGTCAACCAAAAAAATGTACTTAGACTTAGTTTTTGTTTCATGTGTTTTCATTTTTGGATACCCATTTGGGTCAAATAAAGGTTCCAACTCTCACAGTTCCACTATCAGTGTTCTAGGATAGAGTATTTGAACACCTTGGGATACATGTAAATGTTAGAAAAATAGGAGTATGTAATTGAGCCATCATTTTGATGAACTAGAAGGTTTAAATTGGCTAGATGAATGTAATTTTAATTTAGAGCATTCCAAAAAAAGAATTAGGTCAAAAGGCCCCATGGTTTGAAAGTTATTGCAGTTTTTCAATTTTTGGAGACCTCCTAAGAGTGCTTCAAAGTTAGGTTAGGGGCATTAAATTACCTTGAAAAGGGCCAAAAAATGGGGAATGAGCAAATCTGGCCCATAGGGCTATAGAGCACTTCGAGAGCTTTCTAGAAATGTAAACAATTCGTCAATCGAAGCTACTGTTCAAAAGTTATGCCTCCTGAAAGTTTGATTACCATTTTTGGATTCTTCTAGATTTGCGTCAACTTCTAACGCAATTTCTGGAGCCTTCTATTTGGTCGGTGGATGCCAACTAGCACTTTCTAGAATGTACTCCTAATCCTTAAACCTCTGAGGTCTATTTAAGAACATTTCTGGCATTGTAAAAGGAAAATTTAGAGTGGAGTTTGAGAGGAGGTACTGAAAGGAGAAATCATCTCCAAATTTATACTATTGTAAGCCCATAGGGCATGTTTTGAAGTCTATTTTCTCTATACTTAATGTATTAGCTATTTACAAAGTTAATAAAATTTTCTCTTTCTTGTTGTGTCCATTCTGTGCTTGGGTTGTGTCCCCATCAAGTGGTATCAGAGAATGTTTTCTTAAGTGTGTAGACAAAGCACCGACTGTGAGGCAGTTTGCACCAAGACTGTGTGGTTGTGGGTTTGAGTTAAGAAGATGCCTCCATGAAGAGAGCGTGGTGGAAGGGTTGGAGCTATTAATCTTGAGGAGTTTAGAGCCCTCCAAAGGTAGGTACAAGCATTACAAGAGGAGCTCCGTAGAGGAACAAATGTTGCTGCAAGCGACGAAAGTGAGGATGACAATGACGAAGAAGAAATTGGACCAGAAGGATAATTTGACAATGAAGTTCTGAATCAGGTAGAGGAAAGGATTTTTAGGGCCATTACTAAGTTTGGGAAAAGACCTACAATTGATGTGGGTGTATTTTCAAGAAATTTGAAACCAGATGAGTTGATCGATTGGATCAATGAACTGGAAGATTACTTTGAGTAAGAGGATATCAGGGACCCAGACAGGGTTAAGTTTGCAAAGCCCAAACTGAAAGGAAATGCCAAAATCTGGTGGCAAGAGGTTCAATTGGAATGAAATAGAAGAGGAAAGGAGAAGATCACAAGGTGGGATCATATGGTGGACAATTTTAAGAAGCAATTCATTCTTGTTGATTATGAGCTTGATTTGTTTAAGAAGATGCATGGGTTAAAGCAAGTGGGAAAATCAGTCCAAGAATATACAGAGGAGTTTTACCAACTTCTAATTAGAGTAGGGCATGTAGAAGCAAATAAGGAGAAGGTTGCTCATTATATCAGTGGGTTGCGACCTAGCATCCAAGAGGAATTAAGTCTGGTAAGAATGACTGAAGAGGCATATCAGTTTTCCCTACGAGTTGAAGAGAAGCTAAATAAGAGGTTTGAAGGGAGACAAAGAGGGTGTGGTCAAGGAGGAAGGGGTAGTGGTAGGTCATCTGGAGGCCAAAATGAAACCCAAAAGAAAAATGAAGATGTGGGTACTAGCAGGAACCAAAGGAATGAGGGTTTCAACCGCTCCTGAGATCAAGACTTTGGAAATCAAAGAGGAAGAGGTAGAGGACATGAACAAGGAAGAGGAGGCTTGTGTGGTACCTATTTCCATTGCAATGAAGAAGGGCATTGTGCCTTTGAATGCCCTCAACAAAAAGGAAGGATAGATAGGATATCTGAGGGTCAAGCTAGGGTTTCTCATGTGGATGAGGATGCACAATCATCACATTCAGAGGATGCAAAAAGAGGAGAGACTTTAGTAAATAAAAGGGTCCTACTAAATGGTGAGATTGAACTAGGACAAAGGAGGAGTTTATTTTGTACTAGGTGCAAGTGTGAGGATAAATGTTGTGATGTAATCATTGATGGTGGTAGCACTGATAACTTGGTATCAGAGGAGATGGTCTCTAAGCTAAAGCTAAAGAGGGAGAAACACCCCCAACCCTATTGGATTACTTGGGTGAAGGATGATCATAAGGTCCTGGTAAGTGAACAATGTTTAGTGAAATTCAAAATTGGGAGTTACCATGATGAAGTTCTTTGTGATGTTATTCCAATGGATGTTTGCCATCTATTGTTGGGTAGACCGTGACAGTTTGATAGGCATGCAGTACATGATGGTCATGCAAACACATACTCTATAACAAAGGATCGAGTTTGCCACAAACTGAAGCCCATGAAAAATGAAGGCGAAAAGGTATGTAGCAGTGCTAGGATTTTTCTTGTTGATGGAAGGAAGTTTTTAGATGGCATGAAACATCAGCATATGTGCTATGCTTTGATCTCTAGAAAAGATGAAGAAGGTAGTAGTGAAATACCACTTGAAGTTTCAGATTTACTAGGTGAGTTTGGAGATATCATCTCTGATAATGTTCCAGAAGGATTACCACCAGTAAGGCAAATCAGTCATGAGATAGATTTAATTCCAGGAGCTAGTTTTCCTAACAAGGCTACTCATAGGATGACTCCTACTGAAACTGAGGAGCTAAATAGATAGGTTCAAGAGTTATTGAAGAAGGGCTTGATTCAGGAGAGCCTGAGTTCATGTGCCGTACCTGCAGTACTGGCACCAAAGAAGGATGGAGAGTGGAGGATGTGTACAAACTCTTGAGCTATAAATAGGATAACCATCAAGTATTGGTTTCCTTTGCCAAGAATGGATGATCTTATGGATTGCTTGAGTGGAGCTCAATACTTCACAAAGGTAGATCTAAAGAGTGGCTATCATTAGATATGGATTCAAGAAGGAGATGAGTGGAAAATTTCCTTCAAGACCAAGGAGGGTCTTTATGAGTGGTTAGTCATGCCCTTTGGATTGACGAACGCCCCAAGCACCTTCATGCGGCTTATGAATGAGGTACTTAAGAAGTTCTTGGGAAAATTTGTTATTGTCTATTTGGATGATATTTTAATTCTTAGCAAGACTTTGGAAGAACATTTATTACATATTCATAGTGTCCTTGAAAGGTTAAGGGAAGAGAAACTGTTAATTAATCTGAAGAAGTGTATCTTTGCAAAAAGGGAATAGTCTACTTGGGGTTTGTTATATCACCTAAAGGTCTCAAAATGGATCCAAAGAAGGTAAAAGCCATCTTGGAATGGCCTACTCCAAGGTCTACTACTGAGGTAAGATCATTTCATGGTCTGGTTAGTTTTTACAAGAAGTTCATTAATAATTCTAGTGGCATATGTGCACCCCTGACTAACACAATAAGAGGTGATAGAAAACAGTTCAAATGGACTACAACAACTACGAGAAGTTTTGAAGTGCTAAAGAAGAAGGTGATAGAAAAACCTGTGTTGGCATTTCTAGATTTTAGAAAGGTGTTCTAGGTGGATTGTGATGCTAGTGGCAATGCTATTGGAGCTATATTGAGTCAAGAAGGTAAGCCTATTGCATATTTTAGTGAAAAATTGAATGATGCGAAAAAGAAGTATTATGTTTATGATCAAGAGTTCTATGCAATAGTTCAAGCCTTAAAGAAATGGAGGCATTATTTGTTGCAAAAGGAATTTATTTTATATACTAATCACCAGGCATTACAGTACCTAAATAGCTAAGGTAAATTGAATCAGAGGCATATGAAGTGGGTAGATTTCTTGCAGAGCTATACATTTGTGTTGAAGCATAGAAATGGAAAATCTAATAGGGTTGTAGATGCACTAAGTAGGAGACAGTTGTTGCTTATAGTAATGCAAGCTAAAGTAGTTGAATTTGATGAACTCAAGAATCTGTATCCTGAGGATCCTGATTTTTTTGAAGCATGGAAAGCTTGTAAAGAGCGTGTTGCTATAGACAGAACTAAGTGGTTAGACTATCTGATTTAGGATGGTATGTTATTCAAGGGCAGTCAATTATGCATTCCAAGGAGTTCCATGAGGAAAAATTTGATTAAGGAGAAACACAGTGGAGGGATGGTAGGACATTTTGGTTGAGATAAGACCATTTCCATTCTTAGAGAACATTATTTTTGGCCTCAGATTTCACAGGATGTGAAGAAGTTTGTACAGAGTTGTCAGATTTGTCAAGTTGCCAAGGGATTTAGTCACAATACTGGACTATATCAGCCATTTCTTGTTCCATCAAAGCCATGGGAGGACATAAGTATGGATTTTTTTCTTGGATTTCCAACGACACAAAGGGGTAATGACTAAGTATTTGTGGTGGTTGATAGGTTCTCCAAAATGGTACATTTCATTCCATGCCACAAAACTCATGATACTATCCATATTGCAGACTTGTTTTTCAGAGAGGTGGTAAGACTACATGGTCTCCCAAGGAGTATAGTTTCTTATAGAGATACTAAATTTGTAGGGTATTTCTGGAGAACATTGTGGAAGAAGTTGAGAATAGGCTTGAAATTTAGTTCCACACATCACCTGCAAACTGACGGCCAAACAGAAGTGGTAAACAGAAGTCTGGGAAATTTGCTAAGATGTTTAGTTGGGGATAAGCCCAAGGGATTGGATTTGATTCTACCACAAGCGGAGTTTTCTTACAATAACTCTATAAACAGGAGTACTAGTAGATCACCATTCCAAATTGTATATGGAAGTAGCCCAAGGACTGCACCAAAATTGAGGAAGATAGAGCAAGGGGAGAGGACAAGTGTTGAAGCTGAAGAATTTGCTAAACATATCAAGTGTCTACATGGGGAGGTTCAAGCACACATTACCAAGATGAATCAAGAGTATAAAGCTAGGGCCGATCAAAGGAGAAGACATAAGGAATTCCAAGTAGGGGATCTAGTCATGGTACACTTATGAAAAGAAATATTTCTAGCCTATACTTACAACAAGCTAAAAATGAAAAAATTTGGCCCTTGCAAAATTTTAAAGAAACACGACTCAGGAAATGCATATGAGGTGGAGTTGCCAGATGTTATTCACATTTCTCCTATTTTCAACATTGCAGACTTAACAAATTATCATGATGGTGCAGATGAGGAGCCAATGTTAGAGCCATGTCTAATTCCTACTTCTAAGAAGGAGGAGATAGAAGACATTCTAGATCATCATGTGGGCAGGAGTACAAGACATAGGCAATATGAAGAGTATTTGGTCAAGTGGAAAGGACAGTCGATCGAGGACTCAACTTGGATATCAACAGCTAAGGTTTCCCATTTGGGATTTCCTCTACCATTCAAAAAGTGACAGGGTCACTTTTCAATCTACCCTGGGTGTCTAATGTAGGAGCATCCAGAGGTATAAGGGTAATCTTGTGTCAACCAAAAAAATGTACTTAGACTTAGTTTCTATTTCATGTGTTTTCATTTATGGATACCCATTTGGGTCAAATAAAGGTTCTAACTCTCACAGTTTCACTATTAGTGTTCTAGGATAGAGTATTTGAACACCTTGGGATATGTGTAAATGCAAAAAAAATAGGAGTATGTAATTGAACCATCATTTTTGTGAAATATAAGGTGTAAATTGGCTAGATGAATGTAGTTGTAATTTAGAGCATTCCAAAAAAAGAATCAGGTCAAAAGGCCCCACGGTTTGAAAGTTATTGCAATTTTTTGGTATTTGGAGACCTCCTAAGTGTGCTTCAAAGTTAGTTAGGGGCATTAAATTACCTTGAAAAGGGTCAAAAAGTGGGGGACAAGTGAATCTAGTCCATAGGGCTATAGAGCACTTTGAGAGCTTTCAAGAAATGTAAACGGTTCGTCAATCAGAGCTACGGTTCAAAAGTTATGCCTCCCGAAAGTTCAGTTACCATTTCTGGATTCTTCTAGATTTGCGTTGACTTCTAATGCAGCTTCTGGAGCCTTCTATTTGGTCGGTGGATGCCAACTAGCACTCTGTAGAATGTACTCCTAATCCTTAAACCTCTTAGGTCTATTTAAGAACATTTCTGGCATTGTAAAAGGCAAATTTAGAGTGGAGTTTGAGAGGAGGTACTGAAAGGAGAAATTATCTCTAGATTTATACTATTGTAAGCCCATAGGGCATGTTTTAAAGTCTATTTTCTATGTACTAAATGTATTAGCTATTTATAAAGTTAATAAAATTTTCCCTTTCCTGTTGTGTCCATTTTGTGCTTGGGTCGTGTCCCCATCAGCGATCAAGCTCATATACTGTCTTGGGCCTGATAGGAGACTAGGCCACAAAGGTAGGAATTGTTACTTTCTTCCCTCTATCTCTTTTTGGGTGGGCATGTGCATGGAAAATAACTATATCAAAAATTGGATCAAGTGGAAAAGGTTTCTTGATCCAATCCTTCATCATTCTAATGACATACCTCACCTGATGATTAATATCATTGGCCTCCTCCTTGTCAACCTTAGCATTCATAATGGATCTTTCTCCTATCTTTTCCTTGTTGAATAGGGGGTCTAGTAACTCCTTAGAATTCTATTGCCTTATCTTCTATAGGATGTTCAATTGGAGTGCCTTTCCTACTAGATACAAAGTCATCCTACAATAGTCCCTTATGCGGACATCATAGTCATTTGTTGCATTCATCCAGTGATCTTCAACGGCATCCTCATGGTGAAAGTATTTTCCTGCCAGACTCTCCACTCTCCCAACATTGTCAAAATAAGGCTAGGGAGAGTTGTATTCTTCAAGAAGATAGTCCTCCCACTCCCACTTGAAGGATGAAATATCTTGCTTTCACTTCACCTGATATGGTCCAATGACCCATGGCCATGCCTAGCAAGGTCTTTATTGTCTCTTTATCTTCTCATATGCCAACTCAATTTTTCGAGAAATCTCCAACAGCACCAATTTGTCACTTGGATATCTTGGGAGCTTATTAGGATTGATGGAGGCACCAGCTACCCACAGATATGTAAACATTTTAAACTAGATGAAGTAAGCTCTGAGAACTATAATTTGTGCTTTGGCTTCATCAGATAACCTCTTCCCATAATCTCCCTCAATGAATTGGATGATCACAAAAATGAACACATCATTCATGATTCTATACTCCTTTTTCTATGCTAAGAGCTTCTTCTTTACCAATTGAGGGTAGACTATGTATGGCCAAGCATTAGGATTTTGGATACTGCCTCTCCTGTACAAAATAGGATCATTTGTCACCCTCATTACCAATAGGTATACCATGTAAGAATTCATACAAAACTTCTTCTTGTCTTTTACTATCCTCAATTTCTTACATAAGTTTTCACTTAGTGTGGTGGCCCAGTCCAATGGTATCTTCATTGCTCTAATGGTCTCAATGAAGCTGACCATGAAAGTGTTGAGGTTATCTACTACAAGTAAGCCCATAACTCTGCTCAAGAGAATGATGGAATAATCGATATCCTCCTTCATGTATCCTTAGGTCATATCCACTTTTCCTATTATCTTTCCCCTGGAGGCTTCTCAATGAGGTAAGAGGATTGTATGATATCAATTGCCTCCTACTAGTGCTCCCTATACTATCTCTCTACTATTTCATATGAGAGCCTAATGAATTGATCTACTTTTGGGAGGTGGAAGACCCTCTTAATATTCTCAAGTCGTAGGTCCAAAACAACTTCTCCTGTGACACTCTTGACCACCCTTTCTTCAGAAACAAAATGTTGTGCAAATGTCATGATTAATTCTATTGATTGCACTGATATAGGATGCAAGGCTAGGCTCACCAACCTAGAATGGATTAGTGAGGAAACTAGAGCTAATCTCTTGATGGGCTTGTTGCAAATTCAAAGAAATTCTCCTAGATCCATGTGCCCTAAATCAGTATCCCTGATTTTTGCATGGTCATCATGAAATCTTAACTTCGAGAGAATGCCTTGGAATTTGAAAACTATGGGTTTGGGTGCCATTCCAGATGTGGACACCATTTGATCACCTACATGTCATGAGAGGAAAAAATTTTAGTCAGTTGACAATAAAAGTAATCGAGAAGGAAAATATTAAATTTTCTTCTAATTAACTGTTAAAAAAATGCATTCCTTTTAATAATAAATTTTTTTTTTTTAATTTTTTTTTTTAGTTTACTTTTTTTTTTCTTTTTTTATATTTTTTTAAATTTTAGGTTTATTAAAATTCTTTAAAAAAATGTGTTGCACGACTTGATAGCACACATGTATGATTGTGGAAGGCATGCAACAGCCCAAGGGCCATGCGGTGCAGAGTGTTGGGGCCGTGAGCACAAAGCACCATGAGTGGTAGAGTTTATGGTGCCACGAGCGAAGTGTTTTATGGTGCAACAGGCACAAAGCACTATTGCGGACATAGATTTTATGGCATCATGGGCATAGAGTTTATGGCGTCGCAAGCACAAAGCATTGTAAGCATGATGTTTACCTTGTGGGCTTTGACAAAACGCTCAAAAGAAAATGAAAATGAAAAAATGCTAAGTGTTGAAGCTACGTGGGGCATTTTATAACCTCCCCATCAAGCGGGGTGCACATTGCGCCTCAACATGTGTGTACAAGCGTGTAGTGCACACCTCACAGGCCATGCGCACGATTTTCAAAATTTTATTTTATTATTATTTCATTTTTTAATTTTTAAATTTTTTGTGTTTTTTTTAGTTTTTGACCCTAACACTTTCTCGAATCTTGAACTGTGGGTTTAGGAGTCCAAAAAAATTAGGGTGTCCCCATTTTGGAGTAGGGAATGGGGTGTGTGTTGTGGAACCACAACAAATAGCCCTAAAAAAAGGAATAAATGACCAAGGCATTTTTTCATCAGAAAACATTCTTCCAACATGTGTCAAACACCAACCAAATTTTGAACACCCCAAGCATATTTTAGATGACTTTGCAATTAGAATCCCAGAATTTGAAACCTCCAAGCTCAGTGTGTGATTCATGTATCCATTTCCTTTGATGTCTCAGGATGTAGTCTCTCAAAGTTTTCTAACAACTTAGAAACAATCTTCCACTCCTCCTAGCTCATTCATTCAAAATCTCTACGAAGGCTATTCATTGATCATTTGCTTAATTAGATGATAGAATCAGTTCAAGGGCTCTTGATGGGGTGCCACATTCTTTTAGCTTTTTAGAAAATTTAAATAATTGTTCCATATCATTTAAAATGTTACTTTTTATAAAGCAATATTTTGGATACAAGATTCTTTTCTTTTGAAAACATATCTTTTTGCCATCTTAGATCTTTAGAATCCTTCAGTCTTAACACCATATTTTCTCTTTTATTTTCTTTCTCTTTCTTCTTCTTCTTCTTTTTTTTAAAAATAATCTTCTATATCTTGACTATGCTTAGACTGTGTAGTCAAGACATCAGTGTTGTTTCTTGGATTTGATCTCTTGTGAACATTCCTTGCGTTCCTCTTTTAGAACCTTTTAGAAACTCTCATGCCAAACAATGATCTTGGCAACCTTTCGAGGAGACCTCTCCTGTTTGAACCAATTGAAGTTTGGATCATCCCTCATCATCTTTGACTTTGATTTGACAACACCTAAAATAATTATTTTTTTAAATTTGCAAAGTGTTGAGAACTTGTTGGTCTAGACTTCTAATTTTTGGATTGAAAGTCCCCTATTTCCATAAGGAATGTTCATTGCTCGATTGGTATAAGACACACAATCCTCCAAATATTTTGACAAAGAAATACCTCTTTCTAAAATTGGAACCAAAGAGTGGTTAGTAAACTCTTGAGAAAAAATCTTAACTACACCTTACCCCCCAAGATTGACACAACTTTGAAAAGAAACACGTGACTAAAAGAAAACATGCAACATGAAAGAAAACACACTTGCCGAAATAAACACACTTGCAAGAATAAAAATATAAGCTAAATGCAAAATAAAAATCTAACTATTTTTTTTTTAGGCTTCAAAATAATGCTTTAGAAACTGCCCATTTATGGGCAAGGGGAGAAATTCCCCCTATAAGGAACTGAGCCTAAAAGTGTTTTCTTTGAGAATTTCTACGATCTGATAAGGGCCCATCCATAAGCATTGAAACTTGGTATGGCTGCCTAGCTTTTCTTTCACCTTATCCTAGAGTAGAACAAGGTCAAAAATCCTGAATGATTTAATCATGGCTCTCTTGTCAAACCATCTTTTCACAACCACTTTATGTTTAGCCATATGCTCCCATGTAGTTATTTGTTTCTCATCCATTTCTAAAAGATTCATCAATCTAATTTGTAATTTTTTAGCATCTTCAGCGTACCCACTCATGAATTTCAAAGTAAGAATCTAAGATTAAGTGGGAACACTAGTTCTTGTCTATAGACAAGAAAATATGGAAAATTCCCCAAAGTATTTTTGACTCTTACTCTATCTGTCCATAGGGCATACTTGAGTTGTGTATGTCAATCCCTAGGGTTCTTCTTCAACAGTCATCTTATTACTGTGATCAAGTTCTCATTTGTAGATTTTGCTACCCCATTTCCCTATAGGTAGTAATTTGAAGAGAACTTGATAATGACTTGATTTTCAAATACCCATTGGGTCAAGAATACTGATGCAAAAGTAGACCTGTTATCACACACAAGGGTGAATGGTATTTAGAACTTGGTAACAATGTGTTCTTCCAAGAAGTTTGTTACCACCTTAGTAGTGCAATTTCTAAATGTTTTTGCTTCTATCCATCATGTGCAATAATCAGTAGCTATGAGAATAAAAACATGTCCCGTTGATGATGGTGGATTGATTGGACCAATGAAATCCAGCCCCCACTTTACAAAGGGGCATATCTCATACACCAATTGTAATAGCATCATTGGATTACTCTCTTCATTAGCACTGGTTTGATATATATGGCAAGAATTCACATGTTCAAAAGTGTCTTTGAATATTGAGAGCCAAACTTAACCCAATCTTAAAATCATGTGAGTCATTGCTTTTGTTGAACCATGTCCTATACCATACTTATCATTGAAATGTTCCAAGACTTCCTTGGCTTCTTCTCATCCCAAGCATTTCAAATAAATCCTTTCATTGTTTCTTTTATACAACTTGTTGTCATGTAACATGTAGGACTCGCATTTCATCTTAAGTCCCATATGTTGTGAACTATTCATCCTATTGGGGCATTGGTCTTGTACGAGATAATAAACAATGTCTTGATACCAAACATCTATCACCACACTTTAATTAATATCAACTTGAGATACAACCATTTTATTTTGATCATCCTCATTTGTTTCACTATCAAACTTGAATTCCCTTTTATTTCCATCCTAGTTATTAGCTATCATCTTTGACAACCCTTGACCTCTGACCAATCTCATAGGTTGAATTTTGAGATTAAACTCTTGAAGTATGGCCATCCATTTACCTCTCCTTTCACCAAGTTCATTCTACATCAAAAGCATCTTCATTGTTGGATTAGGTGCAATTGCATACACCTTACTTCTTAGTATATAATGACAAAACTTCTTCACCATCTTGATTAATGCAAAGGATTGTTTATCAAGGTTTGAATAATTCAACTTTGTGTTCTTCAGGGGGAAACTCATAAAATCAATTGGTCTTTCATCCTCCTTTTCCTTCTTCTATATTAGGATCCCTGTACAAGAGTGTTCTAAAGCAAAGGAGTAGATCTTAAAAGGTAGCTTGTAATTAGGTCTCACTAAGACTGGGGCCATGGAAATGGCCACTTTGATATCTTTAAATGATTTCTTTATCTCAGGAACCTATTTTGTTTTAGCCCCCTTTTTGAGTAAATCATTAAGGGGACGAACTATTTTTGCGAATCCACTTATGAATTTTCACACAAAATTTATCTTCTTAAAGAAAGACTTGAGTTCTTTTCAACTATGGGGAGGTGACAATTTTAGAATAGTTTTGATTCTATCAAGGTCGATAGAGATTCCAGCCTCAAAAATGATATGACCTACGAGCTTTCCTTTAGTAACCCCAAATGAACATTTCTTGGGATTGAGGGATATGTCGTACCTATGACATCTATTGAATATCCACCTTAAATCAGCAATGTGATTGCTTTGATCTTTTGAAAAGATGGTTAAATCATCTATGTAAATGACTATACATTTATTTATCAATCCCTTAAAAGCTTCATCCATGGCTTGCTAAAATGTAACTCCTCCATTAATCAATCCAAAAGGCATCCTCCTATAGGAAAAAGTTCCCCATTTAGTTGTGAAAGTTGTCTTTAGTCAATCTTCTTCTTCAACCATCACCTGATTATATCCTAAATATCCATCTAGGAATGACATCATTTTTGAACCATTTACAATTTGTAGAACCTCATCAAGTGAGGGTAGAGGATAATTGTCCTTTCAAGATGTCAGGTTCAAGTTACAAAAATCAACACAAAGACAAATCTCTCCAGTCTTCTTCCACACAGGAACCAAGTTAGCAACTCATGTAGAATGGTGAATGGGAAATATGATCTTTGCATCTAGCAATTTCTTAACTTCCTTCATTATCAAGGGCTCGAGGATGGGATTGATAGGTATTTACCTTTGTTGAAAAGGTTTGACATCTAGTTTCAATGAGATGTCATGAGTTATAATCTTGGGGTCATATGTCTTTAACTCTTCATAGCTCCAAGTGATGACATCCTTATACTAAGTAAGAAACTTCAGCATTTCTTCCCTTTCTTATGCATTGCATGCTTTCCCTATTTGAACCATCTTTGGCTCTTCATCAGTTCCCAAGTTGTATTCATCACACTCAATACCCTTTTCTTGGATTGTCCTTTTTGTAGACACCTAAAAATCCTTTAGAAAATAATATTTTTATTTTCTGAAAAAAATCCCTGATGACATCATCATTTATTAATTAATTATTTAATTAATTAATTAATTAATTTTTATGCCATTAAATCCCTTTATCTTAATTAAAAATATTTAATTAAGAAATCCCTCCCAAAAATGTTTAAATCTTATTTAAACATTATTTCCTTATTTATTAATTATTTAATTAATAAATTGACCAAAAAACCCAAAATAAATAAATAAATTTATTTTTTGCCCAAAACTTGGCCAATTTCCTTATGACCAATAACCTCTTCCAAAATCTTCTAATCCTTCTTTAATTTCGATTAAAGGCTAATCTCATCATTTCCTACCCCTAACCCCAACTCAAAATATTTAATTAAAATTAAATATTAATCCTCATGTTTATTAAAAAAGTTTTAATAAATATCTCCTCAACCCAAACCCTTGAAATAAATAAAACTTTATTTATTTCTTAAAAATCTAATTTATCCTCATCCTAAGAAGTTCTAGACTCTTCTAGAAAGTCTTTATCCTCATCCTAGGAAATTCTAGACTATTCTAGAAAGTCTTTATCCTCATCCAAAGTCTAGACTCTTCTAGAAGATGTCTTTAAACCTAATCCTAATCCCCTCCTAACCTTGTCACATTCCCTAAACATGGGTTAAGACTTGCTAACCCAAGCCAAAGTTAACAAATATCTCCTCCTTCACCCACCCTCATTAAATGCCATCCACTTGCCTATCCCTAAGCTAATCCTAAACCATCCTAATCCATCCTCTAATCATTTGCACAAGCCTAAGCAAGCTTAAAACCCTCCTAATCAAGTCCAAGTCGAAATTGCTCTCATCACCCTCAAAATATCTCAACCATAAAACTTTATGAAGTCCACTAGGTCATAAATGACTCTTACAAGCCCTTTTATTGCTCTTACAAGTCATTATGAGGGTCTTTATGAAGATTTTATCCTTTGAGCCTCCTTTGTTGACTCATCCTTCCCCTTTCTTCCATCCTCTCACCATGTGACATGTGTCACTCCTTGATTGGCTGTAAGGAAGCACAATCCATGTGCTCTCCTCTCATGCAATCTAAGCCCTCCATGAGCTTTTTCCCATCCTTGCATCTTAGCCCTCAATCCCTCAAGCCTCTTGCCTATAAATTGGATCCTTCCCCTTTGCAAAATAACACAATCCATGAAGAAAAGTCATAATGCCATTTTGAGAAGCCATTTTACATCAAAACCATACACTCACACCCAAATTCCAACTCAATTTGAAGCCCTTTTTGAAGCATAAGCTTGAGCATACATCCTATCTATTTAGACAAAGCTACTCAACAAGAGAGCTTCTCATTGAGAGAGCCCATTAATGGCTCATATTTTCAATTGAGAGCTCATCTTAGTCTATCTTGAAGTTTATGAATTTTGTTTAGTTTGTAGAAGCTTTATTTAAATTTGGTTTCTATTAGCATACTAGCATTGCTCATATACATTTTGGCACGCCCGGTGGGACCCCGCATGGGTCATCTTCATTAGCTTTTTTAGTCAAATTTTGTATGTCATTTGCTAATTTTGGCTAATTTTGCTTGTTTTTGTGATTGGTAGGATTGTATAAATTGGTTTTGTAGGTCGACATGAGCATGAAGAAGACAAAGGAACTCATACTCTATCTCATAGTATTTGCAGATTTTTCAAGCTTATAGGTGGACAAAGCACTTGGAATTCTTCTTCCTCTTCTTGTCTATATTCTTCTTATTCCATCTACTTCTTCTTCTTCTTCTTATGGGAGATCTTGGCCATTTTTTTTTTTAAGGAATCAAAATCATACACACTTCTTTTTAGTGCTTAAAATGAACCCCCAAATCATACTTAAATCCATTAAAAAATTAAAAAATTGCAAAAAAGAAAAAATCTTTTAACAAGTGAAACTAAACCAATTTAATCATTTGCATCCTTGCAACATCAAGGTTTTATATGCATTCATACAAAGTTAGGAACACTTCATTTTTGGGAATTTAAAAAGAACTTCAAGTTTCCATTTCAAAAGGTTCAAAATCAACACTAAGTGCACACTAAAATCTAAATCAAACTCAAAGCATCAATCAAGGATAAAATGAACCTCATTTGCAAATATTTTAAAGTTCTTTTAAAAATCTCATGAAAACTAAGAGTCCTAAATGGTTGCCAAAAATTGTCCTAAAAGTTTTGTTATTTGTTCCAAACAAATGTTTTGTTGCAAAATCTTGAATGTTTCTTAGGTTTTTCATGCATCAAAACAATCTAGGAATATCATTTTTGGGCTTAAAACATGCAAACTAGAACACAAAATCTTGAATGAAAAGCAAAGTCCAAAGAGTCATTTTCATTTTTGAGTCCAAAAACAATCTTGAATGATCTAAGGTTAAAACAAAGCACTTCAAAGTTCTTAAAACAACACACAAAATCTCAATCTTGAATGCTCAAAGAAAGAAACTTGAATGTTTAATCACTTGTCTTTGAATGCATGTTGCTAAAATCACTCTTGAATGTCGTGGATTAAAATCAAATTTTCCTTGAATGCATGATTAAAACAACAAATCTCAATCTTGAATGCCTAAAAATCAATGAACATTGCATGGTTTGGATGCATTTTCAATGACGCTCGCATTTCTTATGTTGACGATCTCTCGACTTTCATTATGCTGACGACGCTGTCAAATTGGAATGAACATTGTATGCCATAATCACAAGTGTCTTCAATCATAGCTTACAAAATCTAAATCATCAATTGGAATGAACACGTGTCTTTTAAAGCCCAAGATCATGTATGTGTTCTTGTTTTACACTTTTTAGGAGGCCTGCTTGGGGATTTGATCACCCCTTGGGACGACCTCAACTCCAGCATTCCGACGGAGTATAAAAATCGGGAGGTGAATCCAAAGACACCTCTCTTGGGATCAAAATTTTGTCACTCAGGCTAAGCCTCAAGGAACTTTATACCCTCGAGAAGTGAAAGAGGAGAAGTGGGTTACCGCTCCTCTCGGCTGTGTGACATCTTTTTGGTTTCATCTAAGAATTTGGGCCTCACGTACCTTGCGTATATCGAGGACTCCCTAGCTAAACCAAATTTCATCCTTGTAGAAAGCTTCCTAGGATGTTGGTGTATTTGACGTACTTTCTCAAAACTTTTGTTTGCTTGTTTGTTCATAGCTTTTGAATGAATATTTGCCAATTTTGGTCGAAATCCCAGAAAAGCAAAAATCTCCCAGCTCAAGGCATACTTAGCGTAGTCACTGCCTAATCAGAAAATCATCCAAGCTCCCCCGCTGCAACTAAATCTATCTAGTTCTTTGCCTTAGAAAAATCCCAAATCCAAAGTCCATCCAAATCATCCCCCCAGCTAGCTAGCAACCCAATCCAAAATCACCCAAGCCTTTAGAGATTTCTTGTTACTTTGCCAGAGTTTGCTATCCAATCAATCCTACCAATCAACCAATCTCACCAAGGTTATCCCTTTGACAGAGCATTGTCTAGGGTAATCCAGCTTTGTCACTTTTATCCCTCATCACCTTGAGCTAAAGGTTGGGATCCACAAGTGGTCAATCTTGTGTCATGCCATAGGATCACTATTCTATCCTTAAGTTGACACAATCACCACGAATCCTGCACATAGGAAAGCAAAACTCTCACTTTTTGATAGCATACCCTTGAAGTCTTCCACCCACAAGAAAGCCAAAAATCTCTAACCAATCCTCCTTAGGTCTATCATACAGCTTTGACTCTCCCTAGGAAATCTTTCATCAGCCAATCCAAAATCTGTGTTTAATCCAAATCCAACCATGAGCTTCCGTGTTCATCCATATGCAAGACCCCATCCCAATCAAACTCACCATCAAAGCATGAAGTACCAATCCTATCATGATGTGTTTGGTCGCATTGTCCTTGCTCCCACCACCTCCTATTCCAATGATGATGAAAATCTTGTTGACTATGACGGGTATATTGAAAGCCTTAGAAACATTTCCCCAAGCATCCCCCAAAATCCAAGAGTTATTCCAAACTATCTAGTCATGCCATCTGATATTCCAGCTTCCCCTCCATCACCCCATCAACTAAGCTTCCAATCTTCCACCCCCATCACACTAGCTATTCCTATCAATCCACCTCCACCTTCGACACACAAGTCTCCAAGGAATCTCCTAGAGGAAATACAAGAAAACTTGCCTCCAATAGTCGATAAGCCATGTCATCTAATCCAACCATGTGAAGTAGTCAGTGATGAAGCTTCCCCATCTATAATATCACCTCCATCTCCCATAGCTAGCATCCCCATACCATCCATAAAATTGCTTAAAATCCTTCCACTTCCTGCAAGCATCAAAATCCCACCACCTATCAAATCCCTCCAAATCCTATCCACATCGCCTCCAAGCATTTCCCAAATCTCTCGTAATGACCCTTATGCATCCATCTTCTACTCACCCATCTCCACTACTGAATCTCCCATCTATCCATCCACTGCCTTTGAAGAATCCATCCCTTCACCTCCTATCGCACCATCCACTCCAAACCAATCCTATCAAGATCCTGCCCAAAAGCATGTTGACATCCCCCAAAGCATAAATGAAGATATCATCGTACCATGTCTTCCATCCATAGTGTAGTCACCATCTCCTCCATCTCCAAAACCTCGACCCATATCTCCTCCACTACAAGATATCTTGTCATCCCACCAGCTACATCAAGATCCTATCCTTCCATCTCCCCCGCTCCATGCTTCCATCTTACCACCTATCCAAGCTATTCCACCAACTATAATCTACCCTCTTGGTTCACTTACATTCATCCACAGTGGCCCTCTCTCAGCAGAAGAATTAAGAACAGTATCTCCCTATTGCAATACACCTAATAAATCACTTCTACCATTTTCTGCAAGCAAAAAGTTTCCTCAGCTTGTTCAAATGCTCAATCGATGGCATTATCAAGGTCAAGGTTTAGGACCAAAAGAGCAAGGAATCAGAGAGCCTATTATTGCACAAAAAAATCTAGGATTTCATGGTCTTGGATATGTATCCAAAGGCTCACCATCTAAAGGTGTTGGTACACCACACCCCCAAACCAAGCCTATCTCCAAGCCCACCATGCTAGCCTCCCATCACTCCTTCAAGAAATCTTATGTCATCCCCCCTCCACCATCTTTGCAACCCAAAACAACCTACCATATCCCCCCTTCATCTGCTAAATCCATTTTGGGTCCCTATGTCCCAAAATCTACCATCCTCCATCCTCCTATCAGCCATCATAAAAATCCTATTCCATCCATTTCTATGCAAGATCAACAAAGGCACATATCAGGGCACATCATCCATCATCATCCCCCTACATGCTCTTTCATATCCTCTCCATCTCACAAAGCTTCTCCTAACCATCTTCCCAAAGCTTACCACAACAATGTAAATGCCAACTTCAAAATGCATAAAGCTAAAAATCCACATCCTAGGCAATCATATGTCTATTCTAAAAGACATACTCCAAAAAGGCAAAATCCAATCAAAGAATGCAAAACAATGCAAAAGCCTATGAAAAGAAAATCCAAAACCATGTGGATCCCCAAGAAAAAAGTTGAAACACAATCCATGAAGTAAAGTTATAATGCTATTTTGAGAGCCAAATCCATACTAAAGCCATCTATCCACACCAAAAATCCACAATCATCCATTGAAGCCTTTGGAAGCATATTGAGCATACATCCTATCCATTTAGATAAAGCTACTCAACAAGAGAGCTTCTTATTGAGAGAGTCCATTAATGGCTCATATTTTCAATTGAGAGCTCATCTTAGTCTATCTTGAAGTTTATGAATTTTGTTTAGTTTGTAGAAGCTTTATTTAAATTTGGTTTCTATTAGCATACTAACATTGCTCATTAACATTTTGGCATGCCCGGTGGGACCCAATCCATAATGGCATCCACCATTGCTAATCCCCCATCTAGTGACTCATGTCCCCCATCTCCTAACTCCATCTTGGGTGCCTATATCCCTAAGCACGCTTCCACAAATCCTCCATCACGCCCGCATCTACCATCTATCCCCCATATGCTCTTTTCACACCCATCCCAACATGTGCCAATGTTGCTCTTGCAAGAATCCCCATCTCATGCTCCTTTCCAGCATTTTAATCCCTCCATCTCCTACCAACAATCCCATCTAATCCGATCTATTGCATAAATCACACATCCGGTGTACCAACAGCTAGCAACAAAATTGAACATTCCAACAGCCAGTGAAAAATCCCAAAAAAGCCAAAATAGCTGAAGAAAGCCAAAATCATTCCAGCTAAGTCCAAAGTCAAAAAGTCAAAAAAGAAAAGAAAAATAAAGCGTCCACTGGTGAACACTTGGCAATTCAAGCGCCTTGGACAAGTACCATGATGAAAACTTGGCAAACAAGCGTCATGCGTAATCCTGCCATCCCCAGCTTAGCCTATCACCCTCATGCTTTTGGTCATCTCTTGAGATCCAACTCCATCTTCCAATCTATCTACCTATCCTCCAGCTTCCATCTCACACCATCCACTAATCTTATGTAGCTTCAGCCAATCATCTCAGCTATCATCCATCTCCCTAGCCCCTTTAGCTTTTTCCATCCTAGCTTCAATCCTATCACATCCATCATAAGACCTCCTTCCGCATGTTATCTTCTGATTGGGGGCACTATATTCCTTGGAGATCTTGTCTTGTCCATCCTCCCTTGTCATTGGTATCTAGCTCTAGGCTATCCTCATGCAAACCCAATGTCATCTCTTTATATCCATCATAATCCTAGCTATCTACCATCCTATCCAGCCATCTCATCCTGCTCCTCTAGCTATCCTTGGTCACAAAATCTCTCATCATCATTGGATGCATCCTGCCAAATCTATATCTTTCGCTATCACCCCACCCTTAGCTTTCGCATCTTGCACAACATCGAACCATCCCGCTATCCTATCATCATGAGCTTTCTCCTGCTTGTAACTATCTTGGTCTGTTAGCTTGTACCATATCTTGATTAGCTCACTTGTAAATATCTTGGTCTATCAGCTTGTACATCCTCTTTAGCTTAGTACCATTGTATCTATCCAGCTGTTGTGTCAGTTCCTCCTTGATCAACATCTTGCACCCATCGCACATCTTGGTTAGCTATTCCAATGCATCCTTTAGCTAGATTTCCTATCACCAAAGTGTTATCTTTCTTAGTTCAGCTTGCCAGATGCATCACTCATCCAAATCCACCAGCTTAGGTGCTCTTCGATAGATCCTTGCAGAATATAGCTTTTTTCATGTCTGATCTTGGTCCGTTAGTACCTCGTCCTACCCATCTCGTTGGCAAACGGCTCTCTTTTGGATTTTCACTTTCTTTTGATTTGGGATCTTCCCTTTTGGGTCTTGAAGTATCTTTTCCAAGCAATCTCCTTGTTCCCTCCTCAAGGTTTCCACGATCTTCCATATCATGGTATGCTGCGAATGGGGCAATTAGAGCGTAAGGTCTTGATCAGGTCTTTCATTTGTTTTTCTTTTCTGCTTGTGGGTTCTCTAGTGTCGTTTCCACGCTGCTTCCTCTGGGATTCATGTGTGATGCTGGGGCAATCCTTGCGTGTTTGTTTTGAGTTAGTTTGTCAGTCCTCTAGACAATTGGTGAAAAGGCCTTGATGTTCTTGGTAACCTTGGCAATTAACCAATAGTCCTATAGCAAATCTAGTGCTCAACTACATGGTGTTACTTCTCTTTGAAGTATCCCCCTGCTCAAAAAGCTTCAATGGTTTTCCTTCATCTCCATTATCCCCCATCCATATCCAGCATCCATCTCTCCTACCCTAGCTTATGCATCAGTATCTCTTTGAATCACTCATCACTCTTAGCTTTAGGGATCCACAATCCTAGTCTTAGGGATCCACCAATTCAAATCAATCCACCAAGCCTCATCTTTCGAGATCCACAATCCTAGTCCTAGGGATCTCCGAAACCCATCTTCCACCAATCTGACTCTTTGAAATCCTGTTGCATTAGCTTTATAATCCCCTCATCCATCTCCCTATCCTGGATTCCTTTTTATAGCACTCTGCTCCTTCATCCTCCACCTTCCCTAAAGTCTTAAGCTTGCTTCCTCTTCTGCATCTGATTCTCCTTTATCATTCTCCCATAGTTAGAGTTTGAGCTAATTCAGTCCCTTCTCTTTGCCAATCTAAGTTTCCTTGCTCATCCAAGATTCTTGTACTTTTCAAGAAGCCATCGAGCCTTGCTTTCTCTCCCCGCTACCTTCTTGAGGGGGCATCTCACAGTCCATTCTCTCCTCTTCTGCTCTAGCCTTGGGCATCTTATTTTCTTATCTTTGATGCCATGCCACTTGCGGCATCACATCAAAGAGGGGCAAAATGTAGACACCTAAAAATCCTTTAGAAAATAATATTTTTATTTTCTGAAAAAAATCCCTGATGACATCATCATTTATTAATTAATTATTTAATTAATTAATTAATTAATTTTTATGCCATTAAATCCCTTTATCTTAATTAAAAATATTTAATTAAGAAATCCCTCCCAAAAATGTTTAAATCTTATTTAAACATTATTTCCTTATTTATTAATTATTTAATTAATAAATTGACCAAAAAACCCAAAATAAATAAAAAAAAATTTTTTTGCCCAAAACTTGGCCAATTTCCTTATGACCAATAACCTCTTCCAAAATCTTCTAATCCTTCTTTAATTTCGATTAAAGGCTAATCTCATCATTTCCTACCCCTAACCCCAACTCAAAATATTTAATTAAAATTAAATATTAATCCTCATGTTTATTAAAAAAGTTTTAATAAATATCTCCTCAACCCAAACCCTTGAAATAAATAAAACTTTATTTATTTCTTAAAAATCTAATTTATCCTCATCCTAAGAAGTTCTAGACTCTTCTAGAAAGTCTTTATCCTCATCCTAGGAAATTCTAGACTATTTTAGAAAGTCTTTATCCTCATCCAAAGTCTAGACTCTTCTAGAAGATGTCTTTAAACCTAATCCTAATCCCCTCCTAACCTTGTCACATTCCCTAAACATGGGTTAAGACTTGCTAACCCAAGCCAAAGTTAACAAATATCTCCTCCTTCACCCACCCTCATTAAATGCCATCCACTTGCCTATCCCTAAGCTAATCCTAAACCATCCTAATCCATCCTCTAATCATTTGCACAAGCCTAAGAAAACTTAAAACCCTCCTAATCAAGTCCAAGTCAAAATTTCTCTCATCACCCTCAAAATATCTCAACCATAAAACTTTATGAAGTCCACTAGGTCATAAATGACTCTTACAAGCCCTTTTATTGCTCTTACAAGTCATTATGAGGGTCTTTATGAAGATTTTATCCCTTGAGCCTCCTTTGTTGACTCATCCTTCCCCTTTCCTCCATCCTCTCACCATGTGACATGTGTCACTCCTTGATTGGCTATAAGGAAGCACAATCCATGCGCTCTCCTCTCATGCAATCTAAGCCCTCCATGAGCTTTTTCCCATCCTTGCATCTTAGCCCTCAATCCCTCAAGCCTCTTGCCTATAAATTGGATCCTTCCCCTTTGCAAAATAACACAATCCATGAAGTAAAGTCATAATGCCATTTTGAGAAGCCATTTTACATCAAAACCATACACTCACACCCAAATTCCAACTCAATTTGAAGCCCTTTTTGAAGCATAAGCTTGAGCATACATCCTATCTATTTAGACAAAGCTACTCAACAAGAGAGCTTCTCATTGAGAGAGCCCATTAATGGCTCATATTTTCAATTGAGAGCTCATCTTAGTCTATCTTGAAGTTTATGAATTTTGTTTAGTTTGTAGAAGCTTTATTTAAATTTGGTTTCTATTAGCATACTAGCATTGCTCATATACACCTTTATTCAATGCTGATTCATCATGATCAAAAATATGCTCTAGCTCAACCATCCCCTTGGGAATAGTGTTAGTCTTCAAATTCAAGATCCCATTTTCATCTTCAAGTTCATCATCCTCAGGTTTGTCATTTGGATTATCATCAATTTCTTGCCCTTTAAAGTGACCATTGCACATGATAAATTTGAGTATGTGTTGATCATCCTGAAAGACTTGAAAGTTTGTAATATTGTCTAGAATAGATGGGGCAGTAACCAACTCTACTAAAAATCTTTTCAATTTCATTCTTTCAACTACTTGTAATGTAGTTTCTAAAATAGCAAGAGCATCTGCCACCATGTTCTTCCTTCTTGGAATGGTCCTTATGTTTAAATCTTTAAAATCATCTAGTAAATCCCATACTCTTTTCCTATAAGAAAGTAACCTTTTGTCATTGCAAGAGTATAATAATTTTACTTGTTGAATAACCAACTGAGAATTTCCTTCGATTATGAGAGTTGTGACTCCTTTCTCAAGTGCAAAGAGAAGTCCTCGAATAAATGCTTTGTATTCTATAGCATTGTTAGTACATCTAAACTAAAATTGATATGTTACATAAAAAGACTTACCTTTTGGGTTAACCAATTTTATACCTGCTCCAACCCCTAATTTGCATCTGGAACTGTCGAAGCGAAGTTTCCAAATTGGATCTTTCTTGGGCTTCTTAACCTTGTGTTTTTTCGTTCTCAGCTTCTCTTTGATGTAAGAATTGAAGGATTGTTTCTTGGGCACCCATTGCAACTTCTCATGGGGTGAACTTGATGATTCTCCATTGTAACAAGTTGATAGAGGAAATGTATATTTTTCCTGTTTGTCTTGAATTTCCTCTATCAATTCTTTAATTTTGTTTGTTTTGGGTTTAGGATGAATGAAAATCGAAGTCCACCCTTGGGCTTTCATGTACCATCTTCTTCTTTGAATCTTGATCATTCCTAGGGAAGGAGAAGACAAACCTCCACTATTAGAAGAAGTATCACTATATGATAAATTTAGATCTTCAATTTCTTCTTCATTCTTTGTTGACTCCGTTGAGTTTATATCACCTTGATCTTCCATGAATCTCTTTTCTAAAATGTGATTATCCTTTCCTTTCATTATATGTGTTAACACCTTTGCAACTACTTCTTGGCATGACAATCATTCAAACTTAGAGTGACTTACTTTGTGTAATTGACAAAATCTAGGGAGAAATAAAATGTTGGGGTCAGCTTCCTCTCCTAAGAATTACAAATTAGTCACCATATTATCAATGAATTATGTCACAATCTCATCCTTTGGGATTTATATCTTGAGTTCTTTATCCTCATCACTTGGTGTTTTGGTTGGGATAGTGTCAAATTCCATTACCTTGTATGAACGAAAATTCAATTGTAAGAATGCTATCTCATTCGAGCCATTGAAGTCTATAATCATCATTTTCAATTTGGGTTTAGCATCTATCTTGATTTGATTGTTCAACCCCTTCCATGGTAACCATAACTAAGTGAAATCTGTAGAAAAGCATCCTCTTATTCTCTACCTAGGAGCAACCCATATATCTCTAGAATGTCCACCACATGTATATCAATGACATTTTGAATCCAAGGATTGACTATCAACCATATCTGAACATCTTTCAATATACTGATTAGTTTCACCTTGATCTTGTCCAACTATATCACTATCCAATTAGAAGGTTGAGGACTTAACACTAACCTTTGTGTTATTAATAGTGGCATATTACATAAGGCTCCTGAATCAATTAATAAATTATCAAGATTCTTTCCATATATCTTGATGCTGAGCAAAAATGGGGGTACTTCAACCTTGTCTTTGAACATAGTAGGCATCACTTCTGCAGCATTGACTTGTTGAGATACTATCTTTTGAGGGACCGTATTCATATTGTGGGATACCTTTGTATGATCCAGAGTCTTCATGAGTGCTTCTCGCTATTGTGGATAATTTTGCAATATGTCAAACATAGACATATTTGCTTTGGTTCTTTTCAAGTCTTCAATAGCACTATACTTCTTATTAGACCAAGTAGGATTCTTCAATATTGTTGGTACATTCACTGGGTTCTAGTTCTATTGTCCTCCATATGGTGGTCTAATTGGCATCAGATTGTTACTTGCTCTCAGATTAGGAGGAGTTAATTGTAAACCTAGAGGAATCCCATCCATTAAAGATTCCTTTCTATTTCTCATATTATACTTATTTCAATTATCATTACAAAAAGTAAACATCTCATCATGTTGAAGATCAGGTTCCTAACTGAATGGAAAAGAGAACTCTTCACTAGTTAGTTGTTTTGCCTACACATTCTGTGTAGAATCATAGGATTCTAGTAACATAGCATTAAACTACACAGGGGGAGGAGTTGGTTGTAAACCTAGAGGAATCCCATCCATCAAAGGTTCCTTTCTATTTCTCATATTATACTTATTTTTATTATCATTTCAAAAAAAAACATCTCATCATGCTGAAGATTAGGTTCCTAACTCAATGGAAAAGAGAACTCTTCACTAGCTAGTTGTTCTGCCTACACATTCTGTGTAGAATCATAGGATTCTAGTAACATAGCACTAAACTACACGAGGGGAGCATTATCATTCACTTGTGAACTTTGAACCATTTCTTGATTCTCATTGTAATACAAACCTTCATTGTTGGGTGTATTCTATCCATCATCATACTGATTGACATCTGCATATTGAACATTTTTGTTGTTGTTGTCGATAGGAATACTTCCATTATTTAGCCGAATTTTCCACTATTAGTTCTATCTTTGGAAGCCATTATTACGATTAGGAGGATTGAAGTTTTTTCCCTCATTTTTGTTTCCTTCATTATTGTTGTTGTTCCCACTGAAGTTCATATTATAATTCTAGCCATAATTATTGTTGTACGGACCAGAATTGTTTCTTTGGAAGTTGTTGTTTTTTCCTTGAGACAACCTAAGACGAGTTAGTTCATTGTTCATTTGGGACATAGTATTTTTCATTTGACCAAATTTGAACACAAAATCATTGTCTACTTCAGTGGGTGGTGTTGCCTTTCACTCAAAGAAGGCAGCCTTTAGAGTTTCAAACCCTGGATATGTTAGAGCAAGAAAAACACCAATGGCATTGCCTCGTGTGATGGAAACTTAGGTTTATTCAAAATCTCTACAATGTCACAAATGTCTTCCTCTGAAGCATAGAACTAAGGCTTAGTACTCCTCATTATTTCCTTTCGAATCCATCTAGGGATGTGTCCTACTGAGGACCTAGCTCTTGATGAAAAAGGAGTATGTTCTACAACTTCCTTCCCTTTTTTGATCCTACTTAGAGTTGTCTCCTGTTGGGAGGACTCCTCTTCTATAGCCTTAATTTCAATAGACCCTGTAGCCTAAACCTCAGTGTATTGGGAAGGCGATTGAGAATATTCCACCATTTGTCCCTCCTTTGACACTTCATCAGTTTCCATTTGTTTTGGTCTCTCCTCCTGTGATGGTTCCTTCTGAACCTTCTCTTCTTCCCAATGCTAAGGTGGAGGAGTCACCAAGCCCTATTCTACCACTATAACTTAGGGTGGAGATGGAGGAGTAAGATCAGGACCCTGTGTATCTAGTAGCATTTTTTTCTAGTCTTCCTATTGAGGTTCACTTGTAGGGGTGTCCCTAATCTTATCCCCAATCAACTCTATACCCACAAGCATAAAATAAAAATTTGACATTGAAAAAACATCATTGCCCTCTGCACTCTACTCATCAACCCATTGTTGTACTTCATCTTTTGAGGAAGAGAGTTCTAATTTTTTTACTTGGGTGGACAGTGAGGTACTTATCGCACTCTTTCTCCTTGGTAATTATACAACCCTTGCTAGCTGAGTTCTTCCCTATAGGGGCACTTGTTCCTCTTCCTCTTTTGGTTCTTCTTCTTCCTCCTCTTTGTCTCCCTCTAGAATGCTTTTAGGAATAGATGGGGAAGGCACTAATCTTCTATTGATCCTTTGCCTCTTTTTCATTTGGATCTTAATCCTCTTCTTTTGTTTCTTGGAGGTAGAAGGAGAAGCTGGCTCATCTTGCATAGGAGGAATGGAGACTTGCAAAATCTCTCCCTCTTTTGGTTGGCTAGGCACAATAGGAGGCAATTGAGGTTCATCCTGGACTTGAGAAGCTCCAGTATCTTTGGACCCTTGTGCACTCTCTTCTTGTTGCTAGTGAGGTTTCTATTCTTTAGCTTTTTTTGTCTGAATTCTCTAAGGGGAGGTCCTCTTTCTTTTGTTCTTTCCCTTCCTTTCTGCAAGGTGATAATATCCAACTAGGCAATCAAGCTAGTATACTATCTCAGGCTTGATAGGAGACTGGGCCACAAAGGTAGGAATTGTTACTTTCTTCCCTTACCTATTTCTAGGTAGGAATATGCATGAAAGATCATTGTATCAGGAATTGGATCAGGTGGAAAAGGTTTCTTGATCCAATCCTTTGTCATTCTAATGACATACCTCACCTGATGATTAATATCATCAACCTCCTCCCTGTCAACCTCATCATTCATAATGGGTCTTTCTCCTATCTTGTCTGATTTGAACAGGGGGTCTAGTAACTCCTCAGAATCCTATTACCTTATCTCCTCTGGGATGTTCAGCTAGAGCTCCTTCTCTACTAGATACAAAGTCATCCTACAATAGTCCCTTATGTAGACATCATAGTCATTTGTTGC
Organism: Cupressus sempervirens; assembly: GCA_028749045.1. NCBI lineage: Eukaryota > Viridiplantae > Streptophyta > Pinopsida > Cupressales > Cupressaceae > Cupressus > Cupressus sempervirens. The sequence continues at coordinate 153,666,156 of CM053788.1, read as the reverse complement.
ATTCATGCAATGATCTTCAACCGCATCCTCATGGTAAAATTCTTTTCCTGCCAGACTCTCCACTCTCCCAACATTATCAAAATAGGGCTAGGGACAGTTGTATTCTTCAAGAGGATAGTTCTCCCACTCCCACTCAAAGGATAGAATATCTTGCTTCTGCTTCACCTAATATGGTCCAATGACCAATGGCCATGCCTAGCAAGGTCTCTGTTATCTCTTTATCTTCTCATATGCCGACTAAATTTTCCACGCAATCTCCAATAGCACCAATTTGTCACTTGGATATCTTGGGAGCTTATTAGGATTGATGGAGGCACTAGCTACCCATAGATATGTGAACATTTTAAACTAGGTGAAGTAAGCTCTAAGAACTATAATATGTGCTTTGGCTTCATTAGATAATCTCTTCCCATAATCTCCCTCAATGAATCAGATGATCACAAAAATGAACGCATCATTCACAATTCTATGCTCATTGCTCTATGCTGAGAGCTTCTTCTTTACCAGCTGAGGGTAGACTATGTATGGCCAGGCATTAAGATCTTGCATACTACTTCTTCTATACAAACTAGGATAATTTTTCACCCTCACTGCTAACAGGTATACCATGTAAGAAGTCATATAAAACTTTTTCTTGTCCTTTACTATCCTTAATTGCTCACACAAGTTTTCACTTAGTGTGGTGGCCCAGTCCAATGGTATCTTCACTACTCTAATGGCCTCAATGAAGTTGAACATCAAAGTGCTAAGGTAGTTTTTTGCAAGTAAGCCCATAACTCTGCTCAAGAGAATGATGGAATAACTAATATCCTCCTTCATGTATCCTTAGGTCATAACCACTTTACCTATTATCTTTCCCCTATGAGGTTTCTCAATGAGGTAAGAGGATTGTATGATATCAATTTCCTCCTACTAGTGCTCCCGATACAATCTCTCAGTTGTTTCATAGAAGAGCCTAATGAATTGATCTGCTTTTGAGAGGTGGAAAACCCTCTCAATATTGTTAGGTCATAGGTCCAAAACAACTTATCCTATGACACTCTTGACCACCCTTTCTTCAGAAACAAAATGTTGTGTCAGTGTCATGATTAATTCTACTGATTGCACTGATACAGGATGCAAAGTTGTGCTCACCAACCCAAAATGAATCAGTGAGGAAACTAGAGTTGATCTCTTAGTGGGCTTGTTGCAAATTTTGAGGAATTCTCCTAGATCTATGTGCCCTAAATCAGTATCCCTACTTTTTGTGTGGTCATCATGAAATCTTGAATTCAAGGGAATGCCTTAGAATTTGAAAAATATGGTCTTGGGTGCCATTATAGATGTGGACGTCATTTGATCACCTGCATGTCATGGGAGAAAAAAAATGTTAGTCAGTTGACAATATAAGTAATTGGGAAGGAAAACATTAAATTTGCATCTAAGTGTTAAAAAAATGCGTCCCTTTCAATAATAAATTTTTATTTATTTTTTTATTTTTTTATTTTTTATTTCTTACTTTTTTTATTTTTTTTAAATTTTAGTTTAATTAAAATTCTTTAAAAAAATGTGTGGCATAGCTTGGTATCGTGCTTAGGGTTGTGGAAGGCATGCAATGGCCCAAGGGTTGTGTGGCATAGAGTGTTGGGACCACAAGCACAAAGCACTATGGGTGGAAAAGTTTATGGCACCACAAGCACAGTGTTTTATGGTGTCGTGGGTGCAAAGTGCCAACACAAGTGCAGAGTTTATGGCACTACGGGTGCAAAGTGCCACCATGAGCATAGAGTTTTATGGTGCTGTGAGTGCAAAGCACCACTATAGGCATAGAGTTTATGGCACCGTGGGCATAGAGTTTATGGCACCATGAGTGCAAAGTGCCACTATAGGCACAGAGTTTATGGCACCACAAGCACAGAGTTTATGATGCTACAAGTGCAAAGCATCATGAGTGTGATGTTTACCTTATGTTCTTCAATGAAACTCTCCAAAAAAAATGAAAATGAAAAAATGCTAAGTGTTGAAACCACATGGGGGGTTTTATAACCTCTACACTGGGTGGGGTGCGCATTGTACCTCAATGTGCGGTGTGCACCTTGTGGGCTGCATGTGCACAATTTTCAAAAAAATATTATTATTGTTATTATTATTATTTTGGGTTTTTCAAATTTTTAATTTTTTGTTTTTTCTTAAATTTTTGACCCTAGTACTTTCTTGAATCTCAAACTATGGGTTCAGGAGTCCAAAAAAATTAGGGGGTCCCCATCCAAAGTAGGGAATGGGGCATGTGTTGTGGAACCACAATAGTATCTACCTGATCCATGAATGTAACAGCTTCTTTGAAGACCTTTTCAATGGCATCAATGTCTCTAGGTGGGAGCCTTCTTAGAATAATAGAAGTTAATGAATCCATTGTTACCAAATAGATCTAGATGATAGCCTCTTCTAGTATAGTGTAAGAAAACTTCATTCTTTGATACATCCTATACAAGCGATGATTAAACTATAAAATAGTCTCATGGGGATCCCTCTTAATTGAGATGAACTAATGATGTAGTATAGTCAAATCAATATGGACCTTGAATTGTGCCAGAAACTTGCTCTTAAAAGAGTTCCAATCCCTTATTGATGTTGGTGGTAGATTGAGGTACCAATTGAATGTCATTTCCTCCAAATTGTAAGGGAAATGGTGATAGACCATGTCTATATGTTGAATCTGGTTTCTATTACAGATTTCCTTTAAAAAATATATTCTCTTTTGTTGTTCATGATTCTCCATAGATGAACCGTGGGAAAAAAAATTAGGATTTTTAGGCAAATCATGTAATGGACTAGTTAGATTCAAAGTTGAACTTTGGGCATTAAAGAAAGCTATGGTTCATAATGATGTGAATATGTGAAGTAGAATGTAAAGTGGATGATGATGATAGAATTTGCAATGTAAGTTTGTGGATTCTATGTATCCCTTTATCGGTGTGAGGCTTGAAAAAATGATTAAGTCCCAGGAATTCCTACTTGTTGAGTGAAGACCTCAATGCTTTCTTTGAAAGTGCACCTTCAAATAGTGCACCTACACATTTTCTAACAATGAAAGACTTAGAAAAATTTTTAACTTTCAAAGATTGAAAAACTTTCAAACAACAACTTGGGCTTTTTGGCAGAATCATTTTAGGCCCTCCTTCTAGCATCACTTCCATTGAGTTGTTGTTTTGCACAATTCTAAAAGGTGTAGATCCTTTCAAATCACTCTCTTGAAAATTTGATCAATGACCAACTCTAAGGTTTTGAATGACTATTTATCAACCTACTAGGTAAACCAATTGAAGATAAATGTGTATGTTCACAAGGAGGCCTTTGCTAGTTCAAACCAATCTACACAGCCTATTGTTGAAATGTAACCACAAAGAGATATATTTTGTGTATTTTCTATTTTTATGATGAATGTAATTTATCAATGCAACTATATGAATTCCTATTTTAACCAAGTATCTAAAAATAAATAAAAAGATAGAGTAACAAGAGATTAAAGAAAATTACTAAAAGGGAAATTCTTAATAGACATAAGCCAAAGGAACAACATGTCCATGAATTAAATTATCAAAAGGATCTGGTTGGAAACCAATTAAATTAAAAGGATTACTTCCTAAAATTCACTAATGCAATCGTTGACGGAAACTTTAACAATGACTAAAAGATGTTTCACATTTCATCAAATGGTCAGGCCACTAAAAGTGCACTCACAGGAGACAAAATACTATGTAAGAACAAAGATGATCCTTTATACAATTCATCACGATAGAAAAATTTGTTAACACAAGGCAAACACCAAAACTAAAAGATTGCACAATCATAACAATAAAATAAAACCATTGGTTTCATTATATTCATGAAAATGCATTCACAAAAATAACACACTCGGGCAAGAATAACTACACTCAAAATGAGAGTACCAATAGCATATATTATTGCATCAAAATAATGGCCTAGAGTACATATTTCATCCATGTATTTGAAATAAATCCTCTCCTACTTTCATGTTAGGAGTGAGAGCTCTTCTAATGCAAACTCATGCTAAAAAACTAATAAAATAAAACTAATTACATACAAATTGACTCTCTAAAAGGTGTTGAGTAGATCTCTACCATTGTTTATATCAATTAATGGGTGCATGAGCCTTTACATGACTTACAAAAATATAAAAAAGAAGGAGATAAGAAGATAGAAGCCATGAGATGATTTGGGAGTTAGTGAGAGCTCTAAAAATGGAAGCTCAAGTTGTTGACATTAAGGTCAATTTGTCTATTAGTGACTCAACACTTAGTTAGTTGGTTATAGTTGCTACCAAGCTAAAAAAACAATTTGTAGTTCATGTTGAGCTTCATAGTGTCTACCAAGCATCAGAGACAATTTATTACATTGTCCAAGCATAGCAGTGTCTATTGATATTTCTAGTAGAAGTGATGAAGACTCTAGTGTTAACTAAGCTATGTAGTGTTAACCAAGTTCTACAATTTCTACTAAGCTCACATTGTTAACAAAGTGAATCTAATGTTGACTGAGTCATGCAGTGTCAACCAAGCGATTCAGCAACTACCAAATTTCTCAGTGTTCACCAAGTCACACAATGCTGACCAAGTTTGAGCTACTCAAAAGTGATCAATATGGAGCAAGATTCAACTTCAACCAAGTGCCAAAGTATGTCAAGCATTGATAGTATTTTCCATGTATGAGAACATCACTGAGTTTATCTTCAAAACCCAAGTTATAGCAGTTGTGTCAACTTTGTGAATTATGATGAATTTTGTATTGTAACCAACTCCAGTAAGTACTTATTTGGATTGATATATATGTAACTCATTGTATCATGTCCAATAATGTCAATAAGAAGGAATATGAAGTATATGAGTGTGAATTCAAGAAGGCTACAAGTAGCATAAGGGATAGCAGAAATTTATCTATCACAACCAAGTGATCATTGCAATTTAAGGAATCTCATTCAAAAAATCAAAGTTACAAATCAAAGATCAGCCACTGATTCATTCTAATAGTTGTATCAGATAAATCCTTTAATCGGATCAACTTAACCATCTTTTTCTAAATCTCATAATAGATTTCATACTTCATTTTATGTTTGTAAATCCTTTAATAAGGTAGGCCTTATAGTTCTTATTGCTCCTAACAAGGAAGATCTCCAGAAGTGGTCAATTGTAAACCTTAATGAGTTAACTTTATACTATAGTACTAAAGCTTGTGGGTATCACCCCCACCCCAATTTTACTTTCTATTTGGAAGGTTTCTGGATCACCATACCTTGTGTCAAGTTTTATGAATGTTTTATTGCTTTCATTCTTTCATGCATGCAATTGGAACATAATAATATATGAAGGATTAATTGCAGAAGTAAGTTAAAGTTTCATTGGATCCTGATTCATCCCTCCCCTCTCAATAACCTTTCTTACCTTATATTTCCAATAATTGGTATCAAAACTTTTGGTTCTCACAAAAGAATTTTAATGGCTTGAGATAAGATCAGAGGTAATGGAGGTATATAAGCTAGATAAGGCTATTAAGAATGAAAAGTTGGATCTAGAATCAGCCATTAGACAACTCAAGAAAGAAAAGAAGAAACTCTCTCAATCATTGAAAAGAAGGAAATATCTTGCAGCACAAATTGATGACAATCTCCACATTGAAGAAAGAATTGAAGACTTATGTCCAGAAAGAAATTTAGATGAAGTTGATGCAACAATAAAAGACCTACTAGAGAAGAATTCCAATCTTCAACAAGAAGTCATAAATATGAAAAGAGAGCAAGAAATCCAATCAGTAAGATTATGTAAAGTCATGGAACAAAAGGACAAAGCCAAAGAAAAGATAGAAGGAAAAGACAATGAAATCTATCAACTATCCCTTTAGCAAGAAGACTTCATTGATCAACTCAATGATGCAAATCAAGAACTTATCAATCTAAGGAAAGAGAATGAAAGATTGTATAATGATCTCAATGTTGAAAATCAAACCAATGAGAGAATGATGAAATCTCAAGAAAGCATGAATCAATTGAATGAGAAAAATCAATATAGACACAAAGGAAAAGTTGCATAAGGATATACAAAAGAAGTTGAATCATCTTAGCAAGGAACTCAAAACAAAAGAAGACCTACTTGCAATCATTATGGTAAGATAGGTCATACATTAAAAAAAATTTGGAGAAATGGTAAAGAAAAATTCAATGGAAAGTGTTATAGTTGTAGCAAGCATGGACATAGAGCAAGTGAATGCATAGAGAAACCAAAATTTGAAGGAAAGTGTCAAAATTGCAATAAAGAAGGACACAAATCTTCAGAGTGTAAGACCAAGAAGTGGAACCTAGTAGAAATAATTGCGAAAGAAATATTTAGATGGGAATAAAACACATGGTGTAGATGCAACTACTATGGTGAGCTTGGGCACATTGGAGCAAAGTGTGTGAAACATCACATGAGGAAAAGAGACACTACAAAGAGATGTTTTGTTTGTACAAAACTTGGACATCTTTCCAAGAACTATATGAACATAGGAAGAATTTAAGATGAAAAGAAAGCCAAAGTTGACAATATTAGAAAAAAAATGAGGTAGCAATGGGTGCAGAAATCTCTAGAGAATGAAAATCAAAATCATGAAGTTGTTAACACCCAAGTCAGTGAGTTGGGTGGCCCAGCCATTTAAACTTAGTTCCCTATGGAGGTCACTAGAAATGTGATTCATAAGAATTCATCTAACATTAGTTCTAGCTAGCAAGAAAAAATATCCATATTAGCATTCAAGATGCACAAGGATCACCAAGTGATGATGGAAATTCAAGACCTTACTAAGCAAGGTCACGTCACAAGACATTACTGAGAAAGGTCAAGTTGCATATCTTTTCAAGATGCAGACACCAAGTTGGTGACTCTACCAAGTACTAAGTTTAGATCGAATGGTGGTAACCTTACTAAGTTCAAAGTTCTCTAAGTTGGTAATTCCTACCAAATCAAGAGACCTTACAGAGTTCAAGGTGTCTTCAGAGCATTAAAGACCAAACTAAGTGGACAATAGCCTATCACCAAGTAAGTATGCATACGAAGCATTAATTGTGATTGAAAAGAAGAAATTCATTAAAAGGAAGAAATAAATCAAGTATTGTTTCACCACAAATTTTCAAAGGATAGAGTGAAGAGAAAATTCAAAGCCTCTGAGCGATTTAAGCAGTTTCTATACATACCTAATTATGATTACACAATAGGTAATCATATTTAGTCATCTCCTACGACATTGCTAATTAAATATTTATTATTTAATTAATTAATCGTCATCCCCTAATTAATTAATTAATTTAATTAACTATAGTCAAATTGATAAAATCAAATGATAACCCAGAATTAATTTATCAATTAAATCCCTATTCCTCTATTAAATTAAATAAATTCTCAAATATATTTAATTTAATCCCATATCCCCATTTTCTTAAATAAATCATTTAATAAAATATCTAAACCCCTAAAACCTACCTTTATCCCTAATCCAACCCATCCACCCATACTAACCTCACTTAGCCACTTAACTAACCCATCCCATCAAAGCTAAACCACTTAAACCCTAACCCCCTTTCTAAGCTAAGACTTACTAACCCAAGCTAAAGTCAACAAACTCATCCTCACCCTCACCCTCTAACATTTATGGCTCTTACATGTCATTAGTGCCTCTTACATGCTCAACCTCCCTCATTACTCTCTTGACCAACCCTTATCATATCCTCTCACACCCATCCTCCTTGTGATAAGTGTCACTCTCCTATTGGCCCTAAAGAAGCACAATCCATGTGCTCCCCTTTGAATGCATCCTAGCCCTCCCTCACCACTCTTCCATCCTTAAATTCTAACCATCCATCTGTTGGGACTAAAAATTGCATGCTTCATTTTTAGTCACGTTTCAAAAATCTTGAGAAAATTAGACCTGTAAACGCTTTTTAATGCCTATGTACCTGGCTATCAAGTTGAGCCCCATGAGGTGTTCAATGTTTCTAACACCTTCCATTCAGCCCTCTACCTATTCCGTGAAGATAAATCATCATTTTGAGCTGTTTGGCGAAGTCCTATTTTGAGCCAATGTCAAATCTGCATTTTCACCTGTGTCAAATAGCGACAGGAGGCTATGTTTGTAACTGAATATCTCGCACCCAAAAATGTTCTGTGACTTGCTGCTTTGGGAGTGTCTAGTGTCCATACCCGAGAACCTATGTTTCAAATTTTGAATTGTTTCAAATCCATTTGTCTAGGTTTTGAATCCCTCAAAGTTGGTCAGTTACTATTTTCATACTTTTGCAATTAATTCCTAATTATGGAAAGCCCTATTTGACGTGCTATAACTTTTGACCAGTTAACCCATATGCTAAAATTCCTATTGCATTGCATTGTAGATGTCAAAGACTTGTCGTGTTTCTAGTTTTAGCTCTTGACGAATCTGTTTGATCAGTTTTCAAATGCAACTCCATTTGCAATTTCTAAAAGTTTCACTAGTAAATAGAAGTGCAGATTGATTGGGAGCCCTATTCGGGATGTCATATCTTTGTGCCTATGAATGGTAGGACCAAATGGTTTGTTTCCCTATATTCTACTCTGAAAATACTATAAGTGTGTCAGTTTTTAAGCCTTGATGAATTCGTCTTCACACTCTTCCAGGGTCATTCCATTCGCAAAAAATGATATTTTACTAGTGTTCACTCTCTTGCAAATCCAGGTGGCCAACTTTGCACCTCCGCCAAATTTTCCCCGTGATCCTTCATGAGCCCAAATCGTATAATCATATTCTTCTCATGACAATGTACTCATGCCCTAGATTCCAAATCCCCTAGTGCCCATTTGTCCAGTTTTCCAGGCCATTTCCAAATGCACTTTCTAGTTTTCTAACATGTTTATTTGCAGGTGAATTTAAGTTGGCAACTTCAGAGGTCAATATCTTTTGACCCTAATTTTGTCATGGAACGAGATCTAGTAGGCCTGTTGAACATGTCAGAGAGAACAGAGATCCTGAGTTTTAGAGCTTGGTCAAGTGTTTGTGTCAGTTTTTAAGGCCAATCAAAGGGCCTCCTAATGCATATTTGATAGTTTGTAGATCTATGGTAAAATGAGCTTTAAATTTTGTTCCAATGATCGATTTTATTTCAATTGCTAACAGGTGATCAGTGGATCAATTTGATGGTTCAGTTGCCCAAAAACAAAAACAAAAATTTACTCGGACCCACTTTGGGGCCTAACTAATTCTATTAGATGAATAAGGCATTGGGATTTTTAAAATGTTTAAAGCCTCAATGACTCAAGTAAATACATGATACACAATATGGCATGCTTTTATGAGCAATTGCACTACCTATAGAACTGGAGTTTCTAATATTTGATGGTGAACCTGTGGGAGGTTTGGGTTTCATGGATCCAGCGTATACTGCACCTCTTTTTGAGGAATGTCTTGGACAAAAGATATTAATTTTGCCCTTGCTAATAACTTCAATTTCTCTTGGGATTGATATGAAGGAGGAATGAAGAGTTTTGAAAAGATATATTCTTGATGTTGTTCCCATTTCATAACTTTAGGCCCAAGGCCCACCAACACTAGCCACATGTAAAGGGAGAAGAACCTCTAACACTCACTAGAACCCCCAAATTTTTTAGATCAACAACAAAAGGAAAACTAGTAGTGACAAGCTAAACAAGGTGAGCATCCTAAGATCCCATTGAAGGAACAAAAATAAAGTCCCTTGAAGCATGGGCCAAAGGGCTCACCAAAAGTCCAGATAGACCAAAGCAAGGAAAGGGCATAGAAGGGGCTGAGCCCACCCTGCCTTTAGTGGGATGCAATACAATGGAGGAACTCTAAAGAACACCATTTCTCATAGGAGAAGTGACATGCTCAACCTCTATACCTATCATCGATAATGCAATCACATATGAAGCAGTCCATGTGTGGAAAGCAAGAAACCCATATACTAGAAAAAAAGAAAACACATGCATTCAAAGAGATTGTCTTACGAGGTAAAGTCGTGGCAGCATCAGTGCTAAAGACACAGAGATACTCATAGTGCCACAACAAAAAGAAAGTAGCGAACAAAGAAGCATCCACATAAATTAATAAAAGATGCCATCAGGGAAGTCGTAGCATGTAAAAGGTAGAGGAGGTGCATCAAAACAGAAGGAAGGCACCAGTTAGAAAGGGAGAAGCCACACCTTGAAAATAGCAATCAGCACCATCAAAGAACCAATACAAAATAGCCTGCACCAAATAGCAAAAAATTTCCACCAAACAAAAAAGAGTAGTATCATGCCTTTGAAGAGCAGTCAACACATGCAGCAGAAACCATGAGTGGAGAACAAAAAGACAAAGCCACTATGTCTCAAGAAAGACCCACATGGAAAGAGAAGATCTTGCAAAAATAAAAGGAGAAGCTCATGCTAAATGCAATTGAAAGAAGGCAATAGTCTAAATAAAGCGAAATGCTTTCAGTCAAAGAAAGAGAGGAACAGAGCATGCTAATGCATTGGAAAAAGAAGGAATCTTGCACACTTCTCTAGAAAACACAGTTTTAAAGGTAGCATGTATATGATTATACAGTCAACATCAGTCAAGAAGCCAATGCATAGAAGAAGCCTCACATCTTGAAAAGAAAGTCCCACAGCTCACGCCATGAACAGCAGATGACAAATAGGAGAGTAGGCATACAACTAGAAGCAGAGAAGCCAAAGTGGCAGAGTTCAACAGGAGTGCAGCTTAGTGCCAAGAAATCACTCAATGCTAGTAACAGTTAAAAAAGGGGTGTAGGGATGAACAGAGGCAAGACTGTCCCATTAGGCATTTATCCCACATGCCTTGTGATTGCAAAACTTAAGATCTTTAAATTATATTGAACTCAATATGCTTGATGTAAAGAAGTCAGCACCTTTTGAAAGGCATGTGAGCTATGATGAGGAGCCCATGGATGACATCAGCTTGAGGCAAAAAAGCATAAATTTTGAACAAAGTGGCAGGTAAAGAGTTGATGATGTTAGCAAGATGATGCACCGAAAAGAGTAGAAAATCTGGTGGGTCGCTAACTCGCCATCAAAAAATGGTAAGGTTTTTCGGTAGCGACATAGCGACCTACCGAAAAAACCTTGAAATCTGGCGAGGGGTGGATGAACCTATGGGTCCCGCATGTAGGAGCAACAACAAATCAGATCATGCCAAGTAGCAGCAAATAGGAGGTGGTGTGGAAAATTCAAATCGGTTGCAACAAGATCACGACACATGTCCAGATCGGAGGGTCATTGCTAACTTGCCAAGCAGAAGATGCACGAGATTTACCATAGTGAGTTAGCGAGAAGATGACACATGGCACTGATGAAGATGTCCAATTAGAATGTGACATGTGGCATTGCTCAGGTTTGAGCCAATCAAAATGTGCCATGTGTCATCAATGGTCAAACAGAGTTGACCTGGAATGAAACTTGAGAGGGAAAATTTCAAAGGCTAAAAAAATTTTTTTTTAAAAAAAATTTCTCCAAACGTGCAGTCTAGAGATCTTTAAAAGCATGTCTGAACTTTATATAGTTTAAACTATATGAAAGTTAAAATTTTTACAAAAAATAATGGCAAACCTGTGAGCAGAAGTCTAAACTTTAAACAACCATTTCTAGGGCATTTTTTCACCAAAATGTGTGCTCCAATATACCACCAAAATTGGGAAGAGCTGAACTTTTTGAATCTGAAGTTTTTTTTTGCACAGGTGCTTCCTGGTTCAAGTTATAGGCCAATTTGTAAAATCTAGGGCATTGGCGACAAAATAGGTTGAGTTCTTCATTGATGATTAAGATTGGTTAGAGGACAGTTTTAAAGGTCTGTTGCAATCTGAAAGTGAAGAAAATCAACTTGGGGTTGTTTTCTTGTCTTCTCAAGACCATTTCAACTAATTTGTTACTTTTCCCTGAGTTCATTTTTACACCAAAATAAGTTACTTTTCTCATCATCAGATTTTGAGATATTTTGATGCCTTTGAGAGGTGGAATGAAGAGGATCTGATATGCAGTTATAGAGAGAAGTTAGAAAGAGTTCTTTGATCTTCTTGGGAAGGATTTCAAAAAGGATAGATGTCAGTCATAAATTGAATCCAAGAATTGTCTTCTCCATAAATATTCTTTCTTCTTCTCTCGAAAAAGGTTGTTGGTTGGTTTTCTATTTTCCAGTTCTTGGAGCTCTGCTCAGGCTGTGAAAGCCACACACCTAGCATTTCTCTATGGTATTGAATAGTGCATTTATGTTTTATGCAGATAGTTCTATTCTGTTAGGTGATCTATGAGTTAATTTCTGTACATTTCATGTATTTGATTTCAAGGAAAGCAAATAAAGAGCAGAAAAGGTTTTAAGTTCAGTCTGAATCTTGTCCCCTAATTATGGATCTGTTATTTCTTCTAATTTGTGATCAAAGAGCATAGATTAGGTTGCATTTTGTTTAGGAATGTATGTGATTAAAATTTCTTGTTGGTGGGGCAAAGAACCATGTAATTGATTGATGTTTGTCATAGGGTTTGCAGATTTTGTGATAGGATGTTCTAAGTATGAGATTCATTCTGTAGTAGATGTCTGTTCACAAAGTGAAAGATAGATCAGGAATCTTGATGTAGGAATTATGTCACAAATTTCCAGAAGATGTATGGTTATAATTCATTTATTTCCCAATAGATAAGGCACTGGTCAGAGATAGGATCATTAAGTTCTATTGCTCATACTTGGGTCTTGTTGTTACAACATATTAAATCAATTTTCCCTTTTATGTTAAAAGCTATTCAATGTTAACTTGCACTTAGCTTGCTAGTTTTATGAGTTATGTTCTTAGCTATTTCATGCTTGTGATTCCTGGTTAAGTATAGAAGATTTAGGGGTTTTTATCTGCTTCACATTAGATTCAATGTATGCTTTGATCACTGGTACCATATAAAGAATCTATAGGTTCACCCACCTAGGTCTTGCAGAGCCTGAAGTGCAAAAGGAGTATAGCCTTATAGTTGGCCCAAGTTCTTGGTGAAGTGTGTCCATTATTGGAGATAGCTGCCCATAGACACATTCTTGCCTTGCATACTTGGTTGTTCAAACACTGTTAAATTAGGAGCCAACAAAATGATGACTATGCTAGGGACTGTATTGAATCAGATGTAAGACAAACCTTGAGAATTTGAAAAGAAGAGATTCAATACAGCAGAAGAAGTGCATAAAAAATTTGCAGCAATAGGTTATCTGATGTGTTTTTCAGGTCTCTTACCCAAATATCATGCACTCCAGTTGAGCTTTATTCATGGATAGTAGTATGTTGTAAAACTGGATGAAAATTGTGTGCTATGACAGTTATAGGTCTATCTTCAATCAGTTTAGTCTTTGTAAGTGTTGTTGAGAAAGTCCAGAGTCAAGAATTGATTTATAAAGTGTAAATTCTTTTCAAGGTGTTAGTGATCTACAAGTTTCTCCTACATTGAAGATCTGGTTCAGATTTGTCAAGTAACAAATTATGTTTTATTCCTCACCAAGTGTGAGTGGTGACTCTCAAATATCTGTACCAGTTTGTTCCTAGTTGATCTCATTGCAAAATTTTGAAAGACTTTCAGTTGTATGGGTAGATCTAAAATTGTTGATAGATCTTGGAAAGGAAGTTTTAAATTCTTGATAAGTTTTAAAGTGTTCTTTGCAATCTGCTGTTATAAATAATTGAAATGTAAAAGTAGATCACAGCAGTGGTTATTTTATTCCTCTTGTAAAGAGGTGGTGGCTCTACAAAGTTTGATCAGTGGTGTCAAGGAATTCCAGTCTTGCACCTATGCCAAATCAGCAGATCGACGTTCAGCATCAGCACTGGAGGTATTTTGATTTTCATGCTTCTTTTCATGTAAGTCAAGTGTTTAAAAAAGTTGCCTCTATTCAGTGATTTGTAGCACTAGAAGGAAGAGGTAGAAATTTTGTCTTAGGATGGAGTCAAATCTCAAATTTGAGGTTAGTTTGCCAAATTCTGAGAGTTTCAAAATTGTGAATAATAACATTACTATGTTGAATAGACTAGTCTACAAAAGGATTGTCAATCTTATAAGAATTGAGGTAGGAAATACTCAAGGTTTAAGTGCCAAAAAATGTTATTTAAGGCTTAAATCAGTAATCAGTAAGATGCCTTTTCATTGTAGACCTGAGGAATCTTCCCTACCTAGTGTTTTCCTTGATGTTCTAGTACCCGATTTAGTCAATTGGCCAGCACCTATAAGATTACAAAGTTTTTTACAAATTAAAAAATTCATTCAGGAGATGGAAGATGATGGTTTTAGATTTCATGTTATGTCTCTTGATGATAATGAGTGTGTTGAAAGCCAAGGTAGTAACAAATACAATGAGTCTGTAGAGCAAGATAATCTATCTTCTGAATGTGAAGACGTGGATTCAAATGTTAATGAATCAGTTAATAGCAATCAGCATGAGAAAGATGGATATAACAGAGAAGATAAATTTTGTTACAGTACATATGAAGTTCAAGAAAGCTGGAACAACAGTAGATCTAGTGATTGCCACGATAAGAATGAATGTTGTAATAATGTTGATTTTCCATATTGTTACACTAAGGATCCTGCTGTTGTAAGTTCTTCATATTATCCAGATGATAACCATAGCCGGGACAATATTTGTGAGGCAATCTTCTTGAGCTCCAATGAAATCTCAAAATTGTTGGCTCATGAGTTTGAAAAGCACATATTTATTTCTAAGGATCTTCATATTTTCTCTCATAATACCTTCTCATTCAGTCAATTCAATTCCCCAAAGTTTGATGTGGAAAAAGAGGTAGAATTTGAACAATCCTTATCAGATTTTGGAGGTGTAGGTGACAGTTCCTCAAATGTCTTTGCACATGACAATTTGTTGGATGTAGAGAATGTTAATGAAGGGAACTTTAACATTGTTTCAGATTCTTTTTATGTTGATCTTTTTGAACATTGTTTTGATGTTTCATATGATGAAGAGGAAACTAGTGAATATTGTCAATCAAGTTATAGATTTTCTTCATGCACTAATAAGTCTTGTGAAGATAAGTTCAAGGTTTATTCTAACATTCAGTTAGAGGAAGAAGATGATAGTGATCAACATAGTTTAGATCAGTACTTTCAGAATGAGTTTTCAATTTTGGTGACTAATCAGTTGTTTGAATGTGAAGAGGTTTCAACAAAGGATAAATCTAATTCGATGAGTTACATGGTTGCAAGTAGGCAATGATCAGATTTCACATACTCTTCATTTACAGAGGCACAAGGTGAGTTACAATCTGCTCCATGTATATGGGCATTTTGTGTTTCCAATTGAAAGAATCCATGATTCAGTCAGTAGTGATCAGTTTCAGTTTGATATCAGTTGTTATGGTCATGTTGATCCATTTTTTCATAGTGGGCAAGATGAAGGAAGTATGTCTGATTTTTATACGCACTATGAAGATGATGATAGTTTTGTTTTGCATATTGAGCTAATTATAAATGTTGATACATTGGGTGAAACAAATGATAATGAGATTTTTAGTTTACCTCAGGAGGATGTAAATGAAAATTAGGTTTTTGACAGAGGTTAGAAGTTTTGAAAACTTTTCGGTGGCTCGGGGCCATTGCTTGTACATAGTAATTGTAGATTTCCTTATTTTCAATAAGTTGTTTGAGAGAAAAAAAATTTATCAATTTTGTGGCCTGCTTCTCCTAGAGATCTAAAATCTTGCCATGCCCACAAGGGGCATGCATCCCCAAAAAGAGCCACTATTGGGATTTAAAATTGCATTGAAAATTAGACCTGTAAACGCTTTTTAATGTCTATGTACCTGTAGACACCTAAATTTGTCCAAAACCCATTTCGTAACCAATTAAATAGATATTTATTATTTATTTAATTCCCCTACCTTAATTAAATAAATTTTACATTTATTTAATTATGTTTTCCTTACCTTGATTTAAATAAACTAAGGTTTATTTAAATCCTAACTAATTCCCACTTGCATCTAACCCCTTTCACTTTAATTAAGTATATCATTTACCTAATTAATTCCCTCCTAATCCCATTTGGAATTAAATATTACATTTAATCCTATTTGAGCACATGGCTCCTACTTTTAACCCTCACCTAACCTCACTATCCTACCTAACTCATCATGCTAAATCTACCCACTTCCCTAATCATGTTTGCTTTGCATAATCACCTATCTAATCTCCTCTTAATCCTAAGTGTGTTCTCACACATGTGTGAGGAATCCTCACACATGTGTGAGAGATGTTCACACTTCCCTCATCCCTCATGTCTTGCATGTCTCTTGCACACTTGTCCTCTTGCATGAGAGTCAAGGTGTCTCACACATGTGTGAGAAGCCATGCCTTCTCACACCTCTTGCACACTTGTCCTCTTGCATGAGAATAAAGTTGTCTCACACATGTGTGAGAAGCCATGCTTCTCACACCTCATTGATCATGTCACCATCAGAGGTTTTTCACACATGTGTGAGCATATTTCCCCCTTTGAATGGTCAAAACCCTAATCCATGTGGAGTCTACTTGTCCTCCACCTCATTGACACCTCATCAATCCTGAGAGATCTTAGCCCTCCATCTTTCATTCAATCTCAACCGTCCGTTGCATCCATTTTCCTATAAATGGAGAGCCCTCTCCTCATTTTCACAAGGAAGCACTATCTACCTTATTGTTATGTTGTTGGACTTGTGAGCAACCACATCCCATGAGCAATGAAATCATCTAGACTTGATGGTTTCATGAGGTTTGCATAGTGCTATTTTGATGTTCATGTTATCTTTATTTTACATTTTTTTCTTTCATATTTTGAGGTTTTGCATGATAATGTAGGAATGTGCATTAGTTGCTTAGTGTTATTTTCTTAGTTACATTTTTATGCAACACAGTACCCGGCTGTCAAGTTGAGCCCCATGAGGTGTTCAATGTTTCTAACACCTTCCATTCAGCCCTCTACCTGTTCCATGAAGATAAATCATCATTTTGAGCTGTTTGGCAAAGTCTTGTTTTGAGCCAATGTCAAATTTGCATTTTCACCTAAGTGTCAAATAGCGATAGGAGGCTATGTTTGCAACAGAATATCTCGCACCCAAAAATGTTTTGTGACTTACCAATTTGGGAGTGTCTAGTGTCCATACCCAAGAACCTATGTTTCAGATTTTGAATCATTTCAAATCCATTTGACTAGGTTTTGAATCCCTCAAATTTGGTCAGTTACTGTTTTCATACTTTTGCAATTAATTCCTAATTATGGGAAGCCCTGTTTGATGTGCTATAAGTTTTGACCAGTTGACCCATATGCTAAAATTCTTGTTGCATTGCATTATAGATGTCAGAGACTTGTTGTGTTTCCAATTTCAGCTCTTGACGAATCCGTTTGATTAGTTTTCAAATGTGATTCCATTTGCAATTTCTAAAAGTTTCACTAGTAAACAGAAGTGCAGATTGATCGGGAGCCTTGTTCAGGATGTCATATCTTTTTGCCTAGGAATGGTAGGACCAAATGGTTTGTTTCCCTATATTCTACTCTAAAAATACTATAAGTTTGTTAGTTTTTAAGCCTTGACGAATCCGTCTTCACACTCTTCTAGGGTCATTCCATTTGCAAAAAATGATATTTTACTAGTGTTCACTCTCTTGCAAATCCAGGTGGCCAACTTTGCACCTCTACCAAATTTGCCCCATGATCCTTCATGAGCCCAAATCGTGATCCTCTATTTACTCATCCACTTAAAAGAATTTAGCATCACTTCATTAAGCTTTATTTCCCTAAAGCAAGTCTTCATCAATCTCACCATCATAGTTATCCTTGAAACTAAAAATTTTCTAAGATAGGTTGTCACTTGTGTCCCACATCACCTTGAGCCAAAGGTTGGATTATACATTTTTCCCTTCTTTATCTTCCAAAAATAGACATTAGGCTACCTTAGGGTTTGATATTAGTATCACATTTTCAAGATCACACTTAAGGGAAGAACAACCTTCTTCACTTAGTACCATATCATTTAGGTTTCTAAGATATCATATACACTTAGCATCATCCTTCTTGCATTTTCATCCTTAGGGATTTTATCCTTTCATGCCACCCACCTACTATTTCAGTAAGAACATGTGGAAAAAGAAGGACATGGATCCTAGTCATAGTGGTAACAACACTAAAGCTCATCCATACCCCATAATTTCCATAATGCCATACGACCCACCACTACAAACACCAGAGGACACATGTTCTTCCATAGATATTGATGCTTTCATGAACCAACTTGGCCATGCCACCATTGTTAATGCCATCATAGATCAAAATAGGAAACCATCATGGCAAATTTCTTAAGGGACAATGTTGGTACCTTTGAGTTTGGATGCCCACCACCTACCAACATCACAGATCTTGCACATCCTCTATTTAGGTGGCAACCACCATCCATAGGGTCATCAATCCCTCATGATCTTTTCTCTTCATCCAACAGTGGGTACCAACTACCATAGGCTAAACTAGAAAATCTAAATATACCCTCAACCCAGGTAACTGCTCCCATTCCACAAAACACTCATCCTATCCTCACTCAATCATTAGTACATACCATATCTCAACTGATCCTAAGTGCATCATCTACATCTACTCTTGCCACCCATCTCCATCATTCACCTCAAGAAATTCTATGCCTAAGAAAATCCTCAGTGTATATGTCAAGTAAAGAAAAACAAGTGTCCAATGGTGAAAACTTGGCAATTCAAGCACCTTAGATAGGTACCCTGGTGAAAACCTAGTAATTAGGCACCAAGTGTACTTATCCTTTTTATTATCTTTCCATTCCAAATCTCTCCCACGTCACCCCTCCAAACCTCATCACCCATCTCCCCATTTTTCCAAGGTGTTCCCCATAGCTTCATTATTCACACTCCCACCATGTCTCACGACATCACCTTCCAGCACCTAGTGGTTTGCGCATCCTACCTTGATCTTGTATTATATATGTAGTTCATATATCTACCCTATCCTTGTACTCTACCACATGTATCATATCAAGTGTATTTTTATCCTTGAACTCTACTGCATGTATCATATCAAGTGTATTTTTATCCTTGTACTCTACCGCATGTATCATATCAGGTGTATTTTATTGTTGTACTCTACCATATATATCCTACTAGGTGTAGCTTATCTTTTGTCTCAATTCCTATGTATCATACCTTTGCACCAACAGTAGTATCCTATGTATCATATCCTTGTACCAATAGTTGTATCCTATGTAGCATAAACCTTGTAAACATCACTATATCCTAATCTTTGTAACACTAGTTGTACTTTATGTATCATAGCCATGTCACAATAACTATATTATTAAAATGCTATCTCCTCATCCTGATCTTTCCCCCTTAGTACACATACCCACTATCATATTCTATCATATGTTCCTGAGTCCCCATCCATTGTATAGTCATGCTTGTACATTTTGTGTCTTATTGCAACACCTCGTATCACTAAGTCCATCATTTGTAGGAAAGAATCATTGCCCCTTTTATTACTATCCTAAGTGTACTATCACTAAGTCCTTTCTAAATGTTTTCATCTTTGTTTTCAGCCTATCAGTATCTAGTTATCTTGATCTCTTTGGAAAAGGTTTTTTTTTGCACATTTGTTCTTTCTTCTAAACTTTGGTTTTCTCTTGTATATTTTGATTGGTAATTTCTAGATTATTTTAGTTGTTCCCTCCTCATGGTTTCCATGGTCTTCAAAATCATGGTGTGCTTTGACTGGGGCAACTCAAAGGCATGGTTTCGACCACAATCTTTTTCTGATTGTGAGTTAGTTGGATATCACCCTTGCATATTCCAAGCATGTTTTCATTAATGATCACATGATGCAGTTAGCTAATATCATTTTCTTGTGGATCACCTAGCATCATTCCAATGCTAATTTCTCTGGGACTCATGTGTGATGTTAGGTTAGTCATTGCATGCTTTTTTGATTCAGTCCTATATAATATTGCAGAAAAGGCTGTGACATTCTTAGTAACCTTGGCAGATCCCTAATATTCCTATATCAAATAAAGTGCTCACACTACATGGTGGTACTTCTTTGTAAAGTACCCCACTCTCAAGTTTCTACTATATCCCCTCACTCTCACCATTTTCTCCCATACAAAAAATTACATATTCCTATCATCCCTATACACATCCATACTCACCCCTCCTACACATTTTCGTAGCCTCCTATCCCTCATAACTCTTAGCCCCCATGAACTAACCTTTCCTCATCATCCTGATATGCTACTCAATCCTATTCACTTAAGTCTTCAACACATGTCCTTTTTAAAGTTGTGCATATTGTTTCTACCCCTTGCCCAAGGTCATGACCAACCAATGATATGTTGTACCTTTTGCCTACTCCCCACATCTATTTTCCTATCACTCTACTTCCATTTCCTATCATAACCCATGGTATCCTCTTCCTTTACATCACCTATCTCTCTCAAACTTTGGATCTTTCCATTATCTGAATCTTTCACTGTACTTTCCTTATCACCAACCATTGTAATATCTCAATTATCCTACTCTTGCAACTTCTCAACCCTTAGGCTAAGGTTTCACCATCACCAAGATATACTCCTTATCATAAGTTACTCTCCTAGCTCTACGTCCACTATCATCCTGACTATGAGTTTGTTGGTCAGTCATTTTCCAACATCATACTCCTTAGAGTCAGTATCTCCTATGTTTTACAATCCTTTTTTTTATCATAGATAATTATCCTAGTTCAAGTATTGGTTATCCTATCCCACCATAATAATTTTTCCTATATCTCATTGTTGTCATCATTACCTATATATATTTGTTATCTCCCCACATCCTAGAATTTAGCATGTTGTATTATCATAGATTGTGTTCATCTACCCTTTATCATACTTTGGATCTCTCTTATATCATAACATTAAATCTTTCATCACATGTTAGATATTTTAGCTCACTTCACATATGTTATCACCAAAACTTTGAGTTTGGTTCTCACATTCAGTTTTAGTTTGTGTTCATTTTTAACTTATCATAAAAACTCATGCTCAATGTTCATTTTTCATCTATATCATCATCATTCAACTCATGTTCATTTTTAGTTTGTGTTCATTTTTAACCTATCTTAAAAACTCACATTCATTTTATTTTGAGTTCTTTTTCAAAATTGTGCCATCATCATAAAAACTCACATTTATTTTAGTTTGGTTTCATTTTTAAATTTTGTGACATCATCATAAATACAAACATGCATTTTTTAGTTTGGATTCATTTTTTGTCATCATCATAAAACCAAACATTCATTTTTTAGTTTATGTTCATTTTAGAATCATTATAAATGTGCTCATCATAAATCATTATTATTATTAGCACTATCCCAAAAATATCACATGATCAAAACAAATCACCAATATATTGGCACTATCAATATCATACCTCCTCATCAACACATATCATATCCTCCATCATAAACTATCAATACACTCAAATCCTATCATCATCAAACATCATATCCTACAAACATAACATAATTAGTCATATCCATACAAATCTCGTGATCAACAACATATCCTGCATCATAAACCATCAGTCACATCATATATCTCATAAACATCTCATCCTGCATCAAACACACATCAGTCTCTTGTACACATCTTTAAAAAAACCATCCACATCATAAACATCAACATGACATCATACACCCATACATCGATATCCCACCCCATATATATATATATATATATATATATATATATATATATATATATATATATATATATATATATATATATATATATATATATATATATATATATATATATATATATATATATATATATATATATATATATATATATATATATATATATATATATATATATCATCCACAAAGAATAAATGAATAAATCACCCCCCTACAAAAATCCCAAAGTCCATCATAGTCCAGATATATATTATCCATATCATACATATAAATACATCGGGTTTGTGCCTGCAAAAGTACATCTACCACTACATCCAAAAAACACGTAATCAAAAAGAATCTAGCATATCATTGGTCTCCCTCATCTATCTCTTACTCATCATGGCCCTCTTCCATATCCCTCTCTACCCTTGGTGCTGCTGGTGGTGGAGGTGGTGGCCTTATCTGTCCTCCTCCGATCCCTGAACTCTCTGCCTCATCTCTTCTCCAACCCATCCCCCTGTCCCATCTTTGGCTTTGTCCTGACCTATGGCTTTGTTGTGTATGTTGGGACCCTCTTGTCCTCTCTGATCCCCCTGTGTTCCATCCACTCTCCCCCTCCCTACATTCCTATATGGGTCCTAGATATCCCTAATCGTATCGGCCATCTATAATGCTCTATCTAGTCTGCTAGGACTGTTGCATGGTACCTCCCTTAGTAGAATCATGCCCTCTCCCTCAACTCCTCCATTTCTCCCCACAATCTCTTCAACTCCTCGATCCCTCCACCCACTACCACCTACACTCTCAAGGCCACCACCTCCACCACTAGTCTATCCTACTCCTGCTACAAGGCATCTAGCCTCGCCTATACTACCTACCTCTCGAGGCTCACCACATCTAGTCTCTCCTCCATTCACCCAACCTCCATCCACAATGTCCCCACCTCTATCCCTACCCTATTTGACTACCCTTGTGCCACATCTTGCTCCTATTGTAGCTGATCCTACTCTATCTTGAGCTAGTCTCTCTCTTGTTGAGTGTCTTAAAGCAGCTAGCTAGTGGCCTCATGGGTCTACTATAACGATGTGTATCAGGCCGCCCATCCATCATCCCCTCCCCTTAATCAAGAGCCACCCCCATCTTCTCCACCTACTAGCCTTTGTGGCCTCTACTCCTCCTCCCCCTGTGGTCTACTCTCCTCCACTAGCCTCTCCTCTCCTCTCTCTAGCTCTGCCCCTCTCTCCTCCTCCTACCTCCCTAACCTCCACCTCTACTATGTTGGCCCCTCCTCCCATATTAGGGCCTCTGCCCACTATTTTAGCCCTCTCGCTACATATGTGTCTTGCCTAGCTACTCGAGCTAACTCCCCTGCCACTACTACCACCCTAGTCACCTTCACTCAACCTACTAGCCTTGGCTGCACAAACTAGTCTCAATACTTCTATATGGAGCCCTCATCTGCTACCCTACCATGCCAATCCCACTGTTGTGGCTCTAAATTTTTCCAAGCTTGAAGTAACCCCTCCCTCTATAATGTTGGCTCATATATACTCATTGGCTCTTATGTCACTTGCTAGTACCAATTCGGCTTGCCTGGAGCCACCTGGGCCCATCCAAATTGTCGCAAGGCCCTATCTAGCTAGTACTACTCTGTAATGTACTCTCACCACCCAGAAATAAAGCATGGTGATATTATATAGGGCAAATACTATCCCTCCTCTGCCCATAGACCTAGACCCATATATGGTCTCCATATCAGCACCCTGATCTCATCCACCTAGACTCGCCAGTAGTCCACATCCTCCATGTCATGGTAGGTCAAAGGCTCCCCTTAGCTATATGCCATTGGCTCATCTGCCTACCTATCCCTCTGCCTAATCAGCCTAAATGTAGTAATGTGCTCCCATGCCCATACCTATAATAATGTGGGGAACCCTATACTTCTCCCCTATCAATCAACCCCCTAATACACAATCTAATATAAATCATGGTATAACTCTGCCAACATCAACAATACCTAGGCCGCCAGGATTCCTACATGAATTATCCACATGATAACTGGTATCAATGCGAAGGTAACTCATATCTCACCTATATCTGGGGCAATGTACCTTGATACTAATCCACACACATAAAAATAGATCTAGCTCTCTGCGGCCACTTGGTCCAAGTACTCATCCAATGCAAACTACCCTCACCAAATCCAAAATGGAATGCCTAGCCCTACAAGTCCCTACACCACCACCTTTGGAGTCATCTCTCTCATTGCCATCATTGGTATCCCCCAAACTGGTAATCTAAAAATCCTATATACATCCTCCAGTGTCCTTGTCATCTCCCCTATCAGCAAGTGGAATGTGGTTGTCTCGTTGTGCCACTGCTCACACAATGTTGTCACCATGACCATATAAGTGCATGTGTGGGGCAACCTTTCCAGATATCCCAGGCTGATGGTGTCTACTCTTGCCCAGTCTATCAGTGTAAGCTACTCTCTGACTTGTAGTATGGTTGCCCACTGCACATGTGACACCAACACCTTTGAGGACCACTGCATGTAAACCAGTCACACATTAGCTTTTTTTGTCATATTTTCATTACATCACTCCTAACCAACCCCCACACCCCTCTACCCAATTCCCCCTTGAAGATGACTTTTTCCCTAAAAACTACATTCTCACGAGCCTATGAACCCTATGATCCTGCAGACCTATGTTCCTGTGGGACTGCTCTCTAACTTTTGACCACTCTAATTGTTTGACCCACATTCCCACCGGTGCATTCCCATGTAGGCTTAACCTAGCAATCTCGTAGAGCAATGTTCCTATGAGATCACATTTGCACCTTCCCCTCCTAGTCAAACCCTATCTCATTCCTACATTGACCTACTCCCTAGCACAAGATCATGTTCCCATGGCCATATTCGCATTTTTCCTAGCAGGATCGCAATCCTACTATCCTACCCACAATCATGTAGAAAATTTCTACCCCAAATTGGCAATCCCACGAACTATGTTTTTTATGCTTATTTTTACCCTTCCCCTAGCCATTTTTGTGAGATTGCAATCCCACTAATATCGAAACAAAGTCTATGGGATCACATTTTCTCCTTCGTGGGAATGTTATAACCTAACCAAAAATAAAAATGCAAGATAGGTTTTTGACGCTACTGAACGATCTAGCATCCACCGCACTCATACTCGTCACACCATGTCCAATTGATTCTCTAGTTGTCCAATAGAAACCATTGTCTCATCTAAATCAGAGCTCATAGTAGCAGTATCTCCTCATCCATCTAAGAGAAAATAAACCTTTCTAGCCCCCTTTCGGCCCCTTATAGGCCCTATCGGGATTACCTATCTTCCTTTACGACTCCTTTAACAACCTCTTTTTTCCCCCTGCCTTATTTCTTGTTATCATTTACTATCATTTTTCCTTTCTTTTAGCCCTTCCATGTCCTCTTGTAGCCCCCAACTTATTGCAACTTTTTCAAGACGTCGACATGCCACATTTTCTTTCCCCGCTACCTTCTTAAGGGGGCATCACACAGTCCATTATCTCCTCTTCCACTCAAAACTGGGGCAACCATGTTGCTTTAAAAAGTCTTCTTCCCATTGTTTACATTCAAATTTCTTTGAAATAGTGTTATTTCAACACTATGTCAAAGAGGGGCAAAATGTACACACCTAAATCTAATTACACAATAGGTAATCATATTTAGTCATCTCCTAGGACATTACTGATTAAATATTTATTATTTAATTAATTAATCATCATCCCCTAGTTAATTAATTAATTTAATTAACTATAATCCAATTGATAAAATCAAATGATAACCCAAAAATAATTTATCAATTAAATCCCTATTCCTCTATTAAATTAAATAAATTCTCAAATATATTTAATTTAATCCCATATCCCCATTTTATTAAATAAATCATTTAATAAAATATCTAAACCCCTAAAACCTACTATTATCCCTAATCCAACCCATCCACCTATACTAACCTCACTTAGCCACTTAACTAACCCATCCCATCAAAGTTAAACCACTTAAACCCTAACCCCCTTTCTAAGTTAATCCTAATCCCCCTCATTAACATGTGCACAACTTTAAGCAAGGGTTAAGACTTACTAACCCAAGCTAAAGTCAACAAACTCATCCTCACCCTCACCCTCTAACATTTATGGCTCTTACATGTCATTTGTGCCTCTTACATGCTCAACCTCCCTCATTACTCTCTTGACCAACGCTAATCCCATTTCTCACACCCATCCTCCTTGTGACAAGTTTCAATCTCCTATTGGCTCCAAAGAAGCAAAATTCATGTGCTCCCCTTTAAATGCATCCTAGGCCTCCCTTACTACTCTTCCATCCTTGCATCTTGACCATCCATCTCTCTACCCCTGGCCTATAAATAAAACCCTTTCCCTTCATAAATATCATCCACTTTTCATGCAAAGTTATAATGCTCCTTTGAGAGCTTAAAAACAACCAAAATACCATCGTAATGTTGAAATTCCTCCATACCCCCATTATTGAAACCCTCATCCATACACACACTTAGTGAAAACCCCCCACCTATTGGAAGCTTGAGCACAATGTGAGCATACATCCCCTTTCATTAGGGACATAGCTATGTCATCATGGGAGGCACTTGAGGAGTTTACCATTCTTGGTCTACTTTCCTCCATGGTGTCTTCTTTGGTCCTATCATAAGTGTTAATTATTTAGTTGTGGTAATGTTTTCTTTATTAGTTAGTATTGAACTTGCACTACTAGATTAAGTGATACAGTTGCTTTTGAAGATTCTCACATATTCAAAACCCTACTAGGCATGGCATCTTCAAGCAAAAAATTCAAGAAAGGTTCAAAAATGTTGGTTCATGGAGTAGATTGCAAGGCTCCTACATTCAAATTGAGTCTAGAAATTGCAGAGACTCTAGACCCCACTAGAGTGCAATCTCATATTCCACTGAAGGTACTTCTTGTCCATGAAATTCATTCATTCTATCACTATTCTATGTAGGAGCTTGGAACCCTAGAGATGAATTAAGCATTCAATAAATTATGTGTGGATGGTGTTCTCAAACTAGAGCACAAACATATAGAGACAAAGGGTTTAATGCATATTTTGCATATGCCAAAGGATTTTCAAGTGAAATGGATCAGATTCATCCTAAGCCATGTTCACAATGGAAAATTATGGTTAGATCATCCTATTCTAATAACCAAGAAGATAATACATAGAATTACTGGATTGCCCATGTTGAATAAAGAAAAGACCACTAAGGCCCTAGGTCAGGATGAATTGACAAAGCAAACTCTTTCTGAGTGGGTCAGAAGAGGCATGAAGCTAATTGGTGTGACTGACATGGAATTAAATTGTGGAATCCATGTAATTTCTCTCAAATTCTATAGCTCAAGCCAGTTGAACAACATGTTGTATGAAGTAGTTGACCTAGCATACAAGGTTGTGAAGAACAATCTGTCTTTCAACCTTGTCGAGCTATTGTTGAATCAATTCAACAAGAATATGGAAAGCATTCGAGTGTCAAAGAAAAATCCATGTAAGTTTGGTTCTCTCTTGACATGTCTATTTTTCTATGTTCAAAATTTTTTCCCCTCTAAAGAAACTATAGTATGGAAGAAAGATACTCTATTTTTGTAACAAATAAATGAATTCATAGTAGAGATGAGAGAAAACTTTGATAGCATTATGGACAACTATTTTGAGACATTTAAGGAGAAAACGTAGAGTAGGTTTTAGGATTCCCAGGAAGCTTGTAGAAGATTATGAGCAAGATTTTTTTTTATGGTTGATTGTGACAAAGTTTACATTCAAGTTGTCAGACCTAGAGTGGCATGGGTTAAATATCTAGAATATGAGGTTAGCATAGATGACACTAAAGATACCATTGAGGCTCTATTGAATGAGCCTATGGATCCTAAGGCAGCATATTTTGGCACATATGATGAGGCTAAGGCTAGAATTGAGCTTGAGATCAAGCTACCTCAAGTAGTGAATAGAGGAAGGAAGAGGATGGAGAAAATAATCAATAATTCCAAGTCATCAAGTTTTCCTCTTATGACTACTGAGGGTAAAGAAGATGGCATGGATGATGAAGATGAAGAGGATGCAATAGAGGAAGTAGAATTTGAGGAAGAGGATCCTCCCAAGAAGAAAGGAAAGGTTACAATAACCGAACCTACTAAGTCCTCCCCTACTGTGTTTACAAGAAGATCTATAAAGTCTAAGAAGAAGTTGAAGTTGGGTGAAGATGAAGCTAAATAGATTATCTTTTAGAGGTCTGCATATATCCTTCAAAAAAAAATTTAAAAAGATGGAACAAGGAGCAAGTATCTCATGTTTTAAGGCTCTTAAGTATGAGACTAGGAATGAAGAAGAGAAAAGGAAAATTGAGGACACCTGTTAACCTCATAATGGTTTTTTACACTTGAGTGCCAATACACTTAACCACTTTCTATATTGGAGCTGAGTACACCATGTATGTCGAGCCACAACATGTGCTGAGTTAGGAAAGACTTCAGGTGTCGAGTGATCTTTAGGTGCCGAGTAGCCTCCAAGTGCCAAGTGAAGATTGTAGACACCTAAATTTGATTACACTATTTTAGTAATCCTATTTAGTTATCTAAAAAGGCATTATTAATTAAATTTCTATTTAATTAATCCTTTGTCATCCCCTAGTTGATTAATTTAATTAATCATCTATAGTCCTAATTGATAAATCAAATAATCTATTATTTATCAATTAAATCCTATTCTTCTATCTAATTCCAAAAATCCCCATTTATTAAATAAATCTATTTGATAAATGAAATCCTCAAATTCAAAAACCCCTAACCTATCTCTAATCCTCCATTTAGCCTAATCCACCCCATCTACCCATACTAACCAAGCTTAGCCACTAACTCACCCACCCTCATTAATGCCATCCACTTGCACATCTCTAACATCCCTAATCTAATCCTAAACCCAAGCCTAATCCACCCCCTAATGTTGTCACATTCCTTAAACAAGTTTAAGACTTTCCTAATCCAAACCAAAGTCTCCCCTCAAAAAAACCCAACCACTAAGTCATGAGTGCTCTTACAAAACATAAAGACTCTTACAAGCCCACTCATGACTCTTACACCCATCTTCCACACTCTTCCCTCTTCCACACTCATTCCTCTTACATCCCTCTTACATACTCAACCCCACTCATCATACTTTAACCAACCCTTAACCCTACCCTCTCACACTCATCCTCCTTGTGACAAGTGTCACCTTCCCATTGGTGCTAAACAAGCACAATCCATGTGCTCTCCTTTGAGTGCATCCTAGCCCTCCTTAAGCCTTCATCCATCCTTGCATCTAAGCCCTCCATCCCTCTACCCCTTAGCCTATAAACTGAATCCCATCCCAAGCCATTTCATCAACAATCTTTGAGCTAAAGTTACCATGCTATTTTGAGAACCAAAGCCATCAATCATACCCTTATAATGCCAAATTGAGAGCTCACAAAGCTACCAATTTGCCATTACCCATCTCCATTGAAGCAGCTTTTGAGCATCTTGAGCATACATCCACAGCAAAAGGACACATCTACAGAATCAAGAAAGCATGGAGTGTTTTCTCTTGTGAGGTTTGCACTTCTTATTTTCTTTCTTAGTCTAAGCATATATGTGAATTTAGTTTTTGGTTTGTGAATGTTTACTTCATTTGTTAATGTTCTTTGCATACTGATTCTGGTTCTACATTTTGGCACGCCCGGTGGGACCCCACTATGGGTCATTTAATCATCTATTTTCATTTATATGTCATTTTTCTAACCATCTAATGTTTGTTGTTGTTTGAGTGTGTTGTGAGGGTGTTTTGCTTGTTTTTGCAGGTTAAAGAACGCACTTAGGAAGAAGAAATACCATCTAAAAAATAAAACAAAATTCGCATTTTCAGCTTTTTTTGGCGCAGTTTTGGCGTCTGCAACCTGTTCTGTCTGCGAAAATCGACTTCTGCGAAAATCCGCGTCTGCGAAAATCGACATCTGCGAAAATCCGCGTCTGCGCAAATCGACATTTGTGAAAATTCGCATCTGCGA
The DNA here is from genome assembly GCA_028749045.1 of Cupressus sempervirens. NCBI lineage: Eukaryota > Viridiplantae > Streptophyta > Pinopsida > Cupressales > Cupressaceae > Cupressus > Cupressus sempervirens. The sequence continues at coordinate 153,636,312 of CM053788.1, read as the reverse complement.
AAATTGACGTCTGCGAAAATCCGCGTCTGTGAAAATCGACATCTCTGTTTTGTCCTCTTCATATTTTGGCACCTCTGTAGTTCAGCGTCTTTGTATTTTGGCAGACTGTGTTCTCTGCTTGCTTATGTTCCATTTCTGCTATATTATTTCTGCACTTTGTAGCTATAAAAAAATTTTTAAAAAAAAAAAAAAAAAAAAGAGTATGAATCAAAATTTGACTTTTAGTGGTTCCGTAGGATTTAGACCATTTTAAGCATTTTTACGCGTAGAAAAAACAACAAAAAAAGTTAAATTTTTTTTTCCCATAGTTAAGCTCTCATTTTTGAAGATTTTGGCTAACTAACTAAATTGCTTTTTTTTGTCTCATTGTAGGTTCGAGCACATATGGAACCACTAACCATGTTTCTTGCAGGTTTTCATGTTGCTAAAAAAATGAACTTGAATGTTTAACCATTTGTCTTTGAATGCATGTTGCTAAAAATAAAATGAACTTGAATGGTTAAACACATTTTTCATTGAATGAATGTTGCTCAAAAACACACTCTTGAATGTCATGGATTAAAATCAACTTTCTTTGGAATGCATGCTTAAAACAAAAAAATCCAATCTTGAATGCCAAGGATCAATTAACCATTACAAATCTCTTTTTCACATGCAATCTAGGTAAAGTTGGATTTTTGGACATTTAAGAAACTTTGTTAAGTTAAAATACAAATTTACAAAAATTAATTTGAGTAGTTCCTTGGACTCACCTCTTTTCTAATCACCCATCAAATATTAACCATTGGTTGCAATCTCAGCGCCATTTATGGGGATGGGTCTACTTGAAAAAGGTGTTAAACGTTCCACAATCTAACTCACTCACTTGGTCTTTGAACGTTTGCTTTAACTTTATCAAAATTCTTAAATGGTCAAAACTCTAGATTAAATCGATCACACTTTGAGTTTGGGCACTAAAATTGAACAACAACTGACGTGGAGAGCCTCCGGGCGCGCGCTTGAAATCGAATCTCACACACTTTTGTTTTAGGCTTAAAACAAACTCACACTCAATCTTGAATGCCTTAAAGAAAATTAATCGATACTTGACGTGGAGGGCCTCCGGGCGCGCGAGTTTGCTTTTGTTGACCCTAACTCTTCTTATTGTGTGCATTCTTCGATCGATTTACTTTTGTTGGCGCTTCAAGTTGGAATTGAACATTGTCTCTTAAACATGAGTGCTTGCAAAGTCTAGATTAGCACACATAAGGGTCAGTTGGTAAAAGAACAAGCGTGTTTTTTAGCCCAAGGTCATCCGAGTCTTCTCTCCCCTTGTCATCTTTCGAGGCCATCTTGGGTGCATAAGATTAGGATCCAAAACCTTGTTTCTTTTTTAGGAGGCCTGCTTGGGGATTTCATCACCCCTTGGACGACCTCAACTCCAGCGTTCCGGCGGAGTATAAGAATCGGGAGGTGAATCGAAAGACGCCTCTCTTGGGATCAAGATTTTGTCATTCGGGCTAAGCCTCAAGGAACTTTATACCCTTGAGAAGTGAAAGAGGAGAAGTGGGTTACCACTCCTCTCGGCTGTGTGACATCCTTTTGGTATCATCTACGGATTTGGGCCTCACGTACCTTGCGTATATCGAGGACTCCCTAGCTAAACCAATTGTCTGCCTTGCAGAAAACCATCTAGGATGTTAATGTGTTTGGAGTGACTGATCGAAACATTTGTAGAACATACACACTCCTTGGCGCAAGTACCACATTCTGAGAACCACAAACTTCTATCTGGGTGTTCCTATCTATTGCTTGTTTTTATTTTACTTGTTGAAAGAATGTTTGCCAAACTTGGTCAATCCTAGCTTAGGGCACACTTAGCATAGTCACTGCCTATTTTGGAAGTTGAACAAGTTGAAGCAAAACAACTGAGATTTTTCCCAAAGCCAAGCAGATTCAGGAATTTATGTTGGAACAACCCAAACCCAAACAGAAGTTTCACAAGGTCAAACTCAAGCCATCTCTAGCATACCAAGAACTTTCAACCAAGAGAAAAGCAATAACACCAAGCCCATGAATTTCCAAACTCCACAAAGCAGAGGACAAAGCTACCGACAAAGCACTTCAAGAGGCCTGGTTAGAGCGCACCATCAAATTTAGCCAACATCCAGGAGTTAATCCTGCTTATGCCTTACCAACTAGGCATGATTTCTATGATTAGACACCCTTGTTTCTCCACATCTTCTTGGATAAGCTTCACTCTAGAGTCATCTTTGTAGAAGAGCCAGCCATCTTAGCTTATCCCCTTAAGCATTATTGGCTCATCCATCTCATTTAGAATCATACCATCTAGCTAGTAATTGAAAATCTGCACATCTAAGCTTTCAAAATTGTTGTCACCTTGCTAAAAGTTTGCCATTCCTAAAATCTTCCAAATCCACCAATCTCACCAAGGTTATCCCTTTGACAGAGCTTTGTCTAGGGTAATCTAGCTTTGTCACTTGTTATCCCTCGTCACCTTGAGCTAAAGGTTGGGATTCGCAAGTGGTCAATCTCGTGTTCTTCCTAAAGGATCATCAGTCTATCCTTAAGTTGACACAATCACCACCAAGCTTGCACATAGGAAAGCAGACCTTTTGTACTTTGACAACATATCTTTGAAGTTAGAATCCCCAACCCAATCCTCCTTAGGTTTTGTCATATAGCTTTGCCTCAACCTAGGAAATCATTTGCATAGAAAAGCCTTCCCCCTTTTGCATCCATCAGCATTATTGCATCTCATCCCTAGGAGCATTTTTCATGCCACTCGTCACTCGCTTAGCCAAGAAGAAAGAAACAATGGAGCCCTATCATTTGGATCGAACAGCCTCACCCCCCTTGAGCACTCATCCATCCTTCAGCCCAGAGCAAGCTATTCCATCACCTACTGACATTGAAGCTTTCATGAACCAACCAGGAAATGCAGTATTGGTAAATGCCATTATAGACAAAAACAAAGAGACAATCATGGCTAATTTTCGAAGGGACAATGTAGGAACCTTTGACTTTGGAAGACCCCCTCCATTATCAGATCCATCTCACCCATTGTTTGGGCAGCTACCACCACCCATAGGCTCTTATGATCCAAATTATCCTCAATATATTCCAAAAGAAGAGCCTCTAGCCAATCCATATGACCCAACAGACCCAAACATACCATCATCCACCCAAGTTGAAATCTCCATGCCGCAAGCCAACCCAGCCACCACCACTCCATCCTTGGTTCATACCTCTCCACTCCAAACCCCCTTTACCCAAAACATCTCACCGTTCACCCCCTTCACTATTGCTGCTGCTCCCACACCTAGCCTTCCAAATCCACCCATCTCCCAAATCAATGCTAGCATCTTTGGCCAACCTCAGCAATATACAACAGGGATGCCACCCATGGGGCCAAGTAATCAACCTTTCATCGCCCCCAGCTTGTTCACCATAGCCCAAAGCACAATCCCATCATTTCCATTAGGTCTCGGGAGCTCAATACCACCAGCCACAAATCCACAAGCTACTACCTTCACTCCACAAAGCTATCAAATCCCACAAGCTACTGCCAATCTTCTACCAAGCTCCCAAGTGACCCAGCTCCCACCACCACTCTACCAAGCTTCCAAATCCAGCCACAAAGCTATCAAACCCCATTAGTTCCATTCCCAAGCTTTCAATTCCCACCACCTCCACCACCAACTAATCCATTACCTCCAATTACCAACTACTTTTCAATGCCACTTCTAGGAGGTAATCCACCACCCCAGCCAACCACCAATTATTTGCAGATGCCATCCCAAATGGGGGCACAACCCACATATATTGGTCAAACCCCACAAGCCCTCCGATCCTTTCCCCAAGCCTCACAACCATCTTATACCTTACCTCCACAAAGCAATCCATTTAACCCACATGCAGCTTATGTTCCTCAATCCCAACCTCAAATCCCATATCAACAGCAAGCCTCGCAGCACATGCAGCAATATGCGCCACCTCCCCCTCAACAACCCGTCATCCACCATGCAGCTGCCCAAACAATGTACAATCCCTATCAGCAAATCCCTCATAACCATCCATATTCAGTGGCCCCATCCAGCACATACCTACCTCAAGGCACTCCTACATTGGGGGCACCCCAACCATCACCTATCAATTCAGAGTGGGAGCAAATGAAGACAGCTCTGAAAGCCATCCAAGAAGGGAATGATCCAAAGACATTCAAGTTTGAGAATGTGTGTCCTTACCCATTTGACAGAGACATTACCATGACACCATTTCCCAAACACTTTGAGGTACCTAAATTTGACAAATTCAGAGGAAAAGGAGACCCTATCACACATATCAAAGAATTTTACATGCATTGCCAGGACGTGGCATACAATGATGTCTTCCTCTTGCGCCTTTTTCTCAAAAGCTTGGCTGGACCAGCTCTTGAATGGTTTTATAGAATCCCCTATGGAACAATTAAAAACTTTGCTGAATTATCTGAGGCATTTGTAGCCCAATATGCCCATCTTGTTGAAACAGAGCTATCAATAGTTGATCTTGTCCACACCAAGCAAAAAGGTGGAGAAAGCCTTGCCGAATACCTGCAAAGATGGCAAACCCTTACCACCCGCATATCCTGCACCTTGACAGAATGCCATGTGGTGAAAATGTTTATTGATAATGCACATCCCAGCTTGGCTCACCACATGACCATGAACTGTTTGCAGACCTATAAGGATATCAAAGAGAAAGGAATGATCCTTGAGCAAGGACTCATAAAAGATGGTGTGGTAAAGATTTACAAAGAGGCCAACCAAAATCAATCACATTCCAATGACAAGTCTAGGTATTGGAACAAAAACAAGCATGTTGCAACAGATGGGGTTACTGACACCAGACATGTGAATATCGTTGGTCCTTCTCAAAACCAGTCTAACCCACCATATCAAACAAACAACCAACAAGCTACCAATTACCAACAACAAAATAACCAAAGCTATCAAAACCACAATACAAGACCCAACTTTCAAGGGTCTAACAATCAAGCTAATGCCATCAATGTAGCTGTAGGGCAAAAGCCCAGATTCCAACCTGCACCTAGAAACTATACACCCCTTGGTGAGCCATTGGATGTTATTTTTGAGAAATTGGCTAAGGAAAACCTCATCAAATTTCCTCCTACCCAGCAAATTGATCAAAGCCAATCCAAAGCTGCATGGTACAAGGACAATGAGTATTGCAAATTCCATAGGGTAAACGGTCACACCACCCTCAGATGCATGAAACTGAAAGACTATGTGCAAGACCTCATTGATCGGAAGGAAATCACTGTTGGTGCCCAAACCTCTCCCAATGCAGGCTTACAGATTTATCAAAATGCTTTTCCTCCACACAACAACCAAAATCCTGGAAAAGCACCTATCCAAAACAACACCAACAACCGCCAGCCAAACCAACAGCATGGGAAGAACAATGACCACACTTCATCCTATATAGACTATGGTAGCCTTATAGGTTGTATATCTGAGAAAGAGCCTTCTGTCAATGTTATCAATATCCGAGGACTAGACAATGAGTGTGCGGTCACCACTCGAAGAGCGCGATTTAACATCGCAAGCCCACCAGTTTCATCAACACCATCAGCTCCATCAAAATGCCGGTACAATATCTTGGAACACCTTGGGAACATGCCAGCCCAAATATCCATTTTAGACCTTCTTCGCACTAGTCTTGTGTACAAAGACATCCTTGACAGTGCTCTCATAGAATCCTGTGTCCCTTCTGATATCAATGCTACTAATTTTCGTAATCTTGTTGGACACCTTTCATCCTCATGTGCCCTATCTTTCAAACCCACCGACATACCCGCGGTTGAGCCAGATCACACCCTTCCGCTTCGCATAGCCATCATGGTATCCAATTTTTCCGTGAAAAGAGTAATGATAGATAATGGATCAGCCTTGAACATTTGCACCCTAAAATTCATAAAACAAGCTGGGTATACTGAGGCAGATATGATCAGTGAGGTTATCACCATCAAAGCTTATGACAACTTGGAAAGGACCACAGAAGGGACTATTTTGCTACCAATCAAGGTTGGGCCAGTCATTCAAGAGACAGTTTGCCATGTTGTTGATCTAAACCTACCATTTAACATCCTCCTCGGTCGCCCATGGATTCATGCTATGAAGGTCGTTCCATCCACCTACCATCAGTGCATCAAATTTCCGCATCAAGGCACTGAGGTAACCATCCATGCCGATCCAGAACCCTTTGCTTACTGCAATGCGGTTGAAGCTTCATATACAAACCATTGCCCTGGAATAGACATCGGCACAGCCATCACCAGCTCATCCCATGCTTGTAATGATGCAGAAACCATCCTTCCCTCCACCCTATCTACTGTAAAGATCAACAACAAAGGATGTGGAGAATATAGTCTATCAGATGCATTTGTTGTCGGAGCAATCCCACTTGATCCACATACCCATGGATGGCCAACATATCATAAAGCTAAGGATATTCCACCTCCTCGATACAAACAGTTTGGCCCAACCACCTTTGTGTCCTCAAAAACCCCTCTTCATGAGGAGCTCACTCCAGATATCAACAATTGGCTACATAAGGATGCACCTCCAAGAAATCAAGCACGCCTTGATCACTTCAGCCAGAAGTATCCCAAACAACATAAGCTTGTCACTGAAAAATGGAACTATCAAGGAGGTGGACTAGGACCAGAAGAAAGGGGCATGCAATGTCCCATTGAAGCACATGATTGGGAAGTAAAGTTAGGTCTTGGCTTTGGCATACCCACAACTGGGGGCACCAACGAGAACGGTCACGCTTTTTCGAACATCCACCGCGACCTTGTCAAAATTGAAGACATTCCTGAGGAAGTTGAAAAGAGAGCCTACGACGATATCCCAGACCAAATCTTCCTAGGAGACTCTGTTCTCTGAGAACTATCCATCCATCTCATTGACCTAGCACTTGCTCATCCACAACTCATAGATTGGGACCAACCAAGTGTCATACATATTGATGAGTTTGCATCAGAGGAAGCGCTTCTAAGATTCATGGGAGCCGAAACTCCTCATAAGAAGAAAAACCCAGATTCTGCCTACATCTACAAGCTAGATCCCAAGGGGTATTTTGGAGAAAATCCCCAACCTAGTTTCGATACACCCAAAACTGGAACTAAGGTAAATCTGGGACTAGCTAAGGCAGTGAAGAGAACCCCTCAGCAAGAAAATCTAGAGCCACAAGCAGAACATGAGGATTTAGTATTGCCTCCTCAAGATAATCGACCAGAGGTGTCTTCTATTCTAATAGAGGATACTAGAGAAGTCAACATTGGTTCTTCAGAGATCCCTAGAATTGTTCACATTGCTGCATCCCTATCACAAGACCAAGCTGACCTCCTCTTTGAGGTTTTACGAGAGAACATTGGCCGATTTGCATGGTCATATCAGGACATGCCAGGACTCGATCCAAAGCTTGTAGTTCATCATCTTGCAGTCGATCCAAAGATCAAGCCCGTCAGACAAAAGCTTAGGAAAATGCACCCCAAGGTGGCATTACTAGTCAAAGCTGAACTAGAAAGAATGTTAGCTGCTAAGGTTATCCGACCTATCGACTACTCAGAATGGATCTCCAACATGGTCCCTGTCACTAAGCCTTCTGGTGACATCAGAATCTGTACTGATTTTAGAGATCTTAACAAGGCTTGTCCAAAGGATGATTTTCCCTTGCCCAACATAGATATGATTGTAGATCTTACAGCTGGACATGAAATCCTGTCCCTTATGGATGGATTTTCTGGGTATAATCAGATCAAGATTGCAGAAGAGGATCAGCATAAGACAGCATTCACTACCCCCTGGGGAACCTTTTGCTACACCATGGTGCCTTTTGGCCTAAAGAATGCTGGGGCTACCTATCAAAGAGCTATGACAGCCATTTTCCATGATCTTATCCATAGCATTTTGGAAGATTATGTGGATGATATCCTGGTCAAATCTCACACCTTCATGGATCATCTTGCTGACTTGGAAAAAGTCTTTGATAGGTTGGCCCAATATTATCTCATGCTAAATCCCAAGAAGTGTGTCTTTGGGGTCACATCTGGCAAGCTTCTAGGCTTCATAGTTTCTAAACGGGGTATAGAGATCGACCCTAAAAAGGTCAAGGCTATCTTAGACATGCCTCCTCCCCAGACACTGCGACAGCTTCGCTCTCTTCAGGGAAAACTTCAATCTGTCCGGTGCTTCATCTCCCAACTTGCAGATAAGTGTACACCATTTTCACACTTGCTAAAGAAGAATGAGAACTTCAAGTGGGATCTTTTATGTCAGCGCAGCTTCGATCAGCTCAAGCAGTATCTCACCAATCCCCCTATCTTGATTCCACCAGTTCCTGGTCGTCCCTTGATCTTGTATATATCAGCAACACCTACTTCTCTAGGGGCACTTCTATCACAACATGATGATTATAGCAGAGAGAGAGCCATCTACTATATCAGTAGAACCCTAGTTGGTTATGAACTCAATTACACTCCTATGGAAAAAGCTTGTTTGGCAGTTGTTTTCTCAACTCAAAAGCTTCGCCACTACATGCTAAGTCATACCATCCAACTAGTCTCCAAGATTGACCCTCTCAAGTATATGCTCTCCAAAACAGCACTTACAGGCCGTTTGGCCAAATGGGTTATGCTACTAAGTGAGTTTGACATCCAGTATGTGGACAGAAAGGCAATCAAAGGGCAAGCTATAGCAGATCACCTAGCTGATGCACCTCTAGTAGATGCATATCCTTTGCTCACAGAATTTCCAGATGAGCATATTTGCCTAATTGAAGAACAGCCCCCATGGAAGCTTTATTTTGATGGCTCATACACCTCTCATGGATCAAGGGCAGGAATATTATTAGTTACACCTCAAGGAGATTATATTCCAAAAGCCTTCAAGCTACAATTCCCTAGCACCAACAATATAGCAGAATATGAAGCTCTTGTAGCAGGATTAAAGATAGCTGCAGAATGGAATATCACTGAGTTACAAGTCTTTGGTGATTCCCAACTCATCATCAAACAAGTCTTAAATGAATATCAAACCAAAGATGAAAAGCTATTACCCTACAAAGAGCTAGTTGATCAGCTGACCCAGCATTTTACAAAGCTTCAGTTTACACAAGTGCCTCGAATGCAGAACAAGGCAGCAGATGCCATGGCCACTATCGGCTCGCTCTTGGAAATTCCCCAAGAAGCTACACAATATGAGTTTTTAGTTGAGCAGCTCCTCACACCTGCCTATGCAAATGAGGATTCAAACCGTGTTTGTATCTTGGTTGGTCCCCAATCCCCTTGGTACCATGAAATTCACGCTTACCTTAACGATGGTATCATATCCCCTCACCTCACATGTACCCAACGCCAGAACCTCATCCAAAAATCATCCCGCTATGTTATCATAGCCAATACCCTATATCGTCGGGGTTATCACGATACTCTCTCTCGATGTTTAGATGAAAATGAGGCCGCGATGGCATTAAAAGAAGTACATTCTAAACTTTGCGGTGCCCACACGAGTGGTATTGTCCTAGCACGACAAATCCTTAGAGTAGGCTACTATTGGCCTACCATTGAAGAAGACTCTTGTGACTTTGTCAGAAAGTGTCTCCCATGTCAGCAGCATGCAAATCTTGTGCACGCTCCAGCACAGGATCTACAGCCTATTGCACCACCTTGGCCTTTTTCTTGTTGGGGCCTTGATCTAGTTGGAACTATCACACCTCTCTCATCTGATGGACATAAATGGATAATAATAGCTACAGACTATTTCACTAAGTGGGTGGAAGCAGTCCCCCTAGTCTCAGCTACAGGAGTTCAAATCTCCAAGTTCATCTTGTACCACATTGTTTGCCGCTTCGGCATCCCATCCACCATCTTCACTGACCACGGAGGTAATTTTGAAAATCTCAACATGGAAGAATTATGCACTTCCCTCCGCATCCATCACCGCTTTTCTAGCCCATATTTCCCACAAGGTAACGGCCAGGCAGAGGCAACTAATAAAACCCTCCTCAAAATCCTAAAGAAAGTTGTCAATGATTCCGGCCGTGATTGGCACCTTCAAATAAACCTGGCTCTATGGGCCTATCGAACTTCCTTCCGTACATCCACAGGAACAACTCCATACTCCCTAGTCTATGGTTTCGAAGCGGTATTACCTATAGAAGTTGAACTTCCCTCACTACGCATATCTTTGCGAGGGAAAATCTTAGATGAAGAATACAGAGTAGCTCGACTCACCCAGCTAGATCTCTTAGACGAGAAGAGACAACAAGCCTATGACCATCTCACAGTCTATCAAACTCATCTCAAAAGGAATTTCAACAAGAAGGTGCTCCCACGACACTTTCAGCCAGGTGACATGGTCCTCAAAGAAAATATGAAAGTCCAAGTAGATCGAGAAAAGAAAGGCAAGTTTGAACCTACATGGCTTGGTCCCTATGTGGTTACTGCCTCCTTTGGCTCCAGAGCCTATCAATTATCTACACCAGAAGGAGAACTCTTGAATGATCCCACTAACATCATTCATCTCAAGAAGTTCTATGCTTGAAGATCCTTGGTATACCCAACTTTTGAAAAATACAAGAAAAAAATAGTAAAGAGAAATAAGCGTCCAATGGTGAAAACTTGGCAATTCAAGCGCCTTGGATAGGTACCTTGGTGAAAACTTGGTAATTCAGGTGCCTTGTGTGCTAAAGACTAATCCATTATCTATCACTATCCTATCCCTCATACATCCACCCACCGTCCCATAAAACACCTGCTTGTTCCCTTGGTGTTCCAATCAAATATCCAAAATCTGATGGAGCTTGTCAATACCTCCTGTACAGCTTGTAAATCTTGTACCAAAGCTTGTATTATACCTTGTAAATCTTGTACCATACCTTGTATATATCCAAATCTTGTCCAAAGCTTGTACCATATTCCATCTTGTAAATGATCTTGTATCCTAGCTTGTATCCTATCACATGCACACACAGAATCCCATTTTCCTTAAGCTTTTCACAAACCATCTACCTATCCACCTATCAACTATTATAGACACCCCATCCTTCACAAACATTTCCATCTCACAAAAAACCAAAACATGAACAAACTTGTACATTTGTAACATATTTTGGTCTGTCAGCTTGTACATCCTCTTTAGCTTAGTATCATTGTATCTATCCGGCTTTCGTGTTAGTTCATCCTTGGTCAACATCTTGCACACATCGCACACCTTGGTTAGATATTCCAATGCATCCTTTAGCTAGATCTCCTATCACCAAAGTGTTATCCTTCTTAGTTCAGCTTGCCAGACACATCACTCATCCAGATCCATCAGCTTAGGTGCTCTCTTATAGATTTTTGCAGGATATAGCTTTCCTCATGTCTGATCTTGGTCCGTTAGTACCTCGTCCTACCCATCTCGTTGGCAAACAGTTCTCTTTTGGATTTTCACTTTCTTTTGATTTGGGATCTTCCCTTTTGGGTCTTGAAATATCTTTTCCAAGCAATCTCCTTGTTCCCTCCTCAAGGTTGCCATGATCTTCCATATCATGGTATGCTGCGAATGGGGCAATTAGAGCGTAAGGTCTTGATCAGGTCTTTTGCTTGTTTTCTTTTTCTGCTTGTGGGTTATCTAGTGTCGTTTCCACACTGCTTCCTCTGGGATTCATGTGTGATACTGGGGCAATCCTTGTGTGTTTGTTTTGAGTCAGTTCGTCAGTCCTCTAGAGGTGTTGGTAAAAAGGCCTTGATGTTCTTGGTAACCCTGGCAATTAACCAACAGTCTTATAGCAAATCTAGTGCTCAACTACATGGTGGTACTTCTCTTTGAAGTATCCCCCCCGCTCAAAAAGCTTCAATGGATTCCCTTCATCTCCATTATCCCCCCCATCCATATCCTACATCTGTCGCTCCTACCCCAGCTTATGCATCAGTATCTCTTTGAATCACTCCTCACGCTTAGCTTTAGGAATCCACCAAGCCTCATCTTTCGAGATCCACAATCCTAGTCCTAGGGATCCCCGAAACCCATCTTCCGCCAACATGACTCTTTGAAATCTTGTTGCATCAGCTTTATCATTCTATCATCCATCTCCCTACCATGGATTCCTTTTATAGCGCTCCGCTCCTCCATCTCCCCCCCCCCCAATCCTGGAAAGTCTTAAGCTTGCTTTACTATTGTGCCTCTGATTTCCCTTTATCATTCTCCCATAGTGAGAGTTTGAGCTAATTCAGCCCCTTCTCTTCGCCAACCTGCGTCTCGGCTCATCTCAATTTCTTGTACTTTTCAAGAAGTCGTCGAGCCTCATTTCTCTCCCTGCCGCCTTCTTGAGGGGGCATCATCTAAGTCTAGTCTCTCCTCTTCTTATCCGAGACTGGGGCAACCTTGTTGCTAAAATATCTTCCTCATGTCGTCTTCATTCAAACTTCTTTGAAATAGTGTTGTCTCAACACTATGTCAAAGAGGGGCAAAATGTAGACACCTAAATTTGATTACACTATTTTAGTAATCCTATTTAGTTATATAAAAAGGCATTATTAATTAAATTTCTATTTAATTAATCCTTTGTCATCCCCTAGTTGATTAATTTAATTAATCATCTATAGTCCTAATTGATAAATCAAATAATCTAGTATTTATCAATTAAATCCTATTCTTCTATCTAATTCCAAAAATCCCCATTTATTAAATAAATTTATTTGATAAATGAAATCCTCAAATTCAAAAACCCCTAACCTATCTCTAATCCTCCATTTAGCCTAATCCACCCCATCCACCCATACTAACCAAGCTTAGCCACTAACTCACCCACCCTCATTAATGCCATCCACTTGCACATCTCTAACATCCCTAATCTAATCCTAAACCCAAGCCTAATCCACCCCCTAATGTTGTCACATTCCTTAAACAAGTTTAAGACTTTCCTAATCCAAACCAAAGTCTCCCCTCAAAAAAACCCAACCACTAAATCATGAGTGCTCTTACAAAACATAAAGACTCTTACAAGCCCACTCATGACTCTTACACCCATCTTCCACACTCTTCCCTCTTCCACACTCATTCCTCTTACATCCCTCTTACATACTCAACCCCACTCATCATGACTTTAACCAACCCTTAACCCTACCCTCTCACACTCATCCTCCTTGTGACAAGTGTCACCTTCCCATTGGTGCTAAACAAGCACAATCCATGTGCTCTCCTTTGAGTGCATCCTAGCCCTCCTTAAGCCTTCATCCATCCTTGCATCTAAGCCCTCCATCCCTCTACCCCTTAGCCTATAAATTGAATCCCATCCCAAGCTATTTCATCAACAATATTTGAGCTAAAGTTACCATGCTATTTTGAGAACCAAAGCCATCAATCATACCCTTATAATGCCAAATTGAGAGCTCACAAAGCTACCAATTTGCCATTACCCATCTCCATTGAAGCAGCTTTTGAGCATCTTGAGCATACATCCACAGCAAAAGGACACATCTACAGAATCAAGAAAGCATGGAGTGTTTTCTCTTGTGAGGTTTGCACTTCTTATTTTCTTTCTTAGTCTAAGCATATATGTGAATTTAGTTTTTGGTTTGTGAATGTTTACTTCATTTGTTAATGTTCTTTGCATACTGATTCTGGTTCTACAAAGATCAGGTGCCGAGAAAAGTTCAATTTTTGAATGATTTTAGGTGCCGAGCATGATACAAGTGCTAAGTGATATTTAAGTGCCGAGTCACAAATGATGTCGAGCAATACAAAAATGTAACAGGAGCCGAGTAAGCCAGTTTGTTATTAGTGTCGAGCATTTGAAATCAGCAAGTGTCGAGTAACATAGAATGTACATATGAGTTTATAACTTCATTGATTCATATGTAAACCATTTTCATGGCTAACATATGACAAATCTTGAAGGATTAAATGATAAGATTGAATATTTTTTATTTTCTATGCAATCTACATGTAGCCAATTAGAAAAATGGAGAAGGCATGCAACCAATAAGAAAAGTGCAAGGAATGAGTGGGAAGCAAAGATTCAATATGGATCATAGATCTATACCTAACCCTAAGTCTTCGAATGTCTTTATAAGGAAGACGAAATCTCATTAGAAAGACAAGTGGATGTACAAGGGTGTGGAAGAAACACTATTTCAAAATAAAGAGTATTAGATCTCAAAGGATCAAGATTAGAGAAAGCAGATCAAGTTCTTGTATTTAGTAAACAAAGGATTGCAAGCTATCAGGTGTATTGTACCTAATACTCTCTAGCAATTGTATTAGAATGAAAAACCCTATGGTGATATGTTAGCTTAACAACTATTTTGTAGATCCTTTAAATAGGTGATTAAATCCTTTAACAGGGTGACACTTCATGTAAAGTGTTTGTAAATCCTTTAACCAGGTCACTATTGATACAATGTAAAGCCTTTAACAGGGAAGACCATCAGAAGTGGTTAAATATTATTACTGCAGTGATTTTGTGGGTATCATCCCCACCCTAGTTTTACCTTCTTATTTCTAGAGGGTTTTTGGGTTACCAAAATCTCAAGAGTTATGTGGTGATGCTTATGTGTTTTTCATAACTGTCTGATATGTTCATATGCATGCAATCTACTTTCAGTTAAAAGTTTTAATAGTTAAAATATAGTACTTCTGATTCACCCCACCCCCCCCACCCCCCTCTCAGAAGCATTCTTCCTATTTGAATATTCCAACAATTGGTATCAGAGCCTAGTTCTCACAAGAAGAAGTCTAACAACTTGGAGAAAAAGATCTAAAGATGGAAGTCTTCAAACTTGGGAAGATTATTGACAATCAAGTGATTGATGTGCAACTAGCTCTACACAAAGTAGGGGAAGCAAGGGAGGAATTGAGAAAATCCTTGAAGAAAAGGAAGGATATAGCCATAGCTGAAAATGATATAAACTACAAGGAGATTGATACCACAAAACTGTGTGCCAATGGAGACACCAAAGAGTTTGATGCAGCAATAGCAGAACTGGTGGAGAAAAACAAAGTTCAAGTAGAAGAGATAAGATCTCTAAAGATGGAACATGAATCACAGGCCATAATGTTTGTGAAATCACTGAACAAAAGAAAAGAGTAGTTGAGGACAAAGTCATGATGGAAAATGACAAAAGAAATCTTGCAAACAGACTTGAAGAAAAATGTACTGAATTATCAAGGATCTCAAACATGCAGATGGATACACTTGCCCAAATGATGAACCTTCATCATGAACTCAATATGAAAGATATTGAGATCTCTACTTTAAAGATGCAGAATGAACAACTGAAGAATGAATTAAAAAGAGAAAAAGAGGTATCAGAGAATCTCAACAAGTCAACTGAAGCCATCAAGTATTTTGAACAATTGTTGAAATCCCCAAAATCCGCCCATGATACATCAGGACTTGGATACAACAGCACTGAAGTTGGAGAATCATCAAAGAGTGTTGAGCAAAGAAGTGATAAAAGTAAGGATTCTAAACCCACTTATCATTATTTTAATAAAAAGGGACATACTGCTAATATTTGCAGGAGTAGGAGATTCAATCAGACAAATACACCCAAGAGCAAGAGTTACTGTCACAAGTGCAACATGCAAGGACATATAACACAAGATTGCAGATCCAATGCCACAAGGACTCAAAGATTTGAAGGACATTGTCATAATTACAAGAAGTATGGACATAGAGCATTTGAATGCAGATCAAAGCTTATGTGGACATCAAATCAACCAGCAAAATCAAAAGGAAATAAAAGTCATTATCATTGGGATTACAACACTAGGTATAGCTGTCATTATTGTTTGGAATATGGACATACACTCCAGAATTGCATAAGAACACATTTCAAGGGAAACTGTAAAAGATGGTTGAGCCAAACTACATGTTTTAGTTGTCTGAAAACTAGGCATACTAGCAGAAACTGTCCTACAAGGTCAAAGGCACCCAAGACTGAAGAAAATAAGGGCAAAGAAAAGATTGATGTCGAAAAGATAAGGGGGCAAATGAATAAGACTTGGAAAAAGAAAGATGAGTGCAACACATCAAGTGGAGGGATCACTTCACCCAATGGTTCAAGTGATCACACTTCATCAAACTAAGCATGAGAAGTATATGGGACTGATATACAAAGTTATATCACACATCAGTCCCAAGACAAAGAAGCAATGCAAAGTATAAATCTACATGAGACAAGATGTCAAGACAAAATCTAAATGATGTTACCAATTTGTCTTTGGATGTCGAGCTAAACTCCAATACATGTCGAGTTCCTAACAGCAACCAAGTTGATAACTGATGCTAAGTTGGCAATTGAGCATTTAATGTGATGAAAATAGGGTATATTATCATGATTCCAATTAGTTTTCCTCATCGCGATCAAGAAGAAAAGAAGAGAAAGAGAGTAGAGAAAATTCATAGCAAAGAATCTAGCATTTGAAGCAGATTGCAACATCTCTCAATGTGTTTACATCGATCTTGAGGTATTTTCATTTGTGCTGAGCTATGCAGTTTCATATTTCACAAAAAAGGAAACCCTAGTTTGCATAAATGGCATCAAGTTCCAAGAAAACCAAGGAGAAAGAATCATTTGAAGTTCAACTAGTGTCAAATGAGGTCAAGTAACCTGAGTTTTGTCCCATCCTTGAAGTTGCATACAAAAATGACCCAGCCAGAGCTCTCTCCCAAATACCCCCAAAAGTTGTAATGGTTCAAGACATGAGAAGATGCTACAATTGTAAGATAGGATCCCTAGGAGATATGGAGATAAGGCAAGCCTATGAAAAATTGTGCATAGATGGAGTCTTAAAAGATGAATTCAAAATTGATGAAAGGAAGGGTTTGACCCGAGTTTTGAGCTTTCCCATCGTATTCAAGACAAAATGGGTTAAACTTGTGTTAAGCAGAATTCATGGTGGAAGTCTTTGGTTGGAAGATATTCCCATCAAATTAACCAAAGGAATCATACATAGGGTAACTGGGTATCCTACCCTAGATCGGTTCAAAACCTTAAGAAGTGAATCAAAGGAGGTTATTGAAAAGAACACTGGTGCTCAGTGGAATAAAAGAGAAATGGCAATTCACACCATCCAGGATCCTCTAGTTGAGTTTTCTATTAGAGTCATAACCCATAAGGTCTATCAATCCAGTAGACTCAACAATGTGCCATGTATTGCAATAGATGTAGGTTACAAATTGGTGAAAAAGGATCATACTTATGATCTTGCAAAACTGCAACTACATCAAATTACTGAAAACCTAGCTGCCATAAGAAGGACAAAGGGTGCTCAATGCAAATTTGGAGCAATTCTAGTTTGTATATTCTTTTATGTTCAGAATGAGTTTCCCTCTTTCGGAAAAGTTACATGGAGGAATGATAAGACTATCATTGCCCAAATCAATTAATATATAGAACAGATGGGAGAAAATTTTGATACACTGATGACAAGTTATTTTGAGGATTTCAAGAAATCCATGAAGCAAAGATCAAGAATACCAATTTCCTTAGTGGAAAAACATACTAATGATTTGTGCTTCTTAGTTGGCATTGATTTTACCTATATTCAAGCAGTAATTCCAAGAGTGAGATGGCTAAGGCCATTTGGATATGAGATCAATATAGATGAAGCTTCTGCAACAATAACTACATTATTGGAAGAAGAGATAGATAAAAGTGCTCCACACTTTGGCACTTATGATGTGGTAAAATCAAAGATAAATAAGGAGCTAAAGACTGCCTCAACATTAAAGAAGAAGGATAAATTGTTGAAGAAAATTAAAAAGAAATTTGGTGAAGAAATTGGGGCTGAAGCAGAAGAAGATGAAGATGACAATGATGATGATGAAGATGAACAAGAACAAGGCCCAATGGAATTGACCCAAGGCCTAGGTGAAGACAAGGAGGAAGGTGTAGAGGAAGAAGAAGCCAAGGAAGCACCAACTGAAGCTGAGTCAAAGAAAAGGAAGGCAACAGATCAGCCTCCAGCTTAGCAAAAACTAAAGAAATCTACTATGCCATCACCTCAAAGGCCAACAACCCGAGCTGCAACAAGGGCCTCCACTAAAAAGGCTATAGAGGAAGCTACAAAGAAGAAACCAATCAAGGAAACATAGGAAGAGTCGAGGAAAAGAAGAAGATATGTGGCTCAACCTGATACTGATGAAGAAGATCAATCTAAAAAGGTAAGCCATTTTTCAGTTGATACTTTATGTAAAATGATTGGAAATGGTGATTTAAGCAACTTAAATAAAGTTGATTTCAATAAGTTTACTAAAGAAGAATAGAATAGGATAGAGGAAACAGTTTATGGAATGATGGCACAGTTCAAGTACACTCCTCTTGAACTAGATGGACAATTTCCAAAAGAACTGTCTAAAATTGTAGAAGACAAATGACATTTTTGTTTGAAAATGGAGAAGGAGATGAGGGAATCAACCCTAGCAAGTGTATTGCCTGATTTGAATAAGGAACAAATAAAGAAAGCAGTCAAAAGGCATAATACTAGGTTTACACCTAAGTACAAGGCATTCTTTATTCTCCAAAACAAGATGGAAGAAATTGTTCAAAGAACAATGAAATCATGGAAAAACTTCTACAAAAAGATTGAAGATTTTCTTGAAGAAGAATACAAGGAAGAAGCAGTTGCTCCACTAGAAGAGAGAAGAAAAAGGAGAGAAGAGAAGACAATAGTAGAGAAGGGAGAAGAAGAAAAGAAAGAAGAAGAAGAAGAGAAGAAGGAAGAAGAAAAGAAAGATGGAGAAGAGGAAGAGACACAAGAACAAGATGCAGTGGCAATAGCTGAGCAAGAGCAGCAACCAGACTAGAGTGTGCAAGACACACAATTTCCACCCTCTAGCCCTCCTCAAGTACCCATCACACCTACAGAAACTATAATTATAAAAGATGTTCCTGACACTTCTGGTCAGAACATCAATCCATTAACTACAGAAGACCTCAAAAGAATCCTTGACCAATCTACGCAGCAGTATGAATGAATTACAAAAACTAGTAGAAAGCATAGTTAGAGAAAAAGTGAATCCACAAGAACCACCTTCCATCATCTCTACAGCTACTAGTGGTCAACTTCAAATGCCCACAGTTATTTCATTAGGCATAGTTGACACCTCAATACAGAAGCTGAGTGCAGTTATAGAAAAAGAAACTAAACAAATAGGACAGACTATTACATTTTATCCTACAGCACAAACACAAGGTGCACTTCCTAATATTACCATAATTGATCAAGGAAGTAGATAGCAGGAGGAGAAAATAAAGGAAACTCCTAAAGAGAAAGAGGCAATACAAACATTGATAAATTTTCCTACCTCGAGAACTCCTTCACAACAGCCATTGCAAATATCTGCACCAGGATCCAGTACTACAAAAGTTGCAAGGGTACTTCACTATGGAGATCCTGAATTAGATGAGGAGATAGTCATACCAAGATATGACTCAAAAACAATAACCATTGATCAAATCAATGAGGTGCAGGAAGCACTGAATAGGAGAAAGAGACAAGAGATACTCAGGAGGGAGTATAAACAAAAGAAAAAACTACATGAGATTAAGGACATATTTATGGATGCCTTCAGTTTGTAGTCACCAGATGAGTCAAAGCATATCATAGAGCAATTATCAGATATTGTTGACCAGGTGACAAATGAAGACCAAGAGACAAATGCAAAACTTATAGAATGGTCTGAAAGAAAATTCCAAGGAAAAGTAAATGAGCAAGTATCAAGTCAAATTGCACTCTCCTAGGTTGAATTGGCAAAGCTAATAGACAAAGTGAAAAAGGTCCTTGAGAATATATTCTCATTATACAAAAAGTTGTGTGACTTTTCATACTTCACACAAGAGACAAGCCAAAAGATACTGAGCTTGGAGAGAAATTTAAATATTTCAAGCATGCAGCTACCAAACGATCTAGCTCAAAGTGAGAAGCATTTTGCTCAATCACTTCACACTCAGAAAGAAATAGCTGTATTATCAGCAGATGAGGCCAATATCAAGGCAAAACTGATACAGCTCCAGTCCTCCATCACCCCACATTTATAAATACTCCATAAGGAACAAGTCTATGCAGAAACTGTTCTCAAGAAAGATCCCAATCTTTCTACTTCAGATGGACTTATTCATCTTGCTGCAGAGACTACCATCCAGCACAAGTCACTGGAAATTGCTTTGAATAATTGGGATGTAGCTCTCAGGATGATTATGGAGGTAAATAGCACATTTTTAGCGAAATATGGTCTTAACCCTTAAAATCCTTTGACATAAGTGTCAAAAAGGGGGAGATATATATATCTTATTAACTAAGGGGGAGATATTATAAGATGAATGAGAGAATGGGGGAAATAAAACCAAGGAAACCAAGGGGAGCATGATATATAGATAATGGCACAAACAACCAACTCAGGGGGAGTTACAATAATTTTGAGGTGTATATATTGTAAGTTACACAAATTTTGATTAAAGGTTTTTAAAACCTCTGTATATACCAAGCAGATTAGTTAATGTACTCATAAGATCAGTTAAGTGTTTTTGTCACTCATGTCAAAGGGGGAGATTGTTAACCTCATAATGGTTTTTGACACTTGAGTGCCAATACACTTAACCACTTTCTATATTGGAGCCGAGTACACCATGTATGCTGAGCCACAACATGTGCCGAGTTAGGAAAGACTTCAAGTGTCGAGTGATCTTTAGGTGCCAAGTAGCCTCCAGGTGTCGAGTGAAGATCAGGTGCCAAGCAAAGTTCAAGTGTCGAATGACTTTAGGTGCCGAGCATGATACAAGTGCCGAGTGATATTTAAGTGCTGAGTCACAGATGATGTCGAGCAATACAAAAATGCAACAAGAATTGAGTAAGCCAGTTTGTTATTAGTGTCGAGCATCTGAAGTCAGCAAGTGTCGAGTAACACAGAATGTACATATGAGTTTGTAACTTCATTGATTCATATGTAAACCATTTTCATGGCTGACATATGATGAATCTTGAAGGATTAAATGATAAGATCGAATATTTTGTATTTTCTATGCAATCTACATGCAGCCAATTAGAAAAATGGAGAAGGCATGCAACCAATAAGAAAAGTGCAAGGAATGAGTGGGAAGCAAAGATTCAACATGGATCGTAGATCCATACCTAACCCTAAGTCTTTGAATGTCTTTATAAGGAAGACAAAATCTCATTAGAAAGAGAAGTGGATGTACAAGGGTTTGGAAGAAACACTATTTCAGAATAAAGAGTATCAGATCTTAGAGGATCAAGATTAGAGAAAGAAAATCAAGTGCCTATATTCAGCAAAAAAAGGATTGCAAGCTTTCAAGTTTATTGTACCTAATACTCTCTAGCAATTGTATTAGAATGAAAAACCCTATGGTGATAGGTTAGCTTAGCAGCTATTTTATAGATCCTTTAAATAGGTGATTAAATCCTTTAACAGGGTGACACTTCATGTAAAGTGTTTGTAAATCCTTTAACCAAGTCACTATTGATACAGTGTAAAGCCTTTAACAGGGCAGACCATCAGAAGTGGTTAAATATTATTACTGTAGTGATTTTGTGGGTATCATCTCCACCCCAGTTTTACCTTCTTATTTCTGGAGGGTTTCTGAGTTACCAAAATATCAAGAGTTATGTGGTGATGCTTATGTCTTTTTCATAACTATCTGATATGTTCGTATGCATGCAATCTACTTTCAGTTAAAAGTTTTAATGGTTAAAATACAGTACTTCTGATTCACCCCCCCCCCCTCTCTCAGAAGCATTCTTCCTATTTGAATATTCCAACAATACCCTTATGTGAAAATTGGGCAAGTGGAAATACTCACCTTATGAGCTTTCATAGAAAATTTCTTATAAACTTTTGAAATCAGTTAAACCTAAATGGGACAATGCAATGAAGACTTCTAAGGACATCTATGAAAAAACCTTGAGATAGCTTATGTCGAGTCTTAGTGAGAAAGAGGTGAAGGAATATTTGAAGCAAAATGAGAAGAATCTCACTTTCAAATTCAATACACGTCTGATACTTCTTAAAGACATTGAATCTGTCACTACCACATGGAAAAACATCTATGGGTTGCATAAACCCAGTGACTTTGTTGTACATGTTGATGACAAAGATAGTGAAGAGATCAGGATGCAGAAGAAGAAGTAGAAATCAAGGATGATTAAAAAAATAATGTTAATATTGATGATAAGGAGGAAGAATAGGAATCCACTAGAGGAAACCTTATAGAAATAAAGAGTATTGAAGAATTTGATCCAGAGAAGATTGCGGCATAGATTATGACTTCCTTTCCTTATTCTCTCAGCAAAGCCTTAGTGGAATCAGGCTCAAAGAAGGCTTCTACTAAGTTGGTTTCTGTTACCATTAGATCACCTTGCACCCAACCACTCTCTGGATCTATACTGCCAAGTGTCTCATTGATTGAAGTGCCTAGCACTTCATCTTCCCACTAGCTAGTCCCTCCAACATCAAGTTCTATTGATCAGCAGCCAAGTACAACAAGTATTCCATCTATCACTACATTTATTTCTATTCCATCTATTTCTACTATTGTCTCAATATCAAGTGTATCCACATCTAGTGCAATGACAGTTGAGACTCAATCTCTACCAAGCATTGAAGTTCTCAATAAAGGAAAAGAAATAATTTCAAAGGAAAAGGTAAAGAGAAAGAAATTGATCTAGTTGAGGACATTGTTATTTTGAATTGGGATATCTCTATCCTCACTCCTAATCAAATGGATATCCTGGAAGAACTTTTGAAGAAAAAGGCTAAGCAATAGAAGCTTAGAGAAGAGAAGAAGAAGAAAAATCAAGTCCTTGAGGACATAAAGAGCATATTTGTTGATGCTTTGAATATTGAGGTTGATAGAAAAAACCTATTATGGATCAGTTAGCTAAAATTGTCCACCAGTATAATGAAGAATTGAATGGGCAGGAAAAAATGTTATAGAGAGCTTAAAGGAAATTTTAAAATAAAGTGTTGGATAAAGTTGCGCTAAAGATTGTTATAGATCAAGTAGAACTGTCTAACATTCTTGCTATACTAGAAACATCTGTTAGTAATGTTTCTTCTTTATTTGTCAAATTAATACATCTATCTACACAAAGGAGATTAAAGATAAATTATCAGAGATAGATGAGGATATGAAGGCAAGTGTACACCATCTATCACTTGATCTGAGTTGTAGTTCTACACACTTCAAAAAGATCAGATATTTGATAAATATCCAGGCAGAATTATTGAGGGAAGAAGCCAAAATTAGGGCCACACATTTAGAAATCCAAGGCATAATTCTTCCAAACATGGGTGCACAAAAAAAGCACATTGAACATGCAAAGACCCTCATCCATGATAAAAACTTCTCCATAGCTAACCACATGATGGAACTATCAGCAGAAGTACAAAAAGCCTTACATGCAAGTAAGGTATTGTAAGAAAATTGGGACAAGACTATGGTACTAATCTTCAAGGTACATTCTGATTTCTTGTCACATTTTGGTATTAAGTTGTATATAATATACACCTTTGACATTTATATCATAAAGTGGGAGAAGTAAATATGCTTAGGAGAGAAGATATGAGAGAAGAAGATTATCTGTATAGAATATTATTGATAAAGGGGGAGAAGAATATTATACTCCAGATATATGTATATAGGAGAGATATATGTATGGGGGAGTAGTAATATATACAAATAAGCAGTAAATATGTTTACAAAAGCAATTTTGAAAAATCAAAAAAATAGAGTATTTACCAAGCTACAGTAGCAGTAAGTCAAAACTAAGTTAAAGACATTGTATGTTGATAAAAGAAGTTTTTTTTTACTTGTAATTTTTAGAATTCATATTTCTTGGTTCGATAAGTGTTTTTGTCACTAATGCCAAAGGGGGAGATTGTTGACATTAAGGTCAATTTGTCTATTAGTGACTCAACACTTAGTCAGTTGGTTATAGTTGCTACTGAGCATATCATTCATCTAGCACTGTTAACCAAGTGTCTCAATTCCTATTGAGCTAAATAGATAGTTTGTAGTTCATATCAAGCTTGGTAGTATCTACCAAGAATCAGAGACAATTTACTATATCACCCGAGTGTGGCAATGTCTACCGAACTTTCTAGTAGAAGTGATGAAGACTCCAATGTTAACAGAGCTCTGTAGTGTTAACCAAGTTCTACAATGTCTACTGATCTCACAATGTTAACAAAGTGAATATAGCATTGACTAATTCATGTAGTATCAACTGAGTAATTCAGTAGCTATCGAGTTTCTCAAAGTTCATCGAGTGACACAGTGTTGACTGAGTTCGAGCTACTTGAAAGTGATTAGTATGGACCGAGCTTCAACTTCAATTGAGTGCTAGAGTATGTCAAGCATTGATAGCATTTTTCATGTACCAGAACATCACCAAGTTTGTCTTTAGAACCCGTGTTATAGCAGTTAGGCCAACTTTGTGAATTATGATGAATTTGGTATTGTAGTCGACTCAATAAGTAGTTATTTGGATTGATATATATGTAACTCATCAAGTATCATATCCAAGAGTGTCAATAAGAAGGAATATGAAGTATATGAGTGTGAATTGAAGAAAGCTATAAGTAGTATAAGAGACAACAAAGATCTATCTATCACAACTAAGTGATCATTGCAATTTAAGGAATCTCATTCAACAAATCAAAGTTGCAGATTAAAGATCAGGCACTAATTCATTTAACAAGTGTATTAGTTAAATCCTTTAACTGGGTGGACTTAAAAGTCTTTTGTTAAATCTCCTAACAAAGTGCATACTTCATTGTATGTTTGTAAATCCTTTAACAAGGTGGATCTTACAATCCTTATTGCTCCTAATAGGGAAAATCACTAGAAGTGGTCAATTGTAAGCCTTAACAAGTTAACTTTATACTGCAATACTAAAGCTTGTGAATATCATCCCCACCTCAGTTTTACTTTCTAGTTAGAAGGATTCTGGGTCACCATGTCTTATGTGAAAGTGTTATGAATGTTTTATTGCTTTCATTCTTTCATGCATGCAATTAGATCAGCATAATATGTGAAGGATTAATTGGAGAAGTAAGTTAAAGTTTATTGGTTCCTAATTTACACCTCCCCTCTTAGTAACCTTGACAACCTTATATTTCCAACACAACCTTCTCTAGGTGTCTATGGGATTTGAACTGCCCTCAAAATGCATTTCTAATGCATGAAATACTCAAAAATAACAACTGGCAGTTAACTATCAGCGCACTACTTCTTCAAAACCGCCAGCACACCTTGGAGAGGCACACCTTCAAAAAGTGCACCTATGCACCTATGCACCTTGGTGATAGGACACAAAAATACAAAAAATATTCTAGTGTCAAAACTTGATTTCTAGCATATGGGTTTTCTTCCCCTTTACACCAAAATGACATGTGGATGTTTCCCTTTGAACTTTTTGATAGAAGAGATGATTTCTTGAGGAGCTAATAATTCTAAAGCTTCATAATTTTCCCTCACTTTCTTGTGGAAATCATGAAGTGTGACTTCTTGGCCATTCCATAAAACTTGAAAGTCATGGGTTTGAGTGTGATCTTAGCTCTTGCAGAAGACAGGGAAGCCATGGTAATGTTCAAGAGCTCGAGGGGCCTCTAGATGTTTTAGATATCTACACCTATGCATCTTTAGAGGTAATTCATTCAATAAATCTTCATATTACCTTTAGGGAAGTGCACAAGGTGCTCAATTCACCAAAAAATCAAAGTTCTCAATTTTGAAAATAGTTTCTAGGTTTTTCTCAAATGGGTTTTAGATCACTTGTGTACTTATTTTGATCTTTTTGATGATTTAGGCCCATTTGCGCACCTATGTGCTTTGCTCTTCAAAATGTTGTAAAATTGTGTACTTATGCACCTTATCATCTTTGGGACTTTGAGCATCTTCAAGAGTTTTAGAATTGCACACCTCTGCACATTCTCACCTACACACGTGCACCTTCATGCATTGGTGACAATTTCTTCACCAAATCTACAAATTGCACACCTATGCACCTATTGGAGTCCTTCAACTTATGCATATTTCAAAATTACAATGCACACCTTGTGCACCTGCACACCTTGGTGACAATTTCTTCACCAAATCTTCAAATTGCACACTTGCACACTTGCGCACCTTCAGGGAAGTGAACAAGGTGTTCAAGTCACCAAAAAATTAAAAATCTCAATTTTGAAAATGATTTCTAAGTTTTTCTCAGATGGGGTATAGGAAAACTCTAGTGTACTTATTCTGATCTTTTTTATTATTTAGGCTTACTTTATAGCCCAATATTGTCATAGACTTGAACTCCTACCTTTTCTATCTGAAATCCCAAGGCACCCGTTTTGAAAATGCACATGAAATACCATGGTAATTTTTTTTGTAATAGACGAGGAGGATTCCATGATGACCTACACAAAAAGATAAACATCAATATACTAGTGTTAGGGGTTAAAAATGATGCCAACTAACTAGACTCCTAAACCCAAACTACAAAATTTCCACCCCTAAGGCACCTTGAAAGATACCCTATTCTTACAAATGAGCTTTTGTGAACCAAAAAAAGGGGTTCCCCATTTCTGAACCACAACAAATCCCAACAAACTTAGATCACATCCACTTATTATATTTGAAGGTCCATGTATTCTATTATGGATAGTCTTGGAGATTATTCAGAGATACAAATTTTATCATGCAAAGTTAAGTTAACCAAGAGACGGTCCAAGTCATTATTGTAGCCACATGGAAATCTAGGTAGCCTTGGTGACTAATTTTATGTGTCTAGATATCTACATTTGAAGCAATCTTTGATGATAATGAATAGTTGATTCGCCATATATCATCATTCAAGGCAAAAGTGATTAAAAGAGTAATCATATTCTTTTAGTGGTAAATTATGGTTGTATTTTGGAGTGATCTTCTGGCATTGACAAAATAATTAAGACATTTTTCATACTTGAATATGATGCAAAATTGTTTGACAATAAAGTGGGAAGTTCACATTGTGGGGGTGAAATGATAAATAATGTTCTACTCTCACTTGAACCATATTTAAAGAGGAGATGTTCCATTCATGTGTAGATGAGTACTCTTATCTTTGAGTATTACATTTATCTACTCATTGTAGTCCCTCTCATATTTGTAATTCCATACATACTAGAAGATTTATCTATCTTGATCTTTTTTCTTTATGTCTGAGGATGATCTTGCAAGAAATGAAGGCTGGTACTTTACACATGCTATCGAAATATTGTGCAGGCTCAATCTAATGATAGTAGCTCAAAAGAAGCTATGATCTAAAATTTATTAGTCATTTGATGATTAGACTAGATAAAGAGCTTAGAAGATTGATACTTAGAGGGAGTCTAGAGATACATGTGTGTGGCTACATCATTTTGATGAGCCTACCCCTGTGTACATAATGAGGAAGTAATGACTTATCACCTAAAAGATCAATATCAAATTAAGAGGGAGTTCAATAGGCATCCTTAGGCGAAGAGAGCTCTAAGGGAGTAACTAGAGGACTTGACTTGCTAGGATTGTTGTTTAGAGGGATAAATTTGAAGTGTGGTCTCTTCTCTATAAGGGAAAAGTTTGAAGTGAAATTCCTTGTAATGCATTTTTGTGAAAGAGAATTGAGGTGAAATCCCTTGTACCACCCTCTGACTTGGTTCATGGTGGTTACTATTTTGCATATGATATATAGTGAAAGGTGACAATCTTTCATTGACATATATAAACAAAAGATGATGATCTTTCATTGACATATATTAATGGAAGATAACACTGTAAGGTGATGATCTTATAAATGGTAGACATTTTATCATAACAAACTTCATTAAGTTGTTGTCCCAAAGTGTTGGAAGTCATGATAACAAAAGTATCATGATCAAACTTCATTAAGTTATTGTCCTAGAGTGTCAAAGATCATGATACTTGTCACGATAAAGACCATGACATTGTGATTTCTTGTTCAGTTGTTGTCCCAGAGTGTCGAAAATTAGATAACTCATATCCTTCTAGGATATAACATATTCTTTTGGTAGGCGTCAAGGATTTGATGCCAGTGCACATACCAAAAGAATATATGTATGATGAATATAATATAATTGATATTTCTTGTTGAATCATACTTCGGATTATATTGAAAGATAACATCTAAGTTGATGGATTTATGTCGATATCCTTAAATATGTCATTCCAACAATATTATACTGAGATGATATCTCTTCATATTATTGAGAGTATAATGTGTTCTACAAATCCTCCCTAGATAAGAGGGAGAGTTAAGATTGTAGCTTCAAACAATTGATTCGATCTATGATACATTATTGTTATTGGCATATCATCATGTCATATATATACTTATCCATGTTAAATTATATATATATTGTTATACATATTATTATTTTTGTTAATATATTATTATTAATTAAATGATGATTACACTACAGAGACATGTCTTGTCCTCGTATTTATATGAGATCAAAATTTGCATTTGGAACACACTTACAACAAT
This sequence comes from Cupressus sempervirens, assembly GCA_028749045.1. NCBI lineage: Eukaryota > Viridiplantae > Streptophyta > Pinopsida > Cupressales > Cupressaceae > Cupressus > Cupressus sempervirens. The sequence continues at coordinate 153,607,723 of CM053788.1, read as the reverse complement.
GGTAATGTTAGTAAATTTGAAGTGATCCTAATAATTCAACACCATCTTCATCTAATACAAATAAATAGAAGGGGGAAACACTTCTTTCTATTGCAAATTCTAAGTCAAGGAGATGGATCTTTGATTTTGGAGTTTCACATCATATGACTTCATCATAGAGAATGTTATCTCCATTTGAAACATGTTCATCACCAAACATCCTAGTTGCTAACAACACACATATGAGTGTATGTGAGAAAGGGTCTATTGGCATAAATGAAGGATCATACCAATGATGTCCTTTTGGTAATTTAATTGTCTACAAATATTCTTTCCATCTATCAGATCAAACATGGTGGGGAAGGAAAGAATGTTGAGTTCACTCTAAATTTTGTGATTATTTGGGATTCATATAATAGAGATATTATACCAGTTGGGAAGGTAGATCATCATTCTCAATTAGACACCTTCTCACACTTTTATTCTACTCTTCCTTTGGCCAATGTACACATGGAGACATCTAGTGTGGAAACTTTTGAGATCTAATATGGTTAAGTGAATCTTAGTATTCTTTCAACTGAGGTACAAGATATATGTATTGATTTTGCATCTCCTATATCAAATGGTATTTCTAATTATTATTGTATGGTTATGCTCTTATTGACTCATTACAACAAGAAATTAATTCTCTTATTGAGCCTCATTTTATTTTTCATTGTTCCATTTACTATGAGATTCGAGGGAAATTCTATTGTTTTTTTAGAGAGTATCGGTCTCTTCCCTCTTTCTTTAGATATATTGACCAGCATTGTCTTGTACTCTATCTTTAGGAGACCATGCAGCTTCACAAGCACACTATACAGCTCCAGCTTTGGTCAACATCGACCTCGACACAGCTCATCACCTCTTTCTTCAGTCCCACAGTCCCTTCCCTGTATTATCTTGGGTCACACCAGATCTATGAGACCCCATAGGGATCACACTTAGCAGTGACCTTCCAGAGTACCTGATTGCTCTAGTGTTCACCTTTCCATTATGGACTACTTCTCACTTGTTAGGAGTTCTTAGTTGTTGTTATTCCTTTTCTTGGTTCTTTTGATGTTTTTCTTTCACGTTCTTTCTATGGACACCGTTTGGTGCTCCCCCCTACTGGTGTTTGCCCTTTGTATTGTTTCCAATCCCTTAGACCCTCATTGGTCTCCTGTTGGACATTAGTAAATTTATCTTACCTTATCTTATCTAGACACGTTTCCTTTGGACAAGTACTTGAAAAACATTGTTTGTTGGTTTGTGGAGTCCTGCATTGTGGATTTAGGGGACATATTGATGACATATATCTTCTCCTTGATGAGGATGATCCTTCTACAATTGTTGTAGGGAACATGTCGACCTCATATTTATTTTCTACTTGATCATTTTTTTGAGATTGACATGATAGTGCATACTATAAAGAATAGTTGGAGGTCACTTTATCTTTAGAGGAGACACTTGTTCTCTATTCATCCTAAGTTGATCCAAGCTTGTCTTTTTCACCAATGGCATATTACACATGATTTGGAGGAGGCACCTTTTAGCATGGACATGGGAACACTTGAGAAGGTTTCAAAGATTCCATTCATTTTGAGGTTTCTTCCTACAAATTGGGCAGGCTTTATTGATGCACCTTTGGTTTTTTCTCTTTTCTTGAGGGGGGTAATATTGTCCTACACTTATTGAGCAATTTCTACATCTACCATAGGTGTACATTCTACATTGGGGGAGAACTACTTGGTATCTCTTCCTCTTCTTCTTTCCTATATGGAGATTCTTTGTTGCATAAGCATGATGCATTTCATAATAGGGGGGTCTTGATTACTCTATCCATCCATGTATATTTCTTTTTTTCATATCTCTTTTTGAGTTAGGCTTTTTCCCATGAAACTTTCCATCTTTTCTCCAATTATGAGAGATTACATTTTAATTGTACATAGGTACCTAACATGACTTTATTGCCAAGACCTATATATTGCATTAGTTTAGTCCCTAAGTTGCACTTCAAAGGAGGTATTAGTGTAAATGGTTCTTTATTAGGAGGATATTATTTTTAGGAGGATGTTGTTGAGTCGTACTTTGACTCCAACTTCTCCTTTGATATGGTTGAGTCCAAGTTTAACTCCTAAGATATGGCTAGGACTCTAATCGTCTAGAGCAGGTTGTTGAGTTCTATTAGGACTCTACTTTCTACATTTGAAACAATTGTCTCAACCTTGTCCATGCTTTCTATTAGCTCTTCCTTATTTAAACAAGTTGGCTTGAGTGTATTGTGTATTAGATAATGGATGCATATTGGTGCATTATAATCTCCATATTGCATATATATTGGATATGTTGGAATATTTCATATTGGGAATTTATCTTGATGTTAAGAATTTGGTATTTTGATTATTTTATTTCCAATTGTGATCTAACTCTTTCAATTCAATTATGATTTTATATCTTTTTTAACATATTCTAACAACTACTTTTGTCTTAGCATTTTATATAAATGAAATTCCAAGCTCTTGGGAGTTAGGTGCTTTCTTGTCTCTCTTGTATCTTGGGAAAGTTTTTTTAATGTCATCCTAACATTGGACTCTTTGATAAATTAAATATATATTATGTTGATTTAATTTATTGTAAAAAGAGAGTTTGGTTGTAAGGCCAATTTTAAGTATTAAAAAATTAGTCAAATGTTTGACTCTTTCAAAAATTGAATATTCATTTTATTAATGAATGAATTAATATTTTTATTATCTTTTTATACAAATGTTATAATAAAAAATAAGTTTAAGAAAACTGTATATCTCATTAAGAATCAAAGAGGCTATAACAATGCAGTTTATAATAACTTACAATAAGTCACAATATACCATAATTCTCAATCTTTCTGACTTTGAGAAGAAAAGGCACTGATCTTTTAAAAAAGAATTCATATTCATACAATTATACAGGCAGCTTGTCTTGGTTGTAAGGATAAAAGATAAAGACATGGCAATCAATTTTAGGGATCTTATATGCTTTTATGACTTTAAGCTATAAATTCAGCTAAAATGAGTGTTCCAAAAAACAATCAGAATCCATTATGAGTCTTATTAGCTTTAGATATATTACAAATTACGAATGATGAAAACTATGAGAAACGCTATAATTCGTCAAGGGACTCATCAGTGACGCCCACACATTGTGACTATTAAACCAAGCATACCCTGCAGGAAATTTTTGATTCAAAATCAGATTCTGATGAAATTTATATGAATAGTGTCGTGAAAAGTCTCTCCCCTCTAGAAATTGACACGTATAATCACAATCCAAATCTTGCAAGCAAAAACTCAATTATGAAAAAAACGAAGAAAGCAAACAATTATATATCTAGATTCATGCACCAAACTGGCAAAGTTGGTACATCATAACCACCTTCAATAGGTTTTAATTTTGTCATTAGTAAGCTATAAAATGATCCTAGAAAATAATTATCAAGCCATAAAATTGATCTTTGCAGCAGTCACCTTGTAGCTTCCAAGTTTTTCTACCAATTATTACAACAGACTGAGGTGGTCTTGGCCTTCTTCCTTAAGCACACAGTAAACCTTTATTGTAAGAATTTTTAGTATTTACGCCAAACCAAATTCCATATCTTCTGATGTCTTCGTCATTTAGCAGCAATCTTCACAACAATGGCTTCTGGTCCAATTTAACTGCTTGAGTTCAATTATTATCCGAAGATTTGATTTTCCCCTGACAGCAGTTATTTTGGACACCATTTTATTCAACAAACTAAAAAAGAAACAGACATTTTGTTGCCTACTTCCTTGACAACATGCACACGAACCATGTATTTACACATTTGCACAATAAAAGTACTCTCACAAACTGAAATTACTACACTATTACAGCTTCTCTATGTTGATTGGTCTTAGATTGCAAACTCTGGTAGTACTCAACAAGCACTTTCCATCCACCACTACACATGAAACCATCTGGAGGATTCTCACCATTTTTGGCAAGATTACGCATCTGTACAAGTGAAAACTGATTGAGTCAAGCAACATTTACATTTGCCTTATATGCTTCACGTACAAAGAAAGATGAATTTCCCCCAAAGCAATTATTTCACAACTCTTAATAAAGAGACTAATATTAAAGCAGGTTGCCATATGCCTCAGATAGTATGAGTATCATAATCATTACAGGGAAATGTAGTATGTTTCATACCTTAGTGCCTGAAATGAAGAGAAAATCATCAGGTCGTGATGGATCGAAAAATGCCATTTTATTTTGCCTTTTGTCATAAGCAGCAACCTACACAAGTTCAGATAGGGTCATCACAAATGCCTAAGTTATTTACGAAAAAGCACGAGGATACAACTTCATAGATCAAATAAAAATACTATTTTCAGCATTCACTCAAGTAGAAGACTTTAATTGGAAATTGCAGTATTCAACAGAGGTAGATTTTAAAAAACTAATTATTAAGGAATCCCCAATATTTTCGAGCCCTTAAAATAGCAAATTAAAATATCCTAGTCCAAAGTAAGCTGAAGGTTTGTTACCGTAATCATGGGAAGTCATGCAAATCTATGCATTGAACAGTCCAGAATCAATTAGTTTACCGTTTATGAACAAATGACAAAATGTATTCCCATTCTTACTGAAAGCATACCCTGAATGGGAGAATGTTGAGCCTCTCAAGACCAGGAGCCATACTAAGAACCATCTTTCCATGATCTGGATCATATAAGTCTTTTTTCTTCGTAGGATGACCCATGCCAGCAGGATCCCGACCAACGATATAAAAGTCTGCTCCTGCATTTATCCGAGCCTTAGCGTGCCACTGAACTTCTGTTGGCCCTGCATATTGCATAGGAGAAGGGAAAATAGCCACAACTGTTGTTTCTGGATCAAGGACACCTTCTTCAAGGACCTAAGCAAAAAGCCGTTCAAAACAATATCAAATTGCAACTCGCACAGGTTTATGATATCTGAAATTTCTTATAGGCTACTATTCAAACTCTCTTTTGCTGGGTTACAAAGGACTATTTAACCCAACCCCGCTATGCTCAATCAGCAGTCAGTATATTCAATATCCTAAAGCATATTTTGCTTTATAATGAGCAGGTCAAACTCAGGTCTCAAATGCTAACCCAAACTTAGTAGGAGTTGAAACAAAGAATTTAGCAAAGACCTTGTCATGTTGTTTCATCCGCCAACTTAGTGGTACATCATCTGATTTTGTAAAGCCACCCAACGGATGGAGGAGTAAGATAGGATTCTTGTAGCCCATATCAAGAAGACGTCTACGAGTATCTGTCATTAGTAAGGCATGTCCATTATGAACTGGATTTCTTAGCTGGAAAGCAAACACTGCATCTGCTTTGCGTCTTTCAAATTCTTTGCGGAGCTGTTTAGGAGAAAGCCTGTAGTGATCTAAACCATCATTATATCTGATCTGCTCTATCACCTCCAGATCACCTCCAATTAACCATTTCCCTGCATGAGCTATTGCTTCATCCACATATGGCAATCCTGGGGCTGTTGTTCCCCAAGTTCTTGCAATTCGCTCCTCTTTGTTATGTTTATAAATTTCAATGCTGCAAAAACATGAACATTTAAATCATTATTTTCAGTCTATAAATACAGTACCATTCAGCAGTAGCACCAAAGCTCTGATTGTATCAACCCTATGAAATTTCATCTGAATATCTCACAAGAATCCATTCTTTGCAAACCAGATTTGGAAAAGAATATGGAAAATTGTGAACATAATTCAAGAGAACAAGCAATGGAAAGATGTTCAAAACAATTCTTTGATGTGTATCCTTTGATGTTTATGTGTTTTAAATTTTAAATTTTATCAGAATTTATGTAGGCTAAATAACTATTATCATCAGACTTGTGCAAATGATAAATCTATAATTGATAAGTATATACAGTGAAGAGAGGGATCCTGACAAGTCAATCTCGAAATAATCCAATGCCATGCTCAGAACCCAATCCGAAACCATCTCAACAAAAATTAGTTATCACATGGATATCTAGAATATAAATAAATTGGAAGTGTGGAAAGTCACACCAGAAGCCACAAAGCTTCATCAATGAAATTGATTGGTGATAAGTATGATAGATGAAGCTTTTTTGTGCCAAATTCTCATCAAGTGAGGAATCTTGTGGGAATAGCTCAACTCTCATACTATAGATATGGTTATAAGAGTGATTAAGGTTTGGTGTCTTACAGCTTGACATGGTATCTAGTTTGTAGTTGCAGCTTGAACCTTTTGACAAAGAAAATCAGAATGCAAAATACCAAAAAAATTTACAAGCTGCGAATGTACCAAAGCAGAAAGTGCAAAGCATATACTCAGGCCATCAATGACTGCTTGCTCAGGTCATTCTGGCTCGTCATTTATAGAGATTTCAATAATCATATCTAAAATCTAGATGTTGCAAGTAAAGATCGCAGATTAAGATAAAAAGCTAATTTTGTTAGCTTTGAACTATAATAAGTAGATCAAAAAGGTTATTCCATAATCCCTATGGCAGAATCAAATGAAAAAGGGCCTTAAATATAAAGAAAACATATGTTGGTCGAATTGAAAAATGAAATTGGATTAAAAAGCCCTGCTTCTAATGTCTAATTAGTTGTTTATAGAAAGGGAAACCCCACTGTTGAATAATACTATCACATTCCACTCCCTCTATCTTTCTTTAGTTGCAAAAACTCTCTCAAACAAATTAATCAAAACATATTCAAACTATTACTTAACTTCCATTGTCAATCTTGAATCAACATTTATCGATGTTGGCACCAAGTTAAAACAAACAAAGCGAGAATCAAACAAAACTGAATCTATATGCCAGGGCCCACTTTTAGTTTCCAATAGAGTCTGACCCCAAATATATTTAGTACTAAATCCAAACATCACTCTCCACACCTAAAAGAACCAAAACTGAAATTAAAACCAAGGGAATCCAAGACCCTCTAACAAATGAAATCTATATCCACCAAAGATGCAATTTTTGTATGACAGCTAGGTAAAATAATTGCCTATAAACTCCACAATAGGAACATGGTCTGCATACCCATCCCCACATTCACAATATCTGATGACCACAATTTTTTATGATATAACTGTCTCCTTATTCAGATATGGTTAGAAGAGTGCTTAAGGTTTGGCGTCTTACAGCTTGACATGGTATCTAGTTTGTAGTTGCAGCTTAAGAACCTTTCGACAAAGAAATTTACAATGCAAAATGCCAAAAAAATTCACAAGCTGCAAATGTACCAAAGCAGAAAGTGTAAAGCGTATATTCAGGCCATCAATGCCTGCTTGCTCAGGTCATTCTGGCTCGTCATTTATAGAGATTTCAATAATCATATCTAGAATTTAGATGTTGCAAGTAAAGATCACAGATTAAGATAAAATGATAATTTTGTTAGCTTTGAACTATAATCAGTAGATCAAAAAGGTTATTCCATAATCCCTCTGGCAGAATCAAATGAAAAAAGGCCTTAATATAAAGAAAACATACGTTGGTCGAATTGAAAAATGAAATTGGATTAAAAAAACCTGCTTCTAATGTCTAATTAGTTGTTTATAGAAAGGCAAAACCCCACTGTTGAATAATACTATCACATTCCACTCCCTCTATCTTTCTTTAGTTGCAAAAACTCTCTCAAACAAATTAATTGAAACATATTCAAACTATTACTTAACTTCCATTGTCGATCTTGAATCAACATTTATCGATGTTGACACCAAGTTAAAACAAACAAAGCGAGAATCAAACAAAACTGAATCTATATGCCACGGTCCACTTTTAGTTTCCATTAGTCTGTCCCCAAATATATTTAGTACTAAACCCAAACATCAGTCTCCACACCTAAAAGAACCAAAACTGAAATTAAATCAAAGGGAATCCAAGACCCTCCAACAAATGAAATCCATATCCACCAAAGATGCAATTTTTGTATGACAACTAGGTACAATAATTGCCTATAAACTCCACAATAGGAACATGGTCTGCATACCCATCCCCACATTCACAGTATCTGATGACCGCAAATTTTTATGATATAACTGTCTCCTTATTCAGATATGGTTAGAAGGGTGCTTAAGGTTTGGTGTCTTACAGCTTGACATGGTATCTAATTTGTAGTTGCAGCTTAAGAACCTTTTGACAAAGAAAATTACAATGCAAAATGCCCAAAACATTCACAAGCTGCAAATGTACCAAAGCAGAAAGTGTAAAGCATATACTCAGGCCATCAATGCCTGCTTGCTCAGGTCATTCTGGCTCTTCATTTATAGAGATTTCAATAATCATATCTAGAATCTAGATGTTGCAAGTAAAGATCGCAGATTAAGATAAAAAGATAATTTTATTAGCTTTGAACTACAATAAGTAGATCAAAAAGGTTATTCCATAATCCTCTGGCAGAATCAAATTAAAAAGGGCCTTAATATAAAGAAAACAAACGTTGGTTGAATTGAAAAATGAAATCGGATTTAAAAAACCTGCTTCTAATGTCTAATTAGTTGTTTATAGAAAGGCAAACTGCACTGTTGAATAATACTATCACATTCCACTCCCTCTATCTTTCTTTAGTTGCAAAAAGCTCTCTCAAACAAATTAATAAAAACATATTCAAACTATTACTTAACTTCCATTGTCAATCTTGAATCAACATTTATCGATGTTGGCACCAAGTTAAAACAAACAAAGCGAGAATCAAACAAAACTGAATCTATATGCCAGGGCCCACTTTTAGTTTCCGTTAGAGTCTGTCCCCAAATATATTTAGTACTAGAGTCCAAGCATCACTCTCCACACCTAAAAGAACCAAAACTGAAATTAAAACCAAGGGAATCCAAGACCCTCTAAAAAATGAAATTCATATGTACCAAAGATCCAATTTTTGTATGACAGCTAGGCCAATAATTGCCTATAAACTCCAGAATAGGAACATGGTCTGCACACCCATCTCCACATTCACATCTGATGACCGCAATTTTTTATGATATAATTATTATAACTGTCTCCTTATTCAGATACTCAAGTACTCTAACTTGATTGACACCCTCATCCCTGCACTGGCATTGGTACCCCTCCATGTCCTCGTAACTATATTGGGTGCATTAAGCACTGTGAAGGCAAAGACCATCATATTTTATAGTTTGATTAACACTTACTCATAGGCTAACTCTCTAATAGTTTTGCTGGAGTGGCAATTAAAACGTATGCTCAAGGCAAAGTAGCCCACTGGCTCATAATTAAATTGCAACAGACCAAACTTTATATTTCCGATGGGAAAGCGGGACATTGTGATCAAGATTCAATACACAAAATCAGAGAGCAATAGACTTATCTTCCTTTTTATTATATTTCTTTTGGCAATAAAGCATTTGATAAAATGTGGCTGCAACTCAGTGTTAGGGCAGCAAGTTAAGCATCCAATATTGCCAGGCAACTAATTTCTGTGATATAGAAATGGGTCACTAACAGGTTAACTGAATTTATATCGACCTATTAAGTAGTTGAAACTTGATGCTAATTTATAGTGTGCACATTTATTTAGTTTTCTCTGAGTAAATCATAATCCATTTGAGATAAATAGACTCTTTACAGAGTAGAGAGTTCCAATCATGCCTGAGACATCATGAGGCTACCATTTGTAAGATTGATATTAATAATTACATCAGGTTTAAAACAAACTGGATGTATGCGTAAAAGGAACAAACAGAATTTCCATGTGACCAGAAGGCAATCCACTCTTGTTCAAACCTAGCCATGTACATGCCAGAAGAAAAAAACATAAAAACCAGGGAGGGTGAAGAGAAGGAATGCTAACTTTCTCCTCTTTGCAAGCAATTACCCATTTAGATTCAGCGATGCAACATCCTTATGCTGGCCAATTGTGTTCTTTTAGAAGTCATCAATGGCCAAAATAATGGGCAGATAGTTCCATTTCCAAGATGTACACTTCAACTAGTTTCTGTGAATTAGAGTTTAGTCAGGCACAAGTTTACTGAATTTTATGCTTATAATTAGATAGTTGAGGCTACTTTATGGTGTGTGCGTTTAAAAAGTTTAGAATGGAGTAATATCCTATAACCCCAGTTTGGCAAATGCCAAAAACAGCTCCTATACAGAGTACAGAGTTCCATTTACATCCAAGACACCAAAAAGCTACAAGACTATATCATAGGTAAGATCCAAATTAGTAATTACAGTAGGTTTAAAATATAGCCACTCTAAGCGTCAAAGGGACTAGTGGAATATCCATATGACAATTTCAAAATTGAGGAGAAGTTGAATATGGACAATAGTAAATTAACATACTCAGTATATGAAAAATCTACATAAAATCTAGTAAGCTCGTCATGTTCTACATGTTTGGCATAGTCAGCTTAGCCAAACTGGCATACATCCTAATCTTTGAGTCAATAAAATCCTTTCTGTCCACCAAGGTTCTATAAAAGCAAAAGCTAAAATCTATATTGGCAACTCCTTGATTATAGGGGAGAGGACCCAATACTCGAGCGTGTTCCAATGGTTATGATAGGAGTTGTTAACTTAACACCCACACTTGTTGATTTAACATCCAACATTTTTGACAAGATTGTACCAATAGCTGTGACTTTAAAGTTGTTCTGCTAATGATGATTACCCATAAGTTAATGAAAAGTGTCCCTTTTCCCAAAAAAACAACCAATAGTGTGATGCCACATCAGCTGCGCAAGTATGGGGTCTCCAATGCACTATGATTGGTCTCACTTTTTTTTTGGGCTGTTTTGGACACTTTGGCAAAAAGCATGCTGAAGTGGCATCATATTTGATGATGTGGCTCTGAAACCTTAGTTATAAGCAGGGGACTTGCCAAGTAAGCTACTATCAAAAAATGAGAGTGATTTGAAATTTCCACATATGATTTTGAGAAGCGCGAAGTTAGGATGCTCAACTACGGGGTCCTCTCCCCTACCTTATAATTGTTATTTGGTTTGGGCCTGTGATTCTCTGATCTCACTGTACATTTTATATCCTATTCATTTTTGTCTCTCATCTCTTATGCATATTATGCCATAGGTGCCTTTCTATTTCTCAATATATTTTCCAATTCTGAACTCATTGATCAAAGAGATGATATATTTGCCAATTAAAATCTTTTAAGATCATTTCATCAGGGAGGGTGCTAAGTTATTCATATTTGTCCTTATTCTGGCTGTGGTTTAGCTGTCAGGTGGGACTCTTACGACCCCTAAAGTTCACCTCTGTAACTGGGCTTGCACTCCTTTAATAAGTAGTTGTGTGGACTGAAAGTTTTAGCTGTGATATACTATATTAAAAATCGAGGAACTGTAGATATCCTAAACGTTAAAGACCCATTTGCCTGATCACAAAGCAAATATAAAGACACTATAAACACAAGTCAAGAATAGATACTAACTGGAAAACCAGCTCCTGACCATAAGATCAATTCACTCTTGTTCAAACCTTGCAATTAAATATGCCAATAGAGTGAAGAGAAAAAATGAAATTGAAGGAGGGGAAAAGAAAGTACACTGACTCTCTCATAATTGCAACAAGTTTCCCTTTCTGATCCAGTAATGCAACATCCTTACGCTGACCAATTGCTTCCTTCTGCAAGTCGTCAATGGCCAAAACAATGGGCACTGACATGTTCACAAAGGAACCATCCTGCAGCCTGAGGCAATTGAAATGAAGAGTTTGGAGGAACTCGGTCTGTCTCATGAAGCCGTTGAGAGGGCTTGCCCATCCCTCACTCACAACATGGGCCCATTCCAAATCAATCCTTGAAAGCTTTATTTGTGGCAATGAAAGAGCTTCTTTCCTTCTAGAAACCCTCTGGTTCTCTGGAACAATCAGGTCCACCAGCTTCCCACCATCAGGCTCAATTAGAGAACACCTAATGTCACCGCCCTTTTTCATTGAGAGGCACATTGGGGATTCAACAAACCCGGTTCTGTATTTGAAATGAACATGGTTTATTCGGAGGTGACTATCTAGAGGAACAAGATGGGTTTTGAAAAGAGGGGATCGAACATTCGTTGTTCTCAACATTCCTCCACCTGTAAAGGTCAACTGCAGAGGAAACCAAATTTTCTCAGGTAACTTTAATAAGCAGGCGTAGGCTGTAGGGAATTTTAACTCAATCATAAACACTGGATTTTCTGTATAAATGCAAGGATAATTCCATGTGGGTGAGGTATTTTTTTGACTCAATTCAAACTAAAGATTTCCCTAGAATTGTAAGATGATAATAGCATCTATACATGAAAAATTTCAACGAAACTCAAACATAAAGTATATAAAACTAGAATTGAATGAAGCCAACTTACCCGAGGATGTTACTACAGCATCAAATTCTCCAAGCTTTAGCAACAGAAATGTAATTATGGAGCTTATTTCTACAGTGGGGCTACAATAAAAGCCAAAAGATAATAGTCACTGGAGAAGCTGGGCAATGAATGTTCACGCATAAATGGGCTAAATTCAGTTGGGCTTGGATTTTCGTGGGAAGAATATTCATTTTATGCTGATGAGACGGGACGAGACAGACAAAAGGTTTCAATTGCCTCTCTACTGTTTCAGGGGAATGAACCTGGCTCGCTTTCTGACCATGTTTACGCTTCACCGTAGCAATAACCTATGCCAACGAGATTTAAAAAAAAAATAATAATAATGCAGACCCATGTGCAAATCGAAGATGGAAAAGGGATTCCGAATTGTTATTATTATTATTATTCGTTCATATTATTTGGGTACTCGAAATGAATGATTTATTTTGACTTTGTTTAAGTTTTGTTGGGGAAAAGTCATTAAACGAAATAACAAAGTATGTCAATTGGCAATCTCAAAAAAACATAACGGGGATCACGTCACACATCAACATTCAAATTACTATGTCAATTGGCAATCTCAAAAAAACATAACGGGGATCACGTCACACATCAACATTCAAATTACATCAGTACAACTTTTAAAATCAGATTATATTTAATTACAATAGATGATTATTTAATTTAAAGATATTTTTAAATTTAAATGGTATACTATTCATTTAATATTAAAAAATAATTATTGTTGATTTAATATTAAAAAATAATTATTGTTGATTTAAATTAGATTATAATTATGTTCATACATTTGACCATCTACCAAGAATCAATTTTTTAGATATACAAAAACAAAAAGACGTGGATGAGATTATATAGTAGATGACTTTGACAAAATTGATTCTCTTATATCTTGATCTGCGATTGAAGAGGTACTAGCAAAGCCTTGTGCTTCAAATAATAACTATTACAAGGTGATGTACTCTAATCTCATACTTGATGTTAAGAATAAATCCACACCTTCTACAAATTAGTTGTTTGAGTTCCTATAGTAATTGTGAATGAGTCTAGAGTTGACTGAGGATAGTGCATAATAGAAAAATGTTCATAACAAAGGGAGGTTATGACACAGATGTTGTAACTATTACAAGGTGATGTACTCTAACCTCAATACTTGATGCTGAGAATAAATCCACACCTTCTACAAATTAGTTGTTTTAGTTCCTATAGTAACTGTGGATGAGTTTAGAGTTGACTGAGGATAGTGCATAATAGAAAAATGTTCATAACAAAGGGAGGTTATGACACATATGTTGTTTATCAATAGCTTATAAGTGTACAATGAAAATGTTGTAAGGATGGGTGAGCTTAGCTCAAAATAGGAAATTTGTTACTTTTTTCAGGACTTTGACTTGCTTTGCTTTCATGATTTTATTTATGTTATTCTCTTGTCCTTGTCACTTTCTTTCATATTACATGTTAGTGTAGAATATCTTCATATTATTGTGGGTTTCATTAAGTTCCCTCATCTTTAGGCAATCATTTTTCCTAATTTAGGATACTGACTAAAGTATCTAACACTTGATGTTAGGATCACTAGCTTAAAAGCATAAGAGAATATTTTGAAGTATTGTCAAGGTTAGCCTAGAATAATGAGTTGCACTCTTTTGTCATTTTGTACTAGATATTCACTTCCAAAAACTTATAGCAACTATACTATTTTAGAATTCAAAGATGGTACAAATGACTTATTTATGAGATTTTTTTCTATAGATTTTGATTCTTTTAAGTAAAAAATATATTATGAATCTTTTTATGTAACTTTTAATAACTTATTTTTTATAGTAATCCTTTTTTTTCTCAAAAATGATTTTGTCATCAAATTCTATTTTTCTAAATATAGATTAGTCACACCAATATCTAGTACATGGATGATTTGTTCATAATTTATGTTGCATATGTTTGTGTAATCAATTTTTGAAGTTAGAGTAAGTTTAATTTAGATCATTATCTTTAGGTGTCTTGGAATATTGAGCCTTCCCTTATTATATGGAACTTATGGTTGGAAAGAAATTGTAGGGTCTTTTTCAATTCTTGAATTGGAAGTCTTCAGTTGTGGTAGAAGATAGTTATCAGGTTCAAGAGACTATCTTTGCAAACTATGATATGTTTGAAAATGTTGATCCTAACTAGTACGTTTTTGTTCAAAATTTATAGTTGGACACAAATAATGTGGAATGTAAGGTCGGTAGTAGACCCTGCCAAGGTAAGCAGTGGATTAGTAGAGATGGTAGGTGGATGCCTCCTCCTTTAGCAGTTTTGAAAATTAACACGAATGGTTCTTCTCGTAGAAATCGTAGTCTTGTGGGCATTGGTGGTAAAGGTAGAGGTGATGATGTTCATAATTTTTTTGGTCTTCTCTATCTATAAGGGCTAGTATTTTAATAACCTAATAGTGGCTCTTTTTATCTAGGCAGTTATTGAGCGTGGTTACTCCTTAGGATGGAGAAAGATTATTTGTGACTATTGTGGATATGGTGAATAATCAAAACATGGGAGATGTTAGTTGACAATTAGCCTATGTAGTAAGACAAGTTATTCTTCTATGTAGTTCTCTGGAATCAATCTCATTTTGTCATATTCCAAGAGAATCAAATAGAGTTGGTGATTTCTTGGCAAAGTGAGCCTCTGAGAATGTAGGAGTTTGGGTTATTGAAGGACAAGATGACTTATATCTAGATCACCTTGAAGTCTTAGATTGACTTCTACTAGAGGACATGATTATGTAGTTGGTTGGTTTTTGGTGTCTCTTAGTTATTTTGGTCTAGCCTTTACCCCATGCTATGTATCTCTGCCTTGATTGAATGAATTTTTACCCCTTTTTGGAAAAACAAAAATTGGACCATTATGTATGCCATCATGAATAACAATTTTTTATATAATTGAATTAATCATTTTTTGTTGAAATGAGGTTTTTTTATAGGTAATGGGACAAAGCCTAGATCATTTATTATTATTTTTTAATATTATTTGTTGAGATTAATTATTATTATGTATTAATCTTGAGTAGACTTGAACCCAAGACCTCCCACATGAGAGGCTCACAATCTTACCATTGTGTTGTAGGCTCTTGCCTATTGAAATGATATATAAAATAATATATCTAATTCCTTATTTCTCCACAGATATGAAATAAAGGCCCCAATGTATGGTGAAATACCTAGATTTACAAGAAATAAAAAATAAATATAATAATAAAATTAAATTACACAAAATTTAACTTTTTAGAAATATCACAATAAGGGTTGCATACTTATAAAACACAACTTCTAGATGAAATCAATTAGTCCCCCAAGGGTAAAGTAAAAGTGGGGTTTTTTAAGCATTTTGATAGGTGAAAAGGAGACTATATCGCAAGTATGATTTAAGAAAAGAGAGGTTCTATCCAAGGGGTTTTGTTCTAACCATGTTCAATTAAAATCTTCAAATGAAATCTTGTGGTGCCTAAATACTTATATTTCCTAAAAAATGTGATTTCAAGAAAAGATTAGGATGTTCCGAGTTTGGGATTCATTATTGTGATATTACCCCCCTCAAGTATGTGTCAAAAGTAGTTCATAAGGTGAATGTACTACTCCTAATGTTGCTTTCCTTATTCATGAATTTAGCAATGCATGCAAAGGGTTTCAAAACTATTACCTTGTCAACTACTTAGTGGGAAGAATTCCCTGTAAAATAATCTAAAGGAATTGTTTCAAATCCACTTAAGTCCCTCAAAAATTCCTTGTAGAGACTAGAGCTAATAATAATAAACCTTGAGAGAGTCTTTTTCAGTTGCATCTTAACTAGAGGTGTTGCCACCAATGGCAAAGAGGGAGATTTTTGGAAACTTCAATTGGAACAATTGTTATGTTATCATTGATGTCAAACCTTTTTGGTGAGACATTTACTAATACTATAGATTGTCATATCAATTTTTTGATGAAGAGGATTTGAAAAGAGAGATAACTAGATGAGTTAGTGAAGTTGTTGAGTAAAGAGGAGTAAGTATGATGTAATTACAATGGGCACTTGATCAGTTAGTCTTTAAGAATATAATGTGTTGTTTAATCATTATATGAAGTAAAGAAGACAATTGATTGATTTATAAAGAGAAGACAAAAAGTTGAGTAAAACACTAAGCTTGACTGAGTGATAGTTTCACTAGGTTAATAAAGTGGAAGATTAAGGAATTTAAGAGATAGTCGAGCAAGCAGTATTAGTCAAGTCATAGTAATGGTTGAGCAAGATGGAGAAGGAAAATGTAGTAGCCACTAAGCATAGTGAAGATCGAGCAAGCCAATTTAAGTCAAGCAAGACAGAATAGTAGAGACTGAGCTATACAATGTTGATTGAGTAGAAGAATGTAGCGATGACCAAGTGTTAGCAAAATAACAGTTTGTGAAGAATCAATATTTGAGGCCGACATAGTTGAATTTTCAAATTTATCAAAATGCATGAATGATAAAGATTTTTAATACACAAATTGGGTTTTTTATGCGATCAAAGGCAATGATTTAAAGTGAAGTTTCTAGAACTTTCAAGGAAAGGAGAAGAAGGAAAGAATGATGGAAAGATTCAATGAATCTGATCAAACCCTAAGATCTACAATAATGTTTAAGTGGATAAAGATCAAAACTGCTTATTTAAGTACGTACAAGAGATGTTTTGTAAGGTTGGTTTGTCATTCATTGGCAATTTTGTGGTTAACATGTGAAGAACAAAGTAGCAAAGGAAAAGTGAGAAGATTGGTGAAGTGTGATTGCTTGTAAGGGTTGCCAAGAAGATCAGAGATGAAGAATATAATGAAGTCCAGTCAATGATCCAACAAATGAGTTGAATGAAGATAGGAGTTTGCAAAGTGATTTGTATCTTGATAGATCAAACCTAGTTGTTCCTTTCTAACCATTATGGCAATACAAATCGTTTAATCAAGGTTGACATAATATTCATTTTGTAAATTCTTTAATCAAGGTGACATTCTAATGGAATGATCCAAATTCCTCTAACAAGGTCGCTCCTAATAGGGTGATTAAATCCTTTAATAGGGTCACACCTAATATGTATTTTGTAACCTTTAATAGGGTTGGCTCTCAACCAAGCTCACTTTAGAAGAGTAAAAAGTGGTAGTATGTTACTTCATATTTTTTTCCCAAATTGTGTTTCCACATTAAATCTTGATGTCATATATGTGTGAATGTTGTTTTGTGATGCAAGTTATTAACTACTATTTATTTCTATTAGTTGGCATATAATGAAGAAAGAGCTAGTGTTGAATGAATAAGTTAAGTTGTTGATGAGTTATTATGTTGGTCGAGTGGTTTTATGAGATTTATTAAGTTGTTTGAAGTTGTTAAAAGTTGAATTGGTACATCTAGACTTTAGGATAACTAATTCACCCTGGCTCTTAGTTATTAATAATTTCAAGAGGTTTAAATCCCATGTAGAAAATGGAAAAGAGAACACAAACAAATATTTAAGATTAGATCATGGAGGAGACTATTTTTCAAGGTATTTTAGATGTTTTGGAAATGAATAAAATAAAAAGGAAACTCACAACTATATGCACACCTCAACACAATGGGTTGGCTGAAAGGAAGAGTTGTACTATGGTATAGATGGAGATGAGCATGTTATAAACTAAAGGTTTGAACAATTTTAATTAGGAAGATACAATTGATACAAATGCCTATATTCTGAAAATGAGTCATATAAGTGCCCTAGATAAGATGACTCCATATGAAGCATGGTATGAGAAAAGACCTAATGTAAATAACTTTTAAAAATTTGTCTTTTCTATCCTATGTACATTTTCTTTCTTTACAAAGACAAAATTTACATGCTAATCTAGGTCCCACTACTTCTATAAATGTAAAGTATGTATCCACAATGAAACAAGTGTCATCCTTTTACTTTTGTACCATTGATACATGTATCCTTACTCTCTATTTCATTTCAAGCTAGAATAATTTTATCATTTTACTGATATTATCTATCACACTTTCTCTATCATACTCTCTAAACTAGTAAACAATTAGATCCATTGCACATTTTCTTGAATTCCATTCAGAATATTTGGATATCTCTTCATGATATGAAAGAAAAGGTGAGTTATCAAAGATTCAAAGCTCAATCCAACATACTTATCCTTCTTTATCCTTGAAATGTTATCTAGCAATTGTTGCTTCAAAATTTCACACATGTTTACCTTAATCTTTTCTACAGTCATCAAATATGTAGCATGGATGAATTTAGTTGATACAAAGTTCTCTCTTGAACTATAATTCATCTTGTAACCAATAATTTAACTAACAAGTCACACATTAGTTTCCTTAATCTTACTTAGCATCATGCATCTACCATCCCAAACTAATTCAATATTCTAATTAACAATCTTCTCCATATTCTTCCCATTAGCAAGCATAAATGCTTCATTACTCAAATTAATAACTTGTTTAATTAAGTCATTGTTGATATTATAGATATATTTCCTACCCAAAACATATTTTCATGAATTATGCTCAAAATAACCCTTTGTCTACTTAGGTTGTTCAAATTCCTCATAAAAAATCTACTTTATTATGTTTAATTGACCCAAAGGTTCAAACACTTATATGAAAGATAAGTTGTTGTTGTAAACTTTTCTCATTGCCTCATGAATAACAGTGTTTCCAATTGATTCAAACTTACAATAACTATAAGTACATACATCCTCAACATGTAAACCCGATCTGAAATTTGAGAAAATGCTCCTACCAAATCATCTTCCAAAGACACAAAAGGATATTTCTTAAACTTGTACCTAGGTCTCTCCTTAACATCACACACCACTCAAGTTTCCATTTCCACAATTATACTTCAAATTCGAAGGAAAATGGTAACCTCACAAAATGATAAAATACCTCTTAATTCACAAATTAGAACTTCATGGAAAATTATTTCAATTTGCCTCCAAATTCTCCAAATCTCTTTTAACTTGATATGCAAAGCCTTTGCACTATTTAGTTGTTCAAATGGTGATCAGTTAACTTAAATTCAATCCTTAAATCTTCACAAAATTGAATATTCATGTTAGAAATAGGAAATACTGAGGGGGAGAAGGGGGGCAAGGTGGGGGTGAATCAATATTCCATAAACTTTGGCCCAACTATGGATATCTTTATCAATCTTAAGACATGCACTTATGATTAAGATAAAAAGTAAACATAGTAATAATACAATGCAACTCATAACACCATTATTTGTTAACTAGGGAAACCCTAGACAAGGGAAAATCCTAGTGGGGATGGTACCCACAAAATGATCCAACAATTGGTATTAGAGAAAGATTCTCTTATCATAAGTTTAATAACTTGAGAGAAAATATCGAAAGTAATGGAAGTGTGCAAGCTACAGAAAGCCATTGAGAATGAAAAGTTGGATCTACATGTGTCCATGGGATAAATCAAGAAACTGAAGAATCAACTCTCTCAATGCTTGAAAAGAATAAAAGAGTTAGCAACATAGATGAATGATAATTTATACACACAATAAAGAATTGAAGATATTTGCATAGAAAGGAGTTCAAAAGAAGTAGATGCAGCTATAGAAGATCTACTTGGAAGAAACCTCATTCTACAAGAACAAGTTAGAAAATTGAAAATTGAATAGGAGATTCATTCAATTGGGATATGTGAAGTTATGAAACAAAAGAACAAAGTTGAGAATGAAAAAGAGATGGTAGATGAAGACAAAAGATTACTCAACACCAGACTGGAAGAAAAAGACAATGAAAGCCACCAACTATCACTACATTAGGAAGATGTGATAAATCAAATTAATAGTGCAAATCAAGAAGTCATCAATTTAAGGACAAAAAATGATAGACTCAAGAATGATCTCCAAGCAGAAAAAAAAAATCAATGAAAGAATGACGAGATCACAAGAGAGCATGAATAATTTGACTATACTATCTCAGAAAAGACACAAAGGAAAAATAGGATTAGGTTACACTGAACAAGGAGAATCACCATAGAAAGGAGCTCAAAAGAACAAAAGGCCTACATGCAATCATTGTGGAAAAAGAGGATACTCATCAAACAAATGTTGGAGTAATAGAAAGTCAAAATTTAATGGAAATTGCTATAGTTGCAATAAGCCTAGTCATAGAGAAAGTATATGTAAAGACAAACCAAATTTTGAAGGAAAGTTCTTTACATGCAACAAGCAAGGTCATAAATCCTCAGAGTATAGAACAAAGCAATGCAACATTGGACTAAGACCAGGAGCATTTATCAGTCAAATTATAACATGTGGTATAGATGTTATCTATGTGGAGAATATTGACACATTGGATAAAAGTGTATGAGGACTCACTTTAGAAAAAGGAATCCTACCAAAAGATACTATGTGTGCAAAGAACTTGGTCTTTTGGAAAGGAACTGCATGGACTGAGCTACTATAAATACTAATGAAGAAAATAAAGGAAAGACCAAGATTGATGAGATCAAGACTCAAAGGAGTCAAAAATGGGTAAGGAAGTCTCTAGAAAACTCAAGTCAAAACCCAAGTTAATGAGTTGGGAAATTCAATCATTTCTTAGTAGGCATACAAGGAGGCCACTAGAGCTATGAACAAAATAAGATCCTACATCAATTCCAATCATGTAAGAAAGAAAGTCCAAATCAGCATATCAGATGCACTATGACAAATTGAAGAATCATGTTTTAACCAGGTCAAGTCTTAGTTATAACCAAGTTGTCAAACCTTACTGAGTTATTATTCAAGCATAACCAAGCAAGATTAGGTTCTATGACACAATCGAGTCATATGACATAACCAAGAAAAGTCAGGTTAGCAACTAATTTCAATCGAGCTTCATGATACACAAATCATGTCATATTCAAGTTTGAAGACTTAACCAAGCTTATTTCACCTACCATAGTATGGATCATTTATGAGGCCCTAAAAGTTGAAATTTTGAAAAAAAGAGAAATTGAAGGTTTGTTTTTCACTGCAAAATCAAAGATCAAATTGTGTAGAGAATTCTTCGAGCCCCTGAGTGATCTAGAGTGAATTTGTTGATGAGCTAAGTTTACTGGCAAGTTTATTATCTAGAGTTCTTCATCAACTGATTAGTATGGCAACTTCATCAAGCACAAAGGTTAGGAAGGGTTCAAAATTGTTGGTCAAGAATGCAGATTACAAAGCACCTAACTTCAAATTGTACCTTGTAATTGCTAAAGAAACAGATCCTAAGGGAGCATACTCAACCATTCCTCTGAAGGTACTCCTAATTTATGATATAAGGACTTTTTATCACTGTTTAATTCAAGAGTTGGGTAATTTTGAGCTAGATCAAGCATACAATTTGTTGTGTGAGAATGGAGTATTGAAACTTGAATACAAGTATCTGGAAGTAAAAGGTTTGACCCACATCCTTCATATGCTAAATAACTTCCAAATAAAATGGATTAGGTTTATATTGAGATGAGTCCATGACATGACCTTCTAGCTCAAGAAATCAGTCACAATCACCAAGAAGATTATCCATCAAGTTACTGGCTACCCAATTTTGGAAAAGTCTAAGGCAACCAAAACCCTAGCACAATAAGAGTTGACAAGATAACCCTAGTGGAATGAGACGATAGAGTCATGAATCTAAATAATGTTACTAATATGGAAATCAAGTTCAAAATTCATGCCATAACTCACAAGATCTATAGTTCAAGCTAACCCAATAGTGTTCCTTATAAAGCAGTTGACTTAGCATACAAAGTGGTGAAGAAAAAAATGTCATTTGATTTTGTTGAGCTACAATGTGTTCAATTGAGAAAGAACATGGAGAGCATCTAAGCATCCAAGAATAATCCATGTTAGTTTGGCTCTCTTTTGATGTGTTTATTTTTCTATATACAAAAATTATTTCCATCCAAATGAAATTTTGTATGGAGCAAGGACAGACCTGTGCTATATCAAATTAGTGATTTTATTAGTGAAATGAATAAAAATTTTGATGTCATCATGGATGCATATTTTGAGAACTTCAAGGAGAAGAGGCAAAATAGGTTTAGGATCCATAAACATTAGTTGATGATTATGAGCAAGACATTTATTTCCTAGTTGACTATGACAAAGTTCATATTCAAGCCATCAAACCTAGGATTGCATGGGTGAGACCATTGGGTTATGAAGTTAACATTGATGAAATAAGATATGTCATTGAAACCCTTATCAATAAACTAGTGGACCCTAAGACCACTTACTTTGGAACATATAAAGAATTTAATACTAGAATCTCACTTGAGATTTATATTCCTCAAATTTTAAAGAGAGGAAAGAAAAGGATGGAAAACCTTGAGAAGAAATTTGGCAAATCTGATACCCCTCTCATGCTTACCGAGGGTAAAGGTGATGATGTAGAAGAGGAAGAAGAAGAGGTAAAGGAACCTTCAGAGAAGAAGGAAAAAAACATCATCAAGATAATCAGTAAGGTAGGCTAAGAAAGAAATTGAAGCTTGAGGATGAGGATGATGAAGAAGATGAAGATAACACTCCAATCATCTCATTGAAGAAGCCCTCACCAACTTTTGAGGAAAAGTTGGAATCAATAAGGGAAGGGAGTATAACGGTAGGATTCAAATTCTTCAAATATGATTCCAGAAATAGAGAGGAGCAAAAACACATTGAAGATGCATTAGTGGAGAAAATGGCTAGATGGAAGTATGACCCCACTAAACTAAAAGGGCATGCTCTTGAAACCTTACTAAAATTTGTTTCTCACCATTGGACAAATGCAGTGAAGATAGAGAAGGACATTAGAGAACAAACTCCAAGGAAACTAATCCAAATCTCTCTAAGAAAGAATTAAAGGAGGAAATGTCAAAATAAGAAAACAAATAGACTCCTTGATTCAAATATTTTTAGATTTTGTCCAATAAAATTGAGGATGTTGTACAGTCCACATCCAATATGTGGAAAAACATTTTTGATCTAAAAGAAGAGGAGAATCTACTAGAGGTTTAGACCATTAAAGAGTTTGATCTTGAGAAAATTATAGCAGAAGTCATGGCATCTCTTCGAACCTTTCAAAGCCAAGCCCCTATTTCATCAAGCTCCAAGTTGTAGTCTACCAAGACTAACATAGTTCAACCATGTGGTGAAGAGAAGGAAAAAGGAAAAGAAATTACACCTTCACCAAATGCAGGTAAGGAAGAAACAAAAGAAAAGGAGAAAGAAAATATTTCATCCACCCCAGTAGTAACCAAACAATAGGATCTAACTACTCTTGAGGAAAGCCTAACTGAGCAAGGAGATAAAGAAGACATGCTTTAATTAATCATTAAAGAAAAGAGTGATAGAGCCAAAGGGAAAGAAATCATACTTTCATCAACTATCAAGGCCAAGGGAAAAGAAAATATCATTGATGATATTGACCTTGATGAAGAGATTGTGCTTCAAAATTGGGACCAATCTAATCTTTTTTTCGAGCAAATGGACATAATGGGTGAAATTTGGAAGAAAATAGCCAAGTAGTAGAAGCTAAGAGTAGAAAGGGACAGAAGAAAAGTCCTTGAGGACATTAAAGACATATTTTTGGATACATTGCCTATAGAGGTAAATGAAAAGGTCCCCATCATTGAAAAATTAATTGGAATTCTACATAAGTTCAATAAAGATGTGGATGGTTAGGAAAAACTTCTTGAAAAGGCTAAAAGGAAGTTTGAAAGTAAAGTTTTGGAAAATGTAGCACAGAAAATTGTTATTGACCAAGTAGAGTTATCCACTTTTATTGGTACATAGGAGAATGTTGTAAATGATGTTGTATCCTTGTGTGTAAAATTGAGTGATACAATAAATTTTACCATGGAAATCAAGTCCATAAACTAGCTAAAATTGATATGGACTTGAAAGCTAGTGCTAGTCAGTTGGCACTTAACCCAAGTTCCAGTTCAACTTATTTTGAAAATGTCAGATTTTTGATAAATCTTCAGGCAAAATTATTAAGAGAAGAGGCCAGGATAAGGGCAACCTTGATAGACATTCAGAGTACGATGCTTCTCCATATGGATATTATGCAGAAGATAATTGATGATGCAAGAGCATCTTGGGTTTGGTTGGTGACTACTTTGGAGGAGTTCTCAGTAGTTGCTTTGGAGGTAATTTGTGTGTTTACCGACTGTGCTTGGTTAAGCTCTGGTTCATGCTCTGTTAAAGAAAGATGTATGATTCAGTCACCAAAGGAGGAACTTAGTCATTACTGGGTAGTTTGTGTTGTGTTAATTGAGCGACTCAATTAATGAAGGCATTTGGTGATGCTTAGGACACTCAGTGTATATTGTGGCTTGGTTTACATTGGGAACTCGATAGTAGTGTTGCCTAAGTTGGCTTAGTCAATGAAGGGGGCTCGGTTATGCTTGTGAAGTTGCTAACACTCAATGTAGTTCCTCTGATGCTTAGTCTGGTCTTGGTTCTATGTTAACCAAGTTGTCTATGGGATGATTTTTTCATTTAATTGGTATATAGGTATTTAATTTGTGTTGCAACCAACTTGTGTCTTGCATGGGCATTTAATGTAAGGGTTTATTTTAATTTGTATTGGGCTAGGCCAATTTTTAGCTTAGTTGGGTATAAGTAGGGGGTCTTGTGGAGTCTTTATGCATTCATTAGGAGGAGTGAGTCAAATTCATTCAGGGGGAGTGGATCTTGAGTTTAGCGTAGAGTAGCTAAAGAGCAAAGTTTTCCTAAGTGTGTGGGTAGAGTGTCAAATGTGAGGTACTTTACACTTGGATCTTGGGTGCAGTTTGAGAAGGTCTAGTAGCTGAGGTTTGGGAAACAAGGAGATTGCTTGGTGGGCTTAAAAGCACAAATTGAGATCTTCCTTGGTAGTTTCTAGCAGAGCTTGGATCTGAAATAGCTATTGCTAGGATTAGATCTTGAGGGATCTTGCAGAACTATTTTTGTAATTGCTATTGTATTTGGTTGTAATTTGGAATACCTTAAAACTGGGCACATTGCATGTAAATGATTATTTTATGAATAAAGAGTTGCATTTGGTATTAGATTGTGTATCTTGTGTTGTGTTTCTACTGTGTGATTTTTTGCAGGGATCCAGATTACCTCCAGTAGGGGTACTCTTGGATTCTCATTGCATCAATTGATCATGTAAAGACACTAGTCAAAGAAACAAACCTTTCAATGGTAGAGCATATGATGGATTTATCGTCTAAGCTTTAGATAGATGTGCACATCTTAATGGTATTGCAAGATAATTGGGATAAGACCATGTCTTTAATTTTGAAGGTACACCATGATTTCCTCTCTCATTTTGGCATAACCTTTTAAATTTTTGCATTTGTAACGAAAAAAAGGGGAATGTGTGTGTGTGTGTGTGTGTGTGTACATGCACACACGTGTGTGCGTGCATATAAAGGGAAGATATATATAGAATGGAGGAAATATGTACATCATAAGAATTGTATAATATCTATATGTAAAAAGAAGATAAGAATTTATTTTTTTTGAAAAATAAAAAATAGTGTTTTCAGTTCAATTCTAGCTGTAGAATAGAGCACATACAAAGGGGAAGTTTGACTAAAAAAATTTGA
Organism: Cupressus sempervirens; assembly: GCA_028749045.1. Lineage (NCBI taxonomy): Eukaryota > Viridiplantae > Streptophyta > Pinopsida > Cupressales > Cupressaceae > Cupressus > Cupressus sempervirens. Next base: position 153,581,748 of record CM053788.1, on the reverse strand, counting down.
TTGAAGATTTTGTGCATGAAAAGTATTTTTGTCAGTAATGCCAAAGGGGGAGATTGTTGACCCTATGGCAAGACATATTGTTAATTAGTGCCAAAAATCTTAAAGTCATCATGGGAAGTCAGTATAGTCCTAGCTACCAAATAGAAGAATGTTAATCGAGTTCATGTATGAACCAAGCTAATAGTGTTAACCGAGCTCTGATGTAAAATGAGTTAGTTGAGCATTCTAGTTTCAAAATGAGAATTGAGTAGGAAGAGTAGTGTGAACCAAGCCAATAGTGCTTGTTAAGTGATCAATGTGAACCGAGCATCTAGAGTCAACTAGGTGCCAAAGTTAGCTAAGTTGATAGTGTTGCCTGAGTGTCTCCATATCACATGAGCAAGCTATTGGACCCAAGTATCAGCATTACATCAACTTGGTAATTATTTTTGAAACTATTGAAATGCTATTGTAGCCAACCTAACACAAGTTACTATTTGGATCAATATATAAGGAAGTTATCCTGTTTCATCCAAATATCATCATGGAGTTACATTTTATTATCATAAGAAAATATGTATAATGGAAGAGTAGCTTGATTAGGAGGCTATCAAAAAGTACAAAGGAAAAGAAGAGACTCATTTATCACAGAAAGGTTATCACTATATTATTCAAAGGATCTTCATCAAAAAACAAAGTTGCATGATAGAGATCAACTTGTTGATTCATCCTAATAGGTGTATCAATCTCAAATCCTCTAACCAAGTGGACCTAACAGTCCTTGCAGAATCTCCTAACTGAGGGCATACTTTATTGTATTGTATAAATTACTTCACAAGGTGGAACTAGTAGTCCTACTTACTCTTAACCAAGTAGATCACTAGAAGTGATCAATTGTAAGCCTTAATAGGCCAAGTTTATTATTGTAGTAGTGAAGCATTATGGGTGTCATCCCCACCCTAGTTTTACCTTCTTCTTGGAGGGTTTCTAGGTTACTAAATATTGTGTCAAAGTATTATGGTGTTTTTTTAAAAATTGTTTTATTTTCCAATCATATAAGTAGATTAGATAATCTAATAAAGTGGGATGAAGAAGAAGAAGTTTTAAGTGGTTCCTAATCCCCCCCTCGTCCTCTCAGTCACTCAGTCATCATTAGATTTCCAACATATATTTGTACATATCTTTATATATACTATCCTTTTGTTTCTCTAACATAAAGTTTGCATTATAAAATAAGCGCATTTGAATCTCCAAAGACATCAGACAACTTTTCATATAGACATCTTTTTTTATACCCTTCTATTTTGACCTGTCAACTTTCAAGTCTTCACATGTGTCACAAAACAAAACAAAAATGACCTTTTCCCACTTAGGGTTAACATCTAGGATGTCATCCCTAATTAGTTAAGTAATTATTTTGGTAAAACAAAACAATTCCTTAACCCAAATTTCCATTTCCTTTCCTATGCTTTATTCCATCCCTAATTAGTTAAGTAATTATTTTGGTAAACCAAAACAATTCCTTAACCCAAATTTCCATTTCCTTTCCTATGCTTTATTCTGCTTGTACATGATTGTAATTGGTAAATTTTTAATATCTTTGTCCATATAGCCCATAATGACATGCACTCTGATGTATAGGATCCGTATACCCTATTCTATCTTCCCTAAAGTGTGTACATGCCAATATGTTTTCTATGAACTTCACTAATAAAAAAGGTGTCTCTATTGACAATTATTCTTTGTAACACTTAGACAATTTTCTAAGTCATCTTCTTCAAAACATGACTTAAGAATCTTCTCACTTAATACAACATATATATATATATATATATAAATGAAAACCTCAAAGTATTTCCATACTCATCTCTTAGCCAAATTTCCAACAATCTTCCCCTTTTTCATTGATGGAAAAATAGGGTAAAGATGGCTAAGTCCTAAAATTATAAAATTATAAAATGTGAAGATCTTAACATGGCCATACAAAATTTTCAAAATTGTGGATCATTTCTATTATATATAATCTTTTACATTATACATAATCCCCCTCCTCATCTTCATCAGGATCATCCTTCATAGCAATATAGGCAACTTCATCATCATGATCTTGAGATTCATTACTGGATTCTTCTTCAGCAATGTAACAAGCCTTCTTTCCCTTGCTCTTATGGCCTTTGTTACTGTCATCTTTTCTACCTCTAAATTTTTCTTCATTCTTTCTATTTGACTTATTAGGACATCTTGTTGTAATATGACCAACCTCGTGACAATTAAAGCATATGATAAGTAACTTACCTTTGTAATTTCCTTTGCCTCTATGAAACTTCCTAGCCAACAATGCTTTCAATTCTTATATCTCTTCATCATCTGTATTATTGTCACTAGTAGCAAGTTTGGCCTTTTTCTTTTTTATCTTTAGGTTTTTTAGTATCAACTTAGCTTTAAAGGTAGATTCAACATTTTCAAATTTGAAATTATCAAAATTTGAAAGTTCAAAAGTAGTGAGTCTACCAACTAGTCCTTCAAGGATCAGATTGCTACTAGGGGTACAACTCAATTCTTGTATAGCAGAGACTCTAATAGGATAGATAGGCAGCAAGGTGCTCCATACTTTGCTGATCATTGTCTCATCTATAGTCTTTCCATCAAATCCTTGAATAGCATTAACAATATATTTTATCCTTGCACAATATTGGACTATAGTCTCACCCTCTTGCATTCTCATTTCATCAAATTTTCCTCTAAGGCTTTTAGCTTTGGCTCTCAGCACATTCTTGTCTCTTGCATAGATCACTTGTAGGGAATCCCATTGTAACACCCCACTAGGGAACCCAAAGGAAATTAACCTAAAGTTTCACTAATTTTTCCATACAAATTTTTAAAGATAATAAACAACAAGAGATAAAATAGTGGAAGCAATAACTTACATACATTCAACCATCATAAATAGATTACACCTCCTAAGGGTTCCATGGCATTGAATCATGTGTAAAAGTTTATTAATATTAAATCTAACACATAACCAAAATCCACATCATGGAATAATCACAAGTATGATTCCAATTAAATAATATACAATTACATAAGATACCACTTGGCATAACCAAAATGCATAATCATCCACTGTACAAGCCATAGGGTATGAAAAGCTCAAAGAATATGCATCATCAATAAAATACATCATTTCATAATATCTCTGACAAATCAAGTACATTACAATAGAATAATACTATCCAACAAAATACAAGATCAAAAAGAAAGGATCATATACATAAGGACATCCATCAATGACATCCAACTGTCAGATCTTAATAGTATAAGTAAAAAAAACTACCACATGACTTTGTGGAACCTAAATGGTCTACTCCCATCGTGTTGAGGAGATAAACTCAAGTCCTATATAGATATCAATCCACAAGTAATAGCCATCTAGATCAAGGAAATCCTAATAGCAATCTATCTCAAAGGGTACCAAGACACAAGTATCATCTAATCCTAGAGGCAACAAGACATGTAGGAAATCTACTATGTAAGTGGAAAGTGTTATCACATGAGTCGACTCTAAGGTTACCCTAGCAGCCTCTCTAGACTCTAGCCCCTAATGTCTCTATGTGGCATCAATATCCTTTCATATAGACAAGGCATATTAACAAAGAAAGGTTGCAACCAAGCATCCTCTCTACTCCCATCCTAGCCTGTACTAGCACTCGAGGCATGGGCGAGGAAAAATGCATATTCTTATTAATTCATTTAAAAACCCATTTAATGAAATGTTATCACTTACTAACACAACTTACAATGGGTTACCTAGACAATCACTTAGGGCTCCAACCTCCATTGCAAGCCACTTCCCAATGTACATAGATTTCCTACCCTAGGCTCATAAAAAGTACAACTCATAAAATCACAATTTTCACCTCAGTCCTTTACAAGTGAGTGGAAAGCACCTATAGATAAAACACAATAAACACCTTAGTCCTTTACAAGCAACTGGAAAGCACCTAAAGACAAATCATAACATTCACCTCAGTCTTATGTAAGCAACCAGAAAATACCACAAGATAAATCACAATAATCACCTCAGTCCTAAACAAGAAACTAGAAAGCACTAGAAGATAACTAATCAAAAGCTCAAAGGTTACAACAAGAAAGTCATAATTATCACCTCAGTTTTATACAACTAGAAAGCACTAACAAGCACTGATCAAATCTCATTATAGAAAATATGTGACACATCACCATGGTTGGGTATTAAAGATCATATACATAACATCATCATAGAACAAAAACCCTAAAACCTCTAGTAAACATCTTGATTGGTCAAAATACTAAGTCAAAACTTGAAACCCATCATGAAAAACCCCATACATTTTATCGAAATTTAACAATTGTTTCATAGTTCAATTGGTTTTCACACATAAGAGTTTAGTATACAACAGGGTTTTAGTTTTAGTTTCTTCAAGTATCAAGATTACCAAGGTTTTTGAATTAAAGAAATCATTTTCATATTTAAATTTAACCATGAAGTAGAATTTGAGTTTACTAAAATAATCATTTTCCCAATTACAATCTTCAAATTTACTTTCCAAATATATTTTAACAATAAAATCGTTTATTAAAAATGAAAAAAAAAAATCATTAAATTACTAAGGGTAATAATTATTTATTTATTTAAAAAATAACTTATATTAAATTATTAATAAAATAATTATTAATCTAATAATAAAATAATAATTAATAATATTAATAATGTTTAATATTTTAGTAATTGTTAAAATTTATTAAATTTAAAATTAACATATATAAAAAATGTTAATAAAATTTAATAAAACAAAAAAGATCTAAATAAAAGTTACCACACAATTTTTAAGTTCGTAGGCTGACAAGGGTGTCATGCCAGCCCTGTTGTTGCAACAATAGGTCTGTTGTGTGTGGCCATAACTATTGTTGGCCAAGGAAATGGGAGGAGGAAAGGGGGGTGGGGGTGGTGGCCCCCGCCCACCGAAAAACTTTTCTTTTTAATTATTATTTTTAAACATAAACCCTATTACAAAACCAAGACCATCGTACAATATAGTACCACATTTCTAAAAAATATTATTACTACAACAATAATATATTATTACTATGGTGTATATATATATAAACAGATCTAGAAGGAAAATAATTGTAAAAACATAAAAAATGATTAATTAGATTGGAATCTTCCTTTCCAAACCCTATTCCAAATTCAATATTTTCTAAACAATCCAATTATGAACACAAGATTCTCAAGCAAGGTTTTAAGAATAAATCATAGACAATTCAATAACAAAAATCAATTTTTATCAAACAAGGGTTTCAACCAATTGAGTTCTGAAAAAAATTTCATTTAGACATAGAGAAGACAAAGAATTCAAAGAATGAAAAATACTGTGCAAAACCCACAAGATCCTACTTGGATATGATGCTACCGCACCTCCTTAGCTATATCATAGCCTTTGATATCATCAAATTCTGAGTAGCTTAGGGTAGATGCAATTTCTAACATTGCTTGATTGTGTTCTTTCTTCTATTTCAATTGATTAGTAGTTGGGGCTCCAACTGGATCAACTTAGTGGTGATAGTTGACTGTGCATAATCTCCAAGACCTCCTAGATGTAGCTTCATCAAGCTTTTCCATGAAGGGAAGTTTTCCTTGTTTAACTTGGGCACCTCCTTTTTGTACATCTTGATCTTTAGCTTTAAGTACCTTCAAACTTTCTCTTCACAAGAACTTGGTGCTCTAATACCAAATTTTGGAATAATTTAAAATAACTAGGGGAGGGGGGGGGGGGGGGGGGGAGGGGGGCGCGGGGCGGGTTGAATTAGTATCTAAGGTCCAAATGTACAAATAAAACCTTTCAGTACTACAACTTATTTTTATGCACGTATTGACCATTCAATACATAAAAATATGCATATTATTGTCCTATGTCAAAATAACTTTATAGAAATGTAAACATGCAAAACCACAAAATCAATCACACATTTTGACACAAGGATTTTATGTGGAAAACCAAATTGGGAAAAACCACCAGTAACATGCTACCAATTTTCACTCTTCTGAAGTGAGCTTTGTAAGGATCCAACCTTGTTAAAGGTTACAAAACACACTATTAAATGTGACCTAGTTAAAGGATTTCAGTCACCTTATTAGGAGTGAGCCTTGTTAGAGGATTTTAGAGCATTCAATTAGAATGTCACCCTATTAAAGGATTTACAAATGGCTATTAGGTCAACCTTAATATAAAGAAATTATCTAGACTAATATAATGATTAGAAAGTATTAGTAGGACTTGATTTGATAATAAAACACAACTCACTTGTAGATTTCACATCTCACATTCAATCCTCCATTCTACTTGGCATTCATACCCTTCTCCTCTAATTGTTTGGTCACCCTTCAAGCCTTCAACCTCTTAAGCCTTCTTGCTTTTCATGCCAATTGCATATTCTTCTATTCTGCCACCATATGAAGCAACACCCTAGACTTCTTGTTTTCCTTATGTTCTCACACATGACAAATGTTTCTTCTGGCCTGCTATCTCTATAAATAGGGAATTTAGGTCTTTTTCCACTTCACGACAATCATTTAATTCTAGGGTTAGGTAAAATTTAATGAATCTACCCACTTTTCCATTTGAGTCCCTTCTAGAAACATCTTTTACAATCCTCTTGGAATTTTCCTCAAAAGGTTTATCTTAAATCTTGTGCCACCAACTCATCATAGAAATCTTCCACACGCTTTACACAATTCAAGAAACAACTTTGTCAGCTCAGATTTGTTAAATCTTTGATTAAAATATTTTTACTGTCATTCAACATCAACAATGTTCAATTGACAATAATAGTCTTCTGATGCTTGGCCAAAACTGAGTTGCTCAGCATCAACTAAATCTTCCTTGCTTGGTCACTATTGTCATTTCCCTTATGCTCAATGCACTATTTTTCTAATGCTCGACACATAATATTTTTCTAACGCTCGACATATACTTTTTATGAGAACACTTCTAGGATTAGCTAAAGTAACCATTCACTTTAGCCTTAAGTCGATCAGAAATACATAATATCATCAATGTATTTCTTAGTCTTAGTGCACCTTTTATACACCAAATAAATCAACCTTTCTCTAGGTTCTCTTGTTATCCTTTCTTTTCAAATCCTCTTCATCAATCAAACAAATGATATTTTTTAGACCAAAGTAAGCAATTTTCTCACCAATTAGTAGGTTTAACATCATTCTTCCATGATAGTTGCATCAATCTTCTTCACTTCAACAATGTTTACAATTAGAATTCAAGTAATATTGTATTGTTAAGCTACCCTTTTTGTGCAGATCTAGGTATGTAGAGGTTTAAACTAGTATAATGCAATAAGTGTTTGGTAATGAATAAAACCTAATGTATTTTATGATATTGATCAAATCAATCTATAAGTGATATAATATAGCTAATTAAGGTTAATCAAGCTATTAATTAGGGTTAAACCTAAATGTGACAATTGTTGAGGTGTGTGCCACCCTCATGCCATAAGGTGAAACATGTAAACCTAACTTTATTTGAATCATACCTTATTAATTCAAATTCAATTTAAGAACTTGGAAACCCTAAATTCTTCATGACTTGATGCCACACTTTTCTAATCACAAACTTATAGTTTAACTGACCAAAATGAAATCAATCTGTAGTAAGCATTCTTACAACACAATAGCTATGGCTTTGAACTAGTGTAGTATGCTTTCATTACTAATTCTACATCCTCATAAAATGTAATCAAAATTCAAATGGTTTCCTAAACCTTAGAACAAGAATGAACTCCTTTATGTATATTTTAACTACACATATTTACCTTTACCCTAGTCGATGTTTTAGTCATAAACTAGAAACCCTAGAACTCTAGTAATATATTTTTACAACTTCAAGACTTGAACTCAAATTTATCATGTCATCATCTTTATGCAATGCATAATTTGTTAGTATTTTTTAAACTTAGTTTTTATTACCTTTAAAAAAAATGTTGGGCTATTTTTGCCTTGATTTTTGGGCATGACACTTGATTTCTATTGCATGCATGGTAATCCATAAATTGTGTCAAGCTAGTGCACCTAAATAATCATTCAAGATGTAGAATAATGGGAATGTACCAAAGAACCTTGTGAGGAATTTTTTTGTTATTTGATCTGATTGATATCTACTAATATGAAAATTAGGGAATTCTATTACAAATTGATGTTATTTATGATATAGATGTTGGAAATATAAGAGGAGTAACTAAGAGGCAAGGGGTGAATCAATTACTACAAAAATAAATCCCAAATCCTTTAGATGTCAGTGCAAAATGCAAATAGATAATTGAATACTACTGAAGCTCAATAAACACACAAAATGTTGAAAGTCAATAATAACTGGATTAGCTCAGTAAATAATTAACACATAAACCTTTAGATGTTATCTATGATTACCATTACTTTAACTTAGTTGCAACACATAAAATAAAATAGCATAAACATATTTGACACCAAGATTTAACATGGAAACCCAATTTGGGAAAAACCACCAATAGTAACTAGTTACTGATTTTCACTCTTCTGAAGTGAACCTTATTAGGAGCCAACCCTGTTAAAGGTTACAAAACACACTGTTAGGTCTGACCTTGTTAGAGGATTTAATCACCTTATTAGGAGTTGCCTTGTTAGAGGTCTTGAGAAAAATTCAATGGAATTTCCACCTTGTTAGAGGATTTGAAAATAGCTACTAAGCCAACTTTGCTAGACGATTTAGATCACTACGACAATGGTTAGAGAGTAACAATGAGATGACCTAATTTGAATGTAATTGAAGTGCTAATTTTAGATCTCTGCTCTAACTTATACTTGATCCTTCTTGATTGAATATATCTTTGTTGCTCCACAAGGATATTCTACTTATCCTTCAAATTTTCTTCCTCTTCTCATCATCAAATCTTCAATAACATCTTCATAACCTACACTTTCACACTTTGAAATCACAACTTGACCTTATGCTTATATCGTCCACTTTATCAAGTTAGCTCAAATACAACTTAGAATAATCAATATTCATCACCTTAGTCAACTAGATTCAATAGATAAATCAATTAAGCTTAGTACAACAAAATAAGAAAATCCTTCATTAGCCGACCCAGCTCGGTAGAAACTGAATTAGAAATAATTTCTTTTGTTAACCAACAAAAGCTTAGTTAACACTGCAAACTTGCAAAAATCTTTTGGCAACTGAGTGAGCTTGGTTAGCACTAGTTCCATCCAACTTTCCTTCATTGACCAAGTGAGCTCGGTTAACACTCACTTTCTGAAACTTTTCCTTTGACGCCGAAGTGAACTTGGTAGACACTACCTTTTGAACTAGGCAACATAGGAACACTTGGTAGACACTAAGAGCTATCTTCACTGCCTAAGTGAGCTCAACATATACTGATTGATAATGATATGACATTTGTGTAACATCAAAGACAACACACAATTGATCAATTATATCCAACAATCTCCCTATTTGGCATTGATGGAAACACAACATGTCATAACACAATGAAATTTTGGATTTTAGACTTGAGATCTTGCTTTGTTAGTGTGAGCTCTTCCTTTCACTAGATTCTATCTACAATAGTTATTACCAAGTTCATTCAGAATTTTCTCCCTCTTTTAGCAAACTTCTTTGAAAACTTCACCCCCTTTGGTTCTTTACTTTATTCTGGTTAACAAATTTCTCAAAGATAGGACAATAAACTTCTCCCTCTTTGACAACACATGCCAAAGACAATAATTCTGTAAATACCAATGTACCTTAGTACTGATTCATTTGTAATATGCCCTTGCCACTTTTGCACCAACTTATTGATCTTCAATAGGTTCTAGTTGATGCATTCACTAAACTTCATTTAGTAAATTTTAGATAGGGTAATGGCCCCTAGCTTACCTTTTAGATAAAGAAATGCATCCTTAGGTAATGGCTTGGTCAATATGTTTGCAATATGTTCCTTTGTATTCACATATTCTAGTTTGACTTCTTTATCTTGCACTAACTCTCTTAAGAAGTGATATTTTATAGCAATATGCTTTGTTTTGGAGTGCATTATTGGATTCTTTGATATATTGATTATACTGGTGTTATCACAATATATGACAACTAGATCTTTGATCTCTACCTTCATTCCTTCCAACAGTTGTTTGAACCAAACAATGTTAGAACAATTGACTATTGCTACTACATATTCTACCTCTGTTGTGGATTGAGATGTACAATTTTGCTTCTTGCTTGTCCAAGATACTAGTCTTTTACCAAGAAAGAATGCTCCACCACTAGTGCTTTCTCTATCATCAAGACTTCCTACCCAATCAGCATCAGTAAATACTTTCAAGTCCAAATTGCCTCCAAGTTTGTACCATAAACCATAGTTTTTAGTACCTTTCAGATACCTCATGATTCTCTTGATTGCCATCATGTGATTTTCTTTAGGATTTACTAAGAATCTTGCCACTATTCCAACTACTAGAGTAATATAGGGCCCTATGTGCACTACATACTTCACTTTTCCAATCATTGATCTATAAGTGGTCTTATCTACTTCTTTGGAATCATCATTTTTGGAAAGCTTATGTCAAGTAGACATAGTGGTTCCAATTGGTCTTGAATCTTCCATTCCAAATTTCTTCAATATTTCCTTGATATACTTAGATTGAGTAATGTAGATACCATTCTTATTCTGTTGTATTTGCAATCCAACAAAGAATTTTATCTCACCAAATATGGACATTTCAAATTCTTTACTCATTTCTTATGAAAATGCTTTGCATAAGTCATCATTTCCTATAAATAGAGTATCATCAACAAATATTTCTGCCAACACAATCTTCTTATCTAGTCCTTCCTTGATATATAGACCACTATTGTCATTAGTCCTTTGAAAACCAATCTGTACCAAGTAATTATGGAGTCTTTCATACCAAGCTCTGGGGGCTTGTTTAAGACCATATAATGCTTTGTGTAGTTTGCAAACCATGTCTCTTTTGCTAGGATCTACAAAACCTTCTAGTTGCTCAATGTAGACTTCCTCATCAAGAATTCTATTCAAGAATGTAGATTTGACGATATAATTTAAATCCTTTATGTGCTACATATGCTAGTAGAGCTCTAACACCTTCTAGTCTTGCTATAGGAGCAAAAGTCTCACCATATCAATACCTTCTTCTTGAGAATAACCTTTGCACACTAATCTTGCTTTGTTTCTTGTTACTTTTCCATCTTCATTCAACTTATTTCTAAATACCCTCTTTGTACCCATTACATTTTTATCCTTGGGTATAGGAACAAGAGCCCAAGTTTTGTTCCTTTTTATCTGTTATATCTCTTCATTCATTGCTTCAGTCCAACTTTCATTTTCTAGAGCATCTTTAACACTTCTAGGTTCAAATTTAGCAAGTAAACATGTACCTTTTAGTTTGCTTCTTGTTATTGTTCATCTGATTTGTCTCTAATGATCTGATCAGGTGCATGATGTCTTCTGACATATCTTGCTAACACAGGATCTTTGGTGTTTGAATGAGTTCCACCATCTTCTTCTTGAATTTTAGTTTCAAGCTCAAGTCCCTCTGTCTATGACTTGGGTCCATCAGACTTGGTTTGAACTAGCTCGGTAGCCTCTGATTATGACTTGGATCCTTGTAGGTTGGGTTGCACTGACTAAAACTCAATAACTATAAGAGTTTTTGGGGACTCAAGAGATGAAGCTTATTTTCTCTCAAATAGATTGGGCAGGGTATCAGGTTCATAGTAAATGAATCTTCTATAATCTTCAAGTTTCTTGTTGCTTTCTTCTTCACTCTTTTTTGTAAATTCATCAATTCTGACATGTGCACTTTCTATAATTTTGTGAGTAGACAAATTCAAACATCTATATGCTTTACTTATGTAGGAGTATCCTAGAAATATGCCTTCATCACCTTTTACATCAAATTTTCATTTTCTAGATTCTTTCAATATATAACATTTGCTACCAAATAATTTCAAGTAATTTACATTAGGTTTATAGACATGCCATAGTTGATAAGGTTTTTTGTTTGAATTTTTCTTCAACTAAACTTTGTTCAAGGTATGAACTGCAGTGTTAATAGTTTCCTTCTAGTATTTGAGAGCAACATTCTTTTCAATCATCAGTGTTCTTGCATAGTCCATGATAGATATATTTCTTCTTTCTAGTATACTATTCTGTTGTGGTGTACCAGGGGTTGATACTTGTCTTTTGATTCCTCTTTCAATGTAGAAATTATTGAATTCATGGGAGATGAATTCACCACCTTTGTCTGATATTAAGCATTTTAACTTCTTTCTAGTTTCCTTTTCTACTCTTTCCAGATATCACTTGAATTTTTGGAAGGCTTCTAATTTTTCTCTTAGGTACATTTCTATCATCATTCTAGAGTAGTCATCAAAAAAAAGAATGAAATTTTTTTCTCCACTATAACTCTCTATTCCAATAAGTCCACATAAATCTATATGAACAATTTCTAAGACTTCTTTTGACTGATAGTCTTTTCTTTTGAAGCTAGTATTTCCCATCTTACCAATTTGGCAATTCTTGCATAGACCCATGTTAGGCTTCTTCAAACTAGGAATACCTCTTACTCTTCTATGTTTTCTTATCTTAATCAGATTATCAAAATTCACATGACATAGCCTTTTGTGCCATAACTAGCTTTCCTCTACTTGAGTGACAAAACATGAACAATCATTGAGATCAAGATAAAATAGATTACCTTTTGTTTGCTTGCCAGATCCAACCAAATTTCCTTTCCCATCCAGCAGTTTGGCCTGCCCATTCATGAATTCTACCTTTAATCCAATGTTATTCAAATGTACCACACTCAGTAGATTATGTTTTAGTCCTTCAACCCAATAAGCATTGTCATATATAAGTTCTTTAGTCAACAAGATACATCCTTTTTCCTTTTATGTTACAAGGTTCATTGTTTCCAAATCTTACACTACCTCCATCATAATATTCCATATGCTCAAATTTTGTTTTTTCACCAGTCATATGATGTGAGTAGCCACTGTCAATAATCCATTTATCATTTTTGCTAACATGAGAGATAAGTGTCATCTTATCTCCTTCATCATCAAGTTCATCTTTCACAACAATATATACCATTTCATCTTTACTGTTATTAGAATCTTTAGCTATAAAATAAGATTTCTTACCTTTGTCCTTGAAGCTCTTGTAGTTCTTGGTCTTTCTTTCCTTTATGCTTGTTACTTTTCTTCTCATCCTTGATTTCCTTGTTTGGACACCTAGCAGCAATATGACTAACTTCTTCACAAGAAAAGTAGATTAGAGGAACTTTACCTTTGTACTTTCCTCTACCTTTGGAATACTTCCTTGCAAGCAAGGCTTCAACAACTTCAAGATTACTGTCTAATTTTTTTTTTTTGATGATCCATCTTCTTCACTTCCTAATTGACTAGACTTTAACTTTTTACCCTTTTCTTTGAGTGAGAGTTTAGCTTTAAATGTTGATCTCAGATTGGTTTTGACAATCGAGTGTCAACACACTTAAGATATTTACTAAGTTCATGCTGAGCTAGTAACATATGCCAAGTATAATATGTATAGATGTTGAGATGCAATGAGTGTTGAGTCACTCATGTGCTGAGAAATTCAAGCGCTGAGTGAATAGTTGATGTCGAGCAAGTTCAAGTGTGGAGCAAGATAAAATTATAGTAAGTGTCGAGCATTAGTATTATCAAGTGCCAAGTAACATAGAATGGACCTGGTTGTTTGTAAAGGCAAAAACAACTATGTAAACCATATTTGAGCTAACTTATGGATAGATCTCAAAGCTTTGAATATAACATTGAATCTATTTGGATTCCCTGTGTGATCAACATGTAACCAATCAAAAAAATGGAAGGAATTGAGCGATAAAAATGAATAAATCTCAATCATAGATTCATACCTAACCCTAAGCCACCAAAGTCTTTTTAAAAGGGGAGACAAAACTCCATAATTAAGAGAGTATATGAGTGAATGTGTATGCAAGGAAGTGATGTGAGTGAAGAATTAAAGGAAGTGAAAGGGGTGAATTGATCATAAAGCATACAAGGTGACTTAGAAGTGTGAAAGAATTGTAGAATCAATTTGTAGAACAAAGGAGAAACTATATAGCATTGATATAATAGCTCAAGAGGATCAAAGATGGATAGAATTGTGATCTAAAATCTACAAGGAAAAATTTGTAAGTGTATCATATGAAACATTCTACTATTACTTTCTAACAATTGTACTAGTGGGGTGAAATCCTTTGGACTAAGGTTCATTTAACAGTCATTATAAATTCCTTTAATAGGGTGACATTCCAAGTGAGTGTTCTAAAGTCCTTTATCTAGGCACACTTTTAGTAGGGTGTTAAAATCCTTTAATAGGGTAGGATCTAACAATCCTTTGTAAGCCTTTAATAGGGTAGGTCTTTCATAGGGTAGATCATGAGAATGGTCAAACTATGCAACCTTAATAGGTAAACTTTATTGCTACAATAGTGAAGAATTATGGGTGTCATCCCCACCCTAGTTTTACCTTCTCATTGGAGGGTTTCTAGGTAATCATATCTGGTGTCAAGTGTTTATGTGGATGCATTTTCTTTACATGTTATTTCAATATGTTAATGCATGAATTGTTTTAAAGTTAAAAGTTTTATTGGTTAAAGACTTGTACTTCTGATTCACCCCCCCTCAGAAGTATACATTTCCCATTTGTATTTCGAACAATTGGCATTAGAGCTAAGTTTTCATTAGGAGAAGCCTTACAGCTTGGAGAAAAGATCTTGAAATGGAAGTTTACAAGTTAGGAAAGACCATTGAAAATTAGGAGATTGAGATATAGCTCTTACTACAACAACTAAATGAAGCTAGAGATGCTTTGAGAAGTTTTCTAAAGAGAAGGAAAGAGATTGCTATGGTAGAAAATGACACACAATACAAAGAGATTGACATCACAAAGTTATTTGCAGAAGGTAACTCTAGTGAATTCGATGTAGTAATTGTAGATCTAATGGACAAGAATAGAGCACAAGTTGAGGAAGAGATGAACAAAACATGGAGGAAGAAAGATGGATGCAACACATCAAATGAAGGGTTCACTTCACTTGATAGGTCAAGTGATCACATCTCATCAAACTAAGCAAAAGGAGGTACGCGGGACTAATACTTTAAAATGTCTTATCATACATCAGTTCCAAAAGAAGTTAGTACTAAAAAAGATGTATTAGCATGAAGAAATATTCAAGATAATAAGGAATATCTAAGGTTAAATCTTTAAGTTTTTACCTTACTATCGAGTGTGAAAAGTTCTCGTCAATTGCCAAGTAAAGTCCGAATGTGTGCCGAGCTATCAGCCAAAGTTAGTGGAAGCTGAGTCAGTAGTCGATGCTGAGTGAGGGAAATTTCTATTGGTGCTGAGTAAAGGTAATTCTTATAGCTTCTGAGTGATGGTGAAACCAATGAATGTTGAGTGAAATAGAAATTGCATTGAAGCTGAGTTTATAGCTATACATGTATCATAATGATAAATGCTATGTTTTGAAAGGGTATAAGGGAAAATTTTACTTATTTTTTGTCATTACAAACATAGAGCAAGAGCGAGAAAAGAAAAGAAGCAATTGACAAGCAAGATAAAAGTATTTACATGGATCATAGTGAAGATCGAGCATTAGTTCATCAATTTCAAAGGTATTCTTCATCTGCCGAGCTACATAGTTTCATATTTGTTAAACCCTAGCTTGCACAATAGCCTTAAGCTCTAAGAATGTAAAGGAGAAGGAACTATTTAAGGTTCAATTAGTTAGCAATGAGGTTAAACAACTAGATTTTAGGGCCATACCAGAAGTTGCATATAAGAATGATCTAGTAGGTACATTATCTGTCATTTCACCTAAGGTTGTTATGGTTTAGGATGTGAGGAAGTGTTATAATTGCAAGGTAGGAGGGATTGGAGACATGGAAATAAAACAAGCATATGACAGGTTATGCCTAAATAGGGAGTTAAAGGAGGAATTCAAGATTATAGAGAGGAAGGGCTTAACTTGTGCCCTAGATTTCCCAATTGTCTTCAAAATTGAATGGATCATAATTGTCCTGAGTAGAATACATGATGGATGTCTATGGCTAGAAGGTAGACCAATCAAAATTTCAAAGAGAATTGTACATAAGGTTTCTGGATACCCAACCCTAGATCAACCCAAGACCTTGAGGAGTGATTCAAAAGAGGTGATTGAGTGAAATACAGGAGCTAAGTGGAACAAGCAAGGAATGACTATTAACACTATCAAAGATCCACTTCTTGAATTTGTAATTAGAGTCATATCACATAAATTCTATTAGTCAAGCCAATTAAATAGTGTTCCATGTATAGCAGTTGATGTAGGCTATACGATAGTCAAGAAAGATCATACTTATGATCTTGCAGAACTCTAGTTGTAGAAAATAATTGAAAACCTAGGAGCAATAAGGAAATCTTAAAGTGCTCAATATAAGTTTGGTTCAATACTGATTTGTATATTTTTCTATGTTCAAAATGAATTCCCATCTTTTGGTAGAGTAGGATGGAAGACCAATAGGTCAGTCGCTATGCAAATAAATGAGTAGGGGAGAGGACCCAATACTTGAACGGGTTCCAATGGTTGTGATAGAAATTGTTTACTTTATACCTACACTAGCTGACTTAATGTCCAATTTTTTTGACAACATTGCACCAATACTTATGACTTTAAAGTTGTTAGTATAATGATGAGTACCAAAAAATGAATGAAAATGTACCCTTTGATCTAAAAAGTAACCAATGATGTGATGCCACATCAGCTGTTCAACTATGGGTACCCTTTATGCACGATCATTGGTCTCACTTTTTTTTTGGGCTGTTTTGGACAACTTGGAAAAAAGCATGCTGATGTGGCATCATAATGAGTGATGTGCACTTGAAACCTTAGTTATAAGTAGACGAATCGCCAAGTAAGCTGTTGTAAAAAATTGGGAGCGATTTAAATTTTTTACATAAGGTTTTGATAATCGCGAAGTTAAGGTGTTCAAGTATCGGGTCCTCTCCCCCATATTGAGCAAATGGGAGAGAATTTTGAGTCAGTGATGACTAGTTACTTTGTAGACTTCAAGTAGTCCATGAAACAGAGGTCGAGAATTCCTATTTTTCTAGTAGAGAAATATTTCAAAGATATTTTATTTTTAGTAGACATTGACTACACCTTCATCTAGGCTGCAATACCTAGAGTCATATGGTTAAGGCCTCTAAGTTATGAAATAAACACTGATGAAGCTTTAGCCACTATCATTGCATTACTTGCTAAGGAAGTTGGGAAGACTGCCAAAATTTTTGGTAACTATGATGTTGTCAAGTCAAAGGTAGAAATTGAATTAAAGAAAACATCAAATTTGAAGAAGGATAAAATGGTGAAGAAATTGAAAGCCAAGTTTGGAGAAGGCAATGATGAAGAAGATGATGAAGAAGAAGAAGAGGAAGAAGAGGTATAAGGCCAAGAACCTCTTTCTTTGACCCAAGGCATGGGTGAGGATTGGGAAGAAGATGTCAAGAAAGAAGATGTTGAGGAAGCACCAGCCAAGCCTCAAGCAAAGAAGAGAAAAGCAAAGACACATCCAGTTACACAACCTAAGGCAAAGAATATTGCAAAGCCTAGTGCAATAAATTGTATAGCTCCAACAACCAGAGCCACTACAAGGGCAACTACACAAAATGCCAAGGAGTAAGCAAAAGAGAAAACCAAGGCAACTAAGTAGACTTGTCCTATACAGAGGAAACCTAGAAGAAAATATGTAGCACAACTAGAGTCAGATGATGAGAAAACAGAGTCAAAGGACACAAGCCAATTTAAAATGGTAAGTCATGCTCCCAAATTTGATCTTGAAAACATTTGTGATAATGTTAGAGATAATGTAGACATAACTAGTTTGAAAAAAATTAAATTTGGTAAACTAAGTAGAGAAGACCAGAACATGGTTAAAGAATTTGTATATGCTATGATGGAAAAATTCAAGAATGCCCCTCTTGAATTTGATAACACAATGCCAAAAGATTTATATACAATTGTTGAGCATAAATGACACTATTGCCTAAACGTGGAAAAGGAAATAAGAGAATCTACATTGGCACAAGTGATGCTAGAGTTGTCAAAAGGACAAATAACAAAGGCAAATAAGAAATATGGTAACAAATTTGCACCAAAGTATAGGGCATTTAGAATTTTGCAAAATAAAATTGAGGATGTTGTGAAGAAATCAACACAAATGTGGAGATTAACATATGGATTGATAGGAGAGGTAGATCCCTTTGAGGGAAGGAATAATGAGGAAGAAGGTGAGGACAAGGAGAAAGAAAAGGAAAAAGAGAAAGAAGACACAATTGTGGAGGAGATAGAACAAAAGAAAGATGAGATGGCAACAACTGAGGAGCAGCAAGTAGAACAGAGTATTGGAGACTCGCAATTGCCAGCCATGAGCCCTCCACATGACACAAACACAACTAAAAAGCCCTCTTGCATGATATTGATCTATTCTAAGTTCATGAACTCTTTTTAGATGCTTTTAGCTTGTGAACTCTTGATGAATCAAAACCTGTATTGGAACAATTATCAGAAATTGTTGAACAAGTGACCAATGAAGACCAATAGACCAATGTTAAACTCACTTAATGTTCTAAATAGAAATTTCAAGGAAAAGTCAATGAGAAGATATCTAGTGAGATAACATTATAACAAGTAGAACTGGCTAATAAAATTGAGAAAGTGAAGAAGGTACTTGAGAAAATATTCTTAGTGTACACAAAATTGTGTGACCCCACACTCTTCACACAAGAGAAAAGCCACAAAATTTTGAGTCTAGAAAGAAATTTGAAGATTTTAGGTATGCAACTACCCCAAGATCCAACTCAAAGTGAGAAGCACTTTCATTTAGCACTTCATATGTAAAATCAACTAGCTATGTTAACAGTAGAAGAGGCTAGTATAAGAGCCAAGTTGATTAATATACAAGCCTCCCTTACCCCCCATATGGAAATACTCCAGAAAGAACTACCATATGTAGAAACAGTGTTAGAGAAAGATCCCAATCTTTCAACATTGGACAGACTAGTTCATCTTGCAATAGAGATAGCCATCTAGATCAAGTCCTTAGATGTTGCATTAGACAATTGGGATGCTGCTTTGAATATTATCATGGAAGTCCACAAGAACTTTTGGAAAAATACACAATTAGTGCATAGACCCTTTGACATTAGTGTCAAAAAGGGGGAGATAATAAAGTGTTAATAAAAGGGGGAGAACATAATGAAAGGGGGAGATAATAGATAATAGGGAGATAACCCAATAAAGGGGGGAGAGCAAGAAAAGGGGGAGCAACTAGCCAAAGAACAAAAACAAAGTATATTAGACAGATATAGAGTGTCAAAATTTTTGAAGACAAAGAGTATTAGCATGAAGAAAATCTACTCAGAGAAGAGAAGAAATTTTGGATATAGAATGGGCATATTAACTCAGGGGGAGTTACCAAATTTTGAGGTATATGAGTCTATTATAGAGTTTTGAAAATTTTGAAGTTTTGTACATATGCCAAACTGAATATATATTATACTTGAGGAAATTAGATTTGTTATGTGTAGTTAAGTGTTTTTTCCACTCATGTCAAAGGGGAAGATTGTCAAAGGGGAAGATTGTTGATCTCAGATTGGTTTTGACAATTTAGTGTCAACACACTTAAGATATTTACTAAGTTCATGCTGATCTAGTAACACATGCTGAGTATAATATGTATATATGCTGAGTTGTAATGAGTGCCAAGTCACTCATGTGCTAAGGAATTCAAGTGTCAAGTAAACAATTGATGCTGAGCAAGTTCAAGTTTCGAGCAAGATATAATCATAAGCAAGTATTGAACATTAGTATTATCAAGTGCCAAGTAACACAGAATGGACCTAGTTGTTTGTGAGGGCACAATCAACTATGTAAACTATTTTTGAGCTGACTTATAGATAGATCTCAAAGCTTTGAAGATAAGATCAAATATATTTGGATTCCATATATGATCAATATGCAACCAATCAAAAAAATGGAATGAATTGAGTGGGAAAAATGAATGAATCTCAATCATAGATTCATACCTAACCCTAAGACACTAAAGTCTTTTTAAAAGGGGAGATGAAACTCCATAATTGAGAGAGTGTATGAGTGAATGTGTATGTGAGGAAGTGATGTGAGTAAAGAATTGAAGGATGTGAAAGGGGTGAATTGATCAAAAATCACACAAGGTGACTTAGAAGTGTGAAAGAATTGTAGAATTAGTTTGAAAAATAGAGGAGAAACTATATAGCATTGATATAACATATCAAGAGGACCAAAGATGGATAGAATTGTGATCTAAAATCAGCAAGGAAAGAGTTGTAAGTGTATCAGATCAAACATTCTATTGTTACTTTCTAACAACTATATTAGTAGGGTGAAATCCTTTGGACTAATGTTGATTTAATAGTCATTGGTAAATCCTTTAATAGGGTGACATTTCAAGTGAGTGTTCTAAAGTCCTTTAGCTAGGTACACTTTTAATAGGATGTTAAAATCCTTTAATAGGATAGGATCTAACAATCCTTTGTAATCCTTTAACATGGTAGGCCTTTCACAGGGCAAATCATGAGAATGGTCAAACTATGTAACCTTAATAGGTGAACTTTATTGTTGTAGTAGTGAAGAAGTGTGGGTGTCATCCCCACCCCAATTTTACCTTCTCATTAGAGGGTTTCTGGGTAATCATATCTAATGTCAAGTGTTTATATGGATGAATTTACTTTACATGCTATTTCAATATGTTAATGCATGCATTATTTTAAAGTTAAATGTTTTATTGGTTAAAGACTTGTACTTCTAATTCATCTCCCCTCTCAAAAGTATACATTTCCCATTTGTATTTCCAACATTAAATGCATATTAAATATTCTTTGAAGCAGGAACATAGTTGTCTAATTCAAAAGCTATTAATCTTCTAACTAGAGCATCCAAGCCTATTTTATTATTTGGATCACATCTCATTTCTTGAATAGTAGATACTCTAATTGCATAAATAGGAGGAAGAGTTCTGAGTACTTTACTTACAATAGTTTCCTCCTTAATGTCTCCTCTAGATGCTTTGATTGCACTGACACTGGCCTTGATCCTTTCCATATATTTTTCAATGTTTTCATCTTCTCTCATTCTCATTTGATCAAATTGTCCTCTAAGGCTTTTTGCTTTGGCTCTACTTACATTATCATCTCCTCCATAGATATCTTTCAATTTGTTCCACATTTCAATAGTAGTTTTGCAATCTTTTACCTCATCAAATTTGGCATAACTGAGAGCAGATGCAATGTAAATAATCATGATATTATGAGTCTTCTTTTCAGCAATATATTCAACTAATAATGTTCCAATGGGATTTTTGTATTCACATCAAGGTATTTGCAACCTGAATCATTGATAGGATCTAGATGCAATCTCATAAGTCCTTGCCATGCTACAAAATTGTCTCTATTCAACTTGGGAATCTCTCTTTTGTAAGACATCCTAATCTTTAGCTTAGGTCCTTGAAACCTTCTCTAAAAGCACCAAAAGCTCTGATACCAATTGTTGAAAATATAAGAGGAGTAACTAAGAGGGGAGGAGTGAATCAGTTTCTACAAAAATAAATCCCAGATCTCTTAGATGTTAGTACAAAATGCAAATAGATAATTGAATAATGCTGAAGCTTGGTAAACACATAGAATGTTGAAATTCAATAATAACTAGATTAGCTTAGTAAATGATTAACACATAAACATTTAGATGTTATCTATGATTATCATTACTTTAACTTAGATGCAAACACATAAAATAAAATAGCATGAACATATTTGACACCAAGGTTTAACATGGAAACCCAATTTGAGAAAAACCACCAATTGTAACTAGTTACTGATTTTCACTCTTTTGAAGTGAGCCCTATTTGGATCCAACCTTGTTAAAGGTTACACAACACATTGTTAGGTGTGATCCTATTATAAGATTTAATAACCCTATTAGGAGTGGCCTTGTTAGAGGTCTTGAGAACAATTCAATGGAATTTCCACCTTGTTGGAGAATTTGAAAATAGTTGTTAAGCCAACTCTATTAGGAGATTTAGATCACTACTACAATGGTTAGAGAGTAACAATGAGATGACCTGATTTGAATGCAACTAAATTGCTAATTTTAGATCTTTGTTTTGGCTTATACTTGATCCTTCCTGACCAAATATAGCTTTTCTACTCCACAAGGATATTCTGCTTATCCTTAAAATTTGCTTCCTCTTCTCATCATCAAATCTTCAATAACATCTTCATAACTTACACTTTCACAATTTGAAATCACAACTTGACCTTATATTTATATCCTCCACTTTATCAAGTTGGCTTAAATACAACTTAGAATAATCAATATTCATCACCTTAGTCAGCTGGAATCAATAGATAAATCTTGATTAAGCTTAGTACAACAAAATAAGAAAATTCTTCATTATCCAACCCAAATTGATAGAAATTGACTCAGAAATGATTTCCTTTGTTAACCAAAAAAAGCTCAATTAACATTACAAACTTGTGAAATTCCTTTGGCAATAAAGTGAGCTCAATTAGCACTGGTTCCATCCAACTTTTTTTCGTTGACCAAGTGAGCTCAGTTAACACTCGCTTTCTACAACTTTTCTTTCGATGCTCAAGTGAACTTAGTAGACACTACCTTTTAAACTAGGAAATATAGGAATGCTCAATTGACACTAATAACTATCTTCACTGCCCAAGTGAGCTTAACATATATTGACTGATAATGATATGACATTTGTGTAACATCAAAGACGATACATAATTAATCAATTGTATCCAACAATAGAATGTGATCATTGGGACATGCATGTATTTTTTGATACTTCATTCCAATTTTATTCATAATAGTAGATAATTGTTGCTGTGAATGAGGCAAAATGTTTGATGGTGGTAACAAAATCTCACCTATCAACCTACAACAATAAATATGATTTATTAATATAATGAATAGTATTGGTATGCTGACATTGAAGATGACAAAAATGGCATACCTTAGCATATGTGACATTGCTACATTAGATAAACCATTCATAACCTTTAAGTTCACCAACAAAACTATTGTGGAGAGAAGAGTTGATTAGGAGCCTTGGTATAGGGGCTTGTATGCCTTTTCAAGTATAGGTATATCAAGACCATCTTCATCATCATTATTAGATGCACTAGTACCATCATCATGATCATCTTGATTAGTTGCTCCAATACCATCTTCAATCATGTCCTCTAGTACATTATCAGCTACACCAATACCATCATCTTCAATTATGTTCTCTATCATAGGATCATCTTCTTCCATGGGAGCATTATCCTTAGCTTGGATATTTGCACCTCCATGTTCCTCTAGTTGAAATTCACATTGATCAATCAATCAATATCATGGCCCCCTTCAACATGTCCATATTGCCTACATTGACTCTAGGTTGTCGTGATTAGAATTCTTTGATTCTTTAAGTCCTTACACTTTTTGAAAGGACAATTAATCAAATTTTCTTTAGAACTAAGACCAAAATCTAGAAATTATCTCATTATTTTGTTCTGGGTTCATAATGGTAGGTGTGGTCTTTGTCAACAAGAAAATACTTGGGCTATAAATATACAAAATGTAAACATACAAGCATTAGTAGTATCTAATATATAATAAAAAATAATAAAATATTACAAGTTCACACAAGATTTACACACACACACACACACACACACACACACACACACACACACACACACACATCATGCTCACAAGATTAGGCCAACTAACTTGCGCGTTCCTACCTAAATCATCTTCATTTCTCCTTTATTTCTGAAAAAGGCCTTTTCTACAAGTTCCAAAGCTTACACATTTGGACATGTAGTTTTAGCAAACTCCTTATAGTGATCTATTCTAGTGTTTATGTAGTCCCTTGAGCTCTAATCCTCTTTCAAACCCCATTGATCAACCATGTGACTATATATATATATCTCTTAGAATGACTACTCTAAATATATCTACATGCAAAATCATTATTATTAAAATTATGATGTTAGTGTTGTCATCTAGTGGATAGTTTTTATCTTCTAAGCACATGGAATCCCCTAGACTCATTTACTCCCACACATTAAGCTAGGGCTTTCTCTAGAAATGACTACTTGGAATAATTTGCTAACATTATCCTTTACTCTTAACATGTACCATCTTAGCCCACACCTAGCTGCTCTACTTTCACTCTATTAGCCCAAGCCTAGTTGCTCTACTTTCACTCTATTGGCCTTTCACTCTAAAGGTGTAAAATGCCATGCAAGGCTATAGATGGATTAAAATGTAATTTTAAAATTCTCATTATAATCATTTGGACCTATTTGAGGTGCCAAGTAGGCATGTGGTAGCATAAAATTTCAAAAATGGAAAAAGTTGTAAAATATTGCAAAGTTGTCAGAAATGTTGCTAACAACATTTTCTTACAAAATGACAATTTTGAAATGTGAAGGGCCATCAAGCTTGTACACTTGGATAGGATTCTTTAGGAAGTTGAAAAGTTATTTTCTGTCTGAAATATTATGTAATCCATTGTAATGAAGAGGGGTAGAAGGGTATGGTGTGGTTTTTGAATAAGTTAATAAGTTTTTGGTTATGGTGAAATCAGACTAGGTACTTGTATTTGACTGCAATTTTGGTACTTTCTCCCTTACCTTGTGAATGTGATGTTTCTTAAGATTTCTATATAGTTGAATGAATTCTAGAACTAATTTTAATGTTAAAGGTATACCTAGCATCACTAGTTTATTGTCAAGATCCCATTGCTCACTAGTTAGACAAAAAATTGTGTATGTTTTCAAAGTGAAGTACCCTAGTGATTGTATGATCTTACCATGTTGAATTAGGGAAGGTGCAAATGAAGTAATTAAAATAGTATGTATGTACTAGGTTTATTTAAAAAAATCATACTAAGAACATAGTGTTGTAACAACTTTCTAAGTGGATGTTGAATTGAGTTTAATATGAGCTAGAAGAGGATTAAGAGGTTGTGAAAAAATAAAAGGATGGTATGTAATATATTTTTGCTTCCAAATGACATAATTTATTATTCAGTTTTAGAGGGTTACTCTCAAATGGTCAATGACATAAATTCATTTCTAAAGCTTGATGAGGATAATAAATGACATACATGGGATTAATAAATGAGGTGATAGGAAGGTGCATGAAATGGGAAAATTTGTAAAGTTGGCAAATTGAAAAGTTACTTTCACCATTTTCATATCCAACCTTGATTTTAGATTTATGTGTTGATAGCAAAGAGATTCTCAAATTGATTGATTTTTATAGTAGTTCTTGTGGTCATGCATTTTGTAGAATCTCTTGAGAATTTAACAATGGCATAGCCAAGTGTTAGCACTAGATCCAAGGTTGGAATTTTTTTTGAAGAATTTGTGTATCTTCTATCAAAGACTTCTAAAATTATCTCTATAAATGATCACACATGGAAGGAAACATGCTACTAGTATAGATATTTTTTTACTAGTACTTCATTGTTCATGTATTTCTTGGATAATGGAGTTAGGGAAGTACCAATGTGCAACCTTTGGTAGATAAACTTGGAGAAATTGATTATGATTAATTTATGCATGGATGTGGACCTAGTCACAGACCTAACAAAGTATTACTGCCCTCTAGCCAAAGTGATAAGGAAAAGGGACAAGTCTAACCTAGTGAAGATTGATAGAGTAAGTTTCATGGAAGCTTTTGGAATAAGCAGTGCACTCTATATTGATATCAATTTCGAGGAGGAAATCAAGAAATATAACCTCCACAAGACTATGCTAAAGATAAAATCTATACCTAGGTACATGCCTAGACTTGGTAGAAGGATAGTTCTAATTAAAAATGATGTCAAACAACCATTTGAGTTGGACACTTTCCACAATCATATGAGATACATTGTATATGGACTAGATAAAGTCCTTGGAATGGATTGTGATAAGAGTCTGACTTAAGATTTTCTAATGATGGAACTAAATATTCAACATCCCCATGTCAAAAAGGAGTATGACTATGTGGAATACCTGCTAAAGAGGATACATCATGACCTGGTGGCTATCCAACAAGATTACACTAAGGAAGACTTCATGCATTATTCTATCCTTATGCATCTATTTTTTTTATAGTTCTAATATCATATATGATGAGTTGATTTTAATGAAAGTAAATATGGGTATACCTATGCTGGTTAAACAATGGACTAGTATTTGGGGGAGTGGTACTCATGTGTCTTCTTTCCTTAATTTTAATAGTTGGATAACTATTCCTATCATAATTGTGTTAGGGACTAGGGAAGAGAGTATTCCAGCAAGGCTAAAGATAATAATCAAATAATTTGATATAGATAGTAATTTTCCATACAAACATAATCAAGGGGATATCTTTATGTTCTAACATTTCATTATTATAAGGGTTTATGCCTACCCAATACCACCCATATTTTTCCAAAAAAAATCTCATGTAGGGTAGGTATAATTGAATTTATTTAGAAACTTAAATTATCACAAATAAAGAATATCTATGTTTGTGGAAGAAGAGGGGTACCTTTGTCCCTATGTTGTGGGCTGAGGCATGATCTTTTAAAATAGAAAAGTGAGCATCAAATGACATTTATATGTTCATAAGGTAGTACAAAATGTTGGCACAGAAGGATGTGTGATCCAGTGGGATTCTTGCAAGAAACTTTGCAGTGAATGGAAACTGTAGCTTTTCCAAATCATGAGCCTTTGTATGAAGAATATATTATTAGGAAGTGCCTTAAAAAATATGAGGTGAAAGAATGAAGAATGAAATGGTTTGATCTTATGAGAGTGGAGAGTGATCTTAGGGAGCATGATCTTAGTTTTTGATATTTTAGCCTGAGTTAAATTACCTACAAAGAATTGATAAAATATTTGAGAATTATGTTTATTTGATGGAATTCAATATATTTAGAAGCCCTAGGCTAGAAGAGAGGGTTAAACCTAATGAAGATGAGTATTCCCAAAGTCCTGATCCCATTGAATGGGTATATTGGAATTTTTGAGGAGGGTGGTGAAGTAGAATCATCACAAATGCCAACAACTAAGAAGAAAAATATTGAGCAAGTGGCTCAATGTTGGAAATATGGTCAATTAGATGTCTTCATAGTTTTCATATATGGCAACATGTATTCAACATTTCATTTATGCATTTAGAGTTAGAAAATTGTCTAAGTGTTAGAAAGTTTGCAGCAACACAGAGATAGATATGATGTGTATGGATGACACAATTCAAATTAGCTTATTTTTAGTTGAGGAAAATGTCATGATAACATGGTTAAGTGTGTAGATGTGTATGAATAGTACGACACAAGTTATAGTTGGAATACTATTACAAGTATTTGACAAAGTAGAACAAAGCATAGTAGAGAATTGAGCTATATGACTTAAGGAATTATTTTGGTAACAAAATAATTACTAAGTCATGATGAGGTCACTTTGTGGATATTAATCCATAAGTGATTTTATATTATATCAAGAATGTGAAGACATCAAGGTTGACTAAGCAAAGAATTATTAATTTGCAAGGTATAAGATGAGATCTTATATTGTGCAAAGAATGTGAAGTTCACGTGATGAGATATGATATGAAAACTATTGTATGGATGACTTGAAAGATTTATGAGCCTTATGTGATGTGAGATCTGATGTATGATCAAAGAAAGTATTAATCACAATAGTGAGAAAGTATTGTATGTATATCTACTCTTGTGAGGAACTCAATTCTATAATTGCATGTTAAGGAAGTGGATCTTCTTGCATACATTGTATTTGATCTACCAACTCCTAATAGGTTTGAAGCAACTCCTAACAAGGTTGAGGCTTCTAACAAGGACTCAAGATACTATATGTACTTCATAGACTCCTAATAGGGTCAATATCCTTAACATAATCCTCTTGTTTAGTGAATCATCTCCACCAACATTTTCCCTTGGCCAGGGTTTCCCTAGTTAACAAATAATAGAGTTATGAGTTCTCTATGTGTGTGGTTATTTTTACTATTAAAAAATGTTGGTTTACTTTTGTATGAAAATTATAAATTAATTAACAATATTCATATGTGGGAAAAAGTTTGTAGAATATTGATTCACACACCCCCCCCCCCCCCCCCCCCCCCCAGTATTATCTATTTCTAAAAATTGGTATCAGAGCACAGTTACTCTAAAGAAGCTTAACATCTTGGGTAAGATCCCTGTGGATATGGAACAGTTAAAGAGAAACCTTAAAGAAGTTTTTGAATAGATTGACCTTCTTACAGAAGAAAGAGATAACCTAAAATATAGGTTTGAAGATGCAAAAGTTTACATTGGAAAACTAAAAGAAAAAATTGATGATTTGAAATCTAGTAAGGAATGAAATGTGTAGATTAGTGACAATTATGAAGAAGGAAATCTCAAGAAATAAAATGAGATCTTGAAACATAAGCTGAAAAATGTGGAACTTAAGTTTAGTTTGAAGAAAGATGGTAGTAAGAGTGACCCTAGTATGAAATATGAGAATACAGACCTTAGACCCCAATTGAGTCAAGTAACATCTAAATTAGATTCTATTAAGAGTGAGCATGCAAAATTAGAAAAGTATAATATCATTGTGAAAGGAGAATTGACACAAGAAAAGAAGCAATTAGAGAAGAATTATTCTAGTAGGGAGAAGATTGATGAACATATATTTCACCAGAGATCTTCTTATGATAAGATAGGATTTGGATATCCTATTGGAGAAAAATCAACCAAGAAAGTTGAAATTAGAAGATAGATAAGATAAGATAAGATAAATTTATTAATGTCCAATAGGAGACCAACAAGGGTCTAAGGGACTATAAATAGTACAAAGGGAAAATGCCAGCAGGGGAGAGCACCAAATGGTGTTTGCAGAAATAATGTGAAAGGAAAACAACAAAAGAACTAAGAAATGGAATAACAACACGAAGAACTCCTCATAGTCGAGAAGTAGTCCATAATGGAAAGGTGGGCATTAGAGCAATCAGGTACTCTAGAAAATCATTATTGAGTGTGATCTCTCCAGGGTCTCATAGATCTAGTGTGAATCGAGATAGTACAGGGAGGCTGCTTCAGTCCTTGGGTAGGGACTGTAGGACTAAAGAAAGAGGTGATGAGCTATGTAGGGGTCAACATTGAGCAAAGTTGGAGCTGTAAAGTGTTCTCACAAAGCCACATGGTCTCCTTAAGGTAGAGTGCAAGACATTCTTGGGGCAACAAAAAATAAAGTAGAATCTCCCTTAATGAGAGAAGAGACTAACACTCTTTGAACAAATAGTAGAATCTCCCTTATATCTCATAGTAAATGGGACAAAAAAAAAAAAAGTGAGACTTAGTCTCAACCTCCCCGAGGTGACAAAGTTGATAGATCATGTCTGAATATGTAGCCAATGATACCCCACTCTAAAAGATCCCAAGGAGATGTGAAGAGAGTGAGTCCAATAATGAGTGAGATATCATAGATATAAGATGATCTTGTCTTGGATATCAAGGAAGTGCTCAACATAGGCCATCTATGGGTGGAGTTGACCTAAGGGATTCCTCTAGGTCATGATAACATATTGTCTATAGATTTTAGGTCTAAAATACTCATTCAAATCCTACTAGGATGGAAGAAGATGGGCTAGAGCATCCAAAGAAAACTAAAAGGGGGGAAGATGATCCAAACTAATATCAATCAAATCTAAGATGGTAGAGACCTAGGTATACCAACAACAAGACCTGTGTCCTGAGTCTAAATCCACAACCTCCATAGAGGAACAGTAAGCCAAGTAGGAATATCTATGATGACCATTGAAGGAATTAGCAAAGCTCTAGAGCTAGTGAAGAAGCCAAACTAAATCAAAGATGGTCCCCAATCTAAAAGGGTGAGCACCAAACTTTGTCCAAAAGATGTTGTTCGGTGTGGACCGGTGGCATCTAATAATGCATTAAAGGAAAAGAGTTTGGACTCTCTCAAAAAAGGCCCAGTTAGACTCCAAGAGGGAGGGGCCCCAAATAGTAGATCCATAGAAGATAGTCAAATTGACTAGGGAGTCAAGAAGGGACATCTTAGTCATGGTGTTTTGGAAGTGGTGTTGAAAGTACTATCGCTCAAGAATAGTGAGGGAGTTGAGCCCCTTGTTTACTATAGGCTACATGGCTAGTCCTGGGCTAAACTGAGGTCCAAAAAACTTAACCCCCAAGTAATTATATGAAGATACAATCTCAATCTTAGTACCATGAAAGTAAAAATAGAGATGTGATGTCCTCAAACAATTGAAGACCATAACTTGAGTCTTGTCCAGATTTATAACTAGCTCACATGAGTCGTAGAAAGAGACCAAGCCATCAAGGAGCCATTGAAGACCATCGGGGGAAGATTCTAGGAGAATCACATCATCAACAAATAGAAGAATAGAGATCAATACTTGATGTAAGTAACAACCATCACCAAGGAGTGAGAAATCATGAAGAAATGCCTCAATCTCATAGATGTATATGCCAAAGGGAGTGGGGGAGAGAAGGCAACCCTATTTCACCCTAATAGTGCCTTGGATAGGGTCAGAGAAGCCTTGTGGAGTCTTGAATCTGCCCACAACACACTCCTATAACCTTATAATAGTTGTAAGGAGAATCTCTGAGATCTCGATGTCCCTAAGATTTTGAAAGAGAGCCACCCAAGGAACAGAGTCAAAAGCTTTGTGCTCATATTAGTGGTCTAAAAATATGTAGGAAACCTAGCCTAACCTCTAGCCCAACAATGTTGCTAATCAAGCTCTCTCGATAGGATACTATTCAACACAGTCGCATAGATTTTGGTGAAGGTATGCCCAACCATGATGGTTCTATAGTTCCTAGGGTCAAAAACTAGCCAAAATTATGGATTAGATAGATAATATGTCATGAACAAGAGTTGAGAAAGCCAAGAAAAACCATTTGATTAAAGAGCACTATAAGAAAGGGACCTAGGATAGAGATACCCAACTTGAAGAGTTTAGCTTGGAATCCTTCCTCATCTAGAGTTTTGCTACTGTTCATAACTCTAACTACCTCACAAATGTGGGAAAAGGAGAAGAGGTGACAACAGGTGGGGGAGAGGATGAGATGGAGAGGGGGTTGGCTAGGAATATCATAGAGGGTAGAGATGTGGGAGGCAAGGGAGTGAAGGTCCAAAGAGAGCTTTGGAGATTGGAATAATGTGGCACAAAGAGATCTACACTGTAGAAAAGTGAACTTCTATTTCTCATGGAAAAGAAAGCGACAATAGTCAAGCCTTAATTGAGAGAAAAAGGAGGAAGAAGTGGGTGGAATAGAGAAAAGCATGTAGTGAAAGGATTTGCAGTCCTCATTGAATCACTGGTTCATGGGGCAACACTTGCAAGTGGGATGAGGGGTGAGTAAGGAGGTGTAATGGGGAATGGAGAAAAGGGTAGACTCCCACAAGGTAGACACATGTGAGTGGAACATGGAGGCGACTTCCTTGAAGTCAAATAAGGGTTCTAGGGGAGAAGTCATCTAAGGTGATGGATGAAGAGCTCCACATTTCCATCAATGAAGTGAAAAGAAGTATAAGCATGGAGGGGGGAGAGGGGGGATGCCACTATAAGATGAGGGTCAAGAAGAAGTGGATAAGCAAGAGAGAGGAGGTGTCAAGGGTCCCCAAAGGATGATGCTAAGGAGGGCATGGTTAGCCAGAGGAAGGTGAGAGATGGGAAATCAACAAATGAGAGGCATAAAGGAGGCCATAGAGAGATCATAGTACACAACACTAGAACCACTACCATATGGCCAACAAGTGAAGAGTTGGGATCCATGAAAGAAAGAGAACCCATTAAAAATAACTAGGTCAGATGATTCACAAAGCCAAAGTAAATTTTGACCATACCTAGTGAAGGGCCCTTGATGATCCTCAGAGAGCCGATGTAAACCCACAGAACTAGGATTAGAAGTAGTAATACACATGGGATCAGCCCTACAATCATGGAGGGGAGGCTATAGGTCTCTAGTCCATGCCTTAAAGTCTCCCAAAATGGGTAGAGAATCTAGTAATGTACTCAAGAAGGTCCTCATAGGGGTGGGGAGTGCTCTAAACTACATATTATGAAAATGTTGGCAGAAAGTAGTAGACAATGATATAGGTATCTCTATAGAGTGAGGTCCCTTGATCAATGAAAATCCATATGAACCTGGCATAGCTATTAGAGAGAACAAAGGAAACAGTATTGAAAAGGTGGTCTCGAATAAGACAGGCAACCTCACTAGAACCTCTGACCCCACTAGAGCACCGAACCTTCTCTCTAAAAGAGGAGAGTCACTGATAGCCAAAAATACTAGGAAGAGGATGTAGGGACTCTCATGTGTCTCTATAATAAAAGTAAGGTTGACAGAACCAATAGAATTGTTAAATAAGCTAAACATAGACTAGAGGACACCATTACCATTCCAATAGTTAAGGCACAAAGAGCCCATGCTCAATTTTTGCTGAGCCTGTCATTTGGTCTTAGAGGCCACCCTCAAAACCCAACTTGTAGAAAAGGTGCCACAGATTACTACTTTAAGATTTTTGATGACTACATATTTACCCTCTTGTGTGGCTACCACAATGAGGTCATGAGCTTGCTTGAGTTTTGCTACATGTGATTGGGTGAGGTCTTCATTTGGTAGGTCTTTGGGGAAATAGAGAATAACTTTCACTTTGAACTAAGAGCCCAAAACTTATTAGAGAGGGAGAGGAACTTGATGAAGAGAGTGCCATCTAGGCCTAACCAACACCTATCAAGAGTGATGTCTAAAATGTCTAGCTAATTCTTAAGGAAAGAGTATTCAATAGTCAAGGGATCATCAATGGAGGGGAGACCATGAACTGATAGGTTAAGTTTATGGGTCCACCTAACCTACTCATCGTCCATCTTCCCTTCTACTAACTTCTCAACACTTGAAAGGGGAGCCTCAGTCATAAAGCTGCATAAAGAAACCCAAGACTTCACCTTCAATTTTGTCTCTATTAATAGTGAAGAATGTCTATCCATGATCTCTGACTGTTTCTCTTTGATAGTGTCTAACTCCCTAAGTTGCATGGTAGTAGAGTCTAGATTAGCCTTGAGGCCTATATTTATAGTGACTAGAGATTGCATAGTATCTCGTAGAGTGTGGCTCTTAGATTCCAACAAAGCCCACCATTCTATGAGTTTAATATAGAGTAAAGTTGACTAAGAAACAAAATTTTGCAAGATAATATTAGTGGATTCCATTGTAGTCAAGTGATCAATGAGCTATCGGAGTGTAATTGGATCAGATAAGGGTGCCATAGCTCATAAGGAAGGAAGGTACACCCATAAGAAGCCCCTAGAATTTCACAACTTTACCGCAAACTAGGAATTCTATCAAACACTTATCATAGTACCACCAAATGGCTCCACACAATACTAAATAGAAGCAAAGTTCACTAGTTAAACATTCTATCAAATGGTTCACATGCAAAGAACTAGACGCTACCTTTTCACCCAACCCATGTGTTATGGCACCTATGTGTTAAAGGCAACAAGGGCATGATAGGAAAGCTCCAACAATCATAGCTCATGTCAAGAGAGTGAGTGAGAGTAGACTAGCCCAAGGCCATGCAATCATAGGTCATGGGTCTGATAGTCACATCATGACAAGGAGAGTGGATTGGCCTTGCAAACCATGGCCCTAGCTCTACAACACCCGACATTGACCCTTCATAGCACTGGAAGAAGAAGAAAATGAAAACCCTCAGCTCATAGAATTTAAAATTAGAAGAGAAATTCTATGGGAGCAAGTGGCAACTAGGGAACGAAGGGAATCCAACCCACCAATAGGAGCACACAACACTCGGTGTAGGAACACAACTCAAGAACTTGACACAGGAACATGAACATGGTGTAGGACTAGGAACATGCAACTAGATCTAGTTGTTGAATCATTTAAAGAATCTTATCTAAGTAAGGTAGAATTAAGAACAACCACTAAAGTATCAAAAGAGATTGAGTTAGTTAATTTGTCAGTGAAACATGATGACCCTAAGAAAATAGAGCGAGTTGATAAACCTAAGCAAGATGAACCACCCAAGGAACTGAGACATGAATTCAGAGGTAGATTTTTCATATGTAATGAAGTTGGTCATATGAAAAGAGATTTCATGGTAAGTCTTTCAAACATATTACTAATTTCTATTGTTATAATTATCATGGTTATGGACATAAAGAAATAGATCGTAAGAAACCTAAGTTTGATGGCAATAATGCAAATAGTAGAATGTTTATGAACACTAACCTTGGAGGTAATGAAAGAGGAAGATAAAAAAGAAGATCTAATGATTGAGGAAGATCTGATGGAGAAAAGAAATAATTTGAATGTTACAAGTGTAACAATCCTAGACACATCACAAGGAATTGTAGAGCACCTAATAGTCAGAATGGAACCAATCAAGGAAGGAATGCACATGTATGTTAGTTATGTAATAACTATGGACACATGTCAAGATATTGTAGAATGAACAAATGGAACTTCAACAAGAATCCTAATTACAGAAGGAACAATAACAAAAATGATAGGAAGAATGATAACAACAATGATGGCAATCAAAAGGAAGCAATCAAGGAACATGTTGATGAATTCAAGGAAGCATTTTTGAAAGATAAGGATCTAGAAAATTCTTACACAATTTTGGAGGAACAATATTTCAATGCACCTTATGAGAAATTGAAGTCAACAATTGTTTGTGACTCATCCTATTTGAATTGAGTAC
The DNA here is from genome assembly GCA_028749045.1 of Cupressus sempervirens. Lineage (NCBI taxonomy): Eukaryota > Viridiplantae > Streptophyta > Pinopsida > Cupressales > Cupressaceae > Cupressus > Cupressus sempervirens. The sequence goes on along the minus strand of CM053788.1, from coordinate 153,546,780 downwards.
TTGTCATAGAGATAGAGCATCAGTTGGTTAAAACTAATGGTAGAGAAAGGATTAGAAATTGCATAGTTAATAGAAGGTAGAAGACATAGAAAGGAAGCTATAGTTGAGTGTGCAAGAAAATATATGATCTCAAGAAGATATGAGAGAGAAAACAAAATTATTGGTAAATAGAGACAATTTCCAAATTTTTGGTAGATAAACATTTAATTCAAAGTGTGATTTGAAATGATTTAAGGATGACAAAAAAGATTGTGAGTACCATTTGATTGTGTGAAGTGTCTAGAGAAAATTGAAGAGTGATTTGATAACAATTTGGAGTGTGAAAAAAAATTCTTGAAGCTCAAAGTTGCAAAAGCCTTAAATGCAACTTTTAAGGTATTTTATGGAGCTTGAATTAAGCTTTCAATGCATCTAGTTAGAGATACAATGACTAGACAGTTAGTTTATGATGTTAGTGAAAGGCCAATATATGTATTCAAGAAATATCCATTTTATTCTCTTGTGAATGTTTTGTTAGGCACATTTTTGCAAGTCTCATAGAATGTGCTTTACAAAGAAGATATTAGAAGTTATATCCACATCAAGATCAAGAGTATAGGAGATGAGCATATACACAAGGACTTGCGAGTCATGTGTAATAATGACCTAACTTTGAAGTCTGAGTATACACACCTGAATGAGTTAAACCTAGTGAATATATGTTTTATACTAAGTTTGACAACCGTGATTGGACCCTAATCATTCTCAGTAGGGTACATGGTGAATGTTTTGGTTACGAGATATGCATGTCACAATTAATAATGACCTAATTCACAAGTTCATAGGACTAAGTAATGAGGGATGCAACTTATAAATGAAAAGAATGTAAGGAAGATGGTTGAAACAAACCTAAATACTAGATTTGATGAAAGAAACATGAAGGTTGATACAATTCAGGACAAAGGAGTAAATTTATTGTGTAAGATTTTAGGATACAAGTTTAACCATAGTTCAAGGGTTAAGTCAGTGCCAGTTGGATTCTTACATGCAACTTATGTAATGGTAGTTAAGGGAAGGAAATTGAATCAGTGCAAGATAATTAGATTATAGTTACTAGAAAACATTGCAAAACTAAAGAAGACCAAGAATGTAGTCTTTAGATTTGAGTCTTTATTAACTCATTTATTAACTCATTTATTTTTCTATGCATCAAGGAAGTTCCCAGGTATGACAAATTGGGAAGGCAATGAGTGCACAATGGAGATGGTAACTCAATACTATAGGGACAAATTGAAAATGTTAGAGATAGTGACATAGATAGGATGATGAATAATTTATAGAATAAGATGAAATAGAGGTACAAAATACCTCCTTCCATGGTAGAGAAGTATAAAGATTATTTATGTTTCATGGTAAAAATAGATAACACATGCATGGAGGTAGTTGAGTCAAGGGCAAATTTTATTGATCCAGTGATTTATGAAATGTGTGTAGAACTCATTGAAGGGTATGCAAAGATCATACTCCAATAAAAAAGGGATACTAAGTGCCCTAGATGGGGCACCTATGATGAGAAAGTGAGAAAAGTTCATTCTAAACTTCACAAAAAAGAAAGAAAGAAGAAAGTGATAGAATTCATCCTTAAGGACTCAGGCATGACAAGATAAGAGTTTAATGAAGTTAAAGGCATGATGCTTGAAATGAAGAAAAGTGGGAAATATGAGGTAATGATAGCAACACCTATTGTTGTTGTAACATCTTTTGTAGGTGTAACTATTGTTGAACCAAGTGGGCATGATGTGACAAATAGTCTTGCTCATACCCTCGTTTCCTTTAGGGTCTCCTTAGGTCTTTCTCATGACTTAATAGGCTTACTTCTTACCCTAATCTCCTTAGGATCTTGACTATGAGCTCCTAGGTCCTTCAACTAGTCCACACCATTTAACAAGAACAACTACTCTCAACCACCACTACCTAAGCTTGATTTAGCCTCCTTATCTTCTTCACACCAATTCCAAAATCAACCCAAAAAATCATTTGACACTCAAAATGAAGGATTGGTCACCTAGGAAAGTATTTAGTTTCCCTTCAAGACCTATAACCACAATTGAACTTGAAACACTAATCAAGTTCCAAAGGCCATACAAAATTGCACAAATATGCTTGTAATAGGGCTATAAGAAATTACCCCTCATAATGAAGAAAATTCCAAATAACCTATAAAATTCCTTAACAATGGGGTAAACTAAGCCTTGATCTAGACACCCTTTTTAGAGATCTTGAGGATCATAGTGGGTGCCCAACTAGTCCATATGGCCACAAATTAAGTCTAAAATTCATGATTCATAAGACCTTAAACTAGTCTAACAAGAATGAATTGTTACCCTCCATAGAACCTTTACCAATGCCTCTCATTGAGTTTTTGGATTCTCTACAAATGCTACATCTTTCCACAAGCTTTGATTGAAGTAATCTAAGTGTTCAATCCCACTCATAAGCTCTGCACTGGACTGTGATCCCTAGCCATGCATCTCTAGCTCGCGTAGGGTATCACCATGAAAGTGCTTGCCTTGCTTCCCAGGGGCCCTCCTAGACTACACAATATGTAAAAGGAGTCATCTTCCTAATTCCAAGAGAATGCTAGATCATATGGTGGGAAGAGGAGTTATGACTCTATTTTTCCTAGTGGCTTGGTTTAGATCAACAGGCAATCAAGAAACATAATAATTTATTGAAGAAACTTAAACCCTACAAAAACACAAACTAAGTTGTAAAAAAACACAAATAAAACTCTAACATTTCCCAACTCTACAGATCCAAATTCAATCCATTAATGTGCTAAGATACTCAAAAATATAGAACTATAACTATTAACTTGATGGTAGTTTGTACACACCAAAATGACTCAAACTTCCAACCATTTCAAAAGGTTAGAGATGGCCTTATAAAAAAATTCCAACTCATATCCTAATTGTTTTAGATAGTTACCAAGCTTAAACTAAATTTTTTCTTGAATGTAACAAAAGTTGTCAATGTTGTAAATGACAACATTGATAATCTTTTAGCAACTTTTACATATTTTCATGTTTGACCCTCAAACTTGCTCCAAAGGTTACAAAACCTTACCAAAATCCTTAAATGAATAAAAGACATATAAAACTATCTTAAAAGAACTCATTTTTCCATCCTTCCCCTCAAAACACACAAATGCTCCATTTGACCTAATTAAGCAATTATAAGCAATTTATGCCTCATGAGGCTTTCTAACCTTAGCCTACCTCAACCTAGGATTAGGTTAACCCTATTATTCACCTAATGGTGTGGCTAGAACCAATACAATCCAAAATATCCTAGAATCCCTAAGTCTTCCATAAGCCCCTGCGCCATACTTCCCCACAAAAGAAAACCATGTCAGTCCTGTGGACAATAGGTCTAGGGAAATGACTACCTTGTTGGATTTTACCTCACCAACCCAAGTTGATTCTAAAGTTGGCTTGTCTTTCCACTTGATGAGGTTCTCCATGTACACCTTGTGTTTTGTGGCCTTCTTAACTCTTGAGTCCAACACTTATTCAGCTTCTAAATTTCTCAATGAGGGTACTATTGTAGGTTCTAGATCAACACTAATCCCTTGATTGATTTGAGGTAGTGTACCCTTGAATTCAATCAAATCTTGGATGTTGAAAATAGGAGAGATACTAAAATCTAATGAAAAATCAAGTTTATAAGAATTGGCTCCATATTTGGCTATGATTTTGTAAGGCCCCACTCTCTTCACTTGCAACTTAGTTAGCATTCCCTTTTGCAACCTGGACTTGTTCAAATACATTGTAACATAATTACCAATAGAAAACTAAATGTCTTTCCTTCTTTCATCAACCTTGTCTTTCAATTTCTGTGTATTATCTTGGATAGTCTTCTTGACTTTCTCTTGGATTTCTTTCATGGTTTGGACAAAATATTCAACATTTCCACTTCTATGTTTGATTGCTCCAAAATACCTCAACTCACATACACCCCTTAGATACATCCCATACATAATTTCAAAAGGGATTCTTCCTGTAGTCCTATTCCTATTTTCATTGTAAGCATACTTTGCTTGTGGAATGATGACAACCCATATTTTCCCATACTCTTTAGTTAGTCACCTTAAGAGATTACCTAGCACCCTGTTAACCACCTCAGTCTAGCCATCAGTTTGAGGATAGTATGTTGAACCAAATGAGAGGTTTGTATCAAGTCTACTCCATAAAGTCTTCCAAAAGTGGTTCATGAACTTCACATCTCTATCTAAAACAATGCTTAATGAAAGTTCATGAATCCTTACAACCTCCTTAAAGACTAGGTGCATAATATGGCTAGCATCATTGATAGTCTTACATGGAATGAAGTGCCCCATCTTACTAAATATGTCAACAACTACATAGATAATATGATAGCCCTATTTTGTCTTGGAAAAACCTACTATGAAGTCCATGATCACACAATCCCATGGCCTATTTGGGACTAGTAATGGCTGATAAAGTCCTGTAATACTCATTCCACCCTTAGCTTTCATATAGACCATGCATTTCTCAACATACCTAGTCACATATTTGAGTAGTTTAAGCCAATAATAGAACCTTTGAACTAATTCTAGAGTTTTTCTCACACTAAAGTGTCCACTTAGGCTCCCATTATGTTTTTCATAAATTAGGTTCTCCCTAATGGATCCCCTTGGTACACATAACTGATTGCCCTTTAATAACAATCCATTTTGTAAGATAAATTTAGAGAATTTTCAATGGAAATGGTTCTCAAAATTAGAACATACCTTATATTCCTTTGCAAAGTCTTCATCATCTATATAAAGAATCTTGAAGCTCTCTACCCCAATGCTATGCTAAAATTCTTAGATTGTTAACACTCTCCTACTCAATGCATCTTCTACCTTGTTCATCTATCCTTTCTTATGCTTGATTGTGAAGGTGAAAGCTTGTACATACTCCATCCATTTCAAATGCCTATTACTCAACTTTTGTTAAGTATTGATGTAGCTAAGAGCTTAGTGGATAGTAAACACAAAAAATTTCTTGGGCAATAGGTAATGCCTCCACTTCCTAAGAGACTAAAATGGGGCATAGAGTTCTAAATTATAGAAAGAATACTTCTTTTTGGTTTCATTTATCTTTTCACTAAAGAAGGTTACTAGCCTACCTTCTTTACTCAACACTCCCCTTACTACTAGGCCACCTACATCACACTCTATGGTGAAAAGTTTCTCAAAGCTAGGAAATTGCAAAATAGGTTGGGTAGCTACTTGCTTCTTTAACATCTCAAAGGATTTCTTTGCTTCTAAGGTCCACTTGAACTTAGACTTGAACCCACCCTTTATGGTGTCTAGCAAAAGTGCACATATACCACTAAAATTCCTAATGAATTTCCCATAAAATTGAGCTAGACCATGATTTTTTTTTTACCTTAGTAGATGTAGTAGGTGGCGGCCAGTTGAGGATAGAAGCAACCTTCTCTTGATCCACCTTTAAGGACCCTTTTGACACCACAAAGCCAAAGTAAAAAAGTTCTTTGTTGAAGAAGTTACACTTTTCAAGGTTTATATTGAGCTTCTCCTGATGAAGTCTTTGTAATACTACTTCCACATGTTTTATGTGCTCCTCCTTTGTCTTGTTGAAGTTGAGTATATCATCTAGATATACAACCACAAACCTTTGAGTGAAGTTTTTGAGTACTTAATTAATGAGCCTCATGAATGTTCTAAGAGCATTAGAGAGACCAAATGGCATCACAAGCCATTCATATAGCTCATCTATTGTCTTGAATATTGCCTTCCATTCATCTCCCTCCTTAATCCTAATTTTGTGGTATCCACTCTTTAAGTCCAACTTTGTGAAGTACATTTCCCCTCCAAGACAATCCAAGAGATCTTTAATCCTAGGTATCAAAAACCTATACTTGTTTGTGATCCTATTTATAGGCCTTGTACATAGTCTCCATTTTCCTCCCTTCTTGGATACTAGTACAACAAAGATTGCACATTGTCTTATGCTCTTCTTGATCAGACCTTTATCCAATAGTCCTTGCAATTGTTTTGCCACCTCTAATTTTTGGTCTAGAGTGAGCTTGTATGTTGACTTGTTTGGAAATGATGCACCAAGAATAAAGTCTATCATGATGGCTTATGACCCTTCTAGGATGTAAAGTGGTAAGAGCACCATCACTCATAGTGTCCTTATATTTCTCAAGAAATGCTTGTACCTCTATTGGAAGTGGCTCTTTGATTGTATTCTTCTCTCCTTTGGACTTCAACACAAGTGCAAAATTTTGGCTCTCATCATCCTTGAGATCTTTGAAAAATTCCTTCCCACTACATAGCAACACACTAGGCACCTTGGACTGTAGTTTCTCTCCTTCCAACAAAGAATGGATTTTAAAAGTCCTGCCTCCTTTCTTGAATGATATGGAGTTTTTCTTCCCATCATATACTTCCTCTCTATCATACTGTGAGGGTCTACCTAATAGTAGATGGTAATTATCCATGGGCAAGATATCACACAATAGCATGTCCTTGTACCCTTCTATGGAGAAATCAACCCAAGTTTGTTCATTCACCAGTATACTTTGATTCTTGTTGAGCCAAGTCACTTTGTATGGATTTACATGGGGTATCTTAGTTAGTTTAAGCTTTTAAACTACCTCCTCTAAGATGATGTTGTCAATAGAGCCTTAATCCATCACTACCTTGCAGACCTTTAAAAGAATCTTCCATCTAATTCTAAACAAGGCCCTCCTATGCTTAGGTTCATTGGGAGCTAGTTGCTTGATCAGTACCCTTCTAAACATAAGGTTTTCACCTTTTTCAAAATCTATGTGGTCCACTTCATTCTCCTTGGCACCATAATTTTATTCTTGAGCATAGGCCACTCTCTTGACATGGTTTGGAGAAGAGGTCTTTTCAAGGCATCTATATGTTGGATGGCCTAGTTGATCACAGTTGCAACACTTCATACAAGAAAAGTATGAATTACTTCTACTTGATCCTCTACCTTTGGTGGAACCTTATTGGTTACCTCTTCCTCTACTATAACCTCCTCTAGGAATGATTTTAGTGGGTTGCTCAGTGAGCTTTGTCTCACCTTGGTTCCTTTGCTTATTACCTTTACCTTTGGTATCCTCCTCTTTGTCCTTTCTGATTTCTATCTTTGCCTCTATCCTTGAAGTTTGATTCCCCTTTCTTTCTAGTCTTCTCTTCCATCTTTAGTGCTAGTTGATGGCACCTTTGAATAGTAGTAGGTGTCCATAAGCTTAGCTCCTTCTAGATGTTCCACATTAAACCACCCAAGTACCTAGCTACCTTTATTACGATCAATGAGGTTTCCATGAGGTGGAGGCCAAGTCAAATCCATGTGGATTAGAGTTTTTACCATTCAAAGGGGGGAAATATGCTCACACATGTGTGAGCAACCTTTCATGTGATGTATCAATGACATGTGTAAGAGGTTGGAAGCTCAAGGTTTTCTCACATATGTGTGAGTAACTTTGGTTCACATGTGAAGGGGGACAAATGTGTAAGAGAATAAGAGTCACATGTCACATGTGACCATGGTTTGCTAATCTTTTGATTAGGATTGTACAAATGATTAAGGATATCATTAGATGGGAAACTAGGATTAATTAGTGGGTAAGTGGATTGACCTAGGTTAGAAGTATGGGTTAGGTTAGGAAAGTGAGGTTAGGTGAAGGTTAAAGTTAGAAGCCATGTGCTCAAATAGAGTTAAATATAATATTGAATTCCAAGTGGAATTAAAATGGATTAATTAAGTAAAATATGTTATTTACTTAATTAAAGTGAAGGATTAAGATGCAAGTGGGATGAAGGATAAATAAATGTAAATTTAATTAAATCAAGGATAGGGGATAAAGATGAATGTAATCTAAATAAATGTAAATTTATTTAATTAAAGGTAGGATAAGGTTAAAATTAAATAAATAATAAATATCTATTTAATTGGTCAAGATAAGGGTATTTGTGCTCAATTGGACAATTTAAGGTGTCGACATTTTCCCCCTTTGATATGGAATTTTTAATTTTATATCAAAGAAAAATAAAATATAGTGGAATGAAGGATTAAATTGTAAGGATAATGCCCTAGTCATGGAAAGATGACAAGTGTGGAACGGTATGCCCCCTTGAAAGGAAATGTAGGTTAGGAGAACATGAATGTTCTCTCAAAATGGATAGGAGTATGGAAGGGAGTGGAAAATGATAAGGTTGATAAATTTATGCTGAAATGGTGTGAACAACCTAAGTTTAATATTGTATTCAACACTATGCACCAAGTTATGAGGAACCAAGATGACAATGTGTCAAGTACATGATAAAAAGGGTCTAATACAACCATATACCTTATGAAACCATGATATGGAAGACCATGATTTCTTGGGAAAATAGGATTCAAAGACCATGTTAAATGCAAAAAATACATACAAGTAACAAGCAATGATTCACAATAAACAAAAAATAAACAATTTTTTGCCCCTAGTCAAGTTGAAAAACCAATTAATGGATTGATTGATGATGATTGATTGAGGATGACAAAGTTAACAATAAGAATAATGAACATCCAAGGATTGGGAAGGAAACATCCCATGATTATGTTCAAATGTGGTCAATAGATTATCAATTGATTTGGATCAACATGATGAATTGAATAAGGATTGATGTACAAGATTGCAAGATGGGATTGATTGGATTAGTATTGATTGCACTTGATATTTTTTTGTAATTTTTTAGTTTTTAAAAATTTTATGGAGATTTTGATGAATAGATTGAATTGAAATGCAATTGGAAGAATGAACTTTGATGATATTGGAAGAATGATTTTGGTAGGACGAAAAATGATTGGAGTAGAAGATAATGTGATTTGATGTGGAAATATTAAACGAAGGGAAAATTTATTGAATTAGAGGATAAATGAATTTGATTGAATTTATTGGAAGAATTGGATTGAATTTGATATAAAAGGGTGTAGGATAAAGTAGATTAAGACCAATGGCAAGGGACAACCAATGCATGGTAAATGGATGAGAAGTGTGGGGAGACTTTTATGGATTGGATGATATATGAATGAAATGGAAGGTGAAATAATATGGGGGACCAAAGGATATGGTATCGGAAAATGGGGAGCCAAAGACCATGTTTCAAAGGAGTTGAAATGCCCTATACCAAGGATAGGAAAATGGAAGGAAATATGGTGGGAAAGGGTGCATGGAATGGAAATATGGTGTGGGCATACATAGAGGAAATAAAGGCTTGTGTATTGTCCAAAACATGCATGGATTTTATTATTTTATTATTTTTATGCCTCTAGTTTACATTACAATCATAGGTATAAAAATGGAAGATGGATGGGCAAAGGATATGATGTAGAGGAAGTGAATATGATAGGAAGAATGAAATGAAGGGTATGGATGAAATATGGAATGTGACATGGATAGAATGTATGGGATAATCAAGACAAAAGGAATATGAAAGAAGGATGGAAGTATGTGGGAGTATGGATAGAGGATAGAGGAAAGGAAAATTCCAAGGACTATGGGATGCAAAACATTGATAGGATGTCAAGATCAAATATGTGAATAGATGGTGGGAGTATGTAGGATAATGTGTGGATAATGTGCAATGGATATGTTGAGTGAGCATGGATGGATGAAAGGAAAATGATAGTCAAGATCAAATATTGAAAAGGATGATGAATGGTAGATGGAAGTATGGAAGATATGTAAGGCAATGTGGTATGGATGGGGATCGCCCCTAGTGTAGAGTGCAAGTGGAAGAGGACAAGTGAATGGATGGATAGCTAGAATTGGAAGACACTAGATATAGAGGGAGGACTTAAGAATCTAGATACATGGATGGCATCCCTTGATAGTTATTACTCTTTCTTTGTTATTTGCAAGAAATTTTTACTATTTTCTCATAGATATTGGTAGGATGGTGAAAAGAAGGATGAAATGGGTTGGCAAATTGAGGTCAAGGACTTATGAAAAAGTTTGGATTAAGGGGGTGGAGTGGTTGGGAGGAAGACATAGTTGAAGGATGCTAGGTTGGAATATTTGTGAATGAGTGGATGAAGGAGGTGAAAAGATCATCACTGAAACACACCTTGAAGGGTGATGAAAAGGAGGAAATTTTGGAGGATATGTAGGAGAAATTTTGAATTTTTGGATATAGGGACCCAAAATGGATGAAAGAGATGATGGATTTTGGATGGTGGGTTTTGGGACATAAGGACTCAAAATAGAGTTGGTAAATGGAATATTTTGAGGATTTATGGATGGAAGCCTTTGAATTAGAAAAAGTGGATGTAATTTTGAACTTTCCTTTTAGATTCATTACTTCATTAAGTAGCTTTGGAATCCACATGATTTTTGCATTTTTTATTTTCAATCTTTGTGGCATTCTAATTTTTTCTTTCCTTTGGATTAATTTTTTTCTTTTCTTGAACATTTCTTTTAGAGGTGACATGTTCATCCTTGATTTTTTGCAGATTTTTGGCTTCATTCACTTTATCTTTGGCATCAAATTTTTCTTCCATTGGCCATGGTATGGGTGTATGAGGATAAATGGTGTGGAGAGCTTATGGATGAAATTATGGAGGGTGAACATTGGAAGGAATTCAAGGATGTATGCCTTTTTTGATCTTTACAAGGAGCATGAGGGGATGAAGTGAGAGAATTGGATATAGTAGATGGATGTATGTAAGGACCCAAAATGGATAGAAATGAGGAAGGAATAGGAATATGGATATAAGGGCCCAAAATGGACTTGGAATATGTATGATGGGAATATTTAGGTTCAAATGGAGGAATTTTGCATTTGGAAGGAGTGGAAGGTGTGCCAACATCTTAAGACATTATTTCTTCAATAAAATACTTATTATTTTCAATACAAGATGCAAGTCCATGTATAGTGGTTTCTTGAGTGGATTGGATAGGTGTAAGAGGATCAAATGGAGGATTAGGATCACGGGGGAGATTATGAGGGATAATAGGATCTTTAGATGGATTAAGAGTATGAAATGAAAATGAAGGGGTACTTTAATCTTGACTCATAAGAACATCATGTTGTGGAATGGAAGGAGTGATTGGATCATGAGATGGAATAGAATCATATAATGGAGTTGAAGGAATGGAACCATGAGATGGAGTAATTTGATCTTAACATGGAGGAATCATAGTGGATGAAGTGGAAGGAAAATCTTGATGAAGTGGAGGATCAATGGATGCTAACTCATGAGATGGAGGGGAATCAGTAATGGGTGAAATAAAGGTAATGTCTTGATCTTGATTAGGAAGTGGATCATGATATGGATTAAGAGTGATAAATGGATTTTTATGGATAAGGAAAATATGGGATGGTGAATTTCTTGGATCTAAAGGAGAGGAGGAATCCATAATGGCATGCGTTAGAAAAATTTCTAGACATGGCATTGGGTGTATGACTTTGGGTGATTGGATCACTTTATTTTTAGTTTTGTATTTAGACAAGCTTTCTACCAATGATTGTGGGTCAAAGAAATATTACAAGGTGGCAATGATGTTAATTTTTGAGGATTAGGATTGTGTGGCAATTGTGAGCTAGGTAGGGGATTGAGATTATGGTTTTGGACATTAAGCTCGAAGTATGAGGAATTACATGAAGGACTTGGGTTGGATGGGACATGAGGATTATGGACTTGGAAATGTGGGGTAAGAGGACATATGCCATGGAAGGTAGAATTTTTCTTTTGATTTGCTAGGCTCAAGATAGAATTCTTGATTTCATCAATTTCTTTGGCAATTGCATTTTTTTTTGAGGAATTATGTGGGCTATGATGGGAATTATATGTAGATGAATGATAATGAGTTGGATTTCCCTTGTCAAAGGTAGAAGAATAATGAATGTGAGATGGATTAGGATTGAACATGTTATTTTGAGGACTGATTTGATACGTGGGTTGAATGAGAGGTATAACGCCATATTTCCTTTGAATATCTTCAACCATTTGGTTGAGCCAATTTGTATCCATGGAACTTAGATGAGGAGTGAGAAGAGATTTTATGAGAAATGAAATATGAACTTAGGACTAGGAGCAATTTTGGACTTTGTGTTTGATTTGATTTGGATTTGGATTTGACTTGATATTGACTGGATTTGATTTTATGTGATATGATATTGGATGAAGGTTTTAGATAAACTTGACAAGATTTGGGTCATTCAAGATAACTAGGATTAAAGTCCAAGGATTATGATGGTGCTCCTAAGTCCAAAGTAGAATATTTTATGAAAATTGAATTAGAAGAAGATTTGAATGAATGAAATTAGAAAGATTAATTTTGGATGAAGATGTAGATGGATTGAATTAGGAATTGATTAGAAATGAATGAATTTGACAAGGGATAGGATTAGAAGGATGATTATTTGAAGGATTTAATTAAGGATGAATTATGAGATTGGTTGAGGAAATTGGATCTTGATGTGGACTATGAATCATGACTAGAATGAAGATTAGGAATTTGATTGAATGATTAGGAAGATGAAGAAATGATTTGGATGAATAGAGATAATTAAGACTTTGAGGAATGATTTGAATGATTAAGAAAAGATATGCATGATGGTGATGAATTTGATGGGTAGAATAAGTGATTTGGAATTGATGTGGACAACTTGACTAAGAGGACTTAAAACAAGACTTATTTTTGTTGTTTTTGAGATTTTTTGTTTTTATTTTTAAATTTTGAACTTTTATGATGTTTTTGAATTTTTTTGAAACATAACATGCAAAAGCCTACAATGAAATATATACAAGAAAAGTTTAGATGGTGTGTCCCCTTCAACTGGGGAGGGTTTCAAACACTCAAGAACGTCAACACCAACAATCCTATGATGTTTTTATTTTTTTCTTAAAACACACACATATATATATGTATGTATATATATATATGTATGTATGTATATATATATATGTATGTATGTATATATATATGTATGTATGTATATATACATATATATATATACATATATATGTATATATATGTATATATGTATATGTATATATGTATATATGTATATGTATATATGTATACATATATACGTATATATATGTACATATATGTATATATATGTATACATATATACATGCATGTATATATATACATACATGTATATATGTATACATACATGTACATATGTATATGTATATATATGTATATATGTATATGTATATATATGTATATATGTATATGTATATATGTATACATATATACGTATATATATGTACATATATGTATATATATGTATACATATATACATGTATGTATATATATAATATATGTATATATATGTATATATATATATGTATACATATGTACATGTATGTATACATATATACATGTATGTATATATATACATGCATGTATATATGTATACATATCTATACATATATGTACATATATGTACATATATGTACATATGTATACATATATATATACATATATATATACATATATATATATATGTATATATGTACATATATGTACATATATATGTATATATATATACATATATATGTATATATGTACATATATGTACATATATATGTATATATATATATACATATATATGTATATATATATACATATATATGTATATATATATATGTACATATATATACATATATATACATATATATATATATACATATATGTACATATATATGTATATATATATATATTTATATATATATATATATATATATATATACATACATATGGATACATATATGTATGCATATGTATATATATATATATATATTCTCAAAAAAAGTGTAACTAGAATTTTGTTTTTATTTTTATAAATAAAAGGAAAGCAAACAAATGAATTGGAAAATGAGAAAGTGAATTTTTTTTCTTTTTTACTCTTCTATTTTTCTATAAGCAAAGAAGTATACCCAAATTATATACACTCCTACAATTTGAAAATAGGAAAATGAAAAAACTATAGAGAACAATATGTCAAAAGTCTCCTCTTGAGTGCTTTGGGCACAATGGTGAGCTTACTGACTTGATATGAGGCTCCTTAAGAAACTTGATCTCCAAGTGCAAGCCTTCAACCTACAAGTTTAAACACACAAAAGATAGTTAAAATACATTAGAAAGTTAGCTTGAAACCATGAAGTGGGTCCCACTAGGCGTGCCAAAATGTAGTATGTAAAATGCTACAAAGAAGAAGCATATGAAACTATACTACTTCCTAGATCATTACATACATATCAAAATATGGAAGTAAACATGTAAATAGTGATGACATGCAATCAAAAAGAGTTTAAACTATTCAAACAAACACTAATGTAAACCTCGTAAAATCACTAAGTGTTGATGATGTTATTATTAGAATGTGGTTTCTTACAAATCTTGAAGCATAACCATGGATTGAAGATTTCTTATTGAAATGAGGAGATGGTTTTTATTTTATAGGAAATGAGATGAAACAAATGGTTGAGATTCAAAATAAGATAAAGGGACATGATTCCTCAGGATCAATGAGGTATCCATGAGGTGGAGGCCAAGTGGAATCCATGTAGATTAGGGTTTTATCCATTCAAAGGGGGAAAGATTCTCACACATGTGTGAGCAAAGTTTAATGTGATGGGTCAATGACATGTGTAAGAGGTTGGAAGCTCAAGGTTTTCTCACACAAGTGTGATTAAATTTGGTTCACATGTGAAGGGGGACAAATATGTAAAAGTGTAAGAGCCAGATGTCACATGTGACTAGGGTTTTTTAATCCTTTGATTAGGATTGTGTGAATGATTAAGGATATGATTAGATGGGAAACTTGGATTAATAAGTGGGTAAGTGGATTGACCTAGGTTAGAAGGATGGGTTAGGTTAGGAAAGTGAGGTTAGGTAAAGGTTAAAGTTAGAAGCCATGTGCTCAAATAGAATTAAATATAATATTGAATTCCAAGTGGAATTAAAATGGATTAATTAAGTAGAATATGTCATTTACTTAATTAAGTGAAGGATTAAGATGCAGGTGGGATGAAGGATTAAATAAATGTAAATTTATTTGAATCAAGGATAGAGGATAAAGATGAATGTAATTTGAATAAATATAAATTTATTTAATTAAATGTAGGATAAGATTAAAATTAATTAAATAATAAATATCTATTTAATTGGTCAAGATAAGGGTATTTGTGCTCAATTAGACAATTTTAGGTGTCTACACTCTTGACATTGTTCTCTTCTTCCTTTTTCTTGGCTACATTAGCAACCACATCCAACTTTACCTTCACCTCTATTAAGGCCTCTTAAGGAACATGTTCTTCTCCTTTTTCTCATTAACTTCCTTAGCTATCTCTACATTAGTCACCATACTTGACTCATCACTGACTCTCCAATAGCTGCAGACATATAGTTCTTTCCCAAGTCTTTAACTTTCTCTAATATTACAATCAACCCAAAAACTCATCTAACACTTCAAATTAAGGAATGGAAATCTAGGAAGGAATTTGGATTCCTTCAAGACCTATAACAACAATTAAACTTGAAACCCTAATCGAGTTCCAAGGTCATGAAAAATTGCACAAATATGCTTGTAATAGGGCTACAAGCAATTAGCCCTCCTAATGAAGAAAATTCCAAATAACTTGTAAAAGTACTTATAGAGGAGGTGAACTAAGCCTTGATCCAAACACCATTTTTAAAGATCTCAAGGATTATGGTGGTCTTGGGTTCCCAACTAGTTTGTATAATACGACCACAAATTAAGCCTAAAAATTAGGAATCACAAGATCTTAAATTAGTCTAACAATAATGAAATGTTACCCTCCATAGAATCTTCAACAGTGCCTCCCATTAAGTTTTGAGATTATCCAAACATGTTACTATCTTTCCATAAGCTTTGATTGAAGCAATCTAAGCTTTTAATCTCACTTATCAGCTCTGCATTGGACTGTGATCCCTAGCCATGCTTCTTTGGCTCACCTAAGGCATCACCAAAAAAATGCTTGCCTTTCTTCCTAGGGCCCCTCCTTCACTCTAAAATATGTATAAGGAATCATCTTCCTAATTCCAAGAGACTGTATAGATCCTATAGTGGGAAGAGGAGTTATGACTCCATTTTGTCTAGTGGCCTAGTTCATAACAAGAATCAATCAAGAAACAAAATAATTTATTCAAAAAACTTAAACCCTAGTAAAAAACAAAATAAATTTGTATATAATAACAAATAAAACCCCTCTAACACTTCCCAACTCTACAAATCCAAATTTAATCTATAAAGTGCCAAGATCTTTAAAAACATAGAACTGTAATTTTTAACTTGCTAACAATCTGTATACACCAAAATGACTCAAACTTCCAACCCTTTCAAAAGGTAAAGGATAACCTTATAAAAAAATTCCAACTCATATCCTAACTATTCTAGATAGTTACCAATCTCCAATTGAAAAGTTGCTCAAATACAACAAAAGTTGTCAATGTTGTCAATGACAACATTGATAAAATTTTAGCAACTTTTACATCTTTTCATATTTGACCCTCAAACTTTCTCCAAAGGTTACCAAACCTTACCAAAACAATTAAATGGATAAAATACATGGAAAAAGTTCATAAAAACACTTATTTTTTCATCCTACCCTTACAAACACAAAAATGCTCCATTTGATCTAATTAAACAACTATGAGAAATTTAGGCTTCATGAGGCTTTCTATCCTTAACTTACCTCAACGTAGGACTAGGTTAATCCTATTATTCACCTATTGGTCTAGCTAGTACCACTACAAGAAAAAATATCCTTGGATCCCTAGGGCTTCCATAAGCATACCTAGGTGTTCCTGCACCAATAGAAGCACCTTATGTAATAGTTGTGCAAGTGCAACCAGTGAGAGCTCAGATGAAAATAGAGGTTGAGAAACCTATTGTGTAAAGAAAGTTAGAGAGATCAGTGAAGGTGAAATAAGAAGCCACACCATGTATTAAGAAAAGGGCTAAGAAAACCATAAGTGGACCAAGAAAAAGAAGGAAAACTCTACAAGTCAATGATTCTGAGGATGAAATCGAAGATAGACTAGTAGATCAAGCAACACAAGAAGGCGCATGTCTAATAGGAAAGAAAGAATGAAAGCCAAAGGTAGAAAAACTTAACTTGCAAATCATTAATTATGACAATTTTGTATGGTTAAATAAGTACTATAGTTTTTATAATAACATGGATAGACAAAAACTAGAAAATGCCATAGTGAGGAATATGATTTTGTGGAATAAGAGATTTGATAGTATTTAGAATAAGATTTTAGGTGACCTATATAATATGTTACTAAATAGGAAGAAAGAAGTGACAAAGGAAGACACAAAGTTGATGGAAAAAATGATCAGTAAATTATGTGAAGTGAAATCTAAGGAGAACTTGGACAGAATTTTGAAGGGTATTGATCCCTTGCCAAGGAACAAAAGAACAATTCTTCTAATGGGAGGAAATTATAAAGATGTGAGGAAGGAAATAGAGGAGACCATTCTAAAATACATGACATCAGTACTTATACTAGCAAAGGAGAGTACACAGTCTAAACCTAAGAGCCCAGTGTATGTGCAAGTGAGTACACCTTCCTATGATGAGGAAGAAGTTGAGGAGGCACAACGTGTGCCCTCACCACCAAACATAGTTATGGGTATTGAATCGGTGCAAGTGGATAGTACATATATAAAATTGGATACAAAGGAGAACCCTTTTGTAGGGTATGGAACATCCATTGTTGGCAATATTATAGCTTACTCAAGCTCTGATGATGAAAAAGAAGAAAGAAAGAAGAGGCAAGAGGAAGAGGAAAGGAGAAATAAAAAAGAAGAGGTTTATGAAATTAACCAGAAGTGGAAGATTGTAATGTAAGAATCAACATTCTTGCCTAATATAAAACATGTGGAGTCAAACCTTGGGAAGGTAGTGTTTTAGTATGAGGCTAACATACCTTATGTAGCCCCAAAAATTATACCTATTACATCACCAAAAACTAGCCCATCATCAGTAGTTAAAGCACTGTCAGCATTATCTAATGATGATGATGATTAGAAGGGATTGATGAGCTCTTTGAGAAATTTTTTTGAGAAGAATAAATTTGTGAAGTCTTCGGAGAACACTCTAACTGAAGTCTTGGAGAGGATGCAGAAGATAGTTACTAAAATTGTAGTTAATCTAGACTTCTAGTCAAAGGCCAAGGAATTGGTGAAGACCTTTGATTGGAATTCACAACATAATCTAAGGTAGCTTCAAAACAAGATGAAGTGAAGCATGATATAGCAGTTTTGATATAATGTGCATAAATGTAAGGAATAATTTGAAGGTACTTGATGTATGCATTAAGGAGTTGAGAAAACACATTGATGAAGGTAAGAATTATAAGAACATTTCATGCTATCATAAAAGTATATATTAGATTTTGAGAATTAAATAAAGGTCTAGTTAGGTGATCTTGACACACTCACTATAAAGTTACAAGTCCCTGAGGCTAGCATTGAAGATTGTGGAACACTAGTGGAGAAGATTCATAATGTGATCAGAGGTTTGGAGTCTGATAAAGAAAATATTGTAAAGAGGTTCTCTACTATTAGGGAAATATTATCTGAAATGTACCTTTACTGATTTTGTATGATATTTCCAACCTCTAATCAGATCTTTAAGATCAAACAACCAATATTTCAAAGATCCACCATTTTCTCAATAAACCCCAAATTGGGTATGCCAGAAATAGTGCCAAAAGCTTCACAGCTTCACCTATTATTAATAAATCTGAAAGTGGACTTTTTTATAGAAATTTGAGCAGCATAACAGCCTATAAAATGTCATTTCTAGATCTGTATAACATGCACACAATAGCTCCCAAATGGAGGACAAAAACAATGCTCATCGGGCTCTTGAAAATAGCACAAAATAGCCCAGAATCACCACAAAAACTTAATAATCTATCACAGAAGTATAATCACATCCAAATACATATATTCAGATCTATTTTAATATTTAAAATTCTGATATACAGCAGCAACCCAAACTAATATAAAATACTCAACTGGAAACACCAAACTCTTACAAAATATACACCCGAAAACCCACAAATCTGCATTGTTCAGCACAAAGGAAAACTCTACATGAGCATGCACATGGAATGGCTTCAAACTCCCATCCTTAGCCTTCCTAGAAACCTACAAACTCCCATTCTTGGGTCTCCCTGGAAACCTGCAAACTCCCGTTCTTGGGTCTCCTTCTCCACAGGTTTGGCAGCCTCTGAATAATAACAAAGAAAATGAGCAAAAATCAAGTTCTGGAATCAGCCCAAAATGCCTCCAAACTTCTTAAAAGAGGGAATAACCCTAACTCACATACAAGAGGGGTTAATAAAACATATTTTAATAATAATTTTCATTTATTAGTCCATTAGCTTCCAAAGATTATCCCCTTTTTCCGAAACTTCACCTTTTTGGGCCTGCCTGCCTTAGCAAAGATTATTATTTTTAACTATTTGAAAAGGTGACATGACAAGTCCTCCCCTCCCAAATATTGCTTGTCCTCAAGCAATGGATGAACAATAAACCAATCAATCCACCTAGATCCCAAATGTAGTCATGAACTATACTACTGCCAATTAACACAGGCTCCTGCAATATCCTCTGCAATATGACCAAGAGGAATCCATAATCAAACTGACAATTATAGCTCAACCAAACTCCAAAATCACAACTTCCATAGTAAGAAACCCATGAGACACAAACTCTTAGAAAATCAAAACCCAAGTAAAGTGGACTACCAACATAGTAAATACCATCAATGCATTCCACTGGCCTATACAGAATGTACACTCCAACTCTACAACAATGGTGAATGCTCCCGAATGAAACTGTACCAAGTATGGAGAATCCACACACTATACAATGCCTATAGTCAACACAACTCTGTAGATCACCAACCACTATCTCATAACCATAACTACCATGCACCCCTGATGGTGAAAAGCCATCACAAGATAAACAGCAAGAATTGGAACCCAAACCAAATTTTTCTACCATCAACTCCTCAACACAAGGATCAAATGCTAATTGATGTACATACCTTGCAATATAATATTGATAAAAAAAACCAACCTCTGTCAACAGCTCACCATGAACAAGTGATACAACCCACTGTGACTGATCACCAGCTAAGTCAGTAGATGTCATAGCCAAAGGAGTAGAATCAATAACAACACCCGCTGAAGCATCACTCTGAAACTCCTGCTCTAAGTCATGTATTATCAAGCTGTCAACTGTAGAACCTATTGCCATGTTGTGCACATCACAACTCTCATCTTGAGGTGCTAAACTATCCCATAACTGATGATAAGCACTAGGAACCAAAGTACATCTTTGTATCATCATCTCATCAACATGGTCATCAAAGGTAAATTGATGAGCATACCTCACAATGTAATGCTAATAGAATGTGCCAATCTTAGTCAGTGGCTTAGACTACAATCCAGATGTAACTAACTGCAATCGATCACTAACCAAGTTGGAACTGACTACTACCTCTAAAGAAATCACCAAGGGAGTAGTATTACTAGCAGGAACCATGCCAACTATCAGCTCACCAACATCACACATGGTCTTTGATACAACATCTCTAGTCTTCATGTCATTAGTGCTAAAGGTCACCACCATATCAGGCATACCACAACAATCTACTGCAGCACCCAACTCAACTAAACCTGACTCTAGTGGGGATGAACTCGATATGCCAATGTTAGTATCAAGGATGGATGCATTCCCATCTCCACTATCTTTGACAGTCTCGACCATGGAAATCCTTGGATCATTAGACACCACAGCTTGTGACTGTATAGAATCTAGTAAAGATTGTAGTTGCTCTAACTCCATGGTCACCTTAGCCAAATGAAATTGTGACTCCTTGAAAGCCAACTGTGTTCTCTCAAGAATCTTAGAAGTCACCTCAAGCTGCTCAGTAAGCTCACTCACCTCATCTTCCTTGGCCAAAAATGCATCATATGTTGTACTGCCCCACTCCATAAGATAATCTCTGTCAGCTACCAACTACATATAATCCTATCTCAGAATCTAGATAGCCTCCCATAAAGAGTGGAACTCTATCAAGGAAAGATAACTGCCTCCCTGCTCATCATTAGTAGGAGAACCCCATCCATAAACTGCTAACAATTGACGAGCATCATCAAAATGTTGGCAAGCGATAGCAATGTCTCACTCACTAACTCTCAATTGATTAGACACATGATGGCACTAGCTTGATTGTCTCCTACAGACCTCCTCTGATGCACTGTCTAAAGGAGTATCCTCAAAGTTACTAGTCTCTATATTATTACCATCCATACCCTGTGAATCAACTCTAAAGCTCATATCAACAAATGGAGTATCAAAAACTGTAGCACTGCTGTCCAACTTCTTTGTACCCAAGGAAACTAAGTCTTCAAAACTGCCCACTGCATCCTCCTGGATGTCATCAATGCCAATATGATCCTGGGACTCATCTATACACACTACCAAATATGAAAGATCATCAACACATTCCAACAAGTATGGTCGACTGGATATATGAACAAAGTCCAACACTGGTGTATAAAAACTAATACCAACATCAGACAAGCTGCTAGCACAAGAAAAAACAACACCATGCAATCTGCTAATCAAATCCATGATAGCACCCAAACAAGCACTGCTACCAAAATGTGTTAAAGATCTCCAGTCAACTGAATCCCAAATTCCAATATAACAATCTCGAGTCCATATCTGTAAACTAGAATCACCTGGTAACTCAAGCAAAATCCTCACTTGAGTAATATGACCAATACCAACTAACTCCACATACCTGTCATGATGAGATAATGAAGTCACAATACTATATTTGTTCACTTTTAGGTGGCTGGACAAATCATGTGAAGTACTACCAGCCTCAACCTCATGTGATGAAGCATCTAACTATTCCTGGTACTCTTTCTCAGCAAATTCATGAATGCTCAATGTCTGCTCATCTCTACCAGGTATCTCACCATCATGCACAACAACATCCTCATAATCATCATCTGAACCCACTACGCTATAGTCACTACCTATTGTAACTATACCATCCTGAATACCTGTGACATCACCCTTTGACGACCTGTATACAATTGTCTAAATTTGAGTATCAAGTTGACCATTACTATCAATCTACATAATATCCTTTCTCACTACCTCCTATGGTGGAGTAGAATCTGAGACCTCAGCCTGGCTATAAGCTAGTTTCTCAAACTCCTCATGCAAGTTCTTGGTAATTGTGTCATCTGCCCTGTGAGAAAATCTGCCAAATAGAAATCCAGTCAACTTATCCACCTTAGCTGGGTTGGACAACATGTCATTCATTATATGGTGGTGCTCAACCAACTGTTTAGACATGTCATGGCTTATTTTCCTAAGTTTATCTTGAATGTCTAAATAACCATCCTTTCTACTATTTTGATTCTGGATATCAATTGTCCAAGATCATGTCCTCTAAGACTCTGTACTAAACCTATCCATTCTAGATAAATTAGAGTGTAACCTCAATAGGTTATAACTTCTTCAAACACCAAGAACTAACATGCAATTGATTAGAATTAGTATGCAACCATAGATTTTGACATGTAGCTGATTAGAAGAAACATGCAACCACCAAATTCACCAAGAACTAACATGAAAATGATTAGAAGTAGCATGAAACCATATATTTTGACATAAAACTGATTATAAGCAACATGCAACCATAAATTATGACATGCAAGATCTGGGTAGTTGTCAAAACTGACATGCAAGATCTGGGTAGTTGTCAAAACTGACATGCAAACTTCTACAAACCCTCAGGCTGGCAAGATCATGGCTCTGATACCACTGAAATTTACCTTTACTGATTTTTTATGATATTTCCAACCTCTAATCAGGTCTTTAAGATCAAACAACCAATATTTCAAAGATCCACCATTTTCTCAATAAACCCCAAATCGGGTATGCCAGAAATAGTGCAAAAAGCTTCATAGCTTCACCTATTATTAATAAATCTGAAAGTGGAAATTTTTATAGAAATTTGAGCATAATAAAATCCTATAAAATGTCATTTCCAAATCTGTATAATATGCACACAATAGCTCCCAAACGGAGGACAAAAACAATGCTCATCGGGCCCTCGAAAATAGCACAAAATAGCCCAAAATCACCACAAAAACTTAATAATCTATCATAGAAGTATAATCATATCCAAATACATATATTCAGCTCTATTTTAATATTTAAAAGTCTGATATACAGAAGCAACCGAAACTGATATAAAATACTCAATTGGAAACACCAAACTCTTACAAAATATACACCCGAAAACCCACAAATCTGCATTGTTCAACACAAAGACAAACTTTGCATGAGCATGCACATGGAATGGCTTCAAAATCCCATCCTTAGCCTTCCTAGAAACCTACAAACTCCCATTCTTGGGTCTCCCTGGAAACCTGCAAAGTCCCGTTCTTGGGTCTCCTTCTCCACAAGTTTGGCAGCCTCTGAAGAATAACAAAGAAAATGAGCAAAAATCAAGTTTTGGAATCAGCCCAAAATACCTCAAAACTCATTAAAATAGGGCATAACCCTAACTCACGTCCAAGAGGGGTTAATAAAACATATTTTAATAATAATTTTCATTTATTAGTCCATTAGCTTCCAAAGATTATCCCCTTTTTCCGAAACTTCACCTTTTTGGGCCTGCCTGCCTTAGCAAAGATTATTATTTTTAATTATTTGAAAAGGGGACATGACATTATCACCTAATATTAGCATTTTTTAGAGGCAACTAGAGGAAAGTCTTTCAATAAAGACTTCCTATGATAAGTTTTCTTATACTAACTTGAACGTAGTTGAAGAGACATCCTATGCACTTTGTGCATTAATTAGTATTTATGATATAGTGAAGGAGAATTAGAAGAAGGGAATGGAAAGCTTGAAACTTGTATATGCATATTTCTTTTCCAAAATATCAAGTTGATCAACAATAGGCTACCCAATCCTTTTCCATTAATGTCCCGGGGGGTTGGGGGGGGTGTGGGTGGTATTAATATGTAAGGAAAATTTTATGATTGTATGTACTAAGAAAAGAAGTGTATATGTATATGTAAGGGGGAGTATACATATCTATCAATGTAAGGAGTGAAAAGGAATGTAATGATCCATCAAAACATAAATAAATTTGTTATATTTTGAAGGCAAATTTGTGTAGTTACTTTTATTTGTTTTGTTATGTATGGGATCGTTTTGGGACTTAGCCAATTTTCCCAAATGTTTCCATCAATGCCAAAGGGGTAGATTGTTGGGAATATGATTAGTTAGATGTCTTGATAGTTTTCATTTATGGAAACATGTATTCAACATTTCATTTATGCATTTAGAGTTAGAAAATTGTCTAAGCGTTAGACCATTTCCAACAACATAGAGACATATATGATGGGTGTGGATGACACACTTTGGATTATATTATGCATAGTTGAGAATAGATTTATGAAAATTTCACAATGACATGTTTAAATGTGTAGATGTGTATTAATAGTATGATGTAAGTTATAGTTGAAATACCAATACAGAGCAGAACAAAGCATAGCAAAGGATTGAGTTGTATGATTTAAGGAATTATTTTGGTAACAAAATAATTACTAAGTCACAATGAGATGAGTTTTTGGATATTAATCCATAAGTTATTTTATGTTATATCAAGTATGTGAAGACATGAAGGCTGACTAAGTGGAGAATTATTAATTTCCAAGGTATAAGAAGAGATCTTATCTTGCACAAAGAATGTGAAGTTCTTGTAATAAGATATGATATTAAAAATATTGTATGAATAGCTTGAAAGGTATATGAGCCTTATGTGATGTGAATTATGATGTATGATTAGAGAAATTTTGAATCATAGTAGTGACAAAGTGTTGTATGTATATCTACTCTTGTGAAGAACTTAATTATATAATTGCATGTTAGGGCAGTGGACTCTTTTTGCATACATTATATTTGATCTTCCAAATCCTAATAGGGTTGAAGAAACTCCTAATAGGGTTGAGGCTTCTAACAAGGCCTAGTCCTCTAATAAGGAATCAAGACACTATATATACTTTATAGACTCCTAATAGGGTCAATATCCTTATCAAGATCCCTTTTTTTAGTAAATCATCTTGTGGGTATCATCCCCATCGAGGTTTTCCCTTGGCTAGGTTTTCCCTATTTAAAAATTAATGGTGTTATGAGTTCTCTATGTGTATGGTTATATTTATTGTTCAACATTGTTGGTTTACTTTCATATGCAAATTATAAAGTAATTAACAATATTTAGTTGTGGGAAAAAGTTTTTAGATTACCAATTCACCCCCCTCTCAGTATTATCTATTTATAACACTCAAATAATTAGAGGCTCAACTAAGGAAATAATATATGAGTCTAGTGAGTATTTCAAATATATCAAAATAATATTGAGGGAAGCTCAAGTAACTCCACCATAGGAATCAAGTGAAAGCACAATGCAAATTGTTTCCCTTAAAGAGGGGTAAACGCTTTGACCTGGAGCTATGAACCAGTGAGGCCACAAATAGGGGACCTCATCCCTGAGAGATTTGAACCTTGATGGCAAGGATAACAACTCAACAACTTAACCATCACAACATGCCACTATTGGCTCAATGCAAATTGTTAAGGACACTAGTGATCTTGAATATTTATTAAAGATGATGAGCTTGAAAAAAAAATTCATTAAATTGCAATAAAGTGAATTGAATAAAGGTTTGGATATTTTGAATGGAACTAATGAGAGGAAGGAGGAGTTGGTGAAATCTTTACAACAATTTGATCCTAAAAGCCACAATCTAAGTGTGGGACAAGTGAGGGATTTGATGAAAAGAACTAGTATGATACTTCTATAGGGAGAGGACATAAAATCCTCTTTTATAAATGACCAACTTAGAAGGAAACCAAATTATATTTTCAGGTTAGAAATTGAATATAGTGATTTGGTTAGAGGGTCAAATTTTGATCCTAAGAGTAAGACATTACTAAGGTTACAATTAATAGATGTATAAAGTGACAGGAAAGGAACTAATGATTTGGAATATCCAGAATACTAGTACACAGATTGGAGGAATTTTTTATATGGGTTAGGCTTTAAAACCTACCTCATAAATATTAGAGTGGGGATACTCTTAGGATGATTAGAGACAAACTAAGAAATTTTAGTAAAGAAAATGATGTAATTAAAATAGTATGTATGTACTATGCACATAATTATAATGTGGCCTTATATGTACTATATAGCCATCACTTGTGTCATAGGGTTCACCAAATTTCAAGCATGAGGTTCAAAAATTTGTGAACCTAATTTTTCTCTAAAATGTTATTATTGTTTGCTAATAAATTCATATGGAATCCATTTAGGTTTTATAAAAATTCTTATTTTAATAAAATGGCCAATGTGGATGTCATTGTAGAGAAGATACCATTCAAATAAGTTTGATTATCTCTGTAGATAAGACACAATGTAGGTGCAATGTTGCATCAAACATGATCCAACTTGAAATCCCATGTTTGAATCTTGTGTTCACATAGTTCTCAAGGCCCATATGTGTTTGATTGATTAGAGAACTATACAAAATTCTCTAAACCTCTCCAACCAATATTTAGCTCTACATCAATGAGTTATAGGGGTATTACACCCAATGATCTGGTTTTAGGGCGGAAGACTATTATGACTCAAGCCTACAATTTTTGAAGTTGTGCCTATTTTGTCTCTTGGTAAAATCTATAAACTAACCTCAAATTTTTTGTATTAGTTTCTCTTTCAAATAATTTTCTAGGTTAAGAAATTTTCAATGTCCATAATCTACCTAAATGCATGAAATCACCAGGTTTGATTTGATTACATACCTATGTTGTGCTTAACCCTTTCTCCCACCTGAATGTAGCGAGAATGAAATAAAATGAGAATCTTTTTGTTTTTTTAATATCCCATGTTGGTCAAAATTTTGACATTAACTTTACAAAAATCAAAATTTTGACCTTTTTGGGACATATACAAAAAAAAATCATAAGCCAAAATGAGCTTTGGTTGAAAATGAAGGGAAAATGTACTAGTGCATCCCACATTTCTTTGGTAGTCTTGCAACCTTTTATGTCATCGAACTCGACATAGCTTGGTTGTTCTCTTTCTTTTCCTTTAGTTGTTGAGCTATTAGAGGAACAATTGTTATCTCCACATATGCATTGTCTACAAAATATATTGTAGCATCACCATTTCCTACTAGATGTATCCTCATCAAAATTTTCCATTTAGGGAAGTTCTCTTTGTTCAACTTTGGCACCTCCTTTTTTGACATCTTGATTTTTAGCTTCAAGTACCTTCAAACTTTTTCTCTTCAAACACCAATACTCTAATTCTAATTGTTAGAATGTTACATAAACTTGTATTCCACTATCCTAATAATAGTCAACTTGCAGAATGTAAAACATTAAACATTAAAACATCTCAAAAAATATTCACACAAGTACATGACAACAAGATTTAACATGCAAACCCAATTTGGGTAAAACCACTAGTAACATTCTACCAAAATTTCCCTCTTTTGAAGTGTGTTCTATTAGGAATCAACCATGTTAAAGGATACAATACACAGTTTAGGTATGACCATTTTAAAGGATCTAATCACCCTATTAGGAGAGGCCTTATTAGAGGACTTAAGAACAATCCATTAGAATGCCACATTGATTAAGTGATTTACAAAGGATTTTAATTAATACAATGGTTAGAAAGTAACAACAAGTTGATCTAATAAATACAACTCACTTTGGAAATATAGATCACAATGTAGTTCATCTACTAACTCATTGATTGAACTCCATTCATTTCTCCATCTTCAATCTATGACATTCTTGGAAAATCTTTCAAGAAATCACTCTTCACCTTTGCTCTACTACTTCATTTTAGCATTCTACTCTAGTTTTCTAGTCAACATAATCATCAATTACTAACCTCTCTAGGTTAATTCTTATTCCTCCTTAAATAGATATCTTTGATCTTTTTCTACTTAAACATCACCATTGATCTTAGGGTTACATTAGATTCATCAAATCCTTTCATCATTTTATTTGTATCTTCTCCCTCTAGATAATTCTCAAAACTTCTCTTTGAATGCATGCTTAGACACACTCAAACATGGTTTTGTTAGAATATTTAGAATAACTAAGAGGGGGGGTGAATCAGTTATCAAAGGTCTAGATGTACCAATTGAACAAACAAACACTTGAAAAACTTTATATCTTTACATTCAATAGCTTGACCTCTATAGTAAACTTTCAATAACATAAAATAGAATTCCACTGTCCTAAATATAACAAAGTTGTAGAATATAGACATTAACAATAAATCATCACAAATAACATCACACAAGTTTGACACTAGGATTTAACATGGAAACCCAATTTTGGAAAAAATACTAGTAACATGCCACCAATCTTTTTACTCTTTTGAAGTTAGCTTTGTTAAGAGCCAACCCTATTAAATGTTACAAAAACACAATTTTAAATGTGATCATGTTAAAGGATTTAATCACCCTATTAGGAGTGGCATTGTTAGAGGACTTTATAACATTCCATTAGAATGCAACCTTGTTCAAAGGATTTACATGTGAGGGTTAGGTCAACCTTGATTAAAGGATTTCAAACTAATACAATGGTTGGAAAGTAACAATAAGTTTTGATCTAGAAAATACAACTCACTTTGCAAATATAGATCTCACTTTGGCTCAAATGTTGAACCACTAACTGGCCTTCATTGTCATCTCAATCTCTAATTTGCTTGTCAATCCTTCAAGAAATCACACTTCACCTCTTCTTAACTCTTCTCATCCTTCTACTTAAGTTCACCAATCAATAGTATTAACAACTGCTCCAAACTTCAACCTTCTTGAGGTTAACCATTGTACCTCCTTAAAGAGGTAATTCTTATATTTTGTTGCTTAAACACCACAATAGATCTTAGGGTTAGGTCAGATTCATTGAATCCTTCCAAAATTTTGTCTTATCTTTTCTATTCTATAAACTTATCCAAACTTCTCCTTGAATCCTTGCATAGAAATGTGCAAACACACTTTCCCTAGATTTAAATGTTTTAGATCATCCATCCTTATCTTCAACACATTTTACAAATTCCAAGAAATCAACTTTGTTAACTCAAAATTATGATTTCTCATAAACTATTAAAGTGTTGTCTCTTAGCCAACACTGTGTTTTGACACTCGATCATCACTGGGTTACTTGGTAGCTACTATTTTTTTTTTGATATATATGCTATCTCTTGATCAATACTGATGCTTAGTCAACACTATTTATGCTTGGCTTATACTATGGATCAGTCAACACTAGGGTTACTTGACACTTATTTCAAGTCCCTTAATCTTTTTCTCTATTGCTTGGTCAAGCCTATGTATTTGGTAAATCTTGATGAATTATTCAAGGCTTTAGTACAACTATCTTCTTCACTTGTAACAAGATTAAAAAATTACTTTATCTTTTCAAATTCTAACTAATCAAGTACTAATTGTAGTTTCTTCTCATAACTCAACCTTTCCTCTATTTACTTTTGTTATGACCAACTTCTTAAATGCTCTTCACCAATCATATAGATATGACACTTAGATTAGATAGAAAACTATCTCACCAATAGGGTTTGACATCAATGAAAACATAATAATTATTCCAATTTTAGTTTCCAATATGTTTCACTTGTATTAAATGCTCTAGCTCATCAATACTTATCCTTCATGCACTTTGACCAAACCAAAAACTCAATTGTGTCAACTAGGAATCTCAATTCCTTCACAAACTAATGAACTCTTACACTTAGCCAAAACTATATTCCTTGGCCTCAGTCATCACTAAAATAACTCAATCATCACTAACTATCTTGCTTGACTTAAAATGTCTTTTCTCAGTATGACTTTTCTAATACTTAATCTTTACTAGTGCTCAGTCAACACTATATTAGCTTGACTTCTACTAACTAGTGCTCAGTCAACACTATATTAGCTTGACTTCTACTATTCACTCAATCAACACTAGCACAACTTGTATTCAACTTTAAGTTCCTTAATATTATTCTTTGTATGTCATCTTAGCCTATGCATTTTCTGCTCCATTGATCATCTCTTCCTGGCTTCAACTCAACTATTTTATCCACTTAATTTTATGATTAAACAACACATTATCTTGTCAAAGTCCAACTGATCAAGTGTCCATTTTAGTTCCACATAACTAAACCTTTCCACTATGTCTTCTTTTTATCTCTTCTTCTCAAATCCACTTCCTCAATCATCTTGATATGGCACTCTACTCAGGTAGCAACTATCTCACCAATATGGTTTGACATCAATGAAAAATAACAAAATTTCCAATTGTAGTTTTTAACAATACGCAATGTGCCCCTACTTTGAGTACTCTATAACACATCCATACTTATCTTATTTAGTGTGAAGTCCCCAAACCCTCATAACCCATTAGTTTTATAATGTTATCACTTATTAACCAACTCACATGTAAAGCCAACCTACATAAGGCTCTAGTCTCTAAAACATAGGATCCCTTGGAAACCTTTTTTGGGCCCTAGCGCCTATGGTGAGCCACTCACCTAGGGAATATACTGTAGTCACAAATCCAAAACCAAAATCATAGAAGAGTATAGGAAAAAACATACCTAGGGTCACATACCCCTAGTCCCAACCCCTAATTCATACATCAAGCATAATCACATGAAAAAATCATAGAATCAGAAAGATATAAACAAATCCCTTTTATAAGGAACCACAAAATCAAAAGCCTCTAGAAACCAAAATAAACTCATTAGCAATCGAATTCAATCATTCACAAGAAAATTGTTTTAGGGTACATTTCTAGGGTCTCATATCCCTAGGTTAGTCCATTAAACCCTAACTCATGACATTAGTAATACGATGTAACAAGCACATATAAAATAATTTACAAGAATGAATATCATATATCTGTAATCACCTAAAAATGGTCATCTAGACTATTAGCCCCCTTTCAACATTTTGGCTAAATTAATTTAATCACTTACCTAAGCCAAATTGCCAATAATCAATTTATTTGATTATAACCTATAGTTTGACTATGCTATCCTAAGTTCATTATTTGATTAAAAGAACATGTCCCCTTTTAATTAAATAAAACACCCCATTCTTCTAACCCACTTAAAGTGCACACATAAAGTCCTTTTTCTATTTTGCAATTAAAAGAAAAGGCTTTGTGACTTTTGTCTTATATAACAAGTCAACTTATATTCTATTGGTTGACTTGTGTGTGCACATGGATCACTCCTCTTTTTGAATTCCACCATTGATCATCCACCATCTTCATCTTGATCTCTACCGTCCATACATCTTTAAAAGGGAGAGAGATTTCCCCCTCAATCCATCCTCATTTTGAATATTGTTATGCTGCAAGTTTTCTAATAGGTTTCTTTGGAGCTTTGTGGAGAACTTCTATTTCTTGTCTACATTCTCTCATACCATAGCATTTTAGCTTAGATTCATGTTGCATGTTAGTTTAGCTTCTATTTTGCAATAATCTATCTCACATAGCTTAATATTTGGATTGTAACACTCTCATACATGTTTTAGCATAGTTCCACTTTGCATCTCATTCTAGCTTAATTTTCATTTGCATTGCATCCTTGAGGAACTCCTTGAGACATTTGCATTCTTGCATCTTGTCTTTGGAACCTCCCATTGCATGGTTTACTAGCAAGAAGAGTATCTCTAAGGCTCATCTGAGAGCCCTTGAACTTGAAATACACTCTCTTGCACTCCGTGGATAGGGAGCTCTAAGCCGGCATCCAAGCATTTCGAACTCATGGAATCGTTTGGATAGAAGGGTTTAGAGTGTGACACAAATCCAGTGTACATTTTTGGCGCCCACCGTGGGGCTTGAATCAAGTTTTTAGCTCCATTTGCTTTTATTTTTCATCTCTGATTTTTTACAGCAGCATATTGGATCTAATCAAGTGCTTTTGTAGAATTATCACTTGGGTTTTAAGGCCAACCCATAAGTAGATTGGTTTGAAGGCCAAAAACTTAGTTGGTTTAAAGATTTGATCATATCTTTTAAACCACTTGGAGTTTGGTTCTAATTTTTTTATTTCAAGTTGGGTATGTGTTCAAAATATCTCAGTCTGATTTTTAGAGCATTTTGATGTGATTTTCAAGAGTTATGATTTTTTCTTTGTTTTTCATAAAAAGTCATTTCTGATTGCAAATCAGCACATTTTTTTGGAAAAAATTACATTTTTAGAAATATTTTTGAATTTTAAGAGGGGTAATCTCTTTTTGTTTTGTCTTTTGAGGTTGTATTAGGGATCAAAAACTCAATTTGATAAATCTGGCCTGTTTTGACAAAATCGATCTCTAGGGAGAAAATGAAGATATTTTTTTGAATTTCTTGCATTTTTGGAAAGCTCTTTGATTTTTAGCAGGGGTTTCTTCTTTTCATTTCTATTTTTGAATCCAAAATAATAGCAAAAAAGTCTAATCTTGTTGACTAGATCAAAAGCAAAGAGTAAAAATGAGAGCATTTGTGATTAGTTTGCCCTTTCTTTGCATACACTTGATTGGAAGATAACTTGGATATTTGAGGCAAATAACCACTTTTTATTTTAGTTTTTTATGTTATTTCACACTAACTTGTGGTGCTAACAAGTTGTGATTGCAGGTTGACATCCTTGTGAAAAAATTGAAACATTGCATAAAAAGAACACATGTCAAAGCTTCAAATGCATAAGGGCTACTAACAATTGTTTTTAGGGCTTCCCAATGCATAAAAACCCAATTTTTCTTGTTCTTTACTTTTACATGTGTGGCATATACTAGTTATTTATTTTTAAGCACATTAAAACTTACAATTGGGATCTTTTGGTGATAGAAGAGTATGCTCTTCACCCTTGTGGTGAATCAAAAATCTTGACTTACCATTTGGTTTCAAGAGTAAGAGGCAACTGAATCTTCTTGGTGTGTTTTGGAGAAAATGATTGGAATAGGAGAGTATGCTCTTCACCCTTGTGGTGAATCAAAAATCTTGACTTCTAAAAGTTGATCCACTCTTTGTGTAGTTTAGAATCCTTTAGAGGGCCTGCTCTCGGACAACATGAGAGGAACGACCCAAGTGGGGACAAGAAGATTACCTAGCTCTTCCAACCCACTATAAACTCAAGGCTATCAAGGACACAAAACCTTGGTAGACGTAGTGTTTGTCTTTTCTTAGTGTGATCGCTTATAGGATTTTGACCATAGAGAGATCACTAGGCAAGAATGCTTAAGGTACTCTTGTGGTCATGAGATTGGTTACTCATCGCAAGGTGAGGTGTCCCATAATTGGGAGCAAGAGGAACACTATGAATGGAAGCCTGATCTAAAAACCCCAAGTTAGTAACTACCCTTTTTAGCCGCTCAACTTCTTGGTGCAAGGATTGATCCTAATGGACTACCTGGATCACCCCAAGATTTACACTCACCATATGTGTTCCCTTGGTTATGCTTATGGAATTTCCATGACAAAGCCAATATCTCTTGTGGGAAACCACTTGGTGTGAGGTGAAGGAGCATCAGGCGTGGGCCAAGTTGTTGAGTGATGAACCATGACTTCTAGGTAGATATTGCTTGATGTGTTCTTGAATGTGCTAGACCTGTGAAAATATTTTGAACATACACATGATGATAGTTCTATGGATTTCTTTTAAGACCTCACATGTGCTTGTATCATGCAAGGTTGCTTTGTCCCTTGCTTGATTGTTTGAAGACTACTTCATGTGTCACTATCTTGCTTGGAAAGAAATTATTTTTGAACATCAAACTTGCTATGCTATTAACTATTGTCAAACTTTGTCAACCAAGTCAAAGAATCAAGTCTTAAATTTTTTTCTTGTGTTGCTTGTTAAGGGGAGTCTCATCATTTGAATTTGATTTTCTATATCTCTAGTGTTTGAAAGTGCTTAAAGTTTTTGAAAGTTCTTAAAGTGGCTCTTTGGTCTTAGTTCTCTTGGTCTTTCTATCTTCATGGTCTATGTCCACTTGCTAGTTATCTTTTTGCTGAAATGGTTGCCATGATTTCTCGACTACACTCTTGGGTTAGAGAGTTGTTCACTTGTCACCCCGCTTGCTCTATCTATTTGGCTATTTGGGCATCTTTCCTAGCTATTGACTTGAGTCATTCATGTCATAAGTTTCTTGGACATATTGTTTGACAAGTCACTTTAATCTCTCTCTACTATCTTGGCAAGTGAACACTCTACCTCCTATAGTTTCAACATCAAGTTATCTTCTAGGCTCTTTTATGCTTGGCTTTGCATCTAAAACTATGGGATCTAAACCTTTTTCTATCAAACCTTGGCCAAATATAGATGATCATGATATCCTCCATGTCACTAAAGAGTTTCAAGATCTATATGCACAATACAAAGAACTAGAAGAGACAAATGATCTTTCTTACCTTCATCTCTCTAAGCGCATGACAGAAATGAAGTCTAAACTTGAGAAAATGTTAGAGGAGAAGATTGCATCATTACATGAATCTTCCGTAAGGTCTTTACATGCATGTGAGTCACCTTATTTGAGGTCATCCTCTTCTTCTAGGTCTACATGCTCTACTTCAAGACATCAAATGTCTTCATCTTCTAGATCTAAAGACCTCTGTAGAGAACAAGCAAGTGATACCTCCTTTGAGCCTATGCTAAAATTTCATGATGGACCTATCTTTGACCAAGCTAATGATGAAGACATTGATGCATACCATTCAATTGAGAAAAAACAAAAGGACTCTAGACATACTTCTAATAGAACTTTTGCTCCCTTGGAAGGTTCTTATGATGACACATTGCAAAAAATTCTTGGAAATAAGATCATCATGTTACCTAAGTCTAGCTCATATGGAAATCCATTCTTGGATATCTATTGTGCTTATCATCGACATAATGAGCATAGTACTTCAGATTGCATTGAGCTAAAACATAAAATCCAAGATCTTATAGATAATGGAATTATTGGATCCTCTAGTGACTCATGTGCTGAGGATACTTCTCTTGAGCAAGATTACATTGATGAACCTATGTCCAGTAGTGGCTCCATTACATCTTCCACTTCTTCCAACACTCATGCATCTCCCAACACTTCAAATCTTTCCAGCATGCCTCCATCAAATAAAGAACCTAATGCTTTCCACATTGACTACGTGTATCCTCAAGGGCTACCTCTAAAAGAAACTCAAGCTAACCTTCACTTGGCGGCAAACCTTTTCCATGCTACCAATCCTAAACATCCTCAACCTTCATGCACTACTATGCCTCATCCAAGCACTACTCCATTCACTCTTCATGCTTCCTTGTCCTTAGGAGTGGCTCCATGTCAAGAGGACTCTCAAAAAGGAAAAGCTATAAATGTCAAGAAAGATCAAGATCAAGCACCCTTTCATCTTCAAAATTTCACCCCTCCATATCCTATGTCTTTTCCATCCCCCAAGTATGATGAATATATCACTTCCATTATCTCCCTTGAGCTTACTGAAAATTATGAGAAAAGTTCTCTTCATATGCTATCCAAAGCTACTTGTCAAGATCAAAGCATCCCATCATGTTCTACTTCTCCACATCCACTTCACAATTGTGCTCAAGCTTCAAGTGCTTCTTTTAAAAATGTTGTTCCTATCAAAGGTACTCATGAGTCTATTGATGGCTTTGACCATGTTGCTCATTCTAAAGATGTTGATATCCCTTCCTACTATCCCTTTGCATCTTCTAAATCTCTCCTTGGTCCTTATCCATCTAAGCTAAAGCATTCAGACCTTCCATCCATATTGGGGCCTTATGTTCCTCCATCTCCTACATTCACTCCTAGCTCATTCCCTAGCTCTCTTATAATACCTCAAGATCAACAAAGACACTCATCGTTGATGACTTTTCACCCATCTATACATCTAAACCAGTCATATCATCCTTATTCATCCACAAATCCAAAGTCCTTTGGAAGTGAGAATAAACATAAGAATCCATTGAAAAAGAAAGATCACTATGTCCCATCTAATTGACATGTGAATGCTAAGAAGGAGAATGCACAAAAGAGACTGCAAAGGTCCACTATTAAAAAAGCTAAATCAAAGAAAATATGGGTTCCTAAACCAATTATTGAAGAAATGTGTTTTGAAGCATCGAAAGGAAAATCTAAAGGTATATGGATTACCAAGTCTCTTTTTAAAAACTTGAATGTTGAAAATACTTCAAAGTTGACATTCAAGCTTCCAAAGGCTTCCATTCCATCTTCTTCAAAAAATCTTCCTAAAAATATTCCAAAGCCTTCCATTGCACTTTTTTCCAAATCTCTTCTACCACCTCATACATCTAAACCTCAAGCTACTTCATCCATGATTCCTCCATCGTTCCAATACCCTTCAAGGTGTGTGTCAATGTTGATCTTGTCCAATATTTCAGCTACCCTCATGAAATCCTCTAAAGCTTACACTTACTTTCTATACATGCACTCTTATCCTCCATATACTCTTCCTACTACCATTTCTCTTTCATCACCCCATCAACATCTTTGAGCATACCTTTCTATGGTCTTGGCTTATCATGACTTATCTTTCCTATAGGACCACTATATACATTCAAAAAGCTTGAGCTCTTTCTAAAAATTCAAAAAAAGAAAAAGAAAAAATAGAAAAAATAAAAAAAATGAAAATGTGTCTTGGTGAAAACCACTTCTTGTGGCACCTTGGTAGCAAAAGTAAAGAGAAACAAATTTATCTTATGGTGAAAACTACTTCTTGTGGCACCTTGGATAAGTACCTTGATGAAAACTTGGCAAACAGGCGTCATGCATAATTCTTCCACCATCCATCTATCCCCTCTTCTCTCTTTGATCTTGACAATGTTGAGCTATCTTTACATATTGGCTATCTTATCCATGAGATTATCTATTTGTGCTTTATCATTCCCTCATAGCCTCCATCTTGAGCTTTATTTTTATTGCTCTATCCCATTACTATCCTATCTAGTTGACCCCTTGGTCTTGATCATAATAAATGAAAATGGTTCTCATAGGTCTCTTGACATGGCTACTCTTTTGGACTACACACTTCATGCTATCTCACTTATTGGCTTCATTGCTTATCCTACATGCTATCTTTTTCATTACTTCCATTGCTTATTTAAAATATTCTTCATATGACTAATTCACCTCTTTCCCTAGCTTGGGTACTCTTGAGGAGTCAGTTCTTGAGGATCACTTTCACTTGCTTCACATTCCTTTCTTATGCATTATTGCTTATCCACTGGCTTGTTTCTCCATCATGTCCTATACCTTGCTAGACATTAGGAGAAAATGATGTGATCTTGCTTGAGAACTAGTGATCTCTAAAACCTTCTAAAAAATCCAAAAAATCATATATGATGCTAAAAAAATCCTAAAAATTAGAAAATGTCCTGAAAAAATGATCATCTTAGTGAAAACCTAGCAATAGAAACTTTGATGTATCACCAAAAAAATATTCAAAAATTCAAAAATACAAAAAAAATTTGAAAAAAGTCCTAAAAAAATTTGTCAAGTGGTGAAAACCTGGAAACAGGCACTACTTGAAACCCTCGCACCTATGTCTATCAGTCTCAATCATCCACTTTGCTACACATTTCCTGACTTGGAATTGTTTCTTGTCCTCATCTCGAAGGCAAAGCTACTTAACCTATTGAGGTATTCTTGTGCATTATGGTTTCTTTGACAACTCACAAAAAATTGTTTCTCAACACTTCCCCCACTTTGACATCAAGTGTTTTTTTAACACTTTACAGATAGTTTACCTACGGTCTCCGATGTCGCGATATTTCTCACTATCAGAATCAAGTCTTGAAGAAATGGTCAAGTGACTTGCACACATGCACTTTAACACTTAAACGACTGAGCTATGCTGATCTTTATCTAATTTGTGTGCTATCTATGATGATTTCTTTGCCATGTGTTCCCTCCCTAATATTCTTTCAAGGATGTCATTGACTAGAAGACTGGGGGCATGGGACATATTTTCTTGATTTCTGCTTGTGGGTATACTTTTGTTTTTCTATAGTGTTGTAAGCATTTATGCTGGTCCTATTCAACACGTTGACTTACAAATGTATCATCCTTGACTGTTTTGCAAGACGCACTCAGGGTTTATCCTGGCGCTTATGCCTTGATACAGGTTTAATCTTGCTAAATTAAACTTAGGGAATCTAATCATGTAGTTATCTTGACTTAGATGTCTCTGATGCTTAGATTGGATTTCCACATACCCATCTAATATCGATCATATTCATATCCTCATAGTTATACTAGTGATGGTTGTATGATCTCATGATGTCCCTAATAAATGCTCAATGATGAAATTAAGAGTCTAAATGTTATGCACTTCTTGTTGGTAAACCACTTTTCATATTAGCTTGCATTTTAGGTTCATTTTCTAGCTTAGTCTTACATTTGTGCATATGGGGAGAGCTCTCTCTTCATCTTTTCGTAGACATATCGGCTAACTCCTTCCATATATTTCTTTACTTTCTTCTTGTTCATGTCTTTTCACCTTCTTAATCTTTCACTTCACCTCTTTTCCATCTTGTCATCACATTATATAAATTTTTGACTTCTTAAATAATTTTGACGTCCTAGTTTCATTTTCGGGATTGAAATCCAAATTTGAGTTCATCTTGATGGTCAAAATTGTCTTTTAAAATTCTACTTTCTTCTAAGTAGTTAGCTGACCTTTTGAGGTCTAATCTTTGAATCATCACTGGGGCATCTTCATTTCTTCATGTCTTCATCATTTCCATACTTCATATCTACTTCAATTCACTATTTCATGTCTAAAACCACTTTTCTACTCTTTTTGACCTAATTTTTATGCTATATCCTTCAAGGTCAACTCTAGTCAAACTGGGACATTTTATCAGTTTCTTATAGTCATTCTTGGGTTCTAATCATCTATCTGTCATCTTGGACATTGCTATATTCTAATTTTCTCATGTCTAGCCGATTTATGCATTCCCTTACCTCATTTCAATTTTGATCTCGAGGGGGCAGAAATACTCTATTGCTGATTGTTATAGCTATCTATTTCTTAGGAGCATTTGTTTGACCTTATCATTTGCTCTCGATATATTCGCTTTTCTAGGTGTTAGAATTATTTTCGGATCCTAACGTCATCTTCTTAGTGTTTAGTACTACCACTATCAGGCTATGCATTTAGGACTTGCTATCTATTTCTGCATTTCATTTTTTAAAATTAGATATCTATATCTATCACCACCTACTTGGCTTTCTATTTTCTTTAACATAATGCGTTCCTAGATTGATCACACATTAGTCAAAGAGGGGCAAATATAATCACCTAAAAATGGTCATCTAGACTATTAGCCCCCTTTCAACATTTTGGCTAAATTAATTTAATCACTTACCTAAGCCAAATTGCTAATAATTAATTTATTTGATTATAACCTATAGTTTGACTATGCTATCCTAAATTCATTATTTGATTAAAAGAACATGTCCCCTTTTAATTAAATAAAAGACCCCATTCTTCTAACCCACTTAAAGTGCACACATAAAGTCCTTTTTCTATTTTACAATTAAAAGAAAAGGCTTTGTGACTTTTGTCTTATATGACAAGTCAACTTATATTCTATTGGTTGACTTGTGTGTGCACATGGATCACTCCTCTTTTTGAATTCCACCACTGATCATCCACCATCTTCATCTTGATCTCTACCGTCCATACATCTTTAAAAGGGAGAGAGCTTTCCCCCTCAATCCATCCTCATTTTGAATATTGTTATGCTGTAGGTTTTCTAACAGGTTTCTTTGGAGCTTTGTGGAGAACTTCTATTTCTTGTCTACATTCTCTCATACCATAGCATTTTAACTTAGATTCATGTTGCATGTTAGTTTAGCTTCTATTTTGCAATAATCTATCTCACATAGCTTAATATTTGGATTGTAACACTCTCATACATGTTTTATCATAGCTCCACTTTGCATCTCATTCTAGCTTAATTTTCATTTGCATTGCATCCTTGAGGAACTCCTTGGGACATTTTCATTCTTGCATCTTATCTTTGGAACCTCCCATTGCATGGTTTACTAGCAAGAAGAGTATCTCTAAGGCTCATCTGAGAGCCCTTGAACTTGAAATACACTCTCTTGCACTCCGTGGATAGGGAGCTCTAAGCCGGCATCCAAGCATTCCAAACTCATGGAATTTTTTGGATAGAAGGGTTTAGAGTGTGACACAAATTTAGTGTACAATATCTAGAAATTAAATTCCTTAGAAGTAGATACAAGGTCACAAAACATAAAAAGGACAAGTTGAAATGCTAATTTTTGAATATGGCTAAGTCCAAATTTTCTTAAAACCTCAAAATCTAAAATCTTTATTTTAACTCCTATGAGGATGAAACCTATCTCAAAGGATGCAGGATGTATAACAAAAAATGTAACTTAAATTATAATAAAGTAAAATATTATACTTAAATTTTCATTTTATGTTATACCCTGACACTAAAAATTGACTATGGAGGTCTAATTTGCAAAGTTTCCCTATTGTTGTGCATCCATTTCTTATTCATGTGCATTTTTTCAATAGAGTTTTTCTTTTGTGCCTTATTTCTGTTGGTGCCCAAATTAGTAGATTAGGTTTCCTATGGAATGATAATCCAATTATGGGAACGCCTAATAGCAATTTTCTAATTGACGGGTTCCACTCCAAATGAATGTGAATCTCTACAATTCTGGCTCTGCAAAACTAAGGTTGGTAGGCCTATGCTTCACACCCTAGAGGATTTTTAGAGTAGATAACTTGGAGGACTTGGGTGTTTAGGAAATTGATTACAAAGTTGATAGATATTGTTTGGTATGATAAATGAATGTATGGTGGCTCTATGATCTTTGTTACTTGGATATGTGTCCTTTCTGCAATCAGCATGAAAATTGAAGACAATAATCAAAAGACCATTATTATATCAATCATTCACAATGATTAAAGTAACCCTCAGAGACAGAAAATAAATCCCTTCAAGACAAATTTCTATCACTTTAATGATGTATGAAATGTCAACTACTTAAGTAAATTTAAACACTAAGTCTTATTGAATTTAACTCTCCTCAAGAGCCCAACAAGACAACAATACTGATCAACTAATCAATACAATATTACCATATTACAAACATTGAAATTACTTACTACATTCAATCAATTGAACATTCCATTAAATAAAACTTAAAATTGGATTTGAGGAAAAAAAGAAGTATGAGACAGAAATGATATAACCAAAATATCAATCGAACACATAAAAAACCCTTGTATTGAACTTGAAATCTTTCACCACAAATACATGTGTCAATGGTGCATACAGATAATACAATCCAAAGTAAAAAGGATTGACCTTATTTATATAATAGATGTATGAAAATATATGATAATGATCATTATATCTTTCTCCAAATTTGCTCCTTATAATTGTAGACAACTAATTGGTTACAAAATGAAAAGTTGGGTCCCTTAGTTTACAAAGTTTATCATAATTAGACAACTAATAACTAGTTATTATGTTTCAATCAATCAAAATAATTCTATAAGAGAAAAAGATTCATTAAGATGAATTTGATGTTGTCTCTTCCATAAAATCATTGCATTGTCTTATATGCTCTTGGTATTTATCTTCCTCAAGTAGGTGTACATCGTTGATCACTTCATGACCCTTAATCTCAATCTTGATCATCCTCTCAATCTGCTCACTAGTTCTAGTCATCTCCATACCATCATTCCTTGATGCTCCTAGGGCCTATTCCTAAATCACATGGAAAATCCACATCCATATTTCCCAATCGATAGTCTTTCCATCTACATCATGCAAGGATAAATTTACATGCTCTATTACAAAATCTTCAAATAACTTGAAAGTAATCTTTATTTCCTATGTATATACATTATGATCATGAATTAATTTATCTTCCTCTTGAATGTCTTTCTCTTCTACAAGATCATCCTTTTCTTTGATGAGCTTTTTATATATCTCAATATGTTGGAGGGCCAAGGAGTTATATGCATTATACAAATCCCAAACCTTCCCTAGCTTGGTCAACAACTTCCTAAAATAATTCTTTAATATAGAGCCATAGATTTCCCTTCTAATCAAAGATACATCCTGTAGCCTTTTATTTTCTTCTTGTAGTCTCTTCAATTCACTCTTCAATACATCATTAGATGATTGAATCATAGGTTGGGTTATTTTCCTTCCTATTTTCAAAAAAATCTCATACATTGCTTTCCAATTGTCTCTCTCAAATGTCACCTATTTCATTTGTGACTAGCTAAACATGGCCATGTCTACTTGCATAGTTGCTAATTTATTAGGGTTTGTCACCCCTACTTTTAATGTCATAAGGTGTGAAAAGGTTTGATCAATATAAATAATCTATGACCTTTTTTGTGGAGGATAGAGGGCCCATAATAGCATAGATTTTTCATCTTCCACAAATCTGGAACCAATGATCACATCTTTCACAACTTGCAAATCCAATTTCATATCCTTTTTTCTAGACTTCACCATGATATTAAAGATATAGGATGCACTCAAATCCCATGTTGGTAAAACCATAACTCCTACTTCATTAATAAATTGTTTCCCTCTTGCTAGAGTCATGCTCTCTACTTCCTTCTTGATATCCTCCTTCAAACTAGCTATCAACTCTTTTTCATTTGCTAGAGTGATGTGTTGAAAAATTTTCCTCAATATATTACCTCTGTAATCATATAACATAGAAATATATTCCTTTGATTTGACAAATTCATCATCACTCACAAACTTATTGGACTCAAGGATTCTTTCATCCTTTTTAGCATCTTCCCTAACAAGAATCTAAATATCATATTCCAATTCTTAAAGTGTTGGCTTGTCTAAAGTTCTAGTAACTGGAGTAAGGGAATCTGGAAAATTCTATATGTAATTTTTGAATTGTTCCAATTCTTGTTGTCACTTCTCTTCAATTTATCTGTTCTACTCTTACAACTTCTATTGAACTTCCAACCACTCTATATTATTAAAATTCTCTTCATTTTTAATTCTTTGATGGATATAATTCCCAAGTTTTTGTGAATTCCTACGATTATAGATACATCCTTTAGGATCATAATGGGTCCATGAATCCATGATGTACATATGATACTCATTTTTTAATTTTCCCAAATTTTATCATATGACTTGGTGGCACAAATTGTAAAATCCCCAAAGGATAAAGTGGCAAAGAGAAAGTTTTTTTTCCTTTTCTTCCCTCCAAAATGATGTTATCTTGATTTTGACATTTTCCTTACGATCTCCAAATAAGCAATTTTGTTAGGTACTAAGACTCATAGTTTGTATGGTTTACCCTCAAATCCAAAAACTCTAAAACATGTAAAATAATCATATGCATACTAATCACCCCAATTGTGCTTATTCTTTTCTCCCAATCCATTATCCTTAGGTCTCAAAAACCTTTTTATGTTAGGACTAATAG
This sequence comes from Cupressus sempervirens, assembly GCA_028749045.1. Lineage (NCBI taxonomy): Eukaryota > Viridiplantae > Streptophyta > Pinopsida > Cupressales > Cupressaceae > Cupressus > Cupressus sempervirens. The sequence goes on along the minus strand of CM053788.1, from coordinate 153,503,103 downwards.
AAGGGAAATCTTGATGCCCAAACAAAGTATATAGGGGCTAGACAAAATGATCTTCAAAATTAAGATAACAAGACACACTATATCTATAATCCCATATTGATGTCCACATTTGAGCTAGCCTTTCCTCATCATTTGTTTCTTGTGCACTTAATTTCAAACCTCTCAATTGACCATAATACAACACCATATGCATGAGAAAAGAATAATGTCTTAAAGTAGGGAATTCAACATCATTAAAATTAACAAAATAAGAGTGAATATTGTCAACAACATACTCAACATGATCATAGGGCCTAGGTTCTAACATTTGAATATCAGATGCCATAACCATTGGTCCAATCTCCATTAGGTGTGGAGCTTCCATTCCTCCTACCTACCCACATGACTAATATGTCATGTCGAGGTATGTCTTGAACATGTTAACATTAAATGGAGGTCCATCTACTATAGTCAATGGTTCCCTATAAAACCTTATGCAACATCAACTTCCATTGCATGTAGGCTATATCTCATCTCTCGTATTCATTTTTGAACTTAGTAAATGATAATTTTTTGTGAGACCATCTATTAATTTGAAAACATAATTCAAGGAGTCAATTTAAATCTTCATAAATTTCTCCCATGTATTGTCATATATACACTTATCATCAACTTTATACTTATTAATAATAACCTTTAGTGATTCAACATTGATGAATACATTGGGGACAATTAGTTTCCCTAAATTCATCTCCCATGGATGACAAATAGGTGCTTTGTGATTTCTCCTGACATAGTGGTATAGGAAAAGTTTAGAACCCATTGTTCTAGTCCAAACATCTCCTACCTCATTGTATTTGTCTTCTATTTTTTTTGAAGAGGCTAACTTACTCCTAGATTTGGGCCCAACAAAATCAATCTACTCAATCAAGTCCTCATTTAGCTTTTTGGGCACAATTTCCTCTTCCATTTTCTATTTCTTCTTAGCTTTACCCTTCTTCACTTTCTCAACCTTCCTTTTTTGTGTCATACTAGAACTCTCCATGTTTTTTTGAAAATTCTTTCTAAAATGGGTCACTATAAACTCAATGCACTAATAAAAAACCCTACAGCTCTATGAAATTCTCTAAAATCAGAATGCAAAATGATTATTCATTTTTGTATAATGCCCCTTATATTTTTGTGGATTTATTTCCCTACATGAATCAATGTCATAAAGGTTTTGATCATTGCAATATAGCACAAAGTGTTAGCAGTTATTTCCTGTCATTACTTCCCTACCTTATAAAATATATTCAAATATTCTATTGTTGAAGCTTCTGGTGAAAAACATACATACACCCTTGATCGATATGTCTCAGACCCTAAATAGTTATTTTTTTCTTCTTTTCAAATTTATCACTATAACAATAGTGATACCCCTATTTCTCATTGCTATATGGAAAACCCCTCATCAATGACCTCTGATGGATGATCTTATTATAGGGTATATCAATCACAAGTTTTAATCTTTGTTGTGATTCTTCACACTATCACTATAGTACATAGTGATATACAAATGTTCATCACTTATCACCATGTGCAATTTGCAATTAACTTCAATCTATCACTATAGGCAATATCTATCACTATTGACAATCATACTACTTTATCATTGTAGAACATAGCAATCAACCAATCTCATTGGTAATCACTAAAACCAAAACCTTATTTCTTCAGTTCCCAATGATCACTAAATGTCATAGCGACATATCTCTTTTATCACTCATAACTATGTTAACAATGTATCCTCTCTACATAGTAATAGACTTGATCACTATATGTTATAGAGATACCTCACCCAACTTTCAAAAATGACCCTACTTTCATCACTATAGCATACAACGATACTTGATGCTTCATTGCTATAGCTATAGTGATTAATAAAAAAATCACATATCTCACATAATTTCAAGAAAATCAAAACCAGGATCAATTAACAAGGATTTTCATATGATGAGTAAGCCCTAGGAATGTATTTTGGGATAGGAACCTTTGGTTTAGATGGTATATGATGATTCCCTGCAAACATAAAGAAATGCAATAAATAATTCTTTTATTTGATCACAATCATACAATGAACTTAGGATATGAATACAATCCTTGAAATCATACATAATTTGCAAATGAAAATAAATCAATGAGATCAACCATAATCAAGGCAAATAAAAGGTGGAAAATATTTATAAAATATTGAGTTCCACCTATGGTTCTAGTTGGGGACATGTACCCCTTGTGGTTGTAGTGAGAATTCAATTATCTCTAGAGGAAGAAAACCAATAATTTAGATCAAGAAAAGAAAAAATAACAACATAAGAAAATAAAACAAAAAAAAAAAAGGGAAAGGAAGTTTAGGAGTCTACTCGATTTTCAATTTTGAAAGAAGAAATTTTTCAAGTAATGACCATGGGTAGATAACTCTTGATCACACCCATCAACATCCTACAAGTAATAAGAATCCTCACTATTCTTGCTAGCGATAACAAATGGCCCAAGCCACAAAGGTTCAAATTTTCTATGCTTCCCTTTTACTTGGTCCTTTGCATTCCACTTTAAGATCCAATCTCCTTAAAACTTTCTACATTTTTCTCTTTTGTCATGTAGTGCTTTTACCTTCTGCTACTACCTCATATTTTTCCCATGAGTTTTCCTCCTATTCTCTTCAAGCTCAACTAATGCATTCAACCTATCATCTAATGGATCTAATTCTTTCAAACCATCTTCATTTATGAAACTATAAATAGGCAATAAATTATGTATTGGCATTCTTGCCTATTTTCCATATACTAACTAAAAGGGAGAAAAACCAGTGGACCTCCTATTTGTTACTCTATCTATCCATATATCCAAATTCAACTTAGAATCCCATACCTTTTTATTCTTATCCAAAAGTCTCTTGATGATCTTAAGAATGTTCTTATTGCTGGATTATGCCTACCCATTCCCTTGTAGATGATAAGGGGTAGAGTAAGATATAGTGATACCATAAGTTTTACATAATTCAACAAGCTCTTTTTCTCTAAACACATAGAATTATCAAGAATAATCTTGTGAGGTGTTGTAATGCCCCAACCAAACATCCTAGGAATAAGGATAAATAAAATCCAAGATAATTTTTTTTAAACAAGTATGGATGCACATGATAATCAACATATAAAGATCACAAAGATTGTAATGAAAGACTAAATAAACATCCAAACACCAACAATCTCCAAGTGCCACTACTAACTAAAATGACGAAGCTACAAATGTCATAAAACACATTCTAATCTTAAACATCCTAGATTCAAAAGGTCAAACACTAGGGTTCAAGAACTTCTTAGAGGGTATCCCAATCACCTCTCAAAACCTTTCAATCAAGTCAAAAGGTTCTCAATGGTTGCCTAAGTAGGTTTTCCCACAAATCCATGTGACATTTCTAGATAGCTAGGTGATACTTCACTAGTACTGAACGATATTTCTTACATTGTAATGTGATACTTTTAGGGTTTGGACAATAGATTTGACTATGGTAATGTGACACTCTCCTAGTATCGTACAATAGAACTCCAAGGGGCATGTGATACTTTCTAGTATCATAAAATAGAATCCCTTAGATGTGTGATACTTTCCAGTATCATATGATAGATCTCCTTTGGGTGTGCAATACTTCACTAGTAGCTCAATGCTAAAGCACTATCACCTAAGAATGTAAGAAATATCCTAATGAATATTTAGATGGAAGAAATAAAGTTAGAACTTCGACACTGAGGAGTACCTGATCTACAAATCAAGACTTGGACACTCAAACATAAGAATAGCATGATGAAAACATAACTAACCATCTAAACCATAGTAGTATAATAAAACATGCACTAACACTGCAATGTACAAAACTACTATACTCTTACATGGTTCCTCCCAACCTTAATAGCAACATGAAACCTTGAAGGCTTTAGCCATCCACCACACATAACATCCCAAACTACCAACTAGATAGTTGGAGTTCTCCTATGAGGGTGTCACTAATAGAACATAATAAAATCATAAGAATAGGAAGATCTAACATGATAATCCAATAAAGCAATAAATATTCCAACTAAGTGCATCACATCATCTAATCATATGCTAAACATCATAATAAAGGAATGCATCACATAAACTAACATCATCTAAACATGATATCCAAGCATTCCAATTAAAACATAAATCACAAGGTAACTATTGAGATATCATTTTGTACAATGCTTAATGGAAGGAATCCTTTTGAACTCCTCTCTTGAAAAGTTAATCTGGGATCAACTCCAATGTTCCAGGTGATCTTGCGACCTACTGGAATCTACTCAGTTGAAGATAAATGTGTTTGTTCAAAAAGAGGCCTTTTTTGGTTCAAACCAATTTTGGATAAGATGACCAATCTACTTTTTTTTTCAAAATTAACCACAAAAGAGATATGTTTTTGGTATTTTCTATTTTTCAAATGAATGCAATCTAACAATGCAACTATATGAATTCCTAAATTAACTAGGGATTAGCAAAAAAAAATAACAAAGATAGGGTAACAAGAAGTTTAAGCTAATAACATAAAAAGTAAAATCCTAATGGACATAAGCCATGGAAACAACATGTCTGGGAGTTAAGCCTTTGAAAAGATTGGTGGGTAACCAATGAAAATAGGACTAGTGCTTCCTTAATTCTATCGATGCAATCGTCAATGGGAATTCAATAACCATAAGATGTTTCACTTTTCATGAAATTACAAGGCCACAAAAAGTGCACTCATGTGAGATGAAAAGCTATGCAGGAACAAAATGTTGATCTCTTCTTGAACTAAGTACATTAGTGGAATTTGTAGACCTATAGTAAACACTAGAATTAAAAGATCACACAACCAAAATAACATAATAAAACTATTGGCTCAATTAAATTCTATGAATATACATCCACAAAATATAACACACTTAGGCAAGAATCACTACACTCCAAATGTGAGCACCAATAGCATATATTATTGCATCAAAATAATGGTGGCCTAGAATACATATTACATTCCTAAATTTATAAGATATTCTCTCCTCAATTTGTGTTGAGAGTGAGAGATTCCTTCATGCAAATATATGCTTAAAATTAATAAAGAAAATCTATTTATGTACAAAATAACTATCTAACTAGTGCTTAGTAGGACTCTACCCTTGTTTATATCATTTAATGGGTGCATGAGTGCATGAGTCTTTACATGTCTTAAAACAATGAAAGCATGAGAAAATAATAAGAAGAAAGCTATTAGACAATGTAGGAGTGTCTAGAGATTCCAAAAATAGAAGCTCAAACTTCTTTAGATGTTTGTAGGAGTTAAATAGCTGTCAGAATGTGTTTTTGATGCATGGAAAGCTCTAAATTTAAAACTAGTAGTTAACTATCAATGCACCTCTAACTTCTTCAAAGTTCTTAGTTTTGAAAAGAGTTTTTGGGTTTTTCTCAAATGGAGTTTTAGATCACTTTTGTGTACTTATTTTGATCCTTTTGATGATTTATACCCTCTTTATAGCCAAAAACTTTCATAGACTTGAACTCTTTTTGCTTCTAAAATCCTAAGGCACCTGTGTTGAATCTTGTCATTAATAGTTGCATAAGATGAGGAAACTGTTTTGGTTCATGTATCCAACATCTATATATTTGATCTTTAGTGTAAATTTCTTGATTGTTTCTTCTCTTTGACTACTTGATCCTTCCTGGTCAAAGACCAAGTGATCTAGATTATCCAAAATGATCAAATGTTTGAAATTTTTTCATACTTTTTTACAAGTTTTTCTAGGTCCTTTTAATTGGCATTTTTAGAGGTCTTTTGATCAAAATTTCAAGTTGAAACTTTCATTGGTCCCTAAAATTGGGCTTGCTATTTTAGGAACAAAAATTAGATTTTAAGTTCTTTTTTTAGTGATGTAAACAATTTTGAATTCTAAGCTCTAGGTCAGAAGTTATGACCTCGACAAGTTAAGGATGTCTTTTTATCTACACAAAGAAGTAAACATTAGTCTAGAAAGTTGAAAAAATTAATTTAAAAATACCCTAACTATGATAAAATTGACCTAGAAACCCTAAACCTACAAAACTATAGCAAAAAACCCTAAAAACCTAACTTTTACAACCTTGAAGGACAAAATATTAGTGCACCTTGTGCACCTTGGAGGTGCGCTAGGTGTGATTTACCTAAATAAGAACTCCATTAAGGGTGCACACCTGCACACCTCATGGGGTGCACTAGGTGCACACCCTTATGGAACAATTGTTAAAAAAGTATAAGAGCATAGGGTGCACACTTGGTGCATCTTGAGGGTGTGCATGGTGTGCACCTTCCCTTGTTAACATGTTTGTGTTTGTGTGTAGGTAATGGAAGGGGATTAGGCTTGTGCGCACCTCTTGGAGGTGCATAGCTGCATAGGTGCACTACTATACACTTTCCAAGGGGAATGTCCTCTTTTCCCTAAATGACTAGCACACAAGCACATCTAATGAGGTGTGCTAGTTGTGTTGGTGCACCTCTCAGCATGCAAACTTGATTTTCTCCCTTAGAAACAAGGTTTTTGGTATCTAGGTTTTCAGGCCGAGATCCAAATGAGATAAAAACACCATAAAAATTCCTAAAAAGGACTAAGGCCCCAAACTAAGGACCTAAAAAGCTTAAAAAATTAAAGTAGGGGGTGCCCATTTCTTAGTGAAATGGGGTGTGCATTGTGAAACCATAACAAAAACATACTCTAAAAACCCAAAATACCAAGTGAAACATCAAGCATTGGTCATACTATAAATAGACCATCAAAATACACCAATCCCCAATAGTCATATAGGTAGCTACACTAGATAATGATCTAACCACAAAAACACATAAAGAAAATTTCCATGGCTAACACTCATGCTAGAAAGTAAAGAGGACTGCAACCATGATCATGAGATAATGCAAGTACAATAGGTCCTAGTTAGACACTTTATGGGTCAACTATGTAGGGACTATAGTGGAGAGTAATATGTTTGGTACTCCTAAGCTAACCTAGTGTGGAAACACTCTCAAGGTACTCCCTTGGAGGCCATCACACTAGTGCAAAAACACTTGCAAGGTACTCCCTTGGAGGCCATCATTGAGTGTCTTTGGAATCAAACCAAAAGATGCTTTCCCTTGGATAAATTATATAGGCTTATACCCTAGGATCAAAATTTATAGGGTATCACATTTTAATTATCTTTGTTTTATTACCTATTTTATTTCTTTAGTTATCACTTGGAAAATTCTTCATGACAACCCTCTGGGAAAATGACCCAAGGTTGCAAGAGAAGCCCATCCACTGTCTACCCTACATACCCATGGTCATTACAAGATGAGTGCCCATATGCAATCCATATTCCCAACCCAACCCCAATGAACATAACTCTATCAGAATCACTTGGGAGTTCAGGTCTTGCAAGAACCAAAAACTACACATGCACATGCTCATTTGTGGGCACACCAACATAAAGATCATAAAAACAAGGGCTAGATGAGAACACAAGCAAAACAAAACTCAATCAAAAACATGCTCAAGAGTACAGATATGGCATACATCCCAATGCAACATAAAAGTTCAATAGTGGTTGGATTGACATCCTACAGATAGTTCAAATCCATGATCGACACCATGCCAAGTGTTAGATTATGGTGACTAATCAAGAAAGTACTGTACATATTCCATACTCCATAATTTTATCAAGATTTTGGGCCGACATGTAATTATTAATTATAACCCTAAAATGGCATAAAATACTTGTATAAAAGGGTTTAGGGTTAGGTATTTTATTATTATGTTATGTTGTGATGCAAAATTGGTTCTTGTGGTGTTATTAAGCTGTAAGGGATTATAGATTGTAATCAGGTTGTAATCACTGGATTGTAATAATATTAGACTTGTAGTTTGGTGGACGTAGCCCAGGGATTGGGTGAACCATGTTAAATCTTAGTGCCTTGCGTTAATTTTTGTGTGATCTATTATTTTCTGTTATTGGTTATATTTGCATAAAGTTTTTATTTCTATTTGTGGTTTTATCCTAACAAGTGGTATAAGAGCCTAGTTGTTTTTTAGTTATCCTCTGCAAGAAAGTCTAATGGTTGAGTGAGAGCAATGGAAGATGAGGGTAAGCTGAGGGTTGATAGGTTTAAAGGGTAGAACTTCCAATTATGGAAGATGCAAATGGAAGACTATCTTTATCAGAAGGATTTATGGAAGCCATTGGAAGGCAAAGCCAAGAATCAAGGATCTATGTCAAATGATGAATGGGATCTTTTGGATAGAAAGACACTTGGAAGCATTCGGTTATACCTGGCACCATTAGTTGCATTTAATATTACAAAAGTGAAGATGACAAAAGAGTTGATGAAAACCCTAGTGACACTGTATGAAAAGCCCTCTGCTTCAAACAAGATATTTCTCATGAAGCATTTATTTAATATGAAAATGGAAAAATGTGGATCTATTGTAGATCATTTAAATGAGTTTAATACTATTACTAGTTAGTTATCTTCTGTGGGTATCAATTTTGATGAAGAAATTAGGGCTCTCTTGATTTTTTGTTCTTTTCCTAAAAGCTGAAATGGACTGGTAATGGCGGTGAGTAATTTTGTTCCTAGATCTAGTACCCTAAAATATGATGATGTGATCGGTATTGTTTTGAGTGAGGAAACTCGTAAGAAATCCTTAGGTGGATCTACATCAGCAAGTGCTTTGAATGCACAAAATAGGGGTAGAACAATTGAGAGATGAAGTAACTTTGGAAATCTTGAGAAATCAAGAGGAAAGTCAAAGGGGAAGAGGTCTCAATTGAGAGGACCAAAAAACTATTGGTACTATGGGAAACTAGGTAATAAAAAGAAAGATTGCTAGAATTGAAAAAAAATGAAGGAGATAAATCAGATGGAAACAAGGAGGAAAATGTGGTAAGTAACAAATCCAAAGAGGATTCTTTGCTTTTGTCTTTAGAAAGTGTTGATGATTCACAGGTTTTAGATTTTGGTGCTTCATTTCATGCTACACCTCATAGAGGTTATTTCATTGATTATGTCCAAGGGATTTTGGGCTTGTTTATTTGGGGGATAATGAATTCTGTTAGATTGTTGGAAAGGGAAAAATTAAGATTAAGTTGTAGAATGGGAATCATTGGCTACTACATGAGGTAAGACATGTTCCAAGGCTGAGTAGGAATTTAATTTCAGCAGGGCAACTCGGTGATGAGGGTTGTGTAGTTACTTTTAATAATAAAAATTGGAAGGTTTCAAAAGGTTCCCTTGTAGTAGCAAAAGGTGTGAAAGTAGGCACCTTATATCTTTGTACAAGTCATATTGTTCCTTCTACTTTGATTGTTTCAGAGAAAAATGAATGTTCAGGAATAATTGCTGCAGTTGAGTAGTGAGAACAAATAGCTGCTATAGATTCTGATACAGTGTTGTGGCACAATAGACTTGGGCACATGAGTGAGAAAGGTATGAAAGTACTTCATTCAAAGAAAGTTTTATCAGGTTTGAAATGTGTTAATATGGATTTTTGTGAAAGTTGTGTGAATGAAAAACAAAAGAGAGTGAGTTTTGTAAAGACTGGGAAGGAAAAAAAGAAGGAGAAATTAGAGCTTGTGCATATAGATGTATGGGGACCGACTTAGGTATTTTCCCTTGGAGGCTCTCATTATTATGTTACATTTATTGATGACACAACTAGAAAAGTATGGGTTTATTTTCTTAGATAGAAATCTAATGTATTTCAAACTTTTAAGAAATGGAATGCTTGCTTGAAAATGAAACTGGTAAAAAATTAAAATATCTCAGATCTGGTAATGGTGGTGAGCATTGTAGTCATGAATTTGAAGATTATTGCTCCACTAATGGTATTTGTAGACAAAAAACTATTCCAAGGACTCCTTAGGAAAATGGAGTGGCTAAATGTATGAATAAGACTATAATGGAGCATGCAAGGAGCATTAGGTTGCATGTTGGGTTGCCCTTACACATGTGGGCAGAGGCTATCAATACTGCTATATATTAGATTAATAGAGGTCCCTCTACTCCTTTGGGTTGTGGTATTCCAAAGGAGGTATGGATTGGTAAGAAGGTCAGTTATTCTTTTCTCAAGACCTTCAGTTGTGAAGTTTTTGCTCATATAGACTCTGAAAATAGAGCCAAGCTAGAAGCTAAACCAAAGAAATGTGTCTTTGTTGGATGTGGCATTAATGAATTTGGATATAGGCTTTGGGATTTTGAAAATTGTAAAATTATAAGAATCTAGGATGTCATACTCAATGAGAAAGTATTGTACAAAGTTATGTTGCAGCAACATGAGAAGAAAGAAGATGATTATGTAGTGCTAGATGATACTCCAAAAGCTAATGTTCCAGCCATTCCTCATGATGTGAACCAACCGCAACAATAAATACCACACACACCAATGAATGTTTGACATTCAATGAGGTAAATTAGACCTCCACAAAGATTTTATCCTTCTTTGTATTCTATTTTACTTACTGATGCTGGTGAACCTAAAAGTTATGATTAAGCTATGTAGGTGGATATTAAGATTCAGTGGGAGTCTGCAACGAAAGATGAAATGAACTCTTTGCTGAAGAATAAGACATGGGATTTGTGCAAGTTGCTTGCAGGTAAAAAGGGTTTACAAAATAAGTAGGTTTATAGGTTGAAAGAAGAGGAAGGAGGTAAGAAAAGATTTAAGGCTAGGTTAGTTGTAAAAGGATTTGCACAGAAAAAGGGAATTGATTTTGATGAGATATTTTCTCCTGTTGTTAAAATGACTTCTATCCTTACTATTTTAAGTCTTATGGCTACTGAAGATTTTCATTTAGAGTAGCTGGATGTTAAAAAAACCTTCCTTCTTAGTGATTTAGATGAAGAAATATATATGGCTCAGCCACAAGGATTTGAGGTCAAAGGTAAGGAGAACTTAGTGTGAAAATTGAAGAAAAGTTTATATGGCTTGAAGCAAGCACCTCGACAATGGTATCTAAAATTTGATAGGTTTATGCATGAGCATGGCTATAATAGGTGTCATTCAAATTATTGTGTTTATTTTAAGAGGTTGGATGATGATAGCTACATTATTTTATGTTTATATGTTGATGATATGCTTGTAGTTGGGTCTAACATGGATCATATTAAGGGCCTGAAATGCTAGTTAGTACATGCATTTTCTATGAAGGATTTGGGGGCAACAAAAAAAATTCTTGGTATGAAGATTTGCAGAGATAGGAAGAACAGAACATTGACGCTATCTCAAGTTGATTATGTTGAGAAGGTGTTGCAACGTTTCTCTATGGAGAATGCTAAAGCTGTCAGCACAGATTTACCTGGTCATTTGAAATTGACTAAGGAGATGTGTCCTAAGACATAGGAAGAGGAGGATAAGATGTCCAAGGTACCCTATGCTTCAGCTATAGGAAGCTTGATGTATGCTATGGTATGCACTAGGCTAGATATTGCCCATGCAGTGGGAGTCATTAGCAGGTATATGAGTCATCCAGGATTTGAGCATTGGAATGTTGTCACATGGATTCATAGATATTTGAGAGGAACATCCAATAAGTGTTTACATTTTGGGAGCTCTACTAGTTATTTACAGGGCTATGTTGACTCAGATTTGGCAGGGGATATTGATACCAGGCGAAGTACTACAAGTTATGTCTTTATTGTTGGTGGGGCAACTGTGAGCTGGGTTTCTAGGTTATAGAAGATTAATGCTCTATCCACCACAGAGGTAGAGTATGTTGCTGCTACAAAGGTAGCCAAGGAGATGATATGGCTTCAGTTCTTCTTAGAAGAATTGGGACATCCTTAGAAGGATAATTAGTTGTTCACAGATACGTAGAGTGCCATTCATCTTGCCAAGAATTCAGCTCTGCATTCTAAGACCAAACACATACAGTTACGATACCATTTCATTCGGTCAGTTTTGGAGGATGGATAGTTAAAGCTGGAGAAGATACATACAAATGACAATCTAGTAGATATGTTGATAAAGGTTGTAACAAGGGAGAAGCTGAACTCCTCTTCAATTTTGGTTGGTCTTCTAGACTGAACATGAATAAAAAAATAGTAGAGTCCAGGGTGGTTTGATCCAGTGGGAGCCCTATGTGGTAGTGGTATTGCTACAAGATCAGTCTCCAAGTGGGAGATTGTTAAATTGTGGTGACTGATCAAGAAAGTACTGTACATAGTCCATAATTTTTTGGGGTTCGGGGCATCATCCCAAATTTTTTTTGGGCCCTATTTTATTGGGATTTTGGGCTAACATGTAATTATTAATTATAACCCTAAAATGACATAAAATACTTGTATAAAAGGGTTTAAGGTTAGGTATTTTATTATTATGTTATGTTGTCATGCAAAATTGGTTCTTGCAGCGATATTGAGTTGTAAGGGATTACAGATTGTAATAAGGTTGTAATCACTGGATTGTAATAGTATTGGACTTGTAGTTTGGTGGACGTAGCCTAGGGATTGGGTGAACCACGTCAAATCTTGGTGCCTTGTGTTCATTTATGTGTGATCTATTATTTTTTGTTATTGGTTATATTTGCATGTAATTTTTATTTCTGTCTGTGGTTTTATCCTAACACCAAGAAAACTTGGAAAAACTGGATGACACATAAATCAAGGCAAAAAATGCAAGAACCTAATGTTGACAAAAATAAAACCCATTCACCCTAATGATGAATAAGCCAAAAATAATCCAATAAAAATCAGGTTCAAAAATCATATGCAAAAATGATCAGCATAAAGATGCAAAACCCCAAACCCTCATCCCAAAAATTAGGGAAATGTTCATACCCAACCAATTGGGTAGAACTAGCAAATAGAAACAAAGGGGAACACTAGTCCTCAACCTCCTAACATATAGCTACTAGAAATGGAAGTAGAAATAGAGCTAAAACATAAAAATGGGAGAGCCTTACTTGATAACCAAAAGGGAAAAAATGGAAATCAACACAATAAAATAAATATCCCATGGAAGTTATTGAAAGTCATAGAAATCCAAAGTCTCCCTGAGCTGGATCTAACAAATCAATCTCACAAAGATTCCATGCCCATAGCTCCCACAATGTACAAAAATGTAAACCTACAAAAGAGGATTTGGAAAGAGGCTCACAAATTTCTTATTTCAAAAAGTAAGAAGTGAGGAATAAAATTCCCTTTTGGATAGTTATTCACTTTTTTAGTGAATAATGGATTAGGGAAAATAACCAGGTCACCTAGTTAAACCCTAATTCAACCCAAAAAAATTGGCTATTGCAAGTAATTGGAATTCTTCTATGGAAAAACTGTCAAGAATTAAAATAAAATAAAATAAAGCTCAAATTCCCTTAAACCAAAATCACACAATTCCTTAATAGCTTTCATGAAAAATGTGAACCTCTAAATGCACAAACATGCTCAAAGGCCTAATCACATAATGCAAAGGAGTTTAGATTTATTAAATCACTAGTGGTTTTAATTTAAACAATTAAATAGGATATGTTGACCATACAGGGACAACATTGGCTAGATATGAAAAGTTGAATCACTAACTCCATGTGTCACTACTAGGGATATAAATCTTACACACTAAAACACATGATCAAGTGCAATTGCATATATTAACATAATTGAAGGAATAAATGCATTAAATAACCTAATTTAACCATTTATTTAATTATACTTAAATAATCCATTTACATCACTCACTTTTGCATAAATAAAGAATGAAGTAAATAACCATAGCATCAAATCCAACATATAAATGTACTCATAGAATATATCCAAATACTTGACAACCATATATCATCATAAAACATATTGTCATCTCAAAAAGGCATCATCAGTAGATATGATCAACTAAATAGCATAGTAATCTAATACCTATGATACTGGAAATTAAAGTATAACATCTGACCATCAATTCATCTCAAATGTAAAAATTACATGAGTAACAATTATCTCTCAGATCAAAATATAACAAGGTACAAACTAAAAACACAAGAGGCACTAAAGGTTCTCTAAATCTACAAATAATGTTCTCTATAAAAAATTTCATTACTACCTTATGAGTGGACTATCTTACTAGAATGGCTTCAACTCATTTTCAAAAATAATTAGTTACAACTAAAATCCATCGATGTCTTCCACTTGATTTTTCTATGATTTCACCTATGAAGTCAATTCCCCACATTTGAAATGGTTCTTCTAATTGCATAGGTCTCATTTGTAGGACACCATTAAATTTTAATTTACCAAAGAATTTTTGACATTCCTCACATTTTCTAACAAAGTCATAACTATCCTTAAAAACTATTGGCCAGAAGTAACCAGCCCTTAAGATTTTATGTGCAATAGTTTTAGTAGAGAAATGACCACCACATACTCTCTTATGGATCTTAGACAATATGCATTTTGAATGATAGGGGTCCAAACAAAAAAGTAATATACCATCTCTAATTTTCCAATAAAGATCACCCTTAATAAGAATATATTTTTTAGACTATAATCTTATAGTTCTTTTCTGACTATCTTTCCTTCCTTCTTTGAAACTCGTAGTTCTTAGGAAGACAACAATATTTTCATACTATGAAAATGTTTCAATGCTCACCTCACAATGATCTTCCTCTGTTTGATTCACTTGATTAGGCTTTGAATTTAATTATGCCATCAACTTATCCAATCCCTACACTTTAACTAGTTTTGTAATTTGTATATCTATGTTGAATTCTTATACCTGATTAATCCATTTGCACCTCTTTCCTGAAACTTCTAATTTCCTAGAGATGCCTTTAACAACAATATTAGGAATATATGCTACTATTTGTGCACCTACCAAGTATGTCCTAAAAGACTTCACAACCTTTACTGGGGCATAAGCCTATTTTTTAGTGATATCATAGTTTAAATCATATGCTTGCAAACTATTACTAAAAAGTGCAATGGGTTATTCATGACCATCTTTGTTCTTCCGCAATAGGACTACTGCTATAGGATGAAATGATGCAAAAGAAAATAATTGAAAAGGCTTAGAGAAATCAAGAGATTTTAGCATGAGAGCCTCTTTAATAGCCTTTTTGATGACTCCAAATGCTTTCCATGCCTCATGATTCCAAGAATTTTTTGCATTCCTTTTCATCATTTTAGAAATAGGCTTTACCAATTCTAATTTTTTTGAAACAAACCTTCTCACAAAGTTAATTTTTCCAAAGAATGATTGAATTGCTTTTAAAGTTTTTGGAATTTGTATCTTATCTATGGTAGCAACTCTCTCCAAGAAAATTCTTACCCCTTACTTCAATACGATATGACCAAGAAACTTTCCTTTTGTAATAGAAAAATGACACTTATTAGGATTCAAAGACACTCCATAATCCAAATCTCTTTTAAAAATTTTCCCAAATGTTTACAATGATCCCCTACTTTCTTAGAGAAAGCTATGCGGTCATCTTGATATACTACCATAATAAAATGAATCAAACCATCAAAAGTTACATCCATAGCTCTTTGGAAAGCATCCCCTACATGTCGTAGCCCAAAAGACATTCTTGCATACACATAAGTTCCTTATGGTGTAGAAAATTATATTTTATATTGTTCCTCCTCTTTCACCTTGACTTGGTTATACCCTAAGAATATATCCATCATGGATAACAATTCAATCCCTATAACCTCCTGTAATAATGCATCCATATTAGGTAGGGCATAATTATCTTTGAGAGATGAGATGTTCAAATTTCTAAAATCAACACATAATCTAATATCCCCATTTTTTTTCCTTACTAGGACCAAATTAGAAACCCATGTTGATTGTCTAATTGGTTTGATAATTCCAGCATCCCTCATCTTGATTAACTCTTTTTTCATTTTAGGAGTGAGGGTAGGGTTTATAGGCATCTGCCTATTCTTAAAAGGTTTAGCATCACATTTCAATGACACTTCATGTTGGAATAAGTCTTCCCTATAAGTTTTGAGGTCATCATATGACCATGAAAACACATGTCTATACTTCCTCAACAAATTAATGATATCTTGTCTTATTTTAGAGGTCAATTTCTTCCCTATAAACACTTCTTTAGGAGTGCATTCAATTCCTAGATTTATCCTTTCAACATCATTTTCATCTTTAACAATAATATTATCCTTTTCCTTGGAATCTTTATTATCAAATACTCTTTCTAATGCTACAAATCCCTTAGGAATTTTGTTTTTTCTTTAACTAAATAACTCATTTTCCAAATAACATCTCTTTTCCATCAACCTCTTTCACAAGATTATTAAGGTCCATAATTTGACTTTCATACCTCCCTTCACATTCTAGGAAATTGATAATGTCTTATTATCTTCAAAAACTTTCCAATTATGTACATTTTCAAGAACTGGGGTCTATTTTGTATTTCTATTTGTGTGATATCTGCATAAGGAATACTACCTTGCCTGACAATCAAATTAGCCAAAAAATTTGCAAAAACATTTTCAAATCTATCTATCCAAGTTTTGATTAAGTAAAAATAGGTTTTAAAGGACTTGAAACCTTTACACCAACATAAGTCTAGAGATAAATAAAATAACAGAGCAACAGTGAAAAGTATCTAACAACAACATGAAATAGACCTCCAACAAAAACATCCAAGAGGTCACAAAAGATAGAGCTAGAAAAAATAGCAAAATTACAGTAAAGGAACAAAAACTAACCAGCTAAGAAGTATTTATTAGGTCAATAGCCTGATCCACTAGAGTTTTGCATATTTTTAGTAGTAGCCTTTACCTCATCCTTCTTATTGATCTCCTCATTCTTCTTAGAGTGAGCATGGGTACATTTTCTTGGTCCTTGAGAGCCGCCACTAGAGGTGAATCTTGACCCTTATCAGGCTCATTCCTTTTCAAGAGAATACTCACATTATCCACTAGTTGTTTGACCAATTTATCCATGTTACCCATCCTAGTTTCTAGTTTGGACACCTCCCCCTGAATGCTACTAATATCCTTATCCATGACCCTTTGTTTAGCTTCGATCACTAGGACCTTATGCATGAGATTTTTCACTTCTTCAACATTCCCTACAACTTTCAAAAGCTTGTCAATATGCTGGACTAAAGTTTGCTCCCCTTTGGAAGTTCTACTCAGTTGTTCCATTTCCTTACCTAGCAACTACATTTGCTACTTGAGGATACCAATCTCCTTCATAATTGAACCTGGGTTGCCAAATAAACCCTTAGAAGACCCTCTCCCACCTTTAGCTTTATCACCCAAGTCTATCATATTCCCTTGTTATCCATCATCCTCATTGTCTAAATCCCCATTCTTCTTTGTTTTACTAACCTCCTATTGCCTTAAGGATTTTCTTTTCCTCTCCATCCATTGAGCTAGAGGCTCATCATCAGAGGGAGGAGAGGTTTTCTCATCTTGATAACCTCTACCCTTTCCTTTGCCACCACTCCTCTTATTGTAATGGTCTCTAACTATTTCCTCCACAAAGTCACTTTCCTGGTCATGATCAGAATCAACATCCTCAACAGTCTTTGTCTTCTTTTTTGAACTTCCACTCGAGCCCTTTTTTAGGCTAACCATACCTCATTTAGCTTTGTCTTGCATCTCAGAGTGATAGCCCTTTTCCTCAATGCTCCCTTTCATATCCTAATCAGCCCCTTTCAAAGTCCTGGGTTTTATAACTTTTTTGGATTTTAAAAAATTCATAATAAAAACCATGAGATCTACATGGAAGACATGCTATCCATTCGAGTCATTTTGAATGGCTTGTGTAGAAACACTTAGAGACTGCAGGAGATAAAAAATGGAAATTGATCCTAATATCATGTCAAAAATTATTTGCCAACATAAAATGATAACCATACAATTTTTTGAATCTCCCATCCAGAGTCAAATATTCCATAATCACAAAGAGAAGAAAATTCCAAGGTCGAGAAATAGAGGTCAGGTTATAATAAAAGTTACCTATTTTAACCAGCCAATTCCTCTCCTGTTTTGTCTCCACAAAGTCATCAATGGCCTTATTTGAGAGTCTCCTTTCCCTATTAAAATTTATCCCATCCATATCTAACCCTGTTGCCTCTGCAATGATCTCTTTGGTGACCTCCACACACTGGTTCCCAACCATCACAGAGCTGTCCTTCCATGATTTAATGAACTACTATGTAATTTTAGGGTTATTTACTCTAAGCCTCTCCATGTAAATAGTGAAGTTTCCATGCCTTAGAATGTCCCACACCTCCAGTTTATTCTTCCACTCTGCACAACTAGGTGGCTCCACCATTTTCCTCTTTCCCCCAATACTTACAGAGCTAAAAAAATTGGTATTCTTTGTCTATAAACCCCAAAATTCTTTGTGCACACCACTGCCAAAAAGAGGGAAGGAAAAAACAAACCTATAATTCATGCGAACTGCCCACCTTTCTAAAAATTATAACCCACCTCACTCCAAATGAGTAATTATCATAAATAATTGAAAACATCATAATTAAAGGATTTTTGTTGAGATTTCCATTTATCATGATTGACATGATCAAAATTATAATCCACCTCACTCCAAATGAGTAATACTCATAAATCACTAACAACATCATAATTAAAGGATTTTTTCTGAGATCTCCATTTATCATATCATATGACTCCCAAATGATAATGTGATCATTTAAACATGCCACATTCGAAGCCCAATCAGCTAAACCATTAGCTTCTCTATAGTTATGAGATATAATGTAGTTTTGGAACGAATTAACAATGTTAAAAGCCTTGGAAATAATATTACTAATAATCCATGAAGGTGGATTAATTTTGTTTAAACAATTAATGATATTAAGGGAGTCACCTTCTATACATTTATTATTCAAATTCATACCTTTGGCATAAATAAGACCATGAAGAGCAGTAGAAGCTTCAGCAACATGATTAGTTGGACTCCCTAAAGCTATAGCCATGCCACCAACAAAGTCACCATTAGAATTTATGATAACAACTCCACATCCTATAGACCCTGGGTTCCCTTTCAAGGCCCCATCAAAATTAATCTTAAACCAATTCAGTGGAGGACAATCCCACCTAGCATTATCCCTAGGATTAGGATCCTTTATACTCATACTCAAACTTCTTATATTCTAGTTATTAACCACCCCATCTTCCCACTCATTACAAGGTTGTTGTCCAAATCCACAATTTTTAATGTTTTCAATCAAAAGGACCTTGACTTTTTGGAATACCCGAGTAGGATTGGAATCTACCCCTCTAAAGATCCTATCATTGCACTCCTTCCACATGCCCCAACATAAGTAAGGAAGGATAAAGTCCCACAATTTAATAATCAAAGCATTCTTGGAAGGAGCTTTCCAACTAGAAAAGAATAGCTAGATGGTAGCATGGAAAACCCAATCCACATTCATTAAACTCCAAATTTTTTCCCAAACCACTTTTGTAAAGGGACAATGTAGCATAATACGATCCACCGATTCCCCATCATTCTTGCAAAGAACACATCGATTAACAATAATGAAGCCTCTCTTCTTAAGATTGTCAAGAGTTAATATTTTATTTTATAAAAGAATCCAAAAGAATATATTAACTTTGGGAGTCAAAAATTTCACCCAAGCCCTAGCCTAGCAAGGTTCATCATGATCACCAAAAGAGTCAAAAAAGGCAGAGGCAATAGAGAACATACCACTGGGATTAGATTTCCAAATTAGAACATCCTCATCATGGTTAAGAAAGAAAGCATTCAAGCACTTAGCAAGCTTAGCCAAATGTTGATCCACCCTTAGAAGATTCACTCACAAATCATCATTCCAATAATCACTCACAAAAGAGCCATATTGATTCTTGTAGTGCCCCATATACCCATTCCACCTTGGATCATCACAAAGAGGGCAATCTAAGATCCAAATGTCTTCCCAAAAAAGAACTTTCCTTTCATTACCCACCTTCCATTTAACCCCTCTCCTTAAAATATGTTTAAATTTCTGAGCATTCTGCCATATCAGAGAACCTCCTTGATCAACATCAGAAGAAAGGAAGTGTTGAAAATCAAAGTGGTCCCTATTATATTTATTAGCCCAAATATTCATCCATTCCCCCTCTGTGCCATCTCCAGATTAATTTAGCCAGTAAAATTTCATTCATAGTAGAAATCCCATGCAAGCCAAGTCCTCCCTTACCCCTAGGCATACACACATTCTCCCAAGCAATAAGAGGAAGTCTTTTTTTAATCTCCATACCAATCCACAAGAACATCTTCTAAATTTTCTCAATACCAAGGAAAAACTTTCTTAGAATTTTAAAAACACTCAAAGCATAAAGTAGGACACATTGAAGGATAGATATAAAAAAAATGACCTTCCTAGCCTAACTGAGGAGAGAACCCTTACAACTAGCAAGTTTCAAGTGAATTTTATCAATCAATGAGTTCCAAAAGCTATTAGGAGGAGATAAACCCAAAGTTAAACCCAAATAGGCTCCTAGCAAGGATCTGCTTTCACAACCAATAATCCTTTTGATCTTTAATTGTCTTGCCTCACTAACATTGATAAAGTAAATCACACTTTTACTCCAGTTTATAGTTTGACCAGTAGCCATACCATAATTAGTCAACACCTTCTTTATGTTTCTAGCATTTCTCACCAAAACCTCCCCCAAAATAATAGAATCACCAACAATTGTTGGTGTAAACACACAAGAGTAGAGGAAGAAGGGTTTAGGACAACAAAGTCCCCTTTCACCACCATATTATTCACAAATCTCCCCAAGCATTCAGCCAAGATAACAAAAAGAATAGGAGAGATCAGCCCCCCCTGTCTAAGGACCCTAGAAGCCTTAAAGAAAGATATAGGGGAACCATTTACAAGCATTGAGAAAGAAGCCAAGGAAACTAACATGAAGATAGGGTCCCTAAATCTTTTATTAAAACCAAATGCAATCTATCTATCCAATTTATGTTAAATGCATCAAAAAGTTCAATGGTATGCCATACTTCATTCTCACATTATTTCATCTTATCCTTTTTTGTAGCAAATTTATTTCTAACTTGAGAAATAATCATATTAGAATCACCAAAGAAATCTAAAATTTTAATACCATGTTTATTTTCTATCCTTAATCCTAACAAAAAGGCCTCATATTCAACTATGTTGTTAGTACATTTAAAAGATAACAAGAATTAATATTTAAAAGTTTTACCATCAGGAGAGAAAAGTACTATACTTGCACCATTACCTTCTTTGGAACATAAGCCATCAAAATTCAGCCTCCATACTTCATCATGAACTATGGAAACACATTCACCAATAGGATCCACTATTTGTAAGGCTTTCTTAGTGATACTTGAAAATTGTCTATATCTTTATGGAAAAAAAAAGTCATTTGATCTGGATTGATGTCTTCTACCAAATACATTGACCTAGGTTCTCTATCTATCTCAATATTCTTGCCATTTATTGGGATATTTTCATGAGATAAATCTAATTGAATATTTCCTCTTATAAAATTAGACCATTATCTAGACAAGAGCATACCATACATAGCAGGAACCTCCACTACTATAATATCAGTTTTATAACCATTTTTAGGACAAGAAGTAAATCTAAAATCAATTTCTTTTATAACTCCCACAACAAGGATAAATCTATTATCTATGGCATACCATTTACCATAAGGAATATCAACCCCTAGATTTAAACTTTTCATCACATTAACATGCATAATATTTATAGTTGCTCCTAAATCAATCATGCATTTTTTTACCAATTTATCATTTATGAGCAGAGTTAGATAAAATGGATTGACTTTAGTAGGATCCTTATTAACAATAGTTCCTGGATATGTTTCATGTATCTTTTGAGCATTTTCTTTTTCTCCTTTATGACTTTCTACTTCAAATATCAATTTTAAAGCCTCTATCCTATAATGTGGGAATTTCATAATTTTCATTAGGGGGAAAACAATTTTAACCTAAGATAAAGCTTGAGCTATGAAATAATTATATTCATGATAATTCTTACCATAGGGATTCTTGTCACTTGTTGTCTTTGTAAATTTTGGTTTCTCCTCCTGTTTATTAATATTTTGGTCCTTACCTTTGATTTGTTTAGCTCCCATCTTGGCAAACATCAATACCCCTTTGCTTTATTCTTCATTGACCTCCCAATTCCTCAACTTATAATAACTTCCCACTTGCTCCATTTCTGCAATAGTATAAGCTTCTTTCTCTTCCTCAAATAACTTTCTAATTCATGGGAGTTCTTCATTATTTGAAAACACCTCTTGATTCATTTGATATCTTCCATCTATATAATTTTTTGTGTAGTCATCCCCTAATGATTCCTCACCCCAACATGGTCCACTCAATACTACATTATATCTAAGTTTTTCATCATTGTCATTATTTTGCCCATCCCAAATATTTTGAGTGATTACACATTGGTTTGCCTTGTGAGGTAGTAGGAAAACATCAAACCAAGGCTTAAATTATTAGCAAAATTATTAGTTCTTTTGAGAGGGTTTGGAGTTTCCTTGGTGTTCATTATTTTTCCATCTTTCCAAGTGGTATTATAGGACATATCTTGTAGCCTATATCTATCTTTTTTTTATAAAAGGGTGGTTATTTATTTTTGGGGAAAATTATTTCTTCCACTTCCCATATTCATCTCTTTCATCATGTTCAAAATCTTGTCAATCTTTTCTTCTTCTTTGTTCATTTTAGGAGCCTTAGGATTAAACAACTTAGGATCATCCATTTTCAAGCCTTTTCCTATTGCCTTTCTAATGTTTTCCAAAGATAAATTAATGTTGAAAGCTTGTTGCAAGGTGGTAGGCTTTTCCTTCCTAATCTAATAATTCATCTTATGATCTAGAGCATCTATGTAGAAGCCCATAAGAAGCATGTTAGGTGGCCTAATGTCTCTTGGCATCTTAATTATAACCTTATTGAATTTCCTATTAAATTTGAGTACGATTTCATTCTAATTTTTCTTGATACTAGTTGATTCATGTGAAGAAAAAGAAGGATCATTATGATTACCAAAATTCTCAATGAGTTGACCAACACATTCCTACCAACTTCCCAAAGATCCATCAGGTAGACTTTTATAACATTCTTTTGCATCTTCAGTTAAGGATTAGGCAAATAACTTCATTAGGACATCCTCAAGGGCTTCACTCATTTCCTCAATCATTGCCTTTAAATTAATGCAATGAGTTTCTACTAATATAACTCCATTCCCAAAGTACTTTTGGATTGCAACTCTTAAATCATTTGATATAGGACTTGGGAATCCATATATACCATAAAAAATCCAATTTTTTATACCTCTCTAATGGTATATGAGCCCTAACACTCTAATTGAACCTATTATTTTGTTGTCTATTATTTCTTTGCATATTCCAATTATTTTTCATATTCCTTCCTCTAGATTGTTTGTTATTTTGTGCATTATTTTTATTACCCATAAATGCATTGCAATTTCTAGCATTATTGTGATTGTATGCATTATTATAACATGCATTGTTGTTTTTTTGATTATTAGTAGGCTACTTTAAATCTCTATCAATATCTCTTCTTCTTTCAAAAATATATGGATATCGTATATGGTTATCTACTTTTTTATCTACATCATTTTTTGTTCTTTGTCTAGGTTGATTGTTAGGAAATCTATGAACACCATTCCTACCTATTCCAAGTCTTTCTTCTTCTCTTTCTAGTCTAGTTCTTTTTGGTGATGATGTAATACATTGATCCCTTGTTATTCCAATCAACTCAAGGACTTCACTAGGTTGTCTTTTAAAAGCTCTTGCAGCTCTCTTAGCCCTCATAAAATTTGCAAATTATTTAATCATTTCACCTACTCTAACATCACCTTCCTCATCATCTTAAAATTCATCATTTGAAGACTAGTTATCTTGGGATTTTTCACAATTTTATGAAAGAAATCAGTCCTTCTCTAAAAAGGGATGTGCTCTTGAAATTGAGTTCCATTCTCAAGATTGTTTTCTTCTTAGATCTAAGTCCCATTAACTCTATCATTAGGAGAAAGGTCTATTAGTTTTTGAGCCACCTTCTCACAACTTCCCAATATCATGTTGGACATGTTTACTACTCTTATATTATGCTTCTTATGAGTATACTCTTGATGCTCATCAATATGTGTAGATCTCCTTCCCAACATAAACTTAAATGACATCCTTCTAAAAGTGTCCTTCTTTCTTACTACTACAAATTGATTGTTCATATACCTTTTAACTATAGACTCATCACCTCTATTGTAGAGGAAAAAATAAAATTTATTCATCTGGGTTCTATCTCCAGCAAAGTGCACACACTACCCGCTCTATATTTCTAGCTCTATTTTTCTAATCTTGTAGAACCAATAACTTTTGGGTTGCTTCACAATCCCTAATTGTGAAGACAACTCCCTAGTAGAGTCATTAGTTTGTTGGTGCCGAAATTAGCAGATTAGGTTTCCTATGGAATGATGATCCAATTATGGGAGCTCCAAATAGAAATTATCTAATTGACAGGTTCCATTCCAAATGAATGTGAACCTCTACAATTCTAGCTCTACAAAGCCAAGTTTTCTAGGCCTATACGTCACAACCTAGAGGCATTTTAGAGAAAATAACTTGAGGGACTTGGGTGTTTAGGAAATTGATTACAAAGCTAATAAATATATATTGGTGTGATATATGAATTTATGGTGGACCAATGATCTTTGTTACTTGGATATGTGTCCTTTTTGTAATCAACATGAAAACTCAAAACAATAATCAAAAGACCAGTGCCTCAACTGATGGAATCTTTACCATTATTCTATCAATCATTCACAATGTTTAAAGTAACCCTCAGAGATAGACGATAAATCCCTTCAAGAAAATTGCTATCACTTTAATGATGTATGAAATGTTGAATAATTAAGTAAATTTCAATACTAATTCTTATTGAATTTAACTCTCCTTAAGAGCCCAACAAGACAACAATGCTGATCAAATAGTCAATACAATATTACTATTTTACAAATAGTGAAATAAATTATTGCATTCAATCAATTGAACATTCAATTAAAGAAAACTTAAATTTTGATATGAGGAAACAAAATGTATGAGACAAAAATGATATCACCAAAAGATCAATCGATCAGATGAAACCCTTGTATTGAACTTGAAATCTTTCACCACAAATACATGTGTTGCTAGTGCATACAGATAACACAATCACCATTCTATAATAGATGTATGAAAATATATGATGATAATTATTATATCTTTCTCCAAATTCAGTCCTTAAAATTATAGACAGAAAATTGAATACAAAATGAAAAGGTGCGTCCCTTAGTTTACAAAATTTATCATGATCAACCGATAATAACTAATTGTTATGTGTGAATCAATAAAAAAAAGTCTATAATAGAAAAAGATTAATTAAGATGAATCTAATATTGATTCTTCAAAAAAATAATTGCATTGTCTTATATGTTCCTAGTATTTATCATCCTTAAGAAGTGCTTTATTGTTGATCACTTCATGACCCTTAATCTCAATCTTGATCATCCTCTCAATTTGCTCACTAGTTCTAGTCATCTCTAGATCTTCGTTCCTCGATGCTCCTAGGGCCTGTTCCTACATTGCATGGAAAATCCTAGTTGATCTTTCCTAATCGATAGTCTTTCCATTTGCATCTTGCTAGGATAAAACTTCGTGCTCTATTACCAAATCTTTGGATAACTTGAAAGTAGTATTGATTTTTTGTGTATATACATTATAATCATGAATTACTTTATCTGGCTCTTGAATGTCTTCCTCTTCTACAAGATCACCCTTTTCTTTGATGAGATTTCTATATATATCATTATTTTGTAGATAAAAGGGCTTATATGCATTGTAAAAATCCCAAACCTACCCTAGCTTGGTCAAGAACATCCTAAACTAATTCTTTAATACTAAGCTAGATACTTCCCTTCTAATCAAAGATACATCTTGTAGCCTTTTATTTTCTTCTTGTAGTCTCCTCAATTCACTCTTCAAAACATCATCAGATGTTTGAATTATAGGCTAGGTTTTTGGCCTTCCTTTTTTCAACAAGCTCTCATACATTTCTTTCCAATTTTCTCTCTCAAACGTCACTTATTTCATTTCTTACTGGTTAAATAGGGTTGTGTCTACTTGCATTGTTGTTGATTCATTAGGGGCCATACTCTTAATGTGATAAGGTGTCCAAAAGCTTGATCAATATCAATAATTTGTGTCCTCTTGTGTAGAGTATAGATGGTCCATAATAGCATAGATCTTTCATCTTCCACAAATCCAAAACCACTGATCATCACATCTTTCACACTCTACACATTCAATTTCATTTCCTTCTTTCTAGACTTGATCAGGCTATCAAAGATATAGGATGCACTCAAATCCCATATTGGTAAAACCATAACTCTTGATTCATTAAGAAATTGTCTCCCTCTTGCTAAAGTCATGCTCTCTACTTTCTTCTTGATATCCTCCTTCAAACTAGCCATCAACTATTTTTTCATTTTTTGGAGTGATGTATTGAGCACTCTACCTCAATATCTTTCCTCTATAATTGTATAACATAGAAATAAATTCCTTTGATTTGATAAAGTCATCATCACTCACAAATGTGCTGGACTAAAGGATTCTTTCATCTATTTCAGCAACTACCCTATCAAGAATCTGAACATCACATTCCAATGGTTGAAGTGTTGGCTTGTCTAAAGTTCTAGTAAATGGAGCAAGGGAATCTGGAAAATTTTGTATATCATTTTTTAATTGCTCCAAGTATAGGTGTCTCTTCTCTTCAAGTTCTCTATTATGCTCCTGCAACTTCTATTGGACTTCTATCCACTCCATATTCTTGAAATTATCTTCATTTTCAATGCTCTAATGGATATAATCCTCCAATTTTTGTGACTTCCTATAGGTATGGATATATCCTTCAAGATCATAATAGGTCCATGAATCCATGATGTACATATGATGCTCATTTTGTAAATTTTACCCAATTTTATCATATGACTTGGTAACAGAAATTGTAAAATCCCCAAAGGATTAATAGGTGGGGAGAAAAGTTTGTTTCCTTTTCTTCCCTCCAAAATGATGTTTGATTGATTCTAACATTTCCCTTATAATCTCCAAATAAGAAATTATGTCAGGTACTGAGATTCATAGTCTATATGGTTTACCCTCAAATCCAAAAACACTAAGACATGTGAAATTTTCATATGCATACCAATCACCCAAATTGTGCTTAATCTTTTCTCCCAATCCATTATCCTTAGGTCTCAAAAACCTTTTTATGTCAGGGTTGATGGAAAGGAAAGCTTGATGCCCAAACAAAGTATACAGGGGCTGGACAAAATGATCTTCAAAAGTAAGATCACAAGATGCACTGCATCTATAATCCCATATTGATGTCCACATTTGAGTTGGCCTTTCCTCACCATTTGTTTCCCACACACTTAATCTCAAATTTTCATGCCATAAACTTCTCAATTGACCATAATACAACACTATATGCATGAGAAAAGAGTAATGTCTTAAAGTAGGGCATTCAACATCATTAAAATTAACAAAATAAGAATGAATATTGTGAACAACATACTCAACATAAGCATAGGGCCTAGGTTCCAACATTTGTATATCATATGCTAGCTCCATTAGTCCAATCTCCATTAGGTCTAGAACTCCCATTCCTCCTACATACCCACATGTGTGATATGTCATGTTGAGGTATGTCTTGAATGTGTTAACATTAAATGGAGGTCCATCTATTGTAGTCAATGGCTCCCTAACAACCTTATGCAACATCAACTTCCACTGCATGTAGGATATATCTGATCTCTCATATTCATTTTCAATTTAGTAAATGCCAATTTTTTGTGACACCATCTATTAAATTAAAAACATCACTTAAGGAGTCAATTGAAATATCCATAAATTTATCACCCATATTATCATATATACACTTATCATCAACATTATACTTACTGATAATAACCTTCAGCAATTTGACATTCATGAATACATTGGAGATAGTTAATTTCCCTAAATTCATCTCCCATGGATAAAAAATAGGTGCTTCATGATTTCTCTTGACATAGTGGTATAGGAAAAGTTCGTAACTCCTTATTCTAGTCCAAACATCTCCTACCTCACTATATTTGTCATCTAATTTGTTCATAGAGGCAAACTTACTCCTAGATTTGGGCCTAGCAAAATCCATCTGCTTAATCAAGTCCTCATTTAGCTTTCTGGACACAATTTCTTCTTTTGTTCTTTGTTTCTTCTTATCTTTACCCTTCTTCACTTTCTCAACCTTCCTTTTCTATCTCATACTAGAACTCTTCATGTTTTTCTGAAAATTCTTTTCAAAATAGATCACTATAAACTCAATGCACTAATAGAAAACCTTACAACTCTATGAAATTATCTAAAATTAGAATGCAAAATGATTATTCCTTTTGTATAGTGCACCTTATATGTTTGTCCATTTATTTCCCTATATGATTCAGTGCCATAAATATTTTTATCTTTGCAATATAGCACATAGTGTCAATGGTCATTTCCTATGATTACTTCTCTTCTTTATAAACTATATTCAACTATTTGATTGTTGAAGCTTCTAGTGAAAAACATACGTACACCCTTGATCGCTATGTCTCAGAACCTAAATAGGGATTATGTTCTTCTTTTCAAATTTATCGCTATAACAATAGTTATACCCTTATCGCTCATTTCTATATGGAAAAATCCTCATCTACAATCTCTGATGGATGATTTCACCATAGGGTATAGCAATCACAAGCTTTAATCTTTGTTGTGGGTCTTCACACTATTGCTATAATACATAGTGATATACAAATGCTCATTAATTATCACCAATGTTCATATTTCTCCATGTATGATCCATGATTAACTTTGATTTATCATTATAGGAAATAGAGATCACTGTTAAAAATCATACTACTTAATCACTATAGAAAATAGAGATCAACCAATCTCATTGCTAATTGCTAAAAGGATAAAAGTACAAAGCTATGTCACCTTTTAGGCTGCCTTATTAGAATGACTGAATTTGAGTATTTCTATTTGAAAAACAATTTTGTTCAAACATATGATCTTGATAAATTTATTCTAGCTAGGTTATATATGGTCTCACATGTTTCCAATTGGAAATGTCTATTAAATGCATGTTTTATACTAGTTATTATCCAATTACTAAAGAAATAGAATTATTTCATAAATCTAATTTTTCAATAACTCATAATATTTTTTATATGATATATTTTTAATAACATATAAACACCATTTTATAGAGCTCAAACTCAAGAATATTCTCATATAGAGTTCATAGTGTTTTAATTAGATATAGTATATTATAATTAAAAAATTCTACAAGTATGTATTGTAACACTCAAGAAGATGTCAATTTTGAGAAAGAAAAAAATACTAAATCATATTAAAAAAATTAAAAAATTATATGACGTTCTAGAGGAGAGAGTCGTCTTCAAGTATCTATAAATTTTCTTTTGGTTGGAATATATTTGTTTTGAAAAATATGTTGGGTGATGAAAATTATCGATTTGAATAAGTTGAAATTTGAATTGTTAGAAAAGATAAAATATAGCTATAAAGCCAAATTTTATTTTTGATTGTTATAGTTGCATATGTTGTTTATAAAATAATATAAGATCAAAGGGAAATAAGTTTATTTCCATGTAGTTTTGTGGTGGGAACTAGACCCCTAATTTTTAGCATTTTTCAACACCTAAAAGTTATATTTGAAAAATAGGAAAATATATAATTTCTTGTTCTAAATAATTATTAAAAATTATAATCCTAAATTTCATCCATTTCTACACATTTCATTAGTTTACTTCATTTTCAAATTCTAAATAATAATACCAGTTTTATGTCATTAAAGGTGAACAACAATACTTTTATTAACCTTTTCCTTTGTAAAAGGGTGACATAGGTTTGTTCTTTTACCCTAAACCAAAATCTTATTTCTTTGGCTCTCGATGATTGCTAAAGGTCATAGAGACATTTCTCTTTTATCACTCATTGCTATGTTAACAATGTATCATGTCCGCATAGTGATAGAATTTATTGTTGTTTTTTTATAGTGATACTTCACCTAGCTTTTGAAAATAACCCCTCTACCATCACTATAGCATACAATGATACTTGATGCTTCATCATTGTAGTTATAGAGATATATGAAAAGATCACATATCTCACAGAATTTCAAGAAAATCAAAACTAGGATCCATGAACAAGGATTTCCATACGATGAGTAAGCCCTAGGAAGGCATTTTTAGATGGTATATGATGATTCCATAGAAACATAAAGAAATGCAATAAATGATTCTTTAATTTGATCACAATCATACAATCAACTTAGGCTATGAATACAACCCTTGAAATGATACATAATTTGCAACATAAAAATAAATCAATGAGATTAACTATAATCAAATAAAATAAAAGGTGGAAAATACTTATAAAATATTATGTGTCATCAATTCCTCTTTATTTATCTCATATACCTATACATTTTTTATTTAGAACCATGCATTTATTAATTTTAACACATCTATGCATCTATTAAGAAGATCTATGCATGTATTCACCATAGCTATGCTTTTGTTATTGTAAGAAAAGATACAGAAGAGAAATGAAACTAAATCAATCAAAGTGATTCAAGTGATAAATAATGTTACCATGAAATAACTAAGTTCCAAGAGCATACACTAAAGGAAGCAACAAAGGGGACAAATATCTTCAAATGGGAAAGAAAAGAAAACCCCTTGTGAATTATATGAATGGGGAAAATTCCTAAAGAAGAGAGAGAGAGAGAGAGAGAGAGAGAGAGAGAGAGAGAGAGAGAGAGAGAGAGAGAGAGAGAGAGAGAGAGAGAGAGAGAGAGATCATGTGTTGTAAACAATGGGAGAGGAGCATCCATCATATAGAGATGAGAAGAGGAGTCATTGGTAACTCCCATGTGAATGATTTCCATATTCATAAGTGTGTTCATAAGAAATGTCATAATCCTCTAAAGAATAATAAACAATTTTCCTTACAAAAGGACTTACAAAATTGAATTTTTTGCACACATGGATAATAGGAAAAGTAAATGACATGTCCTCAAATGTGTACTAGAGGAAAAACTACATAAGGAATACCTTAGTTTATCCCAGTTAATAAATAAATACAACCAAGGAAATATTACTAATTTAAAAAAATTTCTACAATTGCACTTATATTTCTTATAGCTGCACATTTATTTCCTAAAATATTGCTTTTTTTCCTACGATTGTGCTTTTGCTCAAGATGAAAGATAGATTGCAAATATGTATAACTATGCATATGTTCAATATTCCTAAATATCTATTCTAGAAGACTCAAAAAAATATAATACTTTGAATTGAAATTCCAAATTTGGTTTGGATGGAGGAGTTCTTCAAAACATATTTCATAGTTGATAGGTTGGAAACCTCTACCAAAACCCATTGTCAAAAAAGTTCCACTCAAAGAAAACAATCTCATAACAAAAAATGGAGGCTAGAATATACAATGAGACATTCAAGAGATACATCACAACTTACAAAGAAATTAAACACTCTTATTCATTCAACCAGAAAAAATGAATTATAATATACAATAATCTTTAACTATAATCTTGTGATATTTTGAAGACTAATAAAGAGAGAGAAGATAAAGATTATGTGTACTTGATTTCTTTGAAAGGTTTGTAGGTGATCTCTCATTGTAATTATAAGCTTCTTAGTCTCTTGCAGGTTGCAATCCTATGGCTCAAGCCTTTGTAGTCTCCTCCTAGATTCTTCCAAAATTCCATTGTGTAGGTTTCCTTCTGAGTGATAATTTTAGGCTATATTTTTGTTTTTGTTTCTTTATTCATCCTCCCATCTTTCTCAGGAAAGCTCCTATTTTATAAGGAGTAGGATGTCATTGCATTGGTTGCATCTGTTGCAATTGAAATCCTCAAGGTTTGATTAAATAAATCAAAATTTTAATCTTTTTTTTTTTTTTTTTCCAACTTCTAACTAATCATTGGGCTATCTAGGTTTCTAAGAATTTCTTTCTCAAGGATTCTAATAGTACAATGGCCATGTTACTCTTCCTTTATTTATGAGGCTAGGGGTTCAATTCCCATGGTCTTTTATCATTTCTATTTTCTCCTCTATCTCCATCAATTACACTTATTCCTATTACCATGGTCCTTGAAGAGTACAATAGGTGAGATGGTAGATAGCGGGTTTGGTAGTTTTGGGGTCAAGTGTTCAAGTCTCCAAAAGAGTTAAGGTGTGTTCCTCTTTTAATTTATTACATTTATTTTATTTAATTACTTTTGGTTTTTTTATTTTTCTTTATCTATTTATAACATTAATTAAACTAAGACTCACCAAGCAAGGTATTTTAACTAATGCCACATGTATGCTAATTGTAAATGCATATTTATTCGGGTATATGTGTGTGCACCCATATATACTCAGATAAATATACTAGATGTCATGAAATCAAGAGCACATAAATCCCATGTATAATATCAATACATCAAATTACCAACTTGAGATTGTATCCATATATAAAATCATCATTGTGAAATCAAATATCATAATATCATATTAGAGGAAAAATTCAAAAAGTCTCGCAAAGGGTAGATAGCTCCCTAATTAAGAATTCTAGGCTTAGGGTACCTATATGGATCATGATTCTATCTTTTTTTTAACAACAACTAGTTTTAGGACTTTAAAAGGCACACTTAGACTTGTGTAGCTAGGTGGAGTCAATGCCTAGTACCTGCACACACACACACGCACACACACACACACACACACACACACACACACACACACACACACACACACACACACACACACACACACACACACACACACACACACACACACACACACAAGGAATCATGGGTTAGCTAGGTTAGTTTAAGAAAGAAAGAAAAATATTCAAAAAATTATAAACAATGTATTGAAATCATAATAATGAGTCTAGAATAGTATATAAGCATTGTACGAATAAACCTTAGACCTAATCTCCTAAGACATTTATATAAAACATGATCAAATTTCTAATGCAAAGAAATATCTATCATCATAAGCAAGAGGGATGTGTATGATAAGTATACAAAAGTTCCTAAAACATATTATAACATAAGCACTTAGTTGTAC
This sequence comes from Cupressus sempervirens, assembly GCA_028749045.1. Taxonomy (NCBI): domain Eukaryota; kingdom Viridiplantae; phylum Streptophyta; class Pinopsida; order Cupressales; family Cupressaceae; genus Cupressus; species Cupressus sempervirens. The sequence continues at coordinate 153,469,851 of CM053788.1, read as the reverse complement.
TAGTTTCTCGGTAGCTAGGTACCATTCTTTTGTATTAAGAATATTGGAAGTTATCTTATAATTTTAGCAATGTGTTAATTTGTCAAGTTGTGAAATCGAGGAGTACAAGAAGTAACATTGGCTTCAACATAGTCCAAGTGCACTTATAGTATCTTCAAATCTACAATTACTTGTTGAGATAAGAGGGGTATTATAATCATAAATTATTTTTGTGAAATAATGATATGATTATACATTGTAAAATATGGCATTACTGCTAAATTTTTGTAGGAATAAAATACTATGATAAGGGAATGATAAGGAGGTATATTGATTTAGCAATAATCATAAGATGAAAGGTGTCATACTATCATAAAGATATCCACTCTACAACAAGTGGGTCAAGGAAATAATTGTCCACCTGGGCAAAAATCTAGTGCCATGAGGTTCTATATTTATGGTTAACTATTAGTTGTAGACTTGTTCTATGGGGGTGAGGAAATATCTTAGATTTCTATAAGCAATTAGTACTCTTCTATATCCTCACAACTAAAAGGGTCTTAGATCTAGGAAGTTTTTTTAATATGTTCTATTATAAATAAGTTTCCTTGTGAACTTATATTAGTTAGTCATAAAACATCATACTATAACCTAAAGTAGTGTTAGTTAATAAAGCATTTACATTTTAGTTTGTAATTGATGTCTCGAGTATAAATGAAATCAAGGTTTTAATCTCCGTCAATTTATCTTGAGTACTTTTTCTATTCACTCATCTAATGGGGCCCACTTAGTGAGTGAATCTTGTTATTATATTTACTTTCTTGCTTTCTTAGGAGTAACTTGACACTTTGTTGTTCCTACAACCACACAATTGTTAGGGATTTGATAGATCTAGAACAATATAAGAATAAATAGTTATATGCAAAAATAGAAGAAGAAAACACAAGAACATAGATAACACACATATTTAACATGATTCACCCAAAACGTGGGGTATGTCCACCTACACAGCCTTTAACCTTTCTATTATCTAGAAAAAGATGTACACCAACATTACAATGCATTATGCATCTCACCCACTTATAACAAAATTTTAGGGAAACCTCTAAAATTGACCATTTTAGGGTTTTAATAGCGAAGAAGTCACCAAAACATCAACACTCAGTACATGATCAGTCACAAAAATATCAACAACAATAACATAACTTATGGTTATTCCTATAGAAAAGGCAGTCAAAGTATAATCATGTTTGGTAGTTGAATTTCTTTCAAGTAAATTAGATGTTTCCATCTTTCAATTTCTAGGATAGGATTGAAATTCCAACACTTAGCTTCAAGTATTTTATTTCCATAGAATAATGATGGCATTTTCCTTGGCTTAGAGAATATAAATTTCTTCACCATTTCAAGTTAACATTCAAACTTTGATACTGTAAAAGAGCTTAAGGAGTCAATCAATAACTTCTTTGAGGATGTCCAATATGCAAGTAATGGGTAATTCACTCTACCTTCTTGTAATGTCCTGCTAGGAGATCCATGGAATAAGGATAGATAAAAGCCAAATAAATTTTTTTTGACAAGAATAGATGCACATGACAACCAAAACACTAAAGATCACAAAGATTACAATGGAAGACTATCCAAACAAACAAACACCAATGCTCTCCCAAAATCACCACTTACCGATGCATTCAAACCAACTGAGAGAATAAAGGGCAATAATGAAACCTAGAATCTCTAGTTTATTAAAGCCTATGAAGGTGTGTAATCCTAAAGGGTACTCAAAACATCTAAATGTGTTTCCCAAAAACTAGTGGAGATATCCCTTATTTTTTGTACGAGGGAACACAATCCTTCAAGCTCGCATGAGAGAGTACTTCCTCATGTGAGGAAGTACCTTGATATGCATGCAATAAACTACCTTCTTGCATGAGGAAATGTAATTCTCTAGCATGACAATGTTAAAGTTAGCTTGCAAAACTCTTAGCACTAAGACTAAGGCTTGCATGAGAGAATGCCCAGCTTTGCATGAGTGAATACCATGCCTCATACGAGAGAGTAAAATCTCACATGAGCACCATTGTGCTCCATGTGAAAGAATGGTTTTATCATGTGATAGAACACATTCTCATGCAAGGAATCCCCTCTCTGATGTGAGGTTCAAAAAAAAAAAAGGAAAGAATAGAACGAAGTGTAAAGTAGAATAATTCCTCCACAGCGGGGAGTACCAAATCCACAAAATTGTGGCTTGTACACGTGAATGCATGAAATACAAGACACCATGCAATAGGAAGGAGAAAAAATTTGTCCCTCTCATCCATCATAGCATATGAAAGAACATGTGGAAAGAAACATTGCAATGTACATACATGGTTCATAAACCAAACATCATATGAAGGAAATCATAAACAACTAAGCACCAAAAAAACTAAAATCTATGCTCATTTCCTCCCAACCATAGTGGCATCATGAGACTACATGTATCCTAGCCATCCCCTAAGCATAACATCACAAACTGCCAACTAGATAATCATAGTTGTCTTATGAGATTGTTACTACTACAAATGTAATAGCATCATAAGAACAAGAAGATCTAGCATGCAAATCCATCAAAGCATAGATACTCTAACTAATAGTGTATCACATCACCTAACCATATCCTATAACATCATAATAAAGTAATGCTTCAATGAAAACTAACATCATCTAACATGATATTCTTGCATTCCAATTAAAGTGTAAATCATAAGGAAACATACTCCAGAAACTTGAAATATCAAGCGAACATCAAGCATCAATCATAACTGCTAATAATCATCTTTATACACTAGTCCCTAGTAGCAGTAGAGGTAGCTACACCTCCCAACCAAGTGGAACCCATCGGCCCACTCTAATAGGGAGAAGTAGGGATGAACCAATCACTAATTCATGCTTCTTGTATATCTCTAAGACTTAGGGTGTCTTGCTAGACCACCACATGGACCTATAGGACCTTTCTCAAGATAAGATCCCCCAATCCAAAACCCTACTCCACTATCTTGAACAATTTCCACTTCTTGTTGTTTGCCAAGCTCTAGCATTCAAGGTCTTCAACAAAACTAGGTGTTTTTGACCATTTTTCTCAATGACTTGTAAGATCATGGAAGTTGTCTCAACACCTTGAAAATTACTCCTTTGGCATCTTAAAAGATCTTTCTATGGTGAAGTTTCTACTTGATTTCACCCTTTTCCTCTAAAACAAGGCTACAAGGAAGAGCCCCAATTAGCCCTATTTCACCTACAAAATAGGGATTTGCTCACTTTTCTTCCACTAAACCTCCCAAGTTTTCTTCATTCACCTTTTTTCATTTCATGAAGGCTTTGAGATTTTCTTTTTTTAGGCCCTAGAATAGTCGTATAGTACCAGTGTTGAAATGGAGGGTTTGTAAGGGAAAATTGTTGTTTGGTCTTGTTTGATGGCTAACTGGACTAGTGGAAGATTTTTCTTCGACTCAAAGAACCTTCTCTCACTCCTCTTTAAACCTCCAAAGTAATTATACAAAAATCTCCACAATCCTACATAGGATAAACTCTAATACCAAATTCTACCCTAGCTGAGCATGTTTTGGCTTGCCTTAGACAAGAGTTTAAAATTTCTTGCCATGGGTTTGAAGGGCCCTAATTTTTCCATAATAATGTACATTGAGTTTACTCATTATCCATAAGAGTCCATACAAATACTATGGTGGGATTGTGAGTTATCTCATTTCTTTTGCAAATTGCTAAAAACTAGACAACAAACCAGTGAAAATCAAAAGATTTTTATAACTTTGAAACAAAAGACTTTCAATTTTTTTTTACTAAAGAAAATATGTCCTAAAAAATCCAATCTACCATGAAAACAAGTAAAATCTATAGAACAATGTGAAAAATGCCTTCAAAACTCAAAAATTCAGTATTTTGCCTTCAAAATATCATGCTATAGCATGCTGACTATATAAAATGATATTCACTTCCTACATTTTAGGGTTTGGAAAGTCTTTATACCTCCTCCTAGGTCTTTCCCCTTCTTCTTTAGGGTTTCCATTTAACTCCTTAGTGTTTTAAAAGGAAATCAACATTTCTTACAAAATAAGCATTTTTGCAAAAATTGCAAAATTACCACAACTTTTTCAATTTTGCTTGCTTATTAGTTTTAACATCCCTAACTTGCCATTTAGGCTATCCCTTAGCAATTTCATGCTAGGGACCCTTCCCCAAGCTAATGAATCATCTCTTAGGTTACTCATTACCCTATGGTAAGGTATACTTGGCATTTTTAGGCCATTTATGACTCTTTGTAGGACATTTTGACTTCCTATACCCTAGCTATCACACCTAGGTCCAATGACCCTTATTCCTACTTAAAAAATCTCTCTTGGAACATAACAAAATAAAAATGAAAATATGAGGGCCCTATGTTTCAAGGTGCCCCTGAACCACACTCCCATTGTGTTGATGGAGATAATGATCCAAGCGATTAAAACCAAGATCATGAGATAATGCAATACAATAGGTCCTAGTTAGATGCTCTATGGGTCAACTATGTAGGGACTATAGTGGAGAGTAAATTTCTTGGTACTCCCAAGCTAAATCTAGAAGGGAAATTCTCTCAAGATACTCCCTTGGAGGTCATCACACTAGCATGGAAACACTCTCAAGGTACTCCATTGGAGGCCATCACTCGGTGTCCTTGGATCAAATCACAAGATAGCTACCCTTGGATAAACTATATAGGCTCGTACCCTAGGATCAAACCATATAGGGCATCATATTTTAATTATCTTAGTTTTATTACCTAGTTTATTTCTTTAGTTATCACTTACTTAGAAACTTCTTCACACCAACCAATTGGGAAATGACACCAGGGTTATGGGAGAAGCCCTTCCACTATCTACCCTACATACCCAAGCTCATCAAATGATAATTTCTCATAGGCAATGAATATTTTCAACCCAACCCTAATGAAAATAACACTATTAACATCACCTAGGAGTTTGGGTCTCACAAGAACTAATAAATGCATGCACATGTGCTTGTGTTTGGGCACATCAACTGCATGAAGATCATAACAAAGAAGGGTTGGATGAGAACACAAGTATAACAACATTGAATTGAATATAAGTTTAGGAATTAGTTTTTGGAATGCATGCCATTGCAAGCATAAAGATGCAACAGTGGTCAAATTGAAATCCTATGGATAATCAAAACCCATGACCAACACCATGCCAAGAAACCTAAGAAAATTGGGTGGTACATAAATTGAGGCAAAAACCTCAAAAACCCAATGTTGATGAAACTCAAAAAAAATAAAACCCATTCTACCCTTGGGTAAATGAGCCATAGAAATCAAATAAAAATTAGGTTTGAACCCCATATGCAAAAATGGCTAGCATAATAGTGCAAAACCTCGAAACCCCATCCCAAAAACTAGGGAAATGTTCATACCCACCCAACCGGGTAGAGCTAACAATCAGAAATGGAGGGGAAACTAGTTCTAAACCTCTTTAAAAATGACTACCAAAAATAGAAGTGGAAATGAAGCTAAAATAGTAAAACATGAGAGACCTACCTAACAACCAAAAGGGAAAATATAGAAACTTGTGCAATAAAATAAAAAACCCCACATAAACTACTAAGCGTCAGAACAATCCAATGGCTCCTTGAGCTGGATCCAATGAGAGAAATCTCACAACAATCCCACACTCATAGCTCCTATAGTAGACAAAATAGTATTTCCTCTTGAAGAGGATTTTGAATTTTCTCTCAAATTCCTTATTTCAGAAAGTGAGAAGTGAGGAATAAAATTCTTTTTTGGATATATACTCACTTTTCAAGTGAATAAAATAATTAGGGTAATTAACCATAATGAACTAGTTAAATTAAATTATATTAAATTAAATAAAGCCCAAAATTCCCTTAAACCCAAAAATCACAAAATACTTTTATAAATTTTGTGTCCATTGTGAACCTCCAAATGCACAAACATGCTGACTGGTCTAATCACATAATGCAACAATTCTAGATTTATTCAATCACCAAAGGGTTTAATTTCATTAATTAAATAGGATGTGTTGACTATAAAGGGATGACATTGGCTAGATATGAATAGCTGAATCACTAACTCCATGTGCCACTGCTAGGGACATAAATCCCACACACTAAACAAAAAAATCAAGTGCAATTGCATATAATAATATAATCAAAGAGATAAATGTATTAAATCACCTAATTTAACCATTTATTTAATTGTACTTAAATAATCCATTTACGCCACATAGAAAGAATGAAGTAAATATCTAACAAGTCCAACATATAAACATAAATAGAGTATATGTCTGAATACAAGATAACCAATTATCATCACAAAATATCTTGTCATATCCAAAAGGAAGAATCATGTAGATATGATCAAACTGAGAAAAATAGTAATCTAACATCTATGCTACTGGTAATCAAAATATAACATCTGACCGTCAGGTCATCTCAAATGTAAAATAACATGAGTAATAAAATATCTCTTGAATCAAAATATAAAAAGGTACGAACTAAAAATATGAAAGGCATTACATTTCCAACCTAATTAGTTTAGCAAGAAATCATTTCTTGATCTTATGTGGATTTGGTACTCTCCAATGTGGAGGTTTTACCTTATTTTATGCTCTTTTAAGCTTTTTCATGATGCTATCTTCATGTTGTCATACTAAGATACCATATCTTGTAGAAAAAAGAAATATGTTGTATAGGTCATGCATTTCATTGTATGGCATAGAAATGACTGGTAAGATGATGCACATGTTTTGTATGAACCTAAAAAGTGCATCATCCTATTAGTGGGGATTTCTCATATGAGAGCTAGTCTTGGTTTATATGAGCCTCTAGGATATTTTTTCACATCTCAAACATTGGACATATATGCTCACTTATGAGGAATTTGAATTGTTATTTTTGATACCCTTTTGGGTAACACATCTTCCTCGATTGTAAGTAATTAGATTGGGCATGTATTTTGGGGAGTTTCCCTTGGGGATGTTACCATAGTAATGATAATTACTTTGTATGTTTAATCACCTAGGAAATTGTACTTTGGACTTAAAATGAATATTGTAATGAATGTTAGATTGGAACTTGAAATGAATAGTGTATGTTTAATTCCCAAAACTGGTATTGAATGTGTTGGTAAGTAGTGGTACTTGGAGATGTTTTCTGATTAGTTATTTACACTTTTGTTGTCATCTTTTTGTAATTTATTCCTTGTTTCATCTTGATTCTTCAAAAACAATATCATCCTATTTTTTTCATTATTTCCAAGGGATATTGGGTAGGGAATTACATCTCATATTAGAGTCCATGTTTCAACATTGGGATCTTTGTATTATGTTTTCAATATAATATTTGATATTAAACTTTATATGCAGTGATACTTTTGTTAAATGGTTTGTGATTTTTATATTTCTTATATGCTTATGTAAGATTCTAAGTCTTCTCTTTTTGTCCCTTAAAGGATGTCTCCTACACATGGGTGTGGCGGTGGTCATGTTTGAATGAATACCTAACAAAATGAGGAGGAGTTAGGAAGAAGGTTAGAGACATAAAGAGAACTAGAGAAAAGTTTAGGCTTAGGTTCCTTTTCTAGTATAAGAGCCTATAGTTCTCTTGGGACCTTGAGTTAAGGGATTTATACATGTTGATACGTATATAGAGGGATCATGGGGTAGAGACTCCCACATGTGAGAATGCAGGGAAGAGAGAGAGGAATGTGTGTATGAGCATGAGCATTCTCATGCACCACCTAGTGGAAGGGTACCATAGGAGATGTAGAGACCATGGTGATGAGGAAAATTTCTAGATAAAAATGATGAGAGGCCTTCAATTATCTCACCCACTACTCTTTGATGGAAAGGAGGTGACAACAAGACCGATACTTGGATGTTGGATTTAGGATGTTGCTTTTCTATGCATCCTTATTCAAGTAACCTAAGAGATCATCATATAATAATATACCTAAGAGGTCATGCATCCACTTGGTGGGATATTTACAAGCATAATCTCTAGATTAGCTTGAAAAATCTAACATGGGAGATATTTGAGGAGAGGTTCAGGGAGAGGTTTATATCTTCTCAATATAGAGAGGCTCAGGCAGATGACTTCCACAAGATCAGATAGGGGAACCTATTAGTAGAGAAGTATGAGATGAGTTTCTTTGAGCTAATACAGTACTTGAGTTATAACCATGATGAGGTACTCCTTATTTATCACTTTATTTAGGGTCTTAAAGACTCTATAATTCAAGAGGTCCATATGCATTAGCCTAGAACACTTGCATTGGCCACTAAGAAGGTGGAGATTATTGAGATAAATGTGGCTAGAGATTATAATATTATCTAAGAAAGTACATAGATTCATAGTACATGACCTATATTTTTAGTTGCACCTCCTTTATAGACACAATCCCCAAGATGGACTTGTACTCAGTCAACACCTTCGAATGGTGGATGCAATCAGTATGCTAGAAAATGCTTCTCCTAGAGAAAGAAAAGTGGTTAAGGATTAGGTACCACTGGTGGGAAGGGGAAAGAAAATTATAATGGTAAAATTTTATAGCAAAGTCATCCAGGTTGGAGTGACCAATAAGATTATAGTAGAGGGAGCAACTAGTAGTCTAATGCTCCTTAGCGAGGAAGTGGCTATAGTTTTGGATATGGTATTAGGGAATGCTTCTATTATGGCTATCTTGGTCATAAGTCATAAGGATGTCCTTATAAGACATTAGCAAGGCTAAAGCCTACTATAGGGGATGCAGGAAGATTCCATAGAGTTTTAATAGTGGCTAAAAATTATCAAGATGAGAATCAAGGTACCATAGTCAAGACTATAGGTACATGTTACATAGTTTATCTACCACTATATTATTTAATATTTGTGCTTTAGATTCTTTTATTTTTACCATCCTTTGTTCAATAATTTGAGCTAATGGCAACATGATAGGTAGATAGGTGGGAGGTAGAGTTAGCCACAAGATCCAAAGTGACTATGGATTCCTTAGTTGGTGGATACATGTTAGATACAAACACCTTCACCACCATATTTTATCTTCATATTTGGCCCTTAGGATCTTATGATATCATATTGGGTATGGATTGGCATACTATATCAATCATACTAGTACAAAAGTTGAGCTTGTAGGTGTCCATAGATGAGTGTCACTTTGGATCATCTCACCTAAGCAACTTAAATAGAGTGTGTGACATGGATGTTAGATGTTTTTTGTCTCTATCAATAACCTTGATGAGGTTGAGATTCAAGAGGTGTTTCTTGAAAATCACCCACTCCTCTATGAGTATGTAGATGCATTTCCTAGTGAGATAGTGGTTATGCCTCCACAATGTAAAAATGATTTCCATATTGATCTCATTCTTGGAGTAGAGCCTATTTCTCAGACACCTTACTATATGACTACCTAGGAGTTGAGTGAAATTTAGTTGTAGCTAGAGAAGGTATTGGTTAAGGGCCATATTTATCCTAATGTATCCCTATGGGGTAGACCAATCATCTTTGTGAAGAAGACAGATGGATCTTTTTATTTGTGCATTGAATAATAGAAGTTAAATAAGGTTATGATAAGGAATTGATATCCCAAGTTGAGGATAGATGTAATGTTTGATTTGATGAAGGGAGTGAGAGTGTTCTCACAAATTGACCTTAAGCTGGGATACCATTAGCTTCAAATCTATGAGGCTAATATTCATTTGATAACTTTTGGTGTATGCTATGGAAATTATATGTTAATGGTTGTACTCTTAGGGCTGACCAATGCACCATAAATGATCATGAGTTTTATGAGTTGGGTATTTTGCACATACCTTATTGGGTTTGTCCTTGTCTTTTTGGATGACATACTTATTGATTATGAGACTCTAAAGGAGTGTGATGTCCATTTGTGTTAGGTATTGCAATGGTTATGTGACCATTAGTTGTATAGAAACTTGGGAAGGTGTGAGTTCTTCTAGTATGAGGTGAAGTATCTGGAGAACATCATTGTAATGGTATTATAGTGGATCTTGCTAAGATTTGAGTGATCATATATTGGCCAACACCCACTAGTGTTCATGAGGTTCATAACTTCATGGGTTTAGAGGGTTACTATCATTGATTCATGAAGGATTTATTTCATATGGCTCATCTTATCACTTCTCTTGTTGGAAATATTCAGGACTAGTGAGGTTATTGAGAGGGGAGGGGTGAATCAGTAACCTCAAAATTTTTGACAAATTTAGCACTTAATAACATAATCCAAATATCATTAATAGATCTAATCTACTGCATGCATGAGAATCTGAAAGCACAAAACACTTTGAACACAATATTTGGTGACCTAGAAACCTTCCAAATAGAAATTAAAATTGGGGTGGGGATGATACCCACAAAACTTCAATACTGCAATATAAAATTGGCCTGTTAAGGCTTACAATGATCACTTCTGATGATCTATCATGTTAGGAGCAATTAGGACTGCTAGATCCACCTTGTTAGAGGTTTTACAAACATACAATGAGGTATGCACTCAATAAAGATATTTAAAGAAAAGAATATTACATCTACCCTATTAAAGGATTTGAAGCTGATTCACATATTAGGATGAAACAGTAGATCTAACTTACAACTAAATTGATGATTAAGATCCTTGAAGTATTGATCACCTCTTTGTGATAGATCTAACTTGACTACTCCTGATTTGACCTTGCTATACACTTTTCTCTACTATTGATTTATATTTGTATGGTTATCATCACATTCACAGTCACTTCCAAAAAAATTAGTACTCTACTACTGGGTATGATACAATACATTACATATATACCAACCCAATTCTCATAATTACAAGGTCAACCAATACACAAGATAACACCAATATTATTGAGTTAGCCCAAATGTAGAAACTTGGGTTCTAAAAGATGACTTGGTGAATTTTTGATACACGACATCCATTGTCATTACTCGGCATTATCATGCACTTGGTAGAAGTAGAGGCTTAGTCCATACTAATCATTCAACATAGTTTCAAACTTGGTATACACTAGAGACTTAGTAGATACTGTGTCACTTGTTAGAAACTAAATTCCACATTTACCATGCCTACACTAGGTTAACACTAACTTTACATCACAAGAACTGATGACTCGGTAGACATTGCGAAGCTTGGTAACCACTGAACTACTCGTAAGAACTATGAAACTTGGTAACCACTAAATTACATGGAAAATGCTGGAGACTAATCAAAGATCTTGGTAACCATACAAAATTTGAATAAGTTTTGTCATTAATAACAAACATGACTTAATGCCAACAATCTCCCCCTTTGGCATTAGTGACAAAAACACTTATTTGCCAAAACTTATGTACAGTGCCATGCTAATTTCAATTTTTCAAAATTTGTCTTTGTAACTCTACTGCATATAGATTTTACATATATCTCCCCTATACAATGTACATATCATATTAGGCATAATACCATACTGAGTGTATATACAAATATCTCTCCTCCTTATATACATGTCTCTCTCCCCCTTTTTAACAATAATGCCAAAGATTTAAAATCTACTTATATAGAGACACCAAAATGTGAGAGAAACTCAAAATGTACCTTAAGAATAAGAGTTAAGGTCCTATCCCAGTTTCCTTGCAAAATTGTGTAGGTTTGGAGTGCAACTTGGAATTTTGCAGAGAGTTTAATCATATGATCTACAATTGAAAAATTGTTGTCATGGATCAATGTTTTAGAATAAGCAACGTCCTTCTACATTGTAACCATGATAGGAAGGATCATTTTCTAGATGTCTATGAGTGTAGATCGGATCCTTGCTTCCTCTCTCAATAACTTAGCTTGCATATTTGTTAGAAATCTAATCTTCATGTGATGAGCAGAGCTTGAACTAGGGTTAAGCTACAACTTTTGAGCACTAGCTTTTAGATCCTCATCAATCATATCCAATTTTCTCTTTATTTATTTTGTATACTTGGTTACATCACATAACTTAGCAAAGAGAGATGTTACATTTGTGTAAGAAGTTTCAAGATTTTCCAAAATTGAAGAAAGTTCTACTTGCTAAATAGCTATTTGCTGAGCAGTGTGCTCAAGAACTTTATTATCAAAATTCTTCTCTGCTTTTTCTATTAGCTTTTCTTGGCCATTGGAATCCTCATTGAATTTTCTAACTACCTCTTCTAATTGCAAAAAAATGTGTTGAGAAGAATCAACATCAATACCTATAGCTTCTGTCAAAATATTTTTAGCACTTTCAATAATTCTGAATTCTCTATCTCTCTCTTCTTTTAGCTACTTTTGCTTGGCTTTCTTTTCAAGTAGCTGATTGACTAATCTCATTTGCTCTATAGCAGCATTGTTAAAATCTAAATTGGGAATCTCAATGTCCATGTCTAGATATATATCTTCCTCAATTACCTTTCCACTAATCAGAATTTTTGGTTAAATCTTTGGCTTAACTTCTGGAATCAATGGCTAAGATTTTGAAATAGACACAATAGTGGAAACAATAGGGCTAGCAATGAAAATTTGTATAGTGCCTACTAATGGAATACTTACTAGAGTACTAAAAGAATCCAAAACTGATTTACTTGCCAAACTTCCCAGAATTAAAGTATTTATAGGTGAAGTACTAACATAAGTATTCACAATTGAAGAACTTACTAGAACATGTACAACTCATGTAGCCAAAATTGAAGAATCTAAAATTGTACTTACTTCTAAAGAAGTCAATATTGTGGAACACTTTGTATCCATTGCAGAGACTGACTTGGTGACTAAAGGATTTTTTAGCTTGGTAGATGAAGTGGTAGACACTTCTATTTGAGATGTACTGAGCTGAGAGATAGAAGGGAGTGATTGAACATTTGATGTGTTAATGGTTGTCACAATCAAAGCTACTAAAGTTGTCTCCACACTTGATGATGTTGTTGTTTTTGCTAGAGAGTGAGGAAGGGAGGCTATGATAGCCACAACTATCTTAACTAGATTGCTTTCTTCTTCTTCTTCTTTCTTGGATTCCTCCTCAGGTTCATCCTCTTTATCTTCTTTACCATCCTTCATCAATTCTTGAAATTCTTCAACATCAATGGTGACACAAGGAGTATTGTCATCTTCATTAACTTCATCCTTGTCACTGTCATCATCACCATCTTTGATCTCAATAGGATCTTCACTAGGATTGTGAAGATGGAACAAATTTTTCTATAAGTTTGTAGCATTCTTCACAACATAGTCAACATCTTTCATTAGAACAAGACAAGTGTTGAACTTCAAAGTCATTTTTCTTTCATTATTTTTTAATGCTTTATTTACCTCTACATTTGTCAAGTTGGGCACCAATTATTATAGTGTTTGAGCAAAAATATCTTTGATAGTCTGAATGGTGTTCTCCCATCCAACCTTGACCTTATCCAACAAAATTACAGGGACTTGTGATGCAAACTGATCAAGAGAGAATTTCCATCTACCTAACTTATCCATGATCAAATCTTCAACCTCTTTATGTTTTTCTAGAGTCTTGGTCTCATATTTGAGTGCTTTGAAGTTGTTTATATCAGCACCTCTTAATTGATTCGATCTTTCCTAGAAGGTGAGAGGAGGCTTACTACTACTATGGAGGGCTTGGGTGGCTTGGTTATAATCATCTTTCCTTTCTTTCTTGTAGGCTCTTCTTCCTTTTCTGATTCCTCTTCATTTTTAGATTCCTCTTTATCTCCACCTTTTCCCTTGGTAATCATAAGAGGGGCATTTTTTGTTTTCAACTTTGATATCCTCCTCTTTCCTTTGTTCACCACCTATGGAATCTTGATCTCGAGTTCTATTCTTACTTTAGCTTCATTATAGGTTCCAAAGAGAGGTTTATTTGGATCCATAGGCTCATTAACCAAGGCTTCAATTATTTCTTTTTCCTCATCAATATTAACCTCATAAGGAAGATTTTTTATCCACACTATTCTAGGCCTTATTGCCTAAATGTATACTCTATCACTATAAACCATAAAATAGACATCATCCTTATAGTCTTCAACCAACTTCTATGGTATTCTAAACCTATTTTTCATCTTTTCTTTGAAGGATTCAAAATAATTGTCCATGATACTATCAAAATTTTCACCCATTTCAGCGATAAACTCATTAATCTGATATAAGACTGGTGTGTCTTTTCTCCATACCTCTGTGCCTTTAGAGGGGAAAAAATTTTGAACATAAAAGAACGAACATGTCAATAGAGAATCAAACTTGCATGGGTTATTCTTTGAAGTCCTAATGCTTTCCATATTCTTGTTTAGCTGCTTCAACATCAAGTCTGCTAGGTCATATGCCAAATTCTTCTTAACAACCTTATAAGCTAGGTCAACTACTTCACATGACACACTATTGATTCAACTTGAGCTATAAATCTTATGAGCTATCACATGAATGCCAAATTTGAGTTCTATGTTAGATACATTACTTATTTTCATTTGTCTGCCATCCAACTTGGCTAGGGTTTTCTTTTGAAGCTCATCCTAACCTAGGGTTTTTGTGACTTTAGTCTTGGTAAGCATAGGAAGACTAGTAATGTGATGAATTATTTTCTTTATAATCAAAGTTGGCTTCTCTAACCACAATTGACCATTATGAACTCAGCTTAAGATATACCTAATCCATTTGATCTAAAAGTTTTGTGGCAGGTGAGGAATATGGATTAAGCCTTTCTCTTCTAAGTGTTTATGCTTGAGCTTAAGAGTTTCATCCACACAAAGTTCATTTAGGGCACTATCCATTTCTAGGGTTCCTATCTCATAAAATGCACATTTAAAATTCATTCTAATGTCATTGATAAGATGTACCTTTGGTGGTATCTATGACTAAGCTCCATTCAAGTTAAGGTTTTTTGCGATCACTAGCACCAATTTGAAATTTGGAGCTTTCCACTCAATAGCTCACACCAACATTTCAGATCCTTTCTTCACCTTGGTACTACTGCTGGATGCCATGATTACTCAGTAATATGAGAAAATTCTTCGAAAAACTTTAGTTGCAAATTTTGCTCAAGATCGCTGCAATGCTCTAGAAATTGCTATGTTCTAAATATACTAAATTCACAGTGGAAATGAAGTCGAATTCCTACTTTTTGATAAAAATTTCCCATTAATGAACAATACAATGAGAGTCATAATGACATAGTATGTGATAGCCTATCATCCACTATCTACTCAAATTGGTTGGTAGAAGCTTGTAACTCGGCAATCAAACAAAACCTTGTTACTCTCGACTTCACTTGGTATCACCCAACCTTGCTTGGTGATTACAGATGTTGAACTTTTGTGATCCCTCTATATCTAGAATACTGATTTGGATCTTTTCTTTCTTTCAATTGGAACTGTTTAACATGTGACCTTGAAAATATAGTTCTAGTTCTTTCTTAAGAACTTAATTGGAAATGATGGAGTCACGCACTTCTTGAGTAACTTGACTACCATCACTTGAACTATCAAGCTTAGTAGATTTAGGAGTCCACTACTATCTCATCTACTTCTTGATGTTATCTACTTTTTCTTTCTTTTCATCTTCAACTCCACCTATATTCATGCAATTCTTAGCTATATGACCAAGTTCAGTGCATGTGTAACATCTTATGGTAGTATCCTTTCTTCTCATGTGATGTCTAACACAATTTATGCCAATGTGTCCATATTCTCCATAGTAATGACATCTACACCAAGTATTTTAGTCCCAACCAAATATTGCCTTTACAAAATTTTCAACTAGATTGAATGGTTTAGATCTACATTTAGATGCCTTGTGGCCTTGTTTCTTGCATTTGTGACATTTGCCTTCAAACTTTTGTTTTTCTTTACATTCATTAGCTTTATGACCATGCTAACTGCAATTGTAGAATTTTCCATTGAATTTTTCCTCTCCATTACTCCAACATTTGTTTGATGTATGACCTATCTTACCATAGTAATTACAAGTAGGTTTTTGATTCCTTTGAGTACCTTATTTGGAAGATTCACCGTCTTCTTTGTATCCAAGTCCTACTTTACCCTTTTGCATATAAAGATTCTACTCATTTTGTTGATTCATTTGATCCATGTCTACTTGGGATTTCATTATTCTTTCATTGAGTTGCTTCTTAAAATGTAGATCAACTTTCATCCTTTCATTGATTTTCCTTTCAGTGTTTAAGTAATTCCTTAACCTTTCATTTTTAGATCTCAAACTCATGATTTCTTCATTTTCATTGGAAAGCTGATTGATAAGACTTTCTTGCTGAAGAGATTGATTTTGAATTTCATTGTTCCTTGCCTCCAAGTCTTCTTTTACCTTATTCTCTATACTAAGATTTCACACAATCTTATTGACTAGATTTCTTGTTCTCTTTTCAATTTTCTTACCTCTTCTTGCAAGGAACCATTCTTTTCTACGAGTTCTTTGATTGCATTATTTGCTTCATCTAAACTGCTTTAGGGAAAAAAGTCTTCAATCTTCTCTTCAAAAAACTAGTGGTCATTCATTTGATTTTCAAGTTCCTTCCTTGTTTTTAGGAATTGGGAAAGATGCTCTTTTGATTTTATGAGTTGAGCTATGGCCATCTCTAGATCTAGCTTTTCATTGTTAATAGCTTTGTCAAGTCTAAATATCTCCATTGTCCTTGATCTTTGCTCAAGCTATCAAACCCTATCCTAAGAACCACAATACTTTGATACCAATCATCAAAAATATTCAGGACTACCTAGGTTACTAAGAGGGGAAGGGTGAATCAATAACCTCAAAACTTTTGATAAATTTAGCACTTAATAACATAATCCAAATATCATTAATAGATCTAATCTACTACATGCATGAGAAACTAAAAGCACAAAACACTTTGAACACAATATTTAGTGACCTAGAAACCTTCCAAATAGAAAGTAAAATTGGGGTGGGGATGATACCCACAAAACTTCAATACTGTAGTATAAAGTTGGCCTATTAAGGCTTACAATGATCACTTCTAATGATATGCCCTATTAGGAGCAATTAGGACTGCGAGGTCCACCTTGTTAGATGTTTTACAAACATACAATGAAGTATGCACTCAGTAAATATATTTAAAGAAAAGACTAGTAAGTCTACCCTGTTAAAGGATTTGAATCTAATTCACCTATTAGGATGAAATAGTAGATCTAACTTACAATTGAATTGCTGATTAAGATCCTTGAAGTACTGATCACCTCTTCATGATAGATGTAACTTGATTGCTCCTAATTTGACCTTGCTATACACTTTGCTCTGCTACTAATTTACATTCACATGGTTATCATCACATTCACATTCACTTCCAAAAACATTACTACTCTACTACTGGGTATGATATAATACATTACATATATACCAACTTAATTGTCATAATTACAAGGTCATCCAATACACAAGATAACACCAATATTACTGAGTCAGCCTAAATGTAGAAACTCAGGTTCTAAAAGTTGACTTGGTGAATTTCTAATAAATGTTATCTACTATCATTACTTGGCATTGTCATGCACTTGGTAGAAATAGAGGCTCAGTCCATACTAATCACTCAACATAGTTTCAAACTTGGTATACACTAGAGACTCAGTAGATACTATGTCACTCAGTAGAAACTAAATTCCACATTTACCATGCCTACTCTTAGTAAACACTAATCATCCCATCGCTTGGTTAACACTAACTTCACATCACAAGAACTGATGACTTGGTAGACACTACAAAGCTTGGTAACCACTGAACTGCTCGGTAAGAACTATGAAACTTGGTAACCACTAAATTACATGGAAAATATAGGAGACTAATCAAAGAGCTTGGTAACCATACAAAATTTGAATAAGTGTTGTCACTAATAAAAAACATGACTTAATGCCAACATCTCTTTAGTAGAAAGAGAACAATTATGTCTGGAATAAGAAGTGTGAGTCAATATTTGAGGCTCTTAAGGAGTGTTTGACCAATGCACTTGTCCTTTTAGTGCCTAACATACTCATAATTTCATGGTGTGTATGAATGTGTCATTAGAGGGAATGGGGGAAATGTTGATGTAGGATCATTGGATTACTATATATGAGTCTAGAAACCTCAAGGAACATGAGCTAAACTACCCAACTCATGATTTGGAGTTAGCAATAGTTATGCACTAGTGGAGAAATTTCCTTTTAGGACATAGGTTTGAGTTGTATAGTGATCATTATAGCTTGAGATATATCTTTCCTTAGCTAGACATAAATGCACAGTACTGTTGCTAGATGGAGTTCTTGTAGAAATAAATTTTTTGTGTTCATTAGATAAAGGAGAAAGAGAGAATATAGTCCTAGATGCCTTGAGTAGGAGAAGGCATGAGATATCAATGTTTTCATTAGGAGTGGATTTACACAATCATATCTTGGAGCTGTTTCCTACTAATACTTGGTATCATGAGGTTAAAGTGGGTATTGCCTCTAGATATAGCCTTAGAGGGTGGTTTTTTAGGTTTTTCCTTAGACTTTGATGGGCTATTACAATATTTGGAGTGCATTTATGTGTCAGTGTTAGGATATCTTCATTCTTTAGTTTTGTATGAAGCACATCATGCACCATATTCTACAAATTCTAACATTAATATAATGCATGATGATATTAGATAATTTTACTTTTGGGTAGGGAACAAGTGTAATATTGCTAATTTTGTTTCTCGATGTCTTGAGTGCTAGAGGGTGAAGGTAGAGTATCAACATCTTGTGGGGCTTTTGTAGCCATATTTCATTCTATATTAGAAGTAGGACTTGATATCTATAGGTTTTAAATAGGTTTTCTTATGTCATCACATCATCATCATGCTATTATGGCAATAGTTGACATGTTATCAAAGGTAGCACACTTTTCACCCCTGAGAGAATCTTACAAAACTACCTTAGTGGCTCATGTTTTCTTGGAAGATATTGTTTACTTACACGAGATTCCTTGTAGGGTCATTTTAGATAGAGACCTAGTGTTTACCTTACCACTATGGACACATATTTAATATGCTTTGGGCATGCAACTCAATTTTAGTTCATCTTATCACTCGGAGACAAGTGGATATGTTGAGTGAGCGAACTAGGTTCTAGAGGACATGCATTGCATGAATGTGTTAGATTGATAGGAAAGGTGGGAGTAATATTTGTACTTGATTTAGTTTCCTATACAAATGGATACCATAGCTCTCTTAGCATGTCACCTTTTCAGGCCTTGTATGGTAGACTATGTTGTACCCTTTTGATTTGGGATTGTTGGAGGACTATGTAGATTTGGGTCCTGAGATGCTTTAGGATATGGAGTAGAAGGTGGTTTGTATTAGATAGCATTTGGTTTTTGTCCAATCTTGGTAGAAGAAATATGCAGAGGCCCATAGGTTAGATCATCACTTTTATGTGGGTGATAGGGTGTTTTTGAGAGTTTTGCAATAGAAGAGCCCCATCCATTATGGGAAAGGATCTAAGTTAGTTTTAAATTTTCTTGTAATTTTTGAGATCCTAGAGAAGATTGGTATTATTTCTTATTGGTTTACATTAACACCTAGCCTATTGTGCACCCATAATGTTTTGTGTTTAAGATAGTATATTCTTGATGTGACCCATGTACTTGATTTGGATTCTCTATAGGTAGAGGATGTGAAATTTTATTTGGAGCCCATCCACATTAATAAACATTAGAGGTTGGCCCTTAGAGGTTGGGATACAAATCAAGTAAGGATCCAATGGGACATGGGTGATGACAATTCAACTACTTAGGAAGATGCCATATAGTTGAGATATTTGTACCCTTATCTTTTTGTAGGCATCAAAGAGTAGGCCTATGCCTAGTCAATGAGGATGTGGTGCCTCCCATGTTTTCATTTTGTACCTTTTCCTATTTCTATTCAAGAGATACTTTGACACACTCTTGTATATTTTCATTTGAGTTGCATAGTGATCATCATAGCCTAAAATATATCTTTACTTAGCCAGACCTAAATGCATGACAGTGTTGGTAGATAGAGTTATTGTACAAATATAATTTTGATGTTCATTACATCAAGGGGAAAGAGAACATATCATAGATGCCTTGACTAGGACAAGGCATGAGATATCAATGTTTTCATTATGAGTGGATTTACATAGCCATATCTTGGAGGTTTTTCCTAGTGATACTTGGTATTAGGAGGTTAGAGTGGAGATTGATTTCATACATAACCTTAAAGGGTAGCTTGTTAGGTTTTTCCTTAGAGTTTAATGTGCTATTACAATAATTGTATTGCATTTATGTGTCAGTGTTAGGAGATCTTCATTCTTTGGTTTTACATGAAGTACATCATGCAACATATTTTGCAAATCCTAACATCAATATGATGGATGATGATATTAGATAATTGTACTTTTTATAGGTAGGGAAGAGGTGCAATGTTGCTAATTTTGTTGCTTGACATGTTGAGTTCTAGAGGGTCAAGGTAGAGCATCAACATCTTGCAAGTCTTTTGCAGCCATGTTCCATTGTATATTGAAAGTGGGACATGATATCTATAGATTTTATCATAGGGTTTCTTATGTCATCACATCATCATGATGTAATTAGTTGATAAGTTGTCCAAGGTAGCACACTTTTCACCATTGGGAGAATCTTACACAACTACTTCAGTGGCTCATGTTTTCCTTAAAGGTATTTTTCAATTACATGGGATTCATCATAGAATCACTTTAGATAGATATCTAGAGTTTACCTCAGCACTATGGACACCTCTTCTCTATTCTTTGGACATGCAACTCAACTTTAGTTCATCTTATCACCTAGAGACAAGTGGATATATTGAGCAACTAAACTAGGTTCTAGAGACTTGCTTTGTATGAATGTGTTAGAATGATGGGAAAGGTGGGAGGATTATTTTTACTTGGTTGAATTTTTGTATAAAAATGGATACCATAGCTCTGTTAGCATGTCACATTTTTAGGCCTTGTATGGAAGACTATTTTATACCCTTTTGATTTGGGATTGTTTGGAGGACTATGTAGCTTTGGATCCTATGATGCTTTAGGATATGGAGTAGAAGGTTGTTGATATTAGAGAGAATTTTATTTTTTCTAGTATTAATAGAGCAAGTATGTAGATGCTCATTGGTTGGACCATCACTTTTATGTGGGTGATAGGGTATTTTTGAGAGTTTGGCAATAGAAGAGCCCCATCCATTATGGGAAAGGCTTTAAGATAGTGTTGCATTTTGTTGGATTTTTTGAGATCCTAGAGTACATTGGTCATATTGCTTTTTGGTTTCCATTACCACTTAGCCTATTGTGCATCCATGATGTTTTTATTTGAGATAGTATATTCTTAATGTGACCCATGTACTTGATTGGGATTCTTTATAGGGAGAGGATAAGAAACTTTTTTTGGAGCCCATCCACATTAGTCAACATCAAAGGTTGACCTTAGAAGTTGGGATATAGAGCAAGTAAGGGTCCAATGAGACATGGGTGATGAGACTTCAACTACTTTGGAGGATTCCATGTGGTTGAGATATTTTTACCCTTATCTTTTTGTAGGCTTCAAGTGTAGGCCTATGCCTAGTCATGGAGGATGTAGTGCCTTGTTAGGATTAAACCATGGATAGAAATAATAATTACATAAAAAATATAACCAATATCAAAAAATAATAGATCACACAGAAAAGAACACAAGTCACCAAGATTTAACATGGTTCACCCAATACTTAGGCTATATCCACCAAACATCAAGTCTAATATTATTATGATCTAGTGATTACAACCTGATTACATTCTATAATCCTTTACAACTCAATAACACTACAAGTACCAATTTTTGCATCACAACAATGAAATAGTCACTAACCCTAAGCCCTTTTATACATGTATTTTTCCTGCTTTAGGGTTAAAATTAGTTACAACATGTCAACCATACATTAGCGAATATAAACAATAACTAATTGGAAAATAGTAGCCCAAAATTTTGTGCCATTGGTAAATGGAAAATAGTAGCCCAAAATTTTGTGCCATCGGCAAATAGTAGCCCAAATTTTTTTAATGAAGTATGTATAGTACTTTCCTAATCAGTCACCACAAACTAACAATCTCCCACTTGGAGACTGATCAGATTCCACACTAGAATCTCCCACTTGGAGACTAATCAGAGTCCACACTAAAATCTCCCACTTGGAGATTGATCCTGTAGCAAGACCACTACCACATGGGGCTCCCACTAGATCAAACCACCCAGGATGTTGTTGTTCTTTTATTCATGTTCAATCTAGAAGACTAGCCAAAGATGAAGAGGAGTTTAGCTTCTCCCTTATTACTACCTTTGTAAAAATATCTACTAGATTATCATCTATATATAACTTGTCCAACTTTAACTGTCCATCCTCCAAATCTAACTAAATAAAATGGTACCATAGCTGTATGTGTTTTATCTTTGAATGTAGAGCTGAATTCTTTGTAAGATGAATGGCACTCTAACTATCTATAAACAAATAATTATCCTTCTGAGGGTGTCCCAATTCTTCCAAGAAGAACTAAAGCCATATCATCTCCTTAGTTGCCTCTATAGTAGCAATATACTCTACCTCTATAGTGGATAAAGCATTAACCTTATGTAACCTAGAAACCCAGATCACAACTACCTCACCAATAGTAAAGACATAACTTGTAGTTCTCCACCTTGTATCAATATCCCCTACCAAATCTAAGTCAACATAGCCCTATAAATTAATAGTAGAGCCCCTAAAGTGTAAATTCTTATTGGATGTTCCTCTCAAATATCTAAGAATCCATTTGACTACATTCCAATGCTCAATTCTGGGATGACTCATATACCTACTAATCACTCCCACTGTATGTGAAATATCTAGCCTTGTACATACCATGGCATACATCAAGCTTCCTACAATGGAAGCATAGGGTACCTTAGACATATTATCCTCCTCTTCTTGTGTCTTGGGACACATCTCCTTAGTTAACGTCAAATGACCAGGTAAGGGTGTGCTGACAACTTTAGCATTCTCCATAGAGAAATGTTGCAACACCTTCTCAAACATAATCAGCCTAAGATAGCATCAATTTCATGTCCTTCCTATCTCTACAAATCTTCATACCAAGGATTTGTTTGGATTCCCTCAAATCATTGATATCAAATGCATGTGCTAACTGGCATTTTAACCCCTTAATATGATCCATTTAAAACCTAGCTACAAGCATATCATCAACATATAAACATAAAATATTGTAGTTTTCATCATGAAACCTCTTAAGGTAAACACAATGATCTGAATGACACCTACTATATCCATTCTCATGCATAATATTTTCCTTGCTTCAAGCCATATAAACTTTTCTTTAATTTCCACACTAAGTTCTCCTTACCTTTGACCTCAAATACCTGTGGTTTAGCCATATATATCTCTTCATCGAAATCACCATGAAAGAAGGTTGTTTTAACATCAAGCTACTCTAAATGAAAATCTTTAGTAGCCACAATACTTAAAATATTATAGATAGAAGTCATTTTAACAAAAAGAAAGAATATCTCATCAAAATCAATTCCTTTTTTCTATACAAATCTTTTTACAACTAACTTGGCTTTAAATCTTTTCTTACCTCCATCCTCTTCTTTTAACCTGTAAACCCACTTATTCTATAAAGCCCTTTTACCTATAGACAATTTTCATAATTCCCAAGTCTTATTTTTCAGCAAAGAGTCCATTTCTTCTTTCATTGCAAACTCCCACTAAATCTTAGTATTCACCTACACAACTTCATCATAACATTTAGGTTCACCAGCATCAGTAAGTAAAATAGAATACAAAGAGGGAGAAATTTTTTTTGAAGGTCTAATTTGCCTTGTTGACCATCGAACATTCACTGGTGTGTGTGGTATTTTTTGTTGAAGTTGTTTCACATCATGAGAAATGGCTAGAACATCATCTTTTGGAGTATCATCTAGCACTACATAATCATCTTTTTTCTTCTCATGTTGCTGCAAAAAATCTTTCTACAACACTTTCTCATTGAATATGGCATCCTTTCTTCTTACAATTTTATGATTTTTAAAATCCTAGAGCCTATAACCAAATTGATTAATTCCATATCCAAAAAATACACATTTCTTTAACTTATCTTCCATCTTGGTTCTATTTCCAGAATCTATATGAGCAAATGCTTCACAACTAAAGGTTTTGAGAAAAGAATAACTCGCCTTCTTACCAGTCCATGCTTTCTCTGGAATACCACAACCCAACGGAGTAGAGGGACCTCTATTAATCAAATATATAGTAGTATTGATAGCCTTAGTCTTGTTCATATGTTCAACCACTCCATTTTCCTATGGAGTCCTTGGAATAATTTTCTATCTACAAATACCATTAGTGGAGCAATAATCTTCAAATTCATGATTGCAATACTCACCATCATTATCAGATCAGAGACATTTTAATTTCTTACCAGTCTCATTTTAAACCAAGCATTTCCATTTCTTAAAAGTTTGAAATACATTATGTTGGTCAATTTTTTCACATAGGCAGAGGAGTTCTAAAAATTTTGGTGAAAAAATCTTATAAGTCATGGTATCCTATGGACTAGGGTTTCTTTCCTTATAATTTTTCAAATTTTTTGTTACCCTTGTCATCTCCTAGTTTCTGTGTTGCTTGATTTCCATTAAATTCTCAAGGTTTTTCTTCAAGACAGTCATTAAATGCCCTAAATGTGTAAAAAACCCTAGGTTATTTTCAATTTTTTGAAAGGTTTTTTAAAATGCTTAAGTTTCTTCTTTTATGATCTTATGGTGTTTGGGTTTCTCGTAAGAACGAAATGCTCTCTTGTTTTTATTCTTGTGGTCATGCTTCATCAAGAAAAAAAGAGACGTAAAGGAGTTCATGTCTCATGGGGTTATGGGTGTGCATTTTTGAAATAGTAGAGTGGTCCACCTTGAGGTCCTCTAGTCATACAATTAGTCATCGGGTGGAAAGGTGTAAAGGTTTTTATTTGCGTTGAAGATGAGCTTATAGTTCTACAATGATAAGTCAAGCAAAAGAGAAAAAAGAGTGCATTAAAGTGTTTCTAGTCATACATTTTTTGTTAAGCGTATGAGAATAATAAGTTTAAAAGTGACCATATCAAATGGCTTTACAAGAATATGAGTAAAACATTGAGTGGATGGGCAGAGAGGTCTTGTGGTTTGATCTACACACTCACATTACATTGAATGGCATAAAGACACAATTTCTTGGAATAGCATAAAGGATGGCTCATGAAAAGGTATAAAGTGGTTTTATGATTCTACATGTAAGAGGAACTCATAAGAGCGAAGTAAAGTTAAATTTTGTTTACATGCCTTCGCTGCTTTGACTTGTGGGTAACCATAAATCAATTTTATAAAGAGAAGCATGCTATGTGGGACCTGTTGAGTTGTAAGATGGGCCTTGATGAGAAGAAATTAGATGGTGACTTGTCACACATGTCAGATGGGCCCTACCTACATGGAAAATGACTTAAGTTTTTCTTTTTTGCATTTGCCTAAAATCAACGGCAATGCTCTTTTCTATTTTCTTGAGATCTAATCTGGGTCATTGATAAGTGAAAAGAAAAAATTCTCATTACATCCTTATGATTGCATTTTAAGTGTATGAATGAAGAGTTGTTTCATCCTTTTCTCCATGGTTATGAGCTAAGTCTAAGCATATAAGTGTAAAAGAGAGACAAGGGAGTGAAAATAAGACTTTACACCTATACAAGAAGAGAGAAATGAAAGAATGAGATGTAAATTATAAAGATTTCCCAATTTTTTGAGGATAAGGTAGCCCATGTGGGTGTAAAGGAGAACAAAGAAGGTAAAGAGCATTATAATGCCATGGGTAAAGCCTAAAGTGTATGAACAAAGGATGGATATGTAAAGTGTTATGGTGCTCCGAATGTTGAAAGAAGCATAATAGCATAAAGAAGGTTTTTAGAAGCTCTGGTGGTACATGTGCATATGAGCATAAAAGGTAAAGTGAAAGTTGTAACAAGGAATTTATGCTGGTACAAGGAGAGTGTTGAAGCATGAGCACATAAGGATCCAATAAGAAGGCTTGAGATTGTACGGTATAAAGGGTTGTGTAAGAGCGTAAAAGAGATTTCAATGTAGTGCTTAAGAAACCTTAACGCTTCTATGCTTGGAGCATTCTAAAGCATCACTGGATAGACATAAAGGCTTGCTAAGTGTATCTCTGGGGTTACAAAGATTGAAGGTTTTGGCTTAGCGTGTAAACAAAAGACCAAAATTGAAAAGAAAGTGGCTAAGGTGTCATGCCAATTCAGAAAAAAGGACAAATTCACCATGGCCAAGTAAAATAAAATACTAAAAAGTACATCAAGATTGAATTTCATGATTGATATTACTTGCTGCTAGCCTACGAAGGTGGTATTAAAAACTCATACATGTAGAATTTATTAAAAGGTTGGTAGATTACATGCTTAAACCATAAAGATTTGATTGAATATTCAGAGTATTTGCCATTTCAAGGAGCTCATGTTTTCTATTCTAAGAATTTCAAAAGTTTCCATAGCTTTGTGATTTTTGTATTACTGTTGCAAGAGTTTGAGATATAATTTGTAGAGAAAATGGTTGACAAGGAAGTTGAAGAGGTTCCTGCAGAAGAAGTAGAGGTCAAAGATGAGGGTGATGACGTTGTAGAGGTTATAGCCAAGGGAAAAAGGAAGAAAGGTGCTATGAAAATAGAGAAGAAGTCAATGGTTAGGAAGCCAAACAAGCATGTAGAAGATTGGCTAAAAATTCTTCTAGGGTCATCCAACACCATTTTGGAAAATGGCCATATTTTCAAAGACCCTTACTTCATGGCCAGGGATGAAAAATGCCCTAGGATTGATGGTTTTAATCTATTTTTATATTTCTACCAAAATAGAACTGAAAACATACTAGTCTGCAACCCATGGAATAGGAACATGGCAAAGTTAATATTCCCAGAGGTGTTTGCTGATGTGGACCTATTAAAGGCACTGATAAATTCTTACAATCTAGTCACCAGGATATTCCAAAGGCATAACAAGCATTTTTTGTGCACACTAGATAGAACTTCTTTCATAGAAGCTTTTGGATTGGAAGGAAAAATGGATGTGCCTATTGGCATTGAAGACCCATAAGGGAAATTTGGGACGAATAAAACTTATTTTATGAACAATGTGATGCTGCCCCAAATCCATTACAATGTAAAAAGGGTAGGGAAGATTCCAAAGAAAGTAGGGGATCATTTTCCTTTGAGCAAGTTCAAGAATTACTTCAAGAATATTGTAAATGGACTATACAAAGTTCTCAAAAGTGATGGTGCAAAGGACTAGATGTATATGGTTCATTATTTTTTATGGCATGTGACATACAACACCCCTTCTGCAACAAAGAATATGATTATGTGGCATTCATCATGGACAACATGCACAATCAAATTGTCAATGGAAAGAAGGGAGAACTGAAGGATTTAAAGTTCCATCATTACTCACTACTAATGCACTTGATCTTGTATTACAACATTGGTTGCATCAGCTAGGACTTCATCAATCAAACTTCTAATGAATTTGGTTAGTTACCTATTCAACTATGGACTCATATTTGGGATAGAAATTTCCATTATTTAAATGCACTTGTGTTCTTTAATTTGTTTAGTTCTGTGATAATGAGACAACTAGACCATACTTTTTTTAGGGCCCCAAATTTTTTGAAAACTTTTCTTAGATCATCCTTTTTGGATGAGAAAACTAAATTGGATCATAACTAGGGGGACATATTCTTGTTTAAGGAGTGCACATTGATGAGAGTATATGCATGCCCACAACCTCCTCACATATTGCCCAAATATTTACTCCCTAGGTTAGCTATTATTGAATTATTTTTGGCAATTTCTATTAATCAACAAACAAATTATTCCTCCCTCTCTACACAAACCCACATTTGTTTGTAGAAGTTTCAAGGCAAGAGATTTTAAAATTGGGAAAAATGCATATGAAGAGTTTAGTGAGTACCTAGGTCAATATAAGTTTTCTATTGGGCCTTATAGGATGTATGACCTAGAGAATACATCACTAAGGAGGTTAAAGCCATTAGGGGTTACATTCTACCTCCTAGTAAGCCAATCCCTATAGAAGATTTGATTGCTAACATAGAAGAAATAGGGGAAGTTGATGAGCTATTAGGAAAATATGGTGAAATAAGGAAGGTGGAGGAGGCACTAAAAATGACCAACCTAGATTTTAAGGGTTTCTATATAGAGATTCCATACCCTAGTAATTTGAGAAATATGGTAGACAACTTTGATTATATCATGTCTCAAATGCCACATGAGCTAGAGGGAGAGGAAGAAAATGTAAACATAGAATCCCTTGAGCTAGATGTGCAATTAGAGGTTGATGTTGAGCAGGAGCAGCCATCATCTTCAACTTGGTTGCCAAAGGGAAACTAGAGGCAAAATATAATGCATATCCTAGAGAGGGTGGTGAGAAGAGCTCTACAAGTACTACTAGGAAATGATGAATATTTTGTTGACATCAGAAAAAGTTGCTTGCACCAAAGGGCAATAGAGGTAGGAAAAGCCTCTAGTGATGTACAAATTGCAACTTCAAGATTAGATGATAGACTCGTCAAATCTAAAAAATTCATGCAGGATGATGATTTCATTAAATCATTAATTTTTTTTAAAAAATTTATGTAAAAAAAAACAAAATGAGCTCACATTGAGCCTCATGCCAGGAGAGGATCCTAAGAAAAACAAAGAATTGGTTGATAAATTACTAGCTTATGATCTAGATAGTGCAACAATGACCCCTATAGAAGCAAGGGAGTTGGTGCACAGGAGTGGTATGATTCTGATACCAAATTGGGATATTGAGAGAGCTTTTTTTCTTGATCAAATGAGGAGACAAGACAAAGCCATCATCTATGAAGCCAGTAGTAGTGAAGGACTGAAGACTGGGTCAGGATTCAATATAGACACAAAGACCCTAGTAGTGTGGAGTGTTTCCCTTGACACCAAAAAGCCTAAAATGATGAACATATAGGAAACTGTACAAGGCAACATGATTGTGTGGACATTGGACAATACCACTGGAAAAGAGATCTCTAGCCTAGCCAAACACTTTGCACTCATGAATGAGGCAAAGGTAGATCAATTTGAGGATAGGCTAGTTCTTATATACAATGAATGTCTAAATGTTAGAAAATTGTATGAGGAAGAGCTCAAGATGAGCTTTGTGCAAAAATAGAGGATAGAGGAGTTGGAAGGGAGGATTCAAAGCATAGAAGCAGAGGTGGCATCCCTAAAAGAACAACTCAAGGCTGCAATATAGAAAAAACATGCACCTAGACAAGTGGAAGAGGAAAGGCACACTATGGAAGCATAAGCCCAAACAAAAGATATACCTATAGGGGTGATAGTGCTAGTGCCTGTGGTGAGTGTGGAAATAGAGGTTCCTCAATTTGATAATGCAGAAAAGAAGGGTATAATGATGAACATGCTAAGTCATAGGATAAGTATCTTGAAGAGAATCTCTCAAGATGTATATAATTCATTCATTAACTTACAATCTATAGAATAGATGTGCAAAGAAGCAATAGGATGGCTTGATCCAATTTTTCAACAATGTGGACCCTACATGCAATTCTTTTATAGTTTAATACCATTGCTAGCCAAAAATCTAGACCTTCCTAATAAGGTTATTGCTATTAAAGAGGGCATGGACACAATAAAGAATTTACTGTGAAAATTGGTAGCAATTCAAAACAAGATGAAAGTTCTTACCAATGGTTTTTATTCTTTAATTCTTTTCGTCCTTGATTCTGACAAAAAAGTAAAGGATTCAAATGAATGGTCTAATTCTTTTGACCATATTATAGACTTGCCACAAGTGGTATCTATTTTTGAGGGTGATATTGATGAAATTTCTTTTAATGAACTTGTTGATACTCTATTCAAAATTGAAATTGAGATGAATAGATTTATCACAGAGGGGAAAGTGATTACTAATACCAAGTGGCAAAAATTTGTTGGTGAATTAGCAACAACCAAAACATGCGAGTGGCCCACCAAAAGAGAAGTCATTGTATGGGAAGCAATTGCATAAATAAAGGCTTTACCAATAGGGGGCAGTTAAAGAAAAAGACAAAATTAAAGATTTGATGCTCTAGCTATCATCTACAACTATTTTTTTTTATTTCTGTTGGTGTAAATAAGTATTTACTTATTACATTTACTTAAGTTTTACTTAGGTTAATGCATTATTTAATTATTTTGCATTATTTTATTATTATTTTAGGTGAGACACTTAGGAGTTTGTGAACTCTCATTGAGTTACGCAACTCTAATTAGGTACATGGTGTCTACAACACAGGAGTATGCATCATTTACTTGTCATGGTGACAACACAGTTTTCCGCACTCCTCATTTAGCACATGTTGTCTACTCCACTGATTTTTGCGCTACACCATTGTAGTCTTATCCTCACATCATCGCACTTAATCCCGTGCTTAATGGAGGATAATCCATATCTGGTGGACATGTGCCTGGTTGTATGACATGTCATGGTGCTAACTTCTAGGCATTCTAGAAGCTCTCTTGAGGCCTTTATATTCAGGCACTCCTAGTGTACTCATAATATGTTGGTTTTATCCATTATTGAATGAATATCATCATTCTGATCATACTCTGCCTATTTTGGTCTACTGTGTGCTATTGTTGAGTTCTTTTGTTCTTGGGTGAATTCTGGCCTAAGCCAAATTCTTACATGGTATCAGAGCTGAGGAGAATTCTCATCACGTAGCCGTTCGAGACCTTACATGCTTCAGCACATCAATTCTGGAGGATCCGCAGAAATTGGGAGTGTCTAGAGCCAGATCTAACCTCTCCGTTGCGTTCGAAGCGCTGAATCGGTGAAGATTGACTATAAACTCGCCTATCTTGGGTAAAAGTTGATCGTGAGGCAAAATTTTTTTTGCAAACCGGCACCCGAAGGCACCGATTTGCAAATTGGGTATGATCTAATTTATTGATTTGATCATTAATTTTCAAATCTCAATTTATTTTCTTCGCTGCAATTATTGGGCATTTTTTCAAATTTCATTTTCGAAATTATTCAGTTAAGCCCGAGCAGAGAAAAATTATTTTGCCGAAACGGGCCATCACGTCCCGGCTCGACATTCTGTATTTGGCAGATATATCTTTTAATATTTTTCGTAGGGTTTATATCTTTATTTCTGCGAGTCCAATTTTAATCATTGCCTGCGCTTGCGAAATACCGTCAGATACCTCAATTCAGACCAGGATCCGGCAACAACTCCGCCGGCGCCAACACACTCCGGCCTACACACCCTGACAATCGGTTAGAGCGCCAACTATTTTAAATAGTCCACAGACTTTTAAACCCACGAATGTGGGATATTTAACTGCAATCTCCGGCAACGGCAGCGGCAACCGCAGAACAAATTTCGGCATTCGGCACCACTGCTACACTGACTCGGCGACCAATCCGCAGTGAACACGCGGCGACGTTCGATTTGCAAATTAGTTAGCACTGATTCATCTGCCAACTCAGATCCACGTCAGTAGTATCTGTACAATCTATCCAGTACGGACGTCCACGTCATCCAGTGGTCGAATTTTTGGCTGACGTCATTGTTTTCTGAACCTAAAATTGACGCCCATCTGGACGTCATCCCAGGTCATTTTATAACTGCCGCAACGGCCGTATGACCATCAAATTTAACCTCCCTCTTTTGCTGGTGCAACCCCTCACCAATTTGATTTTGGTTTTGGCAGTCCGACTTCAAGAGGCCATAACTCACACATCTGGACTCCAAATTAGGTGCAATTTTTTTGAAATTGGGTAAAATTTTCTAAATTTTTCAGTGGTGCAACTAGCTTTTGGTTTTGGTGTACGAATATTTTAGAATTTGCATTTTTTGGCCATTGTACCTAGATAATCCTGCATTTTGCAACTTCAACTGCTCCGTATGGGCACATCTGGAGTCGAAAACAGGTTCCGTTTTTTTTGAAAGTGCATTTTTTTTGTCTACTTTCCAAATCTAGTATCAGATTGTAGTGTTATGTGGAAAAAATTGTTACTTTCAGAATAGGGCCTTTCTTTGCTTTGTATTGCTTCAGTTCTGTAGCACATTGTAAAGTTTCAGATTTATACTCTATTGAGAAGTTGTAACAAGCAAAATCAAAAGTCCACAAAGGCCTAAATTGGCAAGTGGCCCATTGTAATCGCACTACTGATAAAGTGCCAAAGCATCTATTTTGGGGGGGTTTCTTGATTTAGTGAAAAGGGAGGGTATTCTTGGTGTTGTGTTCTCTCTTTTCTGCAAATTTTTTTCATTTTTCTACATCATGGGCAACTTTAAGTTTCCTAAGTTAACTCCTCATAAATATGCTACATGGTCTATAAAAATGTTGTATCACTTAATGAATAATGGAGTTTCACAATATGTAGATGGTACTCTTCCTAAACCAGCAGGTGATAATGTATCAACAAGTGAACTTTCTAAATGGGTAGCCATGGATAGGAAAGCCCTAGGTGATATATGTTTGGGGGTAGATGATAAGATCATGTATCAAATCATAAAATGTACTACATCCAAGGAAGCTTGGGATACCCTCGAAAACCTTTATGGTAAAGTGTCTAAAGAAGATGTGTTCAAAATAGAAGATGAGCTAGTTTCCTTCGATCCTAAGTCGTATGACTCCATACAGGACTTCATCATCACGGTGAATGAATTAAGGACAAAGCTTACTGATTGTGGGAATTCTATCAAAGATGACAGACTGATCTATCTTATTCACAACAAGCTGCCATCCGAATATTCCACATTTGTATCTTCTTTTAACACCTCAAAGACTACCTTAGGGTCTGCCTACAAGAAAGTAACTTTTGATGAATATGCTAAACTGTTGGATGATGAAGAAAAGAAGTTGAAAACAATGGGGATTCTCAAATCACCTCAGACCAAAGCATTGATGGCCAATGAGGGTTCTCAACATTCAGCTGGACAATCTTCAAACAAAGGAAAGGGTAAGAAGAAATGGAAGAGCAAATCTGAGGATGCAGAAAAGACAACACCGCAATCCAATCAACAAGGCAAGTCCTCGAATTCCAATAAGAAAGGGGACAACAACAATAAGGAGAAGAAGAAGTGTACTTATTGCAAGAAAACGGGTCATGAAGAGCATGATTGCTATCTTAAAAAGATTGATGAATTGACCAACATCATGAAGAAACATAATGTTCCATTGCCTAATGCTTACAAGGAGAAGGGATCTTCTTCAGATTCAAAGAACAAAGGGCAAGCACTCATGGCTAATGCAAACTCTTCGAAGGAATGGATATTTGACTCAGGTGCCTCATATCATATGGGTTCTTCAAAGGAGGATTTTTCTTCATTGAATCGCTCAAGGGTACCACACATCTTCATGGGGAATGATAGCAAAATGGAATTTGAAGGAAAAGGAAACGTGGAAATGGAAAATGGAGAGTTTCAAGAGGTTCTCTATGTTCCAAACCTAAGTTCAAATCTCCTTTCAATCTACCAAATTACTCACCTCGGAGATGGACATAGAGTTGAGTTCCTTCCTGACTCAGTTCAAGTGCACAGTCTTAAAGATAATTCCTTGGTTGCAGTAGGGAAAGTGAATAATCACAAGAGGTTATACTCTTTCTCACATTTTGTATCTAAGACTCCTTCAAAGGCCTTGTTATCACAATCACATTCAAACATGCAATTATGGCATGAGCGGTATGGTCATCTTGACTATCGCTATCTTCAGCAACTTTGCACATACCACATGGTCAAAGGTTTACCTCAAATCAACTTTTCTAAGGGTAAGTGTTCATCAGATTCAGTAGATATGCATCCAGAGGGGAAGTTACAAAGAGGGAAGTCTTCTAGAGCAACAAGTGTTCTTCAAATGGTTCACATGGTATTAGTAGGTCCTTTTGCATTCAGCCAGGGTCGCTACATACTTACCTTAGTTGATGACTTTTCAAGGTTCACTTGGGTCTACTTTCTGCATAGTAAGGGTGAAGTTTTGGACGTATTTCTAGACTTCAAGGTTCATGTAGAACGATAATCCAGAAAGGCCATCAAAGTACTCCGCATGGATAATGGAAAAATGGATGTGAACAGAAGACTTAAGGATTTTTGTAGACATGAGGGCATTGATCTTCAGATTCCTTCAGCATTCAATTCGCATAAGACTGATGTTGCCGCCTTGAGGATCCGAAATCTTAAGTCTATGGCAAGTTGCATGATTCATGCCAAGTCTCTAGATCCATCATTAGAAGTCGAAGAAATCTCAAGTGCCACTCACATTCTTAATCGTTCTCCTCATCCCGCCTTAGATGGCAAAACTCCTTTTGAGGCATGGTGTGGTAGAAAACCTATTGTGACACACTTCAGAGTCTTCGGTTGTCCTGCTTGGGCAAATAGATCTTCCAGGGGTCGCAAGGCACAGACATCTCGGCCTTGTACTTTCATTGGTTATGAAGACAGTGTGAAGGCATATAGACTTCTTGATCCTGAGACACATTAGATTTTTGTGGAGAAGGATGTACATTTTGAGGAAAGTTCTCCGAGCTTGTTCTCTACTCCTCTTCGCACATCATACAGTGTGGATACTGATAGTGACACCAATGATAGTGCTTCAACAGCTTCAGACACGTGGAGTTCTATCGACAGATACAGTGAGAGGTCACTTCATCAGTTCAGTCCACATGCATACATCGCCACAGTGATAGGTCAAGAACAGAAGGGTACATTCAGTCTTCCAGATATAGGTTCAGTGATAGATTTGGGGGACAGTATTCATGATCTGCCTCTTCTTCTTGATGCAGAATTCCCTTCTTCAGTTGTCATGAGAGTTTCAGACTCTTTTGTTCATTCTCTACATGATCGATCCTTACAGGTTGAAGTGAATGTGGATACTTATGACTAGCAGTTGCAGCAGGGTTCTTCATCAATTGCAGGGACAGACAGTTCTTTGGGACAGGTTCTTCAGCCAGATGAGAAGGTTTCAGAGACATCACTTATCCATGGGATTCTTTCCACACACAGTAGAAGCGTCTCATTTGTACCCTTGGCATTGCTTCTTCCTAAGGGGAGGAACACCATTCTACAGTCTTGGATTAGCTTCTTCATTGGAGCATTCACTGTTTGGCATTCTTCTTTGGGGGGGGGGAGCCCATTCTGTCTCTCTACCTCTTCTCATCATTCTCTTATGTATATATTGGATGTATGTCATAATGGGGGGGTCTTGATTACTCCATCCATCCATGCATCCTATCTATCTCTCTTTTTGGGGGAGGGTTTTTCCCATGAGGTTTTCCCTCTTTCCCCGCTTTATGGGAGATTGCATATCATTATGTACATGGGTACCTAACATGGTCTAGTAGCCGGGACCCATCTTGCAT
Source organism: Cupressus sempervirens (assembly GCA_028749045.1). NCBI lineage: Eukaryota > Viridiplantae > Streptophyta > Pinopsida > Cupressales > Cupressaceae > Cupressus > Cupressus sempervirens. The sequence continues at coordinate 153,434,355 of CM053788.1, read as the reverse complement.
TTTCATCCTAGATTGCGTAAGCTTAAGGGCATTCCCCTAACTTACACTTAAGGGGGGGTGTTGGTGTAAATAAGTATTTACTTATTACACTTACTGAAGTTTTACTTAGGTTAATGCATTATTTAATTATTTTACATTATTTTATTATTATTTTAGGTGAGACACTTAGGAGTTTTTGAACTCTCATTGAGTTACGCAACTCTAATTAGGCACATGGTGTCTACAACACAGGAGTATGCATCATTTACTTAGTTGTCATGGTGACAACATAGTTTTCCGCACTCCTCATTTAGCACATGTTGTCTACTCCACTGATTTCTGCGTTACACCATTGTAGTCTTATCCTCACATCATCACACATAATCCCATGCTTAATGGAGGATAATCCATATCTGGTGGACATGTGCCTGGTTGTATGACATGTCATGGTGCTAACTTCGAGGCATTCTAGAAGCTCTCCTGAGGCCTTTATATTCAGGCACTCCTATTGTACTCATAATATGTTGGTTTTATCCATTATTGAATGAATATCATCATTCTAATCATACTCTGCCTATTTTGGTCTACTGTGTGCTATTGTTGAGTTCTTTTGTTCTTGGGTGAATTCTGGCCTAAGCCAAATTCTTACAGTTTCTTTTTATATTAAGGTGTCATGGATATTTTGAAAAAGGTTGTTGTACTTCTTGTTGTAAAAGGAAACTTGTCAATTTCTTTGAGCCATAAGCTTGTTGCATCTCACACTATATAAGTGAGAGCCCAGGGCTAAAGAAAGGGTCTAAGTACTTGTATATTTTTCAATTTTCAAGAAAGTACAATTGGTCCAGTCATATTTAGTTGTTTTGAGTTTACTTCCACTTATGTACTTTCTGATGATAGATAGAAATGACAGAACTAGTATGAATTTTTGGGTTTCTCATTGAGATTTTATTAGTTATTGTATCAGTCAGCAAAAAGGATAATGCAAAAGGGTATTTACACTAGATTTATGTCACCAATTTCTATCCCCATTTCATGAGTTTGTAAATTTTGAGATCATTTGAATAAAGTTCATTTGATTGAATGCAGTCTGGATGGGTTGTATATTGGTTATATTGTTGCTTTTAATTCAAGGGTTTATTTAAATGCTTTAGTAAATCAATAGAATTCATGAGTTTATGAAAAGGATATTTCATAAGAATAGAAATGGGTGATTATAGTTGATAAGTTCAATTTCAAGTTATTTGAACTAGATCTCCAGCCAATAGTCGACTCTTTGCTCCCAATGGATAAGGCACTAGTCACATAGATCAGAAATGGTTGAGTAAATTCTACTTCTACATGTCAAAACAATTATAAATTCAAAATCATTTTCATTCCATTTTGTTCAAGGTTATAATGCTGGTCAGCACTCGTTTATATTTTATTTATGAGTCTTAGATAGTGACTATTTCTAGTAATATTTGTAAAATCTAGGAGAATTATGACGATATCTATTTATAAGGGATGCATATGAACTTGAAAGCATTAAAGAATTCGATAAACCATGTATGTGTCTAAAGATAGAAGATGAGAATCAAAATGAAACTAAGATAATTTTCATACAATAGTTTGCATTAGAGTCATCCCTAACTATACCCACCTTGGTTTTGTAGAGCCTAAAGAATAGAAAACCATCCTTGGTTTTGTTGAATTTGGTTCCAAATGGTTTACTTATGTACTTATTACTAGGAAGTAGCTACTCCTTAGATTATGTAAGTATTACCATTCTGGTATTGAGCATTTTGTTGTGCAGTAGTTTCAAACACCAACACATCAGGTTTCTATTTAAGGAAATAAACCCATACTTTTCTAGTTGTATCACCAATGAATGTAACATAATAATGAGAGCCACCAAGGGAAGATACCTAAGTCGGTCCCCATACATCGATATGCAGAAGCTCTAATTTCTCCTTTTTATTTTCCTTCCTAGTCTTCACAAAATTCACTCTCTTTTGTTTTCCATACACAAAAATTTCATAGAAATCCATACTAACACAATTTAGACTTGGTAAAATTTTCTTTGAATAAAGTACTTTCATACCTTTCTCACTCATGTGCCCAAGTTTATTGTACCATAGTGTTGTATCAAAATTTATAGCAGCTATTTGTTCTTCCTGCTCAACTACAACAACTATTACTGAACATTCATTTTTCTCTAAAACAATTAAAGTAGAAGGAACAATATGATCTATACAAAGATATAAGGTGCCTACTTTCACAAATTTTGCTACTACAAGGGAACCTTTTGAAACCTTCCAATTTTTATCATTAAAAGTAACTACACAACCCTCATCACCAAGTTGCCCTATTGAAATTAAATTCTTACTTAGCCTTGGAACATGTCTTACCTTGTGTAGTACCAATGATTCCCATTCTACAACTTAATCTTACCTTTTCCATTTTCCAACAATCTAATAGGATTCATTATCCCCCAAATAAACAAGTCCAAAATCCCCTTGGACATAATCAATGAAATAACCTCTGTGAGGTGTAGCATGAAATAAAGCACTAGAATCTAAAACCCATGAATCATCAACATTTTCTAAAGACAAAAGAAAAGCATCGTCTTTGGATTTGTTACTTAAAAGATTTTCCTCCTTGTCTCCATCTAGTTTATCTCCATTTTTCTTTTAGGTCCAAATTTTTTTCCTTTTATGCCCAAGTTTCCCACAGTACCAGTAGTTGTTCAGTCCTCTCAATTGAGACCTCCTTCCCTTTGACTTTCTTCTTGATTTCTCATGATTTTTATAATTACTTCCTCTCTCAATTGTTCTACCTAAATTTTGTGTATTCAAAGCACTTCCTAATGTAGATCCACTTGAGGTTTTCCTACAAGTTTCTTCACTCAAAATAACACTGATCACATCATCATATTTTAGGGTACTAGATCCAAGAACAAAATTACTCACAGCCATTACCAAGCCATTTCAGCTTTCAGGAAAATAACACAAAATGAAGAAAGCCTTAATTTCTTCATCAAAATTGATACCCACAAAAGATAACTGACTAGTAATAGTATTAAACATATTTAAATGATCTGCAATAGATCCACCTTCTATCATTTTCATATTAAATAAACACTTCATGAGCAATACATTTTTTGAAGTGGAGGGCTTTTCATATAGTGTCACTAGGGTTTCCATCAACTCTTCTATTGTCTTTGATTTTGTAATATTAAATGTCACTGATGGTGCCAGGCATAATCGAATACTTCCAAGTGCCTTTTTGTCTAAAATATCTCAGTTATCATTTGACATAGATCATTGATTCTTTGTTTTGCCTTCCAACGACTTCCATAAATCCTTCTAATTAAGATAGTCTTCCATTTGCATCTTCCATAATTGAAAGTTTTTCCCATTAAACATATCAACCCTTAGCTTACACTTATCTACCATTGCTCCCACTCAACTATGAGACTTTCCGACAAAGAATAACTAAAAAGAAACAAGGCTCTGATACCACTTGGTAGGATTAAACCATGGACAAAAATAACAATTACATGCAAATATAACCAATATCAAAAAATAATAGATCACATAGAAAAGAACACAAGACACCAAGATTTAATGTGGTTCACCCAATCCCTGGGCTACATCCACCAAATAGTAATTTTGATATTATTATGATCCAATGATTACAACCTAATTACAATCTAATATCCACTACAACTCAATACCATTGTAAGAACCACTTTTTACATCACAAAAATGAAATAATCCTTAACCCTAAGCCCTTTTATACAATTTTTTTTCCCAATTTAGGGTTAAAATTAGTTACAACATGTCAACCATACATTGGAAAATATAAACAATAACCAATTGACAAATAGTAGCCCAATTTTTTTTCAAAGAATTTATAAAGTATGTATAGTACTTTCCTGATCAGTCACCACAAACTAACATGCCTCCCATGTTTTTCTTTTGTACCTTTAACTATTTTTATTCAAGAGATTCTTTGACACATTCTTGCATATTTTCATTTGAGTTGCATAGTGATCATCATAGCTTGCAATATATCTTTACTTAGCCAAACCTAAATGCATGACAATGTGGCTTGATGGAGTTCTTTTATGAATACAATTTTGATGTTCATTACATCAAGGGGAAAGAGAACATAGTCACTAATGCTTTGATTAGGAGAAGGCATGGGATAACATGTTTTCATTAGTAGTGGATTTACATAGCTATATCTTGGAGGCTTTGGCTAGTGATAATTGGTATTAGGAGGTTAGAGAAGAGATTGACTTCATATGTAACCTTAAAAGGTGGTTTTTAGGTTTTTCCTTAGAGTTTGATGGGCTATTTTGATACTTGGAGTGCATTCATATTGCAATATTAGGAGATATTCATTCTTTGGTTTTGTATGAAGCACATCATGCAGGTGTTCTAAAAATTTCAACATCAATATGATGCATGATGACATTAGAAAATTATACTTTTAGGTAGGGAAGAGGTGCAATGTTACTAAATTTTTTTCTTGATGTCTTGAGTGGTAGAGGGTGAAGGTAGAGCATCAACATCTTATGGGTCTTTTGCAGCCACATTCCATTCTAGATTGGAAGTGATACATGGTGTCTATAGATTTCATCACAGGGTTTATTATGTCATCACAACATCATGATGTTATTATGGTAATAGTTGACAAGTTGTCCAAGGTAGTGCACTTCTCACTACTAAGAGAATCTTACACAATTGCTTTAGTGGCTGATGTTTTCTTAGGAGATATTGTTTAGTTACATGAGATTCCTTGTAGGATCATTTTAGATAGAGATTCTATATTTACCTCAACACTATGGAAACCTCTTCTATATTATTTGGGCATGTAGCTCAATTCTAGTTCATCTTATCACCTAGAGACAAGTTGGTATACTAAGTGAGTAAACTAGGTTCTGGAGGACATGCTTTTCATGAATGTATTAGACTGATAGGCAAGGTGGGATGACTATTTTTACTTGGTTGAATTTTCCTATAACAATGGATACCATAGCTCTCTTGGCATGTCACCTTTCCAAGCCTTGTATGGTAGATAGTTTCGTACCCTTTTGATTGGGATTGTTTGAAGGACTATGTAACTTTGGGTCCTAAGATGCTTTAGGATATGGAGTAGAAGGTTGTTGATATTAGAGAGCATTGGTTTTGTCTAGGATTGGTAGAAGAAGTATGTAGATGTCCATAGATTGGATAATCACTTTTATGTGGGAGACAGGTTATTTTTGAGAGTTTCACAATAGAAGAGCCCCATCCATTATGGGAAAGACTCTAAGTTAGTGTTGTATTTTGTTGGAATTTTTGAGATCCTAGAGAAAATTGGTCATGCTTCTTATTGGTTTCCATTTCCACCTAGACTATTGTGCATCCATGATGGTTTTTATTTGAGATAGTATATTATTGATGTGACCCATGTATTTGATTGGGATTCTTTATAGGTAGAGGATGAGAAACTTTCTTTGGAGCCCATCCACATTCTTCAACATCTAAGTGTAATGCCCCACCAAGGGATCCAAAAGAATTAACCTAGAATTTTACTAAGTTTGCCAAACAATTTTTCTTTTTTTAAACATGAAAGATAAACCATTCATATCAAACTCATAGTAATGGGAGTAATAACATACATTCAACTAAAAGTATACATAACAGGTTACATTCCTTAAGGATCCCAAGACATTGAGTCACATTTGAACTAATTACCACTAAGTCTAACCACTACCACATCCACATGAAAGAATAAATAGAAAGTCCAATGTCCATATTACACATTTGTTTGAAATGCCTCTTGGCAATTAAATTCAGAATGCTCAATCATCCACTGTACATGACATAGGGTACGAAAGGCTTAAAAAAATATAAATGTGTAAAAATAAAGATACATCATCCTCATCGAATCCATGATACAAGTACAATAAAGTAAATGAAACCAAATTCCATACATGATACATCCATCCATCAATAAATATATAACAACATCATAAAAGATAACCATAAATCATAAACACAACACATAATTATCTAAATGCACGGTTCCTCCCAACCGTAAATAGCATCATTAGACCATCGTGGGCCCTAGCCATCCCTCCGTGCGTAACATCCCAAATCATCAAAGAGATCATCGGTATTAACATAGTAGGAATGTCACTCCTAAAACATACTACATCATATGCAAAAAGAAATCTAACATGCAAGATAAAGCATAAGACAAGTAGATAACATCATCTTTCATATGCTAATCATCAATATAAGGATACATGTCCATCATCATAATCCAAGAATGCATCAGTCACGGTGTCTCAAATGGATCTCAAATGGTAAGAGTGGAAAAAGCACTACCACCCGACTGTGTGGAACCTAAATGGTCCACTCCCATCATGCTATGGAGATAATCTCAAGTCCCAAATAGGTTATCAATCACACATCACAAACACTTTCTAAGTCCAGAAATCCTAAAAGTATACTAACTCAAAGGTTCCAACATAAACTGACATCTAATTCCTAGAGGCACAACAAAGACATGTAGGAAACCTACTATGCAAGAGGGAAAGTGTCATCGCATGGATCATGCTAGAGTTACCCTGGTAGTCTCTCAATAGACCCCGTCGCCCTAGTGATCCCTATGTGGCCACTAGTATCCTCTCGTACTGATGAGGCATAATACAAAATGCAAGGTCACAACCAAGCATTCTCTCTACTCCCATCCTAGTCTGTACTAGCACTCGAGGCATGGGCGAGAACAAACAATTATCTTTTTAGGTTCATTTAATCCCCATGTAGTGTAAATATTTTCACTTATTAAAAAAACTTACAATGAGTTACCCTGGCAGCCTATTAGGGCCCCAGCCCCCCATTACAAGCCACTTCCCGACACTACAAGTAGATAACCTACCCTAAGCTCATGGAATCATAAAACAAAAATTCACCACAGTCCTATACAAGTGACTGGAAAAATACCAAAAGATAATCCACAATAAGAGCATCAAATCTTCATGAGAAAATGAAAAGCATCCATAGATAATCATGACCACAACAGTTCTCTATTGGAAACTAAAGGTATCCCTGACAATCACAATATTCATTGGTTCTTAACAAGCAACCAAAAATATCTCAAAATCATACTGATTGAAGACTCCAAAATGGTTGAGTCAAAACATGTCACAACATGACATCATCAAGAAATAAATCAACACTTCAGTCCCATCATGGCGACTGGAAAGTAATCCAAGGATAACTAATCGATGACTCAAAAATGGTTAAGTCAAGTGTCTCAGATACATATAACTCAACTTCACTCAAGAAGACTGAAAAGCAATAACAATCAGTAAATACAAACATCTCATAGAGCATACCATCACATTACCATGGTTGGGTTTATAAAGAATCAAGATCAAAAGACATCATCATGACATCACAATCATAACCCCCGAGCCTCTGGTAACAACCTAAGACTGGTCAACAATCTAGTCAACCCAAACCCAAAATAAGAAGCATAGAGAAGACACAATGCAAACACATGTTTTGGTTTGCTAAAATTTCGTAGTTGAATTAAGTGTGGAGGTCTCAGTTTTCGTCTCAATTATATTCCAAGTGTACAAGATTCTTCGTTTAATCTACAAGTCGACCCATTGTCTGTTTGAATTAAGCATAGATTTATGCCTCTATTACTTTAAAACAATTTCCTAAAATAATCAGAAGATAATTATTTACTTGTATAAATCATTGCACTAGCACCCATCGACTTTTAATAAAATCATTCACATTATTTTACTAGTATCAATGTTTAAATGAATAAAATTTGCTTATTATTTAATTCCTCTGAAAACAATTAAAGGATAAGTAACCATCAATAATTCAAAATTATTAAAATATTGTCCTTTGATTTCCAAGAGACCAATATTACAATAATTTTCAAAATTTGAATTAAACAACTTCTATCATTAATTAATCTTAATTAAATTAATTAATAAAGTATATAATTTGTAGTTTACAATTCTAGATCATTTTAATTAAAACTTAATTGCATATAGATTGGGGCCATTTCCCAGATTAGATAAAAGCCTAATTACCCTTCTTGACTTAATCAACTCTCCAAAAACATTCTAGAGGCAAGCTACTTATTTAAATCATTGAACTAGTTCCCATTAACTTATAATAAAATCATTGCATTATTTTGCTAACAACAATGTCACTAATAATTAAATATAATTTCCTTAAGAAGCGTCTCCCATTATACGAGTCATTAGGATAAGACTTATTAATAACCAAATAAATAATTTATAATTTCCTTTAAGCACCTCAAAGACAAACCTTTGTCTAAAATAATCTTTGATGATTCTAAATTTAATAATCTCCAACTTCATTAATCACAATTTCATTCATGATTCAAATATTATATAACTCCATTAGCCAATTGACCGTGATTGAAATTGTATTAAGTTATTTAACAATTATCTGATTAATTATTAAATCTTCAAACCAAATCCTTCTTTAATTGATCTTAATTAACCCATATTAGTTAACTTAATTAATAATATACCTAACCTCACCATCCATGACTCCTTATAATTTTAATAATACTTAATTAAACTTAATTAAATATTATTAAAGTTTAAGCAACCTAATTTTTAATCATTATAATAAATGTTTAATTATAAATCAAATCTTTGCTAAACAACTATTATAATACCTAAAGTTATTATTGACATTTTATATATTACTACTTAAAATATTTATTATATATTAAACAATATCTAATATATATTGAATAATATAAACTTAACATTAAATTTTATACATTTTATATAACATATAACTTCAACTTTATAATAATAACATTATAACATTTTAAAACATACATATAAGTGATTAAATCATTGCAATTCACTATAGCCGTCAGCTTAATAAGTTGTGCGGCCCATGTTTCATTAACTCCGTGCACAGGCTTTTAAAGCCGCAACTTTTAGCAAAAGGGGTCGTGTGACCTGCGGATCGCAGGTATCCTACGAACAAGCAGGTACTCTGCGACTCATGTAGGTACGCCGCTGGCAGATGGGGGGGTACATGGGGTCCCCTACCAAAAATGTTTTATTTTTATTTTTTTTAATAACATTTTTCGAAAACGTTTTCTTTATTAAAAATCAAAGCGATTCTGATTTTTAATAAAGTTTCTCACTGCAATTTTTTAAAAGATCAGTGTTTCAAAAAAAAAAAAATATATATATATATATATATATATATATGTATATGTATATGTATATGTATATGTATATATATGTATATGTATATATATACATGTATATATATATATATATATATATATATATATATATGTATATGTATATGTATATGTATATGTATATATGTATATGTATATATGTATATGTATATGTATATGTATATGTATATGTATATGTATATGTATATATATATATATATGTATATGTATATGTACATGCAAAATGTGATTAAGCACTACAATATTTTTATAATAAACATGTGTGTGTGTGTGTGTGTGTGTGTACATATGTATGCAGATTAATAAACATATATGTATATTTTAAACAAGAAAAACATTTACAATAACACTTGCAAAAATAACATAATTTTTTTTAAAAAAACAAAAAGGGCTTTTCAATTATAAATTAAGAATTCTCCTTTAATGATCATTCTCTAGATTTGCCTAATTGATCCTTCTAATAGGTTTGTCTATAGGCATCTGAAACCCTAGTCCGCTAGATTTCCTCAGATCTATGAATATGAAAATTTCTTATACAAATTTTAACTACCCACAACATAATGATTTAACCAAGATAAGAAAATCCTCAGAAAGCATTCATAAGACATGAAGAAGACATGAAGTGCAAGAAGCGAAATATCATAAGCAAAATCACAAATGTCTACCTAGACACTGATGCTAAATCCCTTCTCCTCAAAATTCGCAGAGCAAGCTCCTTCCTTCTTCAACGCTCCCGGGTCCTCCAAACATGCTCTCTAAGCTTCTAGGAGTGCCTGAATATAAAGAACTCTCAGGAAGCACCTAGAATGTCTCTAGAAACAACCAAAAGGTGTTGACAACTAAGCACGAGTCTTTTCCAACCTTCTAGATGAGTCACAAGGTTGTAGACACCATGTGCTTAATTTGTGGGCTAACTCCTATGTTTGTTGACAACACATGCATAATTAGAGTGCAAACTCCTGTGTTATCAACATGAAAACTCACGAGAGTTCGCATACTCCTATGTGAATGAATATTAAAATAAAGCACATTAATTAATTTAATATTCACTTTACTATTTTCAATTTAATTTAATTTTTTTTTTAAATCTGACACACTCACTTTAATAAATCCACTTGTTCTATCTTAATATATTTATATTTTAATCACATGCACACATCATGCAATCTATAATCTTTTAATAATTTTAATATCTTTTCCACTTTTAAATTTATTTTCGAAACTTAATTGATAAAATATACAATAATATTATTTAGTATTTATTAAAAATGAACTCTAAATATATTATTATTAAAATAAATATTGTCACGTTCCAAATTTAAACTTATAACTTTCATCTCCAAATTTAATTAATTTCCCAATTAATTAAATAAAATAAATATTAAAATATCATATTATTTTTCCATTAAATTAAACCATTAATTAAATCTTTTAATTAGGCTTAATTAATAGAAAATACACTGGAGACTCATAAAGTAAAATACAAAAACCCATCAAAGCAAAACACATACAAAATCAAACCAAAAGGGTTAATATCATGAATTACATCATCTAACATATTCAAAGGGTACTCGACTTAGGTACTTGCCCTAATTTTCAATTAGGACAAATGGCTTAAAGGGTTGGGATTTGGACTTGAGAATTTATCTCCCCTCTCTTACCATTGGGATAATGCGATAGGGTATGCTCATCCTGACAATTTAGGGAAGTCGATACCCAGTACCTACAACCTGCATAAAACCCATGCATGTACATACACAATATATTCTAAGCTAAATATGCAATGGTAGGAAGTGGTGCATTGTGTAGATCTTGACTAGCAGGTGACTACGACTCCCTTCCTTAACCACATTAGCAATGCCATACAAAAGCAAACACACACACCAAACACATGCAAGTATGGGGTAAGTATCCATAAGAAAACACATGATAATAAAACATCTAGCTAATCACCATCAATAACTAAAATCATTCAATAATCATCAATATCTGAAACACTGAGTAAACATTATGCATACATGAAATATAGAGTACCAAGTGATCTCATCAAATAATAAGCTGAATCTAAAACACAACATCTGATAATCTAACCATCAAACATAAAATTAACCCTAAAAGCTTATCTTAATAATAGCAGAAATGTGAACTAGGGGTAGGCACTACACTAAGGCTGGCCCTTAAAGGATGGGATATAGAGAAGGTAAGGTTCCAATGGGACATGGGTTATGAGACTTCAACTACTTGGGAGGATACCATTTGGTTGAGATATGTGTACCCTTATCTTTTTGTAGGCTCCCAAGAGTAGGCCTATGCCTAGTCATGGAGGATGTAGTGCCTCCCATGTTTGCATTTTGTACCTTTGCCTATTTTTTACTCAAGAGATACTTTGACACATTCTTCTATATTTTCATTTGAGATGTTTTGATAACTTTACATTATTTTGATTTCTAGTATCATATTTGATATATGTTAGATGTTTTACTATTTAGTATTGATCATATTTTATTGATGATGCTAGTGATGACATGATTTTTTATGATCATATATAGTTGTTTTGTGTTTGGACATGGATTTATGAGTATATGATAGATATTATTGGATTCATTGTTTATGTGAATGTGCTATGGATATTTATCTTGTTCTTACAATGAACTTTTGCAATGATTGTAATGGCTAATTTAATGAAATTAATTAAATGCTTTATTACATGATTTTATGCACTATATATAGTGCATCTCTACACTTGATCTCATTTTTTGCTATACATGACTTATAGCCCTTGTACTAGCACATAGAGTTAGTGATTTGGTCATTCATACTGAGCCAGTGTTGTCCCTCTTTGGTAAATGTGTTTGTTTTAAATAAATTAATAATCCCTCTTGTTAATTGGTAAAATACATATTAATCATGCATTTGTGTCTAGACCTATGAGTGTGTCTATGCCTTCAGGGCTCTGCAATTGTTACATTTTTTTTAAATTTCATGTAATTTAATTACTTAATAGATTTTATAGTAATTTAAAATTATTTTCATTTACTAGAACTAATTTTTCATAATTGAATTCCAACAAATTGGAATTGTCTAATTTAATTGGGAAAAAGGGCCAATTAGTTATTAAGTTATTTTAATAACCTAATTATTAGTCCACTTTGTAAAAGTGCTTATATAGGAAAATTGGAACTTAAGAGTTCATTATTCACTTGCCATTTCTTATTTTGGAGAGAAATTTTCTCAAATCCTCTAGTAGCAATTTCTTATTTTATTTTTGGGGAGAGATTGTATAGGCAGATTGCTATTTGGTTAGTCTTGTTGGATTCATAATGAGAAAATATTGCATTACAAAATATTTTATCACAATCAACAAATCAGTTATTTCTTGGTTGCATTTCCCATTTTAGCACTTTTGGTTGTGAGGTAGGGTCTTCTCATTTTAAATCTTTCTTTTTTCTTTTTTAAGCTTCTAATTCTTGTTGCTAAATGTTGGGGGATGGGAACTAATGTTCCCTCCATTTATGTGCTTGAATTCAATCGAGCTAGATGGGTGCGAACATATGTGTGAGATTTGTTATTTAATTTTTAAATTTTAGTGATGTTATGATACTAAAATTTGTGTGTAAGCTTATATCTAAAATTATATTTGAAAATATTAAGTATTTCATCCAATTTGGGAAGTGGATTTTTTATTTCCTCAGATTTAGAAAACTTTGATTTTTTAGTGCTTTTGCATCGTCTTATTTTGCATGATGTCCAAATTTCTTGGATATTTCTTGGAACTTTTTTTTCATGGATTTGGAATGTGTTCTAGATCTCCAATCTAACCATAGTTTTAATTTTTGTGCATTTTGATTTATGTCAAATCCATACTCCTATCAATATGCTCGTTTGAGTGTATTTTATACTTGTTATTGCCATTATCATCAAATGCTTGCATTAGTTTATTGTGATCATAGGAATATGAAGTTGGTTGTCTCTATACATGAGAATATTTTTGGTGGTAGGCTAACATTCCCCATGGGGTTTGTGACACAAATTAATCACCTCCTATGGTTCTATAAGACTATTGATTGTATCAAACATTGATAGGTCAAACTTTTGGTGCAATGACAACCCTAGCCTTTCTAACCATTGGTATCAAAGCTTGGTCACATGTTAAAATCTTGTGGGCCATAATAAGTGACACTAGGAGGGGGATTGTTTTTAGTGGGCCAACATTCCTTGTGGACTTTGTGATATGCCATAATCACCTCTTGTGGTTCTATAAGACTATTGGTTGTATCAAACATTGATAGGTCTATCCTTTGGTGCAACAAAAACCCTGGCCTTTCTAAAGAATTTGTACATGGGTATGATAGGATCTTGCAAGATCAAAACTCTTGGGTATAAGCTGATTGAGGTATTTTGCATTTGGTTATTGGGTTGGAAATTTGTATTGCCTATAGGAACTCATTGTGTGATAAGAATGAGTATGTAGGGTAGATGTATGGAGTCACTTCTCTTATGTACCTTAGCCCAAAATTGGCCAAAATGGTAATGAGAAGAGGCTTAAACAAGTGATAATTAAAATAAATAAATGGGTGATAATACTTAACGATAAGATAAGTGGAAACACATACATCTCTGAGCATATAGAGGGAGTTGGTGCAAGAATTTAATGTTTGTATGTATCCAATCTTCTATGAACATTTGTGCAAGGACACAATGTGATGACCTCCAAAAGGAGTTGAGCATTGCACCAAGTGTGATGGCATCTTGTAGGAATTGAGTTTTGTACCATATATAGATTGGGCTTTTTGATGCCAAAAAATTACACTCTACTATCTAATCCCTATGTAGTTATCTCATAGAGTATTTGATCAGTGACCTATTGTACCATAATATCTCATGATCATGGTTTTGGTTTTATGTAATTACTAGTGTGAATGTTATCCTTAGATGAATTTAATTTTTGTTTGAGGTTTGGTCACTATCTCCATCAACATGATGGGAGTTTTCCTATGGGTACCACATGGTTGGGAGGTGTAGCTACCTATACCACTATTGGGGGTCATTGTATAGTCACATTCTACTTCCAATTTATGATAAGAGCTTGATGCTTCACTAAAAAATCTCTAGGTTGTCGATGTATTTCCTTGTGATTTATGTTTTGTGTTGATTTTTTGATATCATGTTTAGGTGACACATCTTATGGTTTTACATTCCATTCATTGTGATGTTGCTTATGCACTTACTTTATCATGATGATGTTGTACCTTTTTTCTTAGATCATACATTTAATCTAAAATTAGTATGCTAGGGACTTTATATTATTTTTTATGCTTTTGGGTGATTACTCCTCAATTTGCATAAATTCAATACTCCTTGGTATGGAGTTTTTATCTTATTTTTATGCTCTTTTATGTTTTTTTGTAATGTTATCCTTCTAGTGTTGTACAAATCATGCATTTCATAGTATGGCATAGAAATGACTCATATGGTGATGCATAGGTCTTGTACTATCCTAGAAAGTGTATCATCCTATTAGTGGGGATTACTTGTACATGAGCCAATCCTAGCTCATATGCGCCTCTAGGCTATTTTTTCATACAAAAAAAAAAGTGGATGTCTATGTTCACCTCTTAGGAATTCAAATTATGATTTTTAATACCCTTTTGTGTCCCACCTCTTCCTAGATCATAACAGATTAGATTGGGTGTGTATTTTGGAAAATTACCTTTGGGGAGGTCACTATTGTAATCAAAATTAACTTGTATGTTTAATCACCTAGTAACTTGTACATTGGGCTTAAAATGAATATCGTAATGAATGTTAGATTATAACTTGAACTGAACAGTGTATGTTTAATTCACATAGTTGGTATTTAACACATTGGTAAGTAGTGGTGGTTGGAGATATTTGGTGATTAGTAGTTTAGATTTTCTTGTGATATTTTTGTGATTGTTTTCTTATTCCATCTTGATTTATTTATTTTTAAATAGCCCCTGTTTATCTTTGTTTCCAAGAATCTCTAAGCGAGGCATTACATACTATATTGAATAGTATAGTATTTAATTCATTAATTTAGATGCTTTTATAAAACATATATATTTAACATTAGAAATATTAATAACGTATAGGTTGAACTCAACTTATCAATGCCTAAAAAATGATCTTGTAGCATAAACAAGATCATAGCCACATGGAGGGGCATTACATATGAATTTCTTTTTTATTTCAAAAGAAAAGGGAGAACAAATATTCTTAACCATTATATTAGAAATATTAAGCTTATACTATTACTTAATTTCAAATAAAATATCAAAATACTTCAATGAAAAATATAATTTGTTTAAACAATTAAATCCTTAAAAAATCCAATAATAAAAATGTCATATATAATCTATAATAGAAACATTAATAGAATTTAGTATATATTTTAGCACCTAGTTATATGAATAGCTCATGGCCCATATATATTATTTATGTGAGCTGGTTATTTTGAGCATTACAAAAGTAGATTAAAAAACTTGAGTTAACAATAAAATTGATTTGTGTGTTAGTTTTCTATGTAAGTCTAGAGGAAAATATTGAGAGGAGTTCCATGTCCTCTTGCATTCTTATAATCTTTGAAAAGAAAAGGTTTGTAACAAAGAGGATGATTATCATCTATGAGCTCCTCTAGCACACATATCTCCTTTTCTTATGGAAAATTTAAAAAGAGAGCAATCAAAAGTTGAGGGTCCCTTCCTTTATCACTTACATGATGCTCTACACTCTAAAGTCTATCATTGCTCCATATCTACAACCAAAAGAATATAATAATTTAGATAAATAAAATTATCAAACTAATCTTGCTTTAAAAAAACTTTATAATTTATGTACCTTTAGAGAATTGCCCAAGATTACAATAAATGATCTTTTGAGAGGTTTTACACTAAACCAATCACCTTGTTTGGAGCACATTACAAGACCGCCTACTTGATCATTGTACAAAATTGTCAGCACACACAAATCACTATGCTTCTTGAAGAGAATAGAATTTCCATCACTTTCTTTCTCTCTCTCCAAGTGATAATTGAGACAAACACTAGTCTCACAATCTACAAAATCAGCTTGGAAATGTTTGTCAATACCAAGACCTTGAAGACTTAGCTTTAATGTCATTTGATTTCCACAATCCATTAGTAATATCATGAGAAGACTTAGCTTTAGCAAGGTGTTTATCAAATTTTCTAACTTGGAACTATATGTTCTTAGGATCTTGTTGTAATACACACCTAAAAAAAATAAAAATTGATTGATCATACATGGCATAATATTTGACATCTTTATAGTTAAGGAAATATATAACAGAGTCATTTTCTCTATAATTAACTTCTATATAGATTACTATTTTTAATCCTATTTATATTTTTAATAAATTTAATGTATCTTTATTTAATGAAATTTAGGCTAATTACTCAAAATTATGAAATCATATGTTGAAATTAAAAAGAAATTGAAATAAACTAATGTGCTTGTAAACTTAGTTGTAGTTTTGAGGAAATCTATATTGTTAATCACAAAAGTTATTTATGCAATGTTTAAGTTCATGTATACAAGTCTATAAATAATTTTATAATTCACAAATTTAATCTCATTGAAATCTATACTCTAAAACTTGTTCACCTTATTTTTAAAACATTTAAATGTTGAAAGAATTGATAATATTTACAGATACTTTTTACAAATATTTTGAATTTTGAGTGTCATATTATTAAACTCCTACTTGTATGCCAAAAATGTGACTCACTTCTATAAACCATTATTCGTAAATGAACCTAAGTGTTGTGACCATTGCAAGGTGCATCATAAAATGAGAGATTCAAAATAAAGATGCAGATGAAAGAGTAATCGATGCTATTAAAATATAAGAAAATAAAGCTAATATAAGATGCAAGATTAAAATCCATGATAAGTAATCTAAATGGATTGAGCTTAATACAACAAAAGAAAATTCTAGTTATATGAGGATATAAGAATGCAAAGAAAAAGCTAATGCTAGAAAGGGAGATGTATGAGAGAGGTGTGTATAAGAACCAAATAGATAGGTGTATGAGAAATGTGTGTTATGAAATGAGGAGAAAGCCTCCTTTTAAAGAAAAATGGATGGTAGAGATTAAGAGGCAAAAGAAATGGTAGATTATAAGCTTAGGTTGTTAGAAATGCTTTAGAATAGCTGAGAGGGGGGGTGAATCAGTTATTCAAGGTCCAAATGTCCTAATAAAACTTTTTCATCAAGTAAAGTGAGCCTATTAAACTATTCATGCATCCAAGCTTAAGCCTTTCTGGTTAGCAAGTTACTAAAAATCAATATGCAAGAATAAGACATGAAATATCAACACATAACACAATGATTTACATGGAAACCCAATTTGGGAAAAACCACTAGTAACATGCTACTCAATTCTCATTCTTCTAAAGTGATACCCTATGAAAGGCCTACCCTGTTAAAGGCTACAATACACTATTAAATGTGACCTGGTTAAAGTATTTAACCACCTTGTTTGAAGTGAGCCAGGTTAGAGGACTTTAAAACATTCACTTGGAATGCCACCCTATTAAAGGATTCACAAATGGATCTTAAACCAACCTAAGTCCATAGGATTTTACCCTAGCTAATACAATCATTAGAGAGTAACAACAAGGGATTTTGACCTGATACAACTCACAAGTCAATTTGTAGATTTTCGATCTCTATTTAGCTCACAAAATTTCCTAGCTTTTAGTCTCTATAGTTCCAATAGCTTGTCCTCCTTTCAAGTTTTGTCTCCTTGAGTCTCCATTCTTGATGTACTAGTGCAATATCCTATATGGCCACTTATCAAAGCAAAGCCTCTGTGCTTTGTTCTTCCTTCCTCTTGATGCCTTCTCCTTGAAACCCTTCAACAACTTCAACCCAAAAACTCTTGCTTCTTGGCTTGTGACTCCTTAAATATAAGTCTGGGACACTCTTCCTTCTTGAATCTTCCCGTACTTTCTTTTATTTTGAATGGATTAGGTAGGATTCAATGAATCTACCCCATATATTGTTCCTTCTAGAAACATCATGAAGAATCCTTCTGAATTCACCCAAAACTAGTTTACCTAAAAATTTGTGCCACTAACTCATCATCCTTATCTTCCATCTAGTTCACAAAATTCAAGGTAACAAACTTGTCAGCTCAGATTTTTTGAATCTTTGACTTTTCAAATAATGCAATAGCTTGACACTATTGAAATTTTGGTGCTTGACACATACTATGTTACTCGGCTCCAACTACATTTTACTGATGCTCGACACCTATAGTGGATTTACTTAGCATTCACTAAGTTTTTTTTTAATGCTCAATACCTATTACTTGCTCAGCTCTTGAACTTGCTTGGCTCCTTCTGTATCACTTGGCACACACTAGATTTTGCATTTTCTCGACACTAACTAAAAATCTTATTGGCCAACCTTTGTATCTTCAAGTGTATTATCAATACATCATTTTATCATTATCTTAACTGATTCTTATACTTCATTACAAAACCATAACTCGACCTTTCCCTTAGGTACTTTTGTTACATCTTGTTGATCAAATCCTCTTCATCAATCAACTAAGTGATAGTACTTGGATCTTATAAGCAATTGTCATTCCAACAAATAGTAGGTTTGACATCAGTGACAAAACAATGATTAAAAACATTCTTTATCAATAATCTCCCTCTTTACAAACAATCTTCTCTCTTCAACAATGATCTTTTCAATCAGATTTCCAACAATCTCCCTCTTTTGCATTGATATCAAACCAAACTAATCAACCAAGTTATCAAAATGCTAACTAGGTTAAAATAGTAAATCAAATGCCAAAAAGATATTGTGTTATCATCAGTTTTCACATCTCCCTCTCTGATCTGCTATCCTGATTTCTTTACTTCTTTCCTTTTGCTACTCCCTCTTAGCTGATGTTTCCTTTTTGCTATTTCTTCTCCTTCTACATGTCTTCTTTGATTAATTCCTATATGAATCCCTCTTTTCTATAGCTTACCACTTTGATCAACTTTTCTCTTCTTAACTACTATTTCTCCTTCTTACATTTTTCTTCTTTAAATGTACCATGCCATTTCTTCCTCTACACAATAATTTATTCCTCTATATGAATTAAATAGTTTTTGTTTATCCTAGTATCAACTACTTCTCCCTTTGTCCATTTGATTCTATAGATATGACCAATTTCTGTTATTTTTCCCTCTTTAACAACAATGCCAAAGACATATTATTTCAGCATCTTAAAATGTAAGCATAAAATCTTCAAGAACTCTAATTTTTCCCTCTGTCGCCTTGCTTTTGATTGATTTGCAACTTCACTACTTTGATTACTTTAGGGAAAATCCTAAAGTGTCCTCTACATCAATTTATAACATTTCATCATTCTACTCATTTGATGCAAGGCAATCTTGCTATTGTTAAAATAGCCTTAGATAGGGGTATCACCACTACCTTACCTCTAAGATACTCAAATGCATCTTTAGGTAGTGCTTCTGTGAAGATGTAAGTAATTTGTTCCTTTGAGCTAACATATTCCATTCTTACTTGCTTGTCTTCGACCAATTCTCTTACATAGTGATACTTAATTGCAATATGCTTCATTTTGGCATGCATCATAGGATTCTTTGATATGTTGATGGCACTTGTGTTATCACTATAGAGTATCAAAGGTTCAATTACCTCTTCCTTCATACCTTGCAGCAGATTGTTGATTAATACAATATTGGTGCAGTTGATAGCAGCAACAACATATTTAGCTTTTGCTATGGATTGTGAGGCACAAATTTGTTTTTTACTAGTCCAAGTAACCAATCTTTTACCTAAGAAAAGTGCTCCTCTATTGGTGCTCTATTTGTCATCAATATTACCTCCCCAATCTGCATTAGTGTAGGCTTTCAAATCAAACTTTTCACTCCTCTTGTAGTATAATCCAAAGTCATCAGTTCCTTTTAGGTATCTCAATATTCTTTTTACTACCATCAGATGATTTTCTCTTGGATTTATAGAGAATCTTGCCACTATTCCAATAGCCAATGTAATGTCTAGTCTACTATGCACAACTAAGTGTAACTTTCCACTATTGTTTAATTTACTTCAGCTCACTCATCATTCTCAGATAACTTATGTCCTATTACCATTGGTGTATTGACTGATTTTGAATCTTCTAAGCCAAATGTCTTGAGTATCTTCTTGATATATTTTTATTAGGTCACAAATATTCTATGCTTTAGTTGATGTACTTGCAGTCTAACAAAGAATTTGATTTCCCCAAACATTGACATTTCAAACTTATGTTTCATTTGATCAGTAAATTCTTTGAATAGGGCATCTTTTCCTCCAAATATTGTATCATCAACAAAGATTTTAGATATCAGAATATCTTTACATTTTTCTACTTTGATATATAGGTTGATGTTGTCATATGTTCTCTCAAATATAATCTTCACAAGATATTTGTGCAGTCTCTCATACCATGCTCTAGGTGTTTTCTTCAAATCATAGAGTTCTTTGTGTAGTTTGCAAACCATATCCTTTTTGTTATCATCAACAAATCCCTTTGGTTCTTCTATGTAGACTTCCTCTTCTAGTATAACATTCAAAAAAGTAGACTTTACATCCATTTGGTAGACTTTGAAATCTTTGTAAGTAGCATATGCAAGTAGTGTTCTCACTCCTTCCATTCTTGCAATAGGGGCAAATATTTTTCCATAATCCAATCCTTCTTCTTGTCCATAACCTTTGTAGACTAGTCTAGCCTTATTTCATGTGATCTCACCATTCTCATCTAGCTTGTTCCTAAATACCCATTTGGTACCAATCATATTTTTATCAGCTAGTCTCAAAGCTAAGGTCTAGGTTTTGTTATTCTCTATCTAATATATCCCTTCTTCCATAGCTTTATGCCAATTATCATCTTGTATTGCATCATTCACTATTTTGAGCTTAATCTTGTTTAGTAGAAATGATTCATTTCTTAGTCTATTCCTTGTCATTGGTCTAGCTTCTTTGTCACCAATGATTTGTTTAGCAGGGTGATGTCTTCTCACATACTTGGATAGTCTTGGTTCTATCCTTCTTTCTATGTTTGATCTTTTAGTTTCAAAGTCACTATGCATATCTCTATTTGATATTTCATCATATCTTCCATGTATACTGATTCCAAAGTCATAATTTTCATTATCTTCATTCTACAACTTGGCTTCTGAATGCAGCTTGGCATTCATTGGTAGTGACTCAATTGATATTGAAATTTGTTGCTGATTCCCAACTTGATTTTCAACTTCATCTTTAGTAGGCATTCCTTCATAGAAGTATACAAAGGATTTGTATTCTTCTAGTTTCTTGGTTGCATCACCTTGAGCTTATGCATGCTCATCAAAATTTACATTTTGACTCTCCACAATCTTGTTAGTGTTAGTAATCAAACACTTATATACCTTACTTCTGGTGGATTATCCAAGGAATATGCCTTCATCACTCTTTGCATCAAACTTTCCATTTTGAGAA
The DNA here is from genome assembly GCA_028749045.1 of Cupressus sempervirens. Taxonomy (NCBI): domain Eukaryota; kingdom Viridiplantae; phylum Streptophyta; class Pinopsida; order Cupressales; family Cupressaceae; genus Cupressus; species Cupressus sempervirens. Next base: position 153,412,580 of record CM053788.1, on the reverse strand, counting down.
TCTTAAAGAAAATAACATCTACAACCAAATAATTTGAAATGTTTTACATTGGGTGAGTGACAATACCATAATTCAAAAGGTGTTGCATTTTTACCTTTCTTGACTTGTACTTGATTCATGGTGTAAACAATTATACATATAGTTTCTCTCCAGTACTTCAAAGAAAAAAATTTCACCATTGTTAATGTTCTGGCATAGTCTATCACTGATCTATTCCTTCTTTCTACAATACCATTCTAAGGTGGAGTTCATGGTGTTGATGTTTGTTTTTTAATTTCTTCGTCATTGCAAAATGTTTCAAACTCTTTTGATGTGAACCCTCCTCCTCTATCTAATCTTAGGCACTTCAGACTCTTTCCTGTTTCTTTCTCAACTTTGGCCAAATACCACTTAAACATTTGAAATGCATCAATTTTTGTTTTAAAAACATGGTAGTCATCATCCTAGAGTAGTCATCCACAAATAGCATTATGTATCTGTCTCCTTGGTAGCTTTGCACTTCTATTGGGCCACATAAATTAGTATGCACTAACTCTAGTTTTTATTTGGAAGTGTAGCTTTTTCTCTTGAAACTTGACTTAGTCATCTTTCCTAGTTGACATTGTTTACACATTGTATTTTTAGGCTTCTTTAGCTTGGGAAAACCTCTAACTTTCTTCATTTTGCTATTGCTAATCAAATTATCAAAGTTAACATGACAAAGTCTTTTATGCCATAACCACACATCATCAACTTTTACAATAAGACAGGTTGCATCTTCCATATCTAGGTAAAATAGATTAGTCTTAGTTTGTTCACCTTTTCCTATCAAATTTCTATCAATGTCATAGATTTTGGCATATCCATTTCCAAATTCTACTTTGCAACCTCTATTGCCTAATTGTGACACACTCAACAGATTGTAGTTCAATCCTTCAACATAATATGCATTATCACTTGATATTTTCTCTATAAGTTTAATAGAACCTTTTCCTTTAATTTGACATGGAGCATCATTTTCAAATCTAACACTATTTCCATCATACTAAGTGAAGGTAGTAAACTTACTTTTGTCTCCTATCATGTGATGTGAGCATCCACTATCTATGATCCATTTGTCACTTTTGTTGACACAGGTTACTAGTGTTCTTGCCTCATCTTCATCTTACTCATCTTTCATGGCTACATCATTTTCATTAGATTCCTCTTCTTCAATAATATAGCACTTTTTTCCTTTATCTTTGTAATCTCTAATGCCATCTTCTCTTTCATTCTTGTTCTTGTTGCATTCTCTGTAGTTCTTTTTCTATGTGCATCTTGCAGCAATATGTTCTACTTCATTTCAATTAAATCAAATTATAGGAAGCTTACCTTTAAATTTACCTTTGCCTCTATGAAATCTTCTAGCCAACAAAACTTCCAACTATTCCACATCTTCTTCATCTGTGATGTTGTCACTAGATGCATACTTTACCTTTTTTCTTCTTCTTCTTCTTTGGTTTCACCTTCTTAGTGTCTTTTAATGATATCTTGGCTTTGAAAGTAGATTCAAGATTTTTAGGTCTATAGTTGTCAAAGTTGGACAACTCAAATGCAGTGAGTATTCCTACTATACCTTCAAAAAAGAGCTAGTTTCCTAGTACACATCTTAATTCTTGTATGGTTGAAAATCTAATAGCATAGATGGCAAGCAAGATTCTTTAAAAATTTCCATTGATAGTGTCATCTTCTAAATGACCACCCAAACTTCTTATTGCACTTACTACTTCTTTCATTCTAGAGGATTATTGAGCAACATTCTCAGCTTCCTCCATTTTAATGTCATCAAACTTTCCTTTCAGGCTTTCTCTTTTTTCTCTTTGAAAATTTTGATCTCCTCCATAGATATTAGTCAAGGCTTTCCACATCTTAAATGCAGAGTCACATCCCTTGATGTCATCAAATTCAGCATAGTAGAGGGTAGAGGCAATTTCCAACATTGCTTGATTGTGCTCCTTCCTTTTCTTCATATCTTCTACAATGGGTACAACTAGATCAACATGTTCTACTTTAATTGTGGTTTGTACATATCACTTATTAATCCAACATGCAACTTCATCAACTTTTACCATGCACTGAAGTTATCTCTATTGAGTTTGAGAACTTCTCTCTTGGACATCTTGATCTTCCTACATTTAGTACCTTTAAACTAAATCAATAGATGGCTCTGATACCAATTGTTAGAAATATTTTAGAATAATTTAGAGGGGAGGTGAATTAGTCATTCAAGGTCCAAATGTCCTAATAATTTTTTTTCATCAAGTAAAGTAAGCCCATTAAATTTTTCATGCATCCAAGCTTAAGCTTTTCTACTTAGCAAGTTACTAAAAATCAATATGCAAGAATAAGACATGAAAGATCAACACATAACATAGTGATTTACATGGAAACCCAATTTGGGAAAAACCACTAGTAACATGCTCAATTCTCACTCTTCTGAAGTGATGCCCTATGAAAGGCCTACCCTATTAAAGGCTACAACACATTATTAAATGTGACTTGGTTAAAGGATTCAACCATCCTATTAGAAGAGGGCCCGGTTAGAGGACTTTAAAACATTCACTTGGAATGCCACCCTATTAAAGGATTTACAAATGACTATTAAACCAACCTAAGTCCATAGAATTTTACCCTAGCTAACACAATTTTTAGAGAGTAACAACAAGGGCTTTTGACCTGATACAGCTCACAACTTAACTTGTACATTTCAGATCTCTATTCATCTCACAACATTGCCTGGCTTTTAGTCTCGACATCTCTGACAGCTTGTCCTCCTTTCAAGCTTTGTCTTCTTGAGTCTCCATGCTCAATGTACCAGTGTAATCTCCTATATGGCCACTTATCAAAGCAAAGGCTCTTTGCTCTATTCTTCCTTCTTCTTGATGCCTTCTACTTTACACCCTTAACAAATTCAAACCAACAACTCTAGCTTCTTGGCCTATGACTCCTTAAATAGAAGTTTGGGACACTTTTCCTTCTCAAATCTTCCTACACTTTCTTTTAATTTGAATGGATTAGGTAGGATTCAATGAATCTACCCCATATCTTGTTCCTTCTAGAAACATCATGAAGAATCCTCCTGAATTTGCCCAAAAATGGTTTACCTATAGTTCTGTGCCACCAGCTCATCATTCTTATCCTCCATCTAATTCACAAAATTGAAGGTAACAAACTTGTTGGCTTAGATTTGGAAAATCTTTGACTTTTCAAATAATGCAGTAGCTTAGCACTATTGAAATTCTGGTGCTTGGCACATACTATGTTACTCAGCTCCAACTATGTTTTACTGATGCTCAACACCTACAGTGGATTCACTCAACATTCACTAGATTTTTTTTTTTGATGCTCATAAACTATTACTTGCTCAGCTTTTGAACTTGCTCAGCTCCTTCTATATCACTCGACACACTAGATTTTGCATTTGGTTAGCACTAACTAAAATCCTACTCGGCATGAACTAGCTTGCTTGGCACTCACTAATGAACTTTTACAGACAACCTTGTTACAACTTCTAAATTTTCTAAGTGTGGCCAACCTCTATATCTTTAAGTGTATTATCAACACATCCTTTTTTCATTGTCTTAACTAATCCTTATTCTTCATTATAAAACCATAACACAACCTTTCCCTTAGGTACTTTTGTTACATCTTATTGATCAAATCCTCTTCATCAATTAGCTAAGTGATAGTACTTGAATCTTATAAGCAATTGTCATTTTAGCAAATAGCAAGTTTGACATTAGTGACAAAAAAATGATTGAGAATATTCTTTATCAACAATCTCCCTCTTTGCAAACAATATTCCCTCTTCAACAATGATCTTTTCAATCAGATTTCCTACAATCTCCCTCTTTTGCATTGATGGAAAACTAAACTGATCAACCAAGTTATCAAAATGCTAACTAGGTTAAAATAGTAAATCAAATGCCAAAAAGAAATTTTGTTATCATCAATTTTCACATCTCCATCTCTAATCTACTATCCTGATTTCTTGACCTCTTTGCTTTTACTACTCCCTCTTAGTTGTTGTTTTATTTTTGCTATTTTTTCTCCTTCTGCATGTTTTGTCTAATCAGTTCCTATATGACTCCCTCTTTTCTGTAGCTTACCACTTTGATCAATTTTTCTCTTCTTAACTACTATTTCTCCCTCTTACATTTTGTTTCTTTAAATGTACCATGCCATTTCTCCCTCTACACAATATTTCTTCCTCTATATGAATTAATCAATTTCTATTTATTCTGTATCAGCTACTTCTCCCTTTGTCCATTTGATTCTATAGATTTGATCAGTTTCTACTATTTCTCCCTCTTTGACAACAATGCCAAAGATATATTATTTAAGCATCTTAACATGTAAGTATAGCATCTTCAAGAACTCCAATTTCTCCCTCTATCACCTTACTTGTGATTGATTTGGAACTTCAATACTTTGATTACTTCAAGCAAAATCCTAAAGTAAGTGTCCTCTACATCAATTTGTAACATTTCATCATTCTACTCATTTGATGTAGGGAAATCTTACTATTTCTCAATTATCCTTGGATAGAGGTATCACCCCTAACTTACCTCTAAGATACTCAAATGCATCTTTAGGTAGTGCTTTTGTGAAGATGTCAGCAATTTGTTCCTTTGGGCTGACATATTTCATCCTTACTTTCTTTTCTTCCACCAATTCTCTTACATAGTGCTACTTAATTGCACTATACTCTGTTTTGGCATGCATCACAAGATTCTTTGATATGTTGATGGAACTTGTGTTATCACAATAAAGTATCATAGGTTTAGTTACCTCTTCCTTCATACCTTGTAGGAGATGTTTGATCCATACAATATTGGTACAATTGATAGTAGCACCAACATATTTAGCTTTTGTTGTGGATTGTGAGGTACAACTTTGTTTTTTGCTGGTCCAAGTAACCAATCTTTTACCTAAGAAAAGTGCTCTTCCATTGGTGCTCTTTCTATCATCAATATTACCTCCTTAGTCTACATCATTGTAGGCTTTCAACTCAAAATTTTCACTCCTCTTGTAGTATAATCCAAAGTCATTAGTTCCTTTTAGGTATCTCAATATTCTTTTTACTGCCATCAGATGATTTTCTCTTGGATTTTCAAAAAATCTTGCCACTATTCTAGTAGCTAATGCAATGTCTAGTCTACTATGCACAACATAGTGTAACTTTCCAATGATTGATCTATACATTGTCTAATTTACTTCAACTGACTCATCATTCTTGGATAACTTATGTCTTGTTACCATTGGTGTACTAACTGGTTTTGAATCTTCTAAGCCAAATGTCTTGAGTATCTCCTTGATATATTTTGATTGGGTCACAAATATGCCATGCTTTAGTTGATTTACTTATAATTCATCAAAGAATTTGATTTTCCCAAACATTGACATTTCAAACTCATGTTTCATTTGATCACAAAATTATTTACATAGGGCATCTTTTTCTCCAAATATTATATCATCAACAAATATTTTAGATATCAGAATATCTTTTCCTTTTTTTACTTTAATTTATAGGTTGTTGTTGTCATATGTTCTCTCAAATTCAATCTTCATGAGATATTTGTGTAGTCTCGCATACCATACTCTAGGTACTTTCTTCAAACTATAGAGTGCTTTGTGTAGTTTGCAAACCATATCCTTGTTGTTATCATCAAAAAATCTCTCTAGTTGTTCTATATAGACTTCCTCTTCTAGTATACCATTTAGAAAAGTAGAATTTAGATCCATTTGGTAGAATTTTAAACCTTTGCAAGTAGCATATGCAAGTAGTGTTCTCACTCCTTCCGTTCTTGCAATAAGGGCAAATGTTTCCCCACAATCCAATCCTTCTTTTTGTGCATAACCTTTGTAGACTAGTCTAGCCTTATTTCTTGCGATCTCACTATTCTCATCTAGCTTGTTTCTAAATAACCATTTGGTACCAATTACATTTTTATAAGCTAGTCTTGGAACTAAGGTCCAGGTTTTGTTCTTCTCGATCTGATCTATCTCTTCTTCCATTGCTTTATGTCAATTATCATCTTGTAATGCATCATTCACTATTTTGGGCTCAATCTTGTTTAGTAGACAGGATTCATTTCTTAGTCTGTTCCTTATCACCAGTGATTTGTTCAATAGGGTGACATCTTCTAACATACTTTGATAGTCTTGGTTCTGTCCTTTCCATATTTGATCTTTTAGTTTTAGAGTCACTGTGCACATCTCTATCTGATATTTCATCATCTCTTCCATGTGTACTAATTCTAGAATTAGAAATGTGCATTTCTTCATTTTGCAACTCAACTCCTGAATGTAGCTTGGCATTCACTAGCAATGACTCAGCTGATACTGAAATTTGTTGTTGATTCCCAACTTGATTGCCAATTTCATCTTCAGTAAGCATTCCTTCATAGAAGTATACAAAGGATTTGTATTCTTCTAGTTTCTTAGTTGCATCACCTTGAGCTTCTGCATGCTCATCAAAATTCACATTTGCACTCTCCATAGTCTTGTTAGTGTTAGTATTCAAACATTTATATGCCTTACTTATAGTGGAGTATCCAACGAATATGCCTTCATTACTCTTTGCATCAAACTTGCCATTTCTAGAATCTTTAAGAATATAGCATTTACAACCAAATACTTTGAAATTTTATACATTGGGTGAATGACCATACCATAATTCAAAAGGTGTTGCATTTGTACCTTTCTTGACCTATACTCGATTCAGGGTGTAGATAGCTATACTTACAACTTTTGTCTAGTACTTCAAAGAAACATTTTTCTCCATCATTAATGTTTTGGCATAGTCTATCACTGATCTATTCCTTCTTTCTACAATGCCATTCTGAGGTGGATTTCTTGGTGTTGATATATGTCTTTTAATTCCTTTTTCATTGCAAAATGTTTCAAACTCTTTTGATGTGAACTCTCCTCCTCTGTCTAATCTTAGGCACTTCAGACTCTTTCTTGTTTCTTTCTCAACCTAGCCAAATACGACTTACATAGTTGAAATGCGTCAATTTTTTTTTTTTTTAAACATGGAAGTCATCATCGTATAGTAGTCATCCACAAATAGCATTATGTATCTGTCTCCTTGGTAGCTTTGCACTTCTATTGGGCCACATAAATTAGTATGCACTAACTCTAGTATTTCTTTGGAAGTGTAGGTTTTGCTCTTAAAACTTAACTTGATCATCTTTCTTGGTTGACATTGTTTGTACATTGTATTTTTAGGCTTCTTTAGCTTAGGCAAACCTCTAACTTTCTTCATTTTGTTGATGCTAATCAGATTATCAAAGTTAACATGACAAAGCTTTTTATGCCATAACCACACATCATCATGTTTTACAATAAGATAGATTGCATCTTCCATATCTAGGTAAAATAGATTAGTCTTAGTTTTTTCACCTCTTCCTATCAAATTTCCATCAATGTCATAGATTTTGGCAGATTTGTTTCCAAATTCTACATTGCAACCTATATTGTCTAATTGTGACACATTCTACAGATTATAGCTAAATCCTTCAACATAGTATGCATTATTACATGAAATTTTATTTGTAAGTTTAATAGAACTTTTTTTCCTTTGATTTGACATGGAGTATCATTTCCAAATCTAACACTATTTCCATCATACTGAGTGAAGGTAGTAAACTTACTTTTGTCTCCTATCGTGTGATGTAAGCATCCACTGTCTATGATCCATTTGTCATTTTTGCTAACATAGGTTACCAATGTTGTTTCCTCATCTTCATCTCACTCATCCTTCGCGGCTACATAGACTACCTCATCATCATTTTCATCAGAATCCTCTTCTTCAATAATGTGGCACTTTTTGCCTTTATCTTTGTAATCTCTATTGCCATCTTGTCTTTTGTTCTTGTTCTTGTGGCCTTCTCTATAATTCTTTTTCTATGTGCATCTTGCAAAAATATGTCCTACTTCATTGAAATTTAAACAAATGATAGGAAGCTTACCTTTGAATTTATCATTGCCTTTGTGAAATCTTCTAGCCAACAATGGTTCCAGTTGTTCCGCATCTTCTTCATCTATGCTGCTATCACTGGATGGATACTTTACCTTTTTCCTTATTCTTCTTTGGTTTCACCTCCTTAGTATCTTTTAATGATATCTTGGCCTTGAAAGTAGATTCAAGAATTTTAGGTTTGTAGTTTCCAAAGTTGGACAACTCAAATGCAATGAGTCTTCCTACTATACCTTCAAAAGTTTGCTAGTTTCCCAGTACACATTTTAATTCTTGTATGGCTAAAAATCTAATAGCATAGATGGGGAGCAAGATTCTTTAGAATTTGCTATTGATAGTGTCATCTTCTAAATGACCACCCAAACTTCTGATTGCACTTACTACTTCTTTCATTCTAGAGGCATATTGAGCAGCATTCTCACCTTCCTCCTTTTTCATGTCATCAAACTTTCCTCTGAGGTTTTCTCTTTTTCCTCTTTGAACATTCTGATCTCCTCCATATATATCAGTCAAGGCTTTCCACATCTTGAATGTAGAGTTACATCCCTTGATGTCATCAAATTCAACATAGTTGAGGGCAAAAGCACTTGCCAACATTGCTTGATTGTGCTCCTTTTTCTTCATATCTTCTGCAGTGGGTACAACTAAATCAACATGTTCTACTTTAATTAAGGTTTGTACATGATCACTTATAGATCCAATTTTAAACTTCATCAACTATTTCCATGTAGTGAAGTTATCTCTATTGAACTTGGGAACTTCTCTCTTGAAAATATTGATCTTCCTACTTCTAGTACCTTTAAACTAAATCAATAGATGGCTCTAATACCAATTGTTAGAAATGCTTCAGAGTAAGTGAGAGGGGGGATGAATTAGTTATTCAAGGTCCAAATATCCTAATAAAAAATTTTCATCAATTAAAGTGAGCCTATTAAACTATTCATGCATCCAAGCTTAAGCTTTTCTACTTAGCAAGTTATTGAAAATACATATGCAAGAATAAGACATGAAATATCAATACATAACACAATGATTTACATAGAAGCCAAATTTGAAACAAACCACCAGTAACATGCTACTCAATTCTCACTCTTTTGAAGTGATGCCCTATGAAAGGTCTGCCCTGTTAAAGGCTACAACACACTATTAAATGTGACCTGGTTAAAGGATTTAACCACCTTGTTAGAAGTGGGCCTATTTAGAAGACTTTAAAACATTCACTTGGAATGCCACCCTATTAAAAGATTTACAAATGGTTGTTAAACCAACCTAATTCCATAGGATTTTACCCCAGCTGACATAATTGTTAGAGAGTAACAACAAAGGCTTTTGACATAATACAACTCACAACTTAACTTGTAGATTTTAGATCTCTATTCAACTCACAATATTGCCTGGCTTTCAGTCTCTACAGCTCTGACAGTTTGTCCTCCTTTTAAGTTTTATCTCCTTGATTCTCCATGTTTGATGTACTACTACAATATCCTATATGGACACTTATTGAAGCAAAGCCTCTATGCTCTATTCTTCCTTCTTCTTGATGCCTTCTCCTTGACACCCTTCAACAACTTCAACCTAGCAACTCTCACTTCTTGACCTATGACTCCTTAAATAGAATTTTGGGACACTTTTCCTTCTTGAATCTTCCTACACTTTGTTTTAGTTTGAGTGGATTAGGTAGGATTCAATGAATCTACCCCATATCTTGTTCCTTATAGAAACATCATGAAGAATCCTCCTAAATTTGTGCAAAAATATTTTACCTAAAATTATGTGCCTCTACCGCATCATCCTTATCCTCCATCTAGTTCACAAAATTCAAGTTAACAAACTTGTCAGCTCAAATTTGGTGAATCTTTGTGTAACTCCCTGCCAAGGGATCTAGAGAATTAACCTAAAGTTTCACTAAGTTTGGTAACATTTTCTTTTAAAAACATGAAAGTAAAACCATTCATAACATAGTAGCGAAAGCAAAAACATCATTTAACTGAAAATAAACATGAACATACAAACATAAATGGTTACATTCTTAAGGATCCCTTAACTTTGAATCACATCTAAATTAACTATTAATGGTTCCATCTAATACTGCATCCACATAAAATAATAATGAAAAGTCCAATGTTCATAAATTACATTTTCGATTGCTCATTCATCCACTGTACATGCCACAAGGTATGAAAGGCTTAAAAGAATATACATCTGTGTAAATAAAGTACATCATCCTACTAATTCTAGTCCATGATGCAATAACATAAATGAAACCACATATCATACATGATACATCATCTTAAAGGATATAAACATCCATCATAAAGGTTAACCATTTATCACAAACATAATTAACTAAGTCCACGGTTCCTCCCAACCATTAATAGCATCATTAGACCATCGTGGTTCCTAACCATCCCTCTGTGTGTAATATCCAAGTCACCGTAGAGATCATCGGTATTGACATAGTAGGAATGTCACTCCTAAAAATATACTACATCGTATGCAGAAAAGAAATCTAACATGCAAAATAAAGCATAAGATAACATCATCTAACATATGCAAATCATCAATATAAGAATACATGTCCACCATCATAATCCATGAACAGAATGAAGATAGATGCCAACAAGAGAATGCATCAACCACAGTCTCTTGAAATGAGTCTCAAATGGTAAGAGAGGAAAAATGACTACCACCCGACTGTGTGGAACCTAAACGGTCCACTCCCACCACACTGAGGAGATAATCTCAAGTCCCAAATAGGTTATCAAAATCACATAACACAAATACTCTCTAAGTCCAGGAATCCTAAAAGTATACTAACTCAAAGGTTCCAATCACAAAACTAACATCTAATCCTAGAGGCACACAAAGACATGTAGGAGACCTACTATGCAAGCTAGAAAGTTTCATCGCACGGATCATGCTAGAGTTACCCTAGTAGTCTCCCAATAGACCCCGGCCCCCTAGTAATCCCTATGTGGCCACTAGTATCCTCTCATACAGATGAGGCATACTATGGAATGCAAGGTCACAACCAAGCATTCTCTCTACTCCCATCCTAGTTTGTACTAGCACTCGAGGCATGGGCGAGAACAAAAAAATTATCTTTTTAGGTTCATTAAGTCAGTATTAGGTGTGAGTGTTTTCACTTATTAAGAAAACTTACAATGAGTTACCCTAGCAACCTCTTAGGGCCCCAGCCCCCATTGCAAGCCAGTTCTCGACACTACAAGTAAATAACCTACCCTAAGCTCATGGAGTCATAAATCAAAAAATCACCATAGTCCTATACAAGTGACTGGAAAAATACCAAAAGATAATCCACAAAAGAGCATCAAATCTCCATGAGCAAAAGAAAAGCATCCATAGATAATCATGACCACAACAGTTCTCTATTGGCAACTGAAGGTATCCCTGATAATCACAATAATCATTGGTTCTTAACAAGCAACCAAAAAGTATCTAAAAGATATACTAATCGAAGACTCCAAAACGGTTGAGTCAAAACATGTCACAACATGACATCATCAAGATCAGATAAACAATTCAATCTTGTACAACTGATTGATAACTTATGAAGAGGTTACATAAATCACAGGTTTAAACAAGAAGACTAAAGACAATATCAATCAACATACCATTGCATAACCATGGTTGAGTTTTAAAAAATATCAAGATCAAAAGACATCATCATGGCATCACAATCATAACACTTGAGCCTCTAGTAGTGATGCATGATGCTCCTGCATCCGAGGAGCATCTGGTAGACATCCTATAACTGGTCAACAATTGGTCAACCCAAAACCCCAAAACAAGAAGCATAGAGAAAACACATGTTATGGTTTTCTAAAATTACATATTTGAATAAAATGTGGAGACCTTAGTTTTCATTTTCAAATTTGGATATCGAGTGGAGAAATTTGTGCATTTTTACTTAATCCATGTAGATGTTTTTTTTTTATGAATTAAAGTTTTTTCCCCATAGCTCTTAGACTCAATTTTCTAAAATTTTCTAAGTCCACTTCGTTGGAAATGTTCCCTCCTTCCATATATCTCTATACTATTTTGGAGAAAAAAAATAAACTTTTAAATCATCTATCATTTTCAATAAGTCAATTTTCAATTTCAAGAACCCTAAAATAATCCCAATAATCCTTATTTGAACTCATTCTAATTACATAAATTTATTAAATCTAAATATAAAACAATATTATTTAATTAGCTTGAATATTAAAATTTCATTAATATAATATTATATATATATATATATAAATTATTAATATAAAATCAATTTATAAAATTGATTCATAACATTGCACTTTTATTAATAAAGGAAGGCAATTTATAAAGTTTTTTTTAAGTGATTTATATCACTGTGGTGCTATTATAAAAAAAGGCACCATGCTGCCCTCATACCCTGTTGTGGTGCCTGTGACGGTAGTCGCAGTACTTGCGACAGCGGTACGAGCAACCATCAGCCGCAGCCTACAAAGGTGACAGGGGTGGGTAAACTCGCCCCTCCCGAATATAATAAATTTTTTTTTTTAAATATAACATTTAAAAAAAAATGTTTTCTCCATGCGGATTTTATAAAACATTTTTATACTATGCGATTCAGATTTTATTAATAAAGTTTCTCACTGCATTTTTTATATTCAGTGCTTCAATGAATATATGTATGTATGTATGTATGTATGTATGTATGTATGTATGTATGTATATATATATATATATATATATATATATATATATATATATATATATATATATATATATTCATATATATATATATATATATATATATATATGTATGTATGTATATATATATATATATGTATGTATATATGTGTGTGTGTGTGTGTGTGTGCAAATCTATATAATTAAAAAGAGAACATATACATAGTTTTTAAACAAAAAGGGTTTTCCAATTTGATGAATTGAGATTTTTTCCTAAATAGTGATTGTTCTCTAAATTTACCCATTAATAAAAAGGTTTCTTCATACGCATCTGAAAACCCTAGCCCCATAGTTTCTTCAGATCTATGCATATGAAAATTTTCCTATATAGAATTTAACTACCCATGACAAAATGCATACAACCAAGATATGAAAATTCTTAGCAAGCATTTAGAAGACATGAAAAAGATAGGAAGTGCAAGAAGCGAGATTTCATATGCAAAATTCACAAGTGTCTACCTAGACACTGATGCTAATTCACTTCCCCTCAGAATCCGCAAAGCAAGCTCCTTCCTTCTCCAACGTTCCCAGGTCCTCCAAACAAGCTGTCTAAACTTCTAGGAGTGCTTGAATATAAAAAACTCTTAGGAAGCACCTAGAATGTCTCTAGAAACAACCAAAAGGTGTTGACAACTAAGCATGAGTCTTTTCCAACCTTCTAGATGAGTCATAAGGTTGTAGACACCATGTGCTTAATTTGTGCGCTAACTCCTGTGTTGTTGACATATGTGCAATCAAAAGGTGCATTAACTCCTAGGCAAGCTTATAACTTTTATTTTAATTCTTTTATCTTTTCTATTATTATTACTTATTACTTATTTTATTTTTATTATTATTATTAATTTTAATTTCTAATTTCTTTTATTTAATTATTTTCTCAATTAATTTCCATTTAATTAATTAAAATCAAAATATCAAAAGATCATGATATTATATTAATTTTTCTCGAATAATTAAATTATTAATTAAATCTTTTAATTTAAGACTTAATTAATAGAAAATTCATCATAGACCTCCAATATAAAATATGAAAACCCATCATAGAACAATCCATAGAAAATCAGTCTAAAGGATTAAAAATCATGAATTATGTCATCCAACACATTTAGAAGGTGAAATATCTCGGATACTTGTCCTACCTCACTAGGACAAATGGTTTAGGGGTTTAGGATTTGGACTTGAGAATTTATCCTCCCTCTCTTACCATTGAGACAGTGTGATAGGGTACGCTCATCTTGGCAATTCAGGGAAGTCGATACCTGGTACCTGCAACTTGCATAAAAAATATGCATGTACATACTATATATATATATATATATATATATATATATATATGCTACGCTAAACAAGAAATGGCAGGAAGTGGTGCATCATGTAGATCCCAACTAGTAGGTGACTACAACTCCCTTTCTTGACCACATCAAAAATGCCATATAATAAGAATAAACATGCACACCATACACATGCAAGTATGGGGTAAGTATCCATAAGAAAACACATGTGATAATAAACCATCTAATCTAATCATCATCAATAACTGAAAGTAATGTAACAATCATCATGCATCCATGAAATGTAGAGTCTAAGTAATCTCATCATATATCAACTGAATCCATAGCATAATATACGATAGTCTCGAAACGATGCTACTAACCATCAACATAAAACTAATCTAACATAGTCTAACAATAATAGCAACAATGTGTCCCAAAAGATGTGAATGAGGGCAGGCACTACATCCACCCCCCCTTGGATTAGGCTTACTCTTGGAAGCCTACAAATAAGTAGGGATATGACTCCCATAATCTAGCTGCATCCTCCCATGTAGCTGAAGAATCATCAGTAGGGTCCCATTGGACCCTTACCTACTCTATGGTTCGACCCCTGAGGATCAACTCCCACTACTCCAGAATACGAATCGGCTCCAAAGTTAGCTGCGCATCCTCTACCTACAATGCATTCCAATCAAAAACATGTAAAACATTAGGGATACACTACCTAAGTACTGAAACATGGAAAACATCATGAATGCAAGCTAGGCTAGGTGGTAGAGCAAGGCAGCAAGCAACTGAGCCAATCCTCTCTAGAATCTCGAATGGTCCCACAAAGTGAGGTGCTAGCTTTAAATCCTTTCTGTATCAGATTGAACTCTTCCATGGATGTACTCTCAAGAATACCTTATCTCCCACAGAAAACTACTTATCTATCCTATGTGCATCAACATAATTTTTCTATCTATCCTGTACCATAGTCAAGTGCTCACGGATATGCACTACCTGTTGCTCCATATCACGAAGCATATCAGGAACAAACAAGATGCAATCCTCAAGACTATCCCAACTCAAAGGTGTATGACAAGGACGTCCATATAAAGCTAGGAATGGTGCCATGCCAATAGAAATGTGATACCCGTTGTTGTAATAAAACTCCACTAAGTAGAGATAGTCCTCCCAATGTGTCTGCCTATCCATCACATACATCCTTAACATATCTTCCAAAACCTGATTCATCCTCTCTATCTAACCATCTATCTCTGGGTGATATGCTAAACTTAATTCAATTGTGCTCCAAGCTCATGCTACAATGATGTCCAAAATGCAGATGTGAATACAGGATCCCTATCCGAAATGATCTTTTGGGGAATACCATGTAGTCTCAAAATGTCACGCATGAAGACATTAGCTATATTAGCTACCATGTAGGAAGACTTGATTGGTGAAAAATGTGTCACCTTAGCCAACTAATCAACAGTGACCATGATAGCATCATGACAACGAACAGTCATAGGTAATCCTACTATGAAGTCCAAAGAGATGATGTCCCACTTCCATGAAGGAATGAGATTTGGTTGCAAAAGTCCTATCGAATGTTGGTGTTCTTCCTTAACTCTCTGACACTGAAGACACCTGGCCACATAATCAGTAATGTCTCACTTCATCCTGGACCAATAGATTAAATGTCACAAATCAACATGCATCTTCTTGACACCTGGATGTGTCGAGTAGGGTGTATGATGAGCCTCTGCTAGAATTAAGGTACAAAGTTCATCCAGTAACAAAACATAAATCCATCCTGAATATCTCAAAAGACCATCTGACTCTCAAATGTAGCCCATAAACTTACCCTCCAAAGGTCTTCCTGATTCTATCTCTCTGCACACTTCCTAGTAACAAGAATCTGTAGGAAGTGCCTAAAGAATCTGACTCCTCAAATCAACACTAAGAGTCATAGATGATATCACATGTCTCCTGTGACTCAAAGCATCTACCACCACATTCTCCTTTTCCTGAATGTACTTTACCTCAAAATCATACTCACATAAAAATTCCATCCATCGCCTTTGGCAAGCATTCAAATTAGTCCGAGTGAAAATGTACATAAAACTATGATGATCACTATGTAGCTCGAATCTGTGCCCCAACAAGAAATGTCTCCACCTTGTCAAAGCATGAACTATAGCTACTAACTCAAGATCATGTGTAGGATAATTTAGCTCATGATCCTTGAGCTTTCATGATTCATATGCAATCACCCATCCATTCTGCATCAAAACCGCTCCAATCCCTTCCAAGGAAGCATCTGTGTAGGATAATTTAGCTCATGAAATCACCTTCTAGATCAGGTACTGTTAAGATCGGTGCACTAGTCAAAAGCTCCTTGACCTTTTGAAATGCTTCCTCACACTTATCTATCCAAATAAACTTCTTTCCTTTCCTCTAAAGGGAAGTGATACGATGTGCTATTCTGAAGAAGTTTTGGACAAATCTACAATAATAGCCAGCTAGACCCATAAAACTATGAATCTCTGACACATTAGTCAGTATGGGACAATCTACTATTGCCTCAATCTTTACAGGGTCCACTAAAATACCATCACCTAAAATGGCATGCCCTAAATATTGAATCTCTAATTTGAAGAATTCACACTTAGCTGCATTGGCATAAAGTTGATTGTCTCTTAAGCATTGTAAAACCAATCATAGGTGTTCCTCATGCTCCTTCTGAGTCTTAGAATATATCAATATATCATCAAGAAACACAAGTAAAAACCTATTAAGATAAGATCGAAACACCCCATTCATCAAACTCATGAAGACTAATGGAGCATTAGTCAACCCAAAAGGTACCACTATGAACTCATAATGCCCATAGCAAGTTCAAAAGGTAGTCTTGTGAATAACAACTTCCTTAATGTGAAGCTGGTGGTATCCTAACTTAAGATTGATCTTGGAGAATACTGTAGCTCCCTTGATCTGATCAAACAAGTCATCAATCCTAGGTAGAGGATACTTGTTCTTTATGGTCACCTTATTCAACTATCTATAATCAATACAAAGGCACAAGGAACCATCTTTCTTTTTCACAAAGAGCACTGGAGCTCCCCATGGTGACACACTGGGTCGAATGCTCCCTTTGGCCAAGAGTTCCTCAAGCTAAAGATGCAACTCACCCAATTCTTATGTAGTCATATAATAAGGAGCTTTAGAGATAGGCTCCACTCCTAGAATCAGGTCAATGTTGAAATCAATGTCCCTCTTCGGAGGCATGCCTAGAATCTCACTTGGAAAGACATCTGCATACTCTTGTAAAATTGGGTGATCTAAAGTCTTCCTTACAGGATCTTCCTCATCAAGATCATTTACCATAACTACAAATAGCTGACATCCCTTATGGAAATTTTGCTTCTGTTGCATGGCAGAAATCATCCGTAGAGATATAAGCCTTGGTATCCCAACAATCTTCACATCATTCCCTTGGTCATCCTGACACAATATGATCTTCTTCTTGCAGTCTATACTAGCCCTATGAGATCCAAGATAGTCCATACCCAAAACCACATCGTAGGAACCAAGGGGTATAACTCGAAGGTCAACTGGAGTATCAAATCCTCCTAGACTAAGCCCACACTTATGAACTACAGAATCTATGGAAACCTTAATGCCCAAGGCTAATTCCACTTGCCAACCATGATCTTGCTTCACCGCATCTAGCTTACGCTTAGTAACTATATATGGAGAAATAAATGAATCTGTAGCACCTGAATCAAACAACACTGAAAGAGATGTACCTCGAATAGCTCCTATGGTTTCAACCACTATTCCCTAATGATCTGCTTGACAGTGATCTATTGCAAAAAACACTCTATGGGCTCTACCTGCATCTCCAACTGTAGGCTCAAATGTTGTTGGCCTAGTGCCTAAATACTGAGGTGCTCACTATGGATAGTGAGCTACAAAATGTCCAACCTACCCACATGTGAAAAATCCTATATTTCTACCAGATCCTCTACCCATAGGTGCTGCATTTGACTATTGATGGCTATTCCTGCTAACAAAAGACTGAATGCTCTAAGCTGGCTGATTGGGCTGATTTCATTTATTGCACTAAGCATTGTAGTTGTTCTTGGAGTTAGAGCCTCTGCCACCACCTTGAGCCTAAGAGTTCAATCCCTTCTACTACTGCATCTGCTAAGACTACTGCTGATATTGTTTCCCCTTAGAAAAAGGAGGCTTCCTATTTCCACCTGAGTTGTAGTTGCCTTTAGATCCTGATGTTGTAGGTGCTCCTACAAAACCTCCCTAACAAAGGTTTACACTTTGTTTTACAAGGATGGCTCGTCGTACCACATCCTTGAGGGTTTTTGGCTCAAATACCTTGACACCCCCAATTATACAATTGTTCAATCCTCTAATAAAGTGTTGTGTCAACTAAGCTGAGTTGTCACTGAACCCTGAAAAGGACATGAGCTCATAGAATTTGTGCTCATACTCTGTTATAATCATTGAATGCTGCCTGAGATTATGGAACTCATCTGCCCTTTGCTATTTCCATTCCTCTGGTAGCAATCATTCATGAAAACTCTCTAAGAATAGCTCCCAAGTGACACTGTTCATATCTATGCCCAGCTTCTTTTCCTTAATTGTCCACCAAGTGGCCCCAAAATTCTCCAAGTTCGTAATGGTGAATCTTGCCTTAACATTATTATCAAAGTCCTGCATAGCAAAAATCCTATCAAGGGCAATAAGCCACTATTCGACCACATAACCAAAACCTTGCCCATTAAAGGGCTTGACCTTGGATCTCGAAAGGTCCTTCATCTTAGTAGATACAATGGATCTCTATCGGCCCTTCCGAGGGCTCTTAGACCTGGGTCTATGCTCTTGGTCTGTCTGATGTGCTCTATGCTAATCTTGAATAGGAGGTAGATGGTCAAGAATGGTCTGCATCATCTATCTCAAGTTAACCTCTTTAGACTCAGCTTGGTCCTCTCTAAAGCTCTCTTTCTGTTTCTCACTAGTGTGCTCTCCTTCGCTCTCTTCATGAGCAGGACCCCCATAGACAGACTCATAGACACTGATAGCTCTACCATGACCACGACCTCTTCCACGACCTCTACCATGGCCTCTAATAGAAGGCCTAGTCCTAGATACCATCCTACAACAATATCCAGAATATGAAATACTATTACAACCAAAAGACACCTATTTGCAAATAGAGTAAGTTCAATTTCAATTTTACCTATCTTTAGGTTTAAGTATAATTTTCAGTTTTGAGAACTAAGTGTTGCATATGCAAGTAATAGTTTAAGTTCTATTTTAGTTCACCTAGCTTCAAGTTTTGATGAGATGCACATAATAGTTCAAAGTCCTAGTTTTGTTCCAAAATACACAGAGCTCCCAATGTAGATACTCGGGCTCTGATACCAAATGTAATGCCCCACCAAGGGATCCAAAGAATTAACCTAAAGTTTCACTAAGTTTGGTAACATTTTTTTTTTTAAACATGAAAGAAAAACCATTCATAACATAGTAGCAAAAGCAACAACATCATTTAACTGAAAATAAACATGAACATACAAACATAACTGGTTACATTCTTAAGGATCCCTTAACAGTGAATCACAACTAAATTAACTATTAATGATTCCATCTAATACTACATCCCCATAAAATAATAATGAAAAGTCCAATGTTCATAAATTACATTTCCAATTGCTCATTCATCCACTGTACATGCCATAGGGTATGCAAGGCTTAAAAGAATATACATCCATGTAAATAAAGTACATCATCCTACTAATTCTAGTCCATGATGCAATAACATAAATGAAACCACATATCATACATGATACATCATCATAAAGGATATAAACATCCATCATAAAGGTTAATCATTTATCACAAACATAATTAACTAAGTCCACTATTCCTCCCAACCGTTAATAGCATCATTAGACCATCATGGGTCCTATCCATCCCTCCGTGCGTAACATCCCAAATCATCAAAGAGATCATCGGTATTGACATAGTAGGAATGCCACTCCTAAAAACATACTACATCATATGCAAAAAAGAAATCTAACATGCAAAGTAAAGCATAAGATAACATCATCTAACATATGCAAATCATCAATATAAGAATACATGTCCACCATCATAATCCATGAATAGAATGAAGATATATGCCAACAAGAGAATACATCAGCCATGATGTCTTCAAACAAGTCTCAAATGGTAAGAGTGGAAAAAGCACTACTGCCCGACCGCGTGGAACCTAAATGGTCCACTCCCACTGTGCTGAGGAGATAATCTCAAGTCCCAAACAGGATATCAAAATCACATAACACAAATACTCTCTAAGTCTAGGAATGCAAAAAGTATACTAACTCAAAGGTTCCAATCACAAAACTGACATCTAATCCTAGAGGCACACAAAGAAATGTAGGAAACCTACTATGCAAGTGGGAAAGTGTCATTGCATGGATCACGCTTGAGTTACCCTGGTAGTCTCCCAATAGACCCTGGCCCCCTACTGATCCTTATGCGGGCACTAGTATCCTCTCATACAAACGAGGCATACTATGAAATGCAAGGTTACAACCAAGCATTCTCTCTACTCCCATCCTAGTCTGTACTAGCACTCGAGGCATGGGCGAGAACAAAAAAATTATCTTTTTAGGTTCATTAAGTCAGTATTAGGTGTGAGTGTTTTCACTTATTAAGACAACTTACAATGAGTTACCCTGGTAGCCTCTTAGGGCCCTAGCCCCCATTGCAAGCCACTTCCCAACACTACAAGTAGATAACCTACCCTACGCTCATGGAATCATAAATCAAAAAATCACCATAGTCCTATACAAGTGACTAAAAAAATACCAAAAGATAATCCACAAAAGAGCATCAAATCTACATGAGCAAAAGAAAAGCATCCATAGATAATCATGACCACAACAGTTCTCTATTGGCAACTGAAAGTATCCCTGATAATCACAATAATCATTGGTTCTTAACAAGCAACCAAAAAGTATCTCAAAGTAATACTAATCGAAGACTCCAAAATGGTTGAGTCAAAACATGTCACAACATGACATCATCAAGATCAGATAAACAATTCAATCCCATACAATTGATCGATAACTCATAAAGAGGTTACATAAATCAAAGCTTTAAACAAGAAGACTAAAGACAATATCAATCAACATACCATCACATAACCATGGTTGAGTTTTGAAAAAGATCTAGATAAAAAGACATCATCATGGCATCACAATCATAACCCCCGAGCCTCTGGCAGACGTCCTATAATTGGTCAACAACTAGTCAACCCAAAACCCCAAAACAAGAAGTATAGAGAAAACACATGTTTTGGTTTGCTAAAATTAAATAGTTGAATAAAATGTGGAGGCCTCAGTTTTCATTTTCAAATTTGGATATCGAGTTGAGAAATTTGTGCATTTTTACTTAATCCATGTATAGGTTTTTTTTTGATGAATTAAAGTTTTTTCCCCATAGCTCTTAGACTCAATTTTCTAAAATGTTCTAAGTCCACTCTATTGGAAATGTTCCCTCCTTCCATATATCTCTATACTATTTTGGAGAAAAAAAATAAACTTTTAAATCATCTATCATTTTCAATAAGTTAATTTTCA